>OZ024737.1:9830264-10564639 GCA_964016875.1 Fallopia convolvulus
CAAATGCGTAGAGACCAGTATTTGCAGATCACATCAGCGTTCAAAGATTCAGAGCATCCTGAAGACACAAACCTTATTGAGCCGATACCATATGAGTCGCCAGACGGAGCCAACAAGTATTCAGCCACCCGGGAGAAAACACACCTTGAGCACGTAATGGAAGATTACGAGAGGGAGCAACAAAGACGGAAAGACAACAACAGTCGGAGCAAAGCAAATACATCGGCGCCATCTCGACCACGCAGATGACCTAAAGGATCTAGGAATAAGAAACGGACCGGATTTGGAGTTGATACGCCTCTGGTTGCGACCGCGCCTAATAGCACCGCTACCCCCGCCGATGGAAGCCACTGTGCCCCCCTGGCGAGCGTCAAATGGCGCGGGGTTAACTTTGGCATGGGTAATTGGATAGTTTTGTATTTCCGTTCATTGATGATGCTAGAGACGTGATGGGAGACGGTCATTGTGGTTTTCGGTCCCTTGCTTGCATATTGGAGAGGCTAGAGGAGGAGTATTACAGTATTCGATGGGAGCTTCAGGCAGAATTGATGCGTAACAGAGATATGTATCAAGTCTTGTTCACTAGGGGCCTTACATCATTTGATGACTTCTTGGAGCAGATCGGCCATGTGGAGTCTCCTTGCTCGAACAAATACTGGTTAGATATGCCGCTACACGGCCTTGTGTTTTCTACCTTTTATCAAGTGCCACTTGTGATGTTATCGAGGGATCGAGGCTCCCACCCGTGTTTACCGTTGCAGATTTTTGGTAACAATCAAGGACATGTGATACCTCCACCAGTCGTTGCTATCGCCCACGTTGGTCAACGGGACCACTTAATACCGGTGAGAAATTTGTAATCTCTTTTTTTAAAGTTTTTTGTTTTTGTACATCTTGCTTGCATATATGTGACGTAAAATTTCTTTTCAGGTATGGCTTACGGGGAACGCGCCTATCCCCCCCCCCCACCTCCTATGCATGGCATCAATTTCACGACCCCAGCGCCGACTATTGGCTCGAGGCTCTTACCCCGAGGATTGACCATTGGAAGGCTTGCCGAAGGGACATCGGTCGGGATCCGGAGACATTTGCTTAGGACAGTCTTGTGGCAAGAGGGGTTGTTATGGGATATATGTACTTTATTTAAGAAGAACATGTTTTCATATTTCATGTATTGTGTGCCCCGTTTAGGGGATTTATGAACTTTTTTAAGATGTTTCGATGTAAATGGGACGAAGAGCATTGTCATGTCTTACTCGTTTGAATTTTTACCTCTAATGTTAAGAGAACGAATCTTGTTGAAGTGGGATGAATTTAAAACTCATGCATGTCAGACTACGTTTGCGAATCTTGTTGATGGATCTGAAAAGGCAGAAACAACAATGGCTCAAAGTGGAGACTGAAATATTGAATTGTCTTTTCAACTTTCCCCCTTGGGGGAGGGAGATCTCCCTAAACCCTAAACCCTAAACCCTAAACACTAAACCCTAAACCACACGGGTAACAGAAGTCGCGCAATGGGCCCTCGTTGCTCCGCGCAATGGGCCTTCGAGCCTGCTCGAAGGCCCATTGCGCGGAGCAACGAGGGCCCATTGCGCGGCTTCTGTTACCCCTTTCACCCAACTGGGTAATTCCATTTTTACCAGTTCCGCGCATGCTTCTAAAAACAGTATACTAGTAGCTTGGTGACAAGACTTATGCATGCACATCTCTCCCTTCGAGCAAATTCCAAGTATAAAATGAGACCTAAACCTTCTACATTGTTGCTCCACTCTCTATCAACCATAAACTCTAAACCGAAACCATAATTTAATTATCGACATACCAATGGCTAAAAGGAAAGCGTGTTCATCGCGAACCTACCCCTTTGCTCCACCCATCATAAACTTCTCTCTCGTCCACGTCTGTGGGGTGAGGGAGACAAAGACGAAATGGTCTGTGATACAAGGCGCATCAATAAAAAACATCATCATGAACTAGAGCGAAGCTGGCTATGGAGCACCACCAGGATATTGTCGCTTCTTCTTGAACGACAACGATATAACACATCGCATCTACGCCAAAGAAACGACGATGCAGCTTCGCCTCACTGAAGGTGCCGAGATTCGAGCGATTGATGATATTTCGCCGGAGAATTAATGATGTGGTTTACTGTTATAAGTCACTTTTTATGGATCCAAGTGTTTTTTCAGTTAGTTGTTTATGGTTTTTTTGGTAAGTTGGTTGCAAGCGTCGTCGAAATGTGGATCCAAATGTTATAAGTAATTCCATCGCTCATCTTCAACTCCATTTTGTACAAATTTCAAAAATCTAAACCACATCCCTAGAAAGAACAATAAGAAGAAAAACAAGGGAGAAAACTTTACAATGTCCCTAAACCCTAAACCCTAAACCCTAAACCCTAAAGTATAAATGTATGTCAAGCGTAATAAAATTATGGAGATAATCCAAAAACAACAAAAATAAATACATAAAGTACAAATGTAAGTCATCCAAACCATCCAAAGCATCAGAAATCAAGAGTAGTAATGTGAAATGAAATCAACAATCCAAAACCACCAAAAATAGATACATAAAGTACTAATGTATGTGGAATATGAAATCAAAACCATCTAAGTCTGGCGCTCATGCGAGGTGCCGCTGCTGCGCTCGTGAACTGAATTCGGAAAGTTCCGGGTGGGCATCGGTGGTGGAGGCGGTGCGTTAGAATCTAGGATACTGAGCACGTGCCTGAGATGCTGCGCAGCCGGATGATCATGCGACATCTGTAGTAGCTGGCTCCGGACATATCTCGTTGCGTGTTGTACCCTCTGCGCAAATAAAATAAAATCATATTAGTTTGTACACTCAAATATCAACTTAAACATACAACTAAAAAAAATATGTTCTTACCATCTTGTCAGAAACTACCGGTATCGGGTGAGGCACAGGAGGACGGGGGTCATCCTGGTGCGGCGAAGTCGGGTTGACGTACACGTGAGATCGGGCCCTAAACCATGCCAAGTATTCCTCCTCCACCTGCCATGCGTACTCGGCACGCTGCCCATCCAACTCGATCAGGTGCTCCATACGCTGTGCCCAGTGAAGGTCCGCCGGATCATATGAAACAATGTATGGGCGCAACGCCCTCTCTGGATGATACGCATCCTGTACCCTATCAAGTACTAGGACGTCCCTATATCGAGACACCCGGTACGCGCCATTAAAATCCAGCTCGTTGCCCCACGACATCCAATGAATCTGCAAAGCGGAATACAAATCATCAATCGTCGCACTCACACTATAGAATGTACGTCAGGTTGATTTCGAAGTCTAACCTCCTCTGCATGGATCGTGTCTTGAAGCCGCCGCAGCGCATCCAGCCGCCTTGCGTCTCGGCTGGGGGCCCGCTCACCGAGCTGTCGTGCGGCTGTATGACGGTCAGCTAGCACCTCCATAGCCAAATCGATCCGACCCTGGGTGTGCTCGAAATAACTCATGATCCATGTCTAAAACAATACTCATAAGATATTGAATCCAACCAAATTCGAAGAATGAAAAATTTAGGCCTAAGTACGTACCCTCAAAATAAGAGCGCAACCCAAGCATCCCTTAGCCTCGGCGCGCGACGTCATGCCCAGCTCACGAAATAGCCCTGCCAATAAACCCGCCCCCCAAGCATATCGACCAGTCCTCTCGTGGTCGAATAGGAACCCCAATATCCACGTCTTGATATACTTCCCGGACTTGTCGACGAATAACGTCATCCCGAGAAAGTACCATAGAAACACAGTGGCAATGGTCTCTGGGGGTGCGGGTAGCCTCCCCGTAAACATGTCCGACAAAATAGTTGTGATGGCCGCCTTCGGGGCTCGTGTCTTCCACGCGTGTGCTGTCTGTGGATCGAGGCCGAGCAAATCCCTTAAACGAGCCTGGAGCTCCAACGGATCCATCTGGGGTACCAAAGCGTCTCCATGTATAGGCACCCCGAAAATGCGGTGCATGTCATGGAGGGTGATGGTCATCTCGTCCCACGGGAAGTGGAAGGTGTTGGTCTCTGGATACCAACGCTCTCGAAATGCAGAGATGAGAATGTGGTCCGTCGCGCCAAACTCCAAGCCGATCAACCCGGTGAGACCGCTCCACTGGGCGAGGCCCCACCAAGAATCGGGTCCTCCATCAATATATCATCGAAACGAGCGTAAAGGATCCAAGTTCCTAGACCACACTCTAATGACCACAAGATACTAAACAAAGGAAAATAAATGTGAGTTAGAAAACTAAGCATTGCTTTTTAAAAAAAATTAAATACTCGTAGTTTGGAAAAGTTTACGTACGCTACGGTCGATGCAAATCCTGCCCGCCACGTGTGTGGAATACGTCGTCAACAGGCTGTCGTCAATAGGACCTCCCGGTTCGCCCTCCGCAGCGGGAGGGTCCTCAGGAGCGGCCCCCGCTGCTGGTGCAGGGGAGGGTGGGGGTCCCTCCGTAGCGGGGGGAGGAGGGATGGGTGCTGCTGGAACCGGAGGAGGGATAGGGGATGCTGGAACGGGAGGAGGGGGAGACGGAAATGTGGATGTAAGCGGAGGAGCTGAGGGCCCCGCCATGAATATAGTAGGATCGGTCGAAGAAGTAGGTGGAGGACTGGAGAAGACCGGTGGCGGGACACGAGTCGTGGTGGGAGGTGAAATAGAGATGGTGGCCTCGGATATGTGGTAATCATCAACCGACAAATCCTTCGCGGTACCCACGGGAGCATCATACTGTATGTCCTGCTCCGTGAAGAGCTGATCGTCCCCTGCGACGTCGTCCGGCAAGTCATTTTGCAAGAGCTCCTCCGTAAAATCCACCTCCACCTCGGCGGAGGAATCCTCATCTATCTCCGGGGCATGCGTCAACTCCGGATCACGATCTATCCGCTGTTGCTCCGTAGGCGGCACTCCAGCAAGTACAACCCGTGCAATCTCGGCGGCCGTAAGCTTGGGCGCCTTCTTCTTCCTCCTCTTATCGAGGAGGACGGCGCTCAAGCTAGGGTGTATGTCCTTTACGCGACAAGTTCAAATTTAATTAGTAAGTTTTCTATTAATTTTTTTCTTTTATTTATGTAAAATTTGAAATTCAACCTATGAATATGAATTCAATTAATGAATTCGTCGTTTCGGTCAGAATTTAAAATCCGACCAAAAAACTCAATATATAATTACTAAATTAATTTTACTTTTCCTTATGTTTGTATAGTAATTAATTAAATTTCATTCTAATTTGAAATTATTCTTTTTTAATTTTTAGTTTTATTGGATTCAAATTACGAATTCAACCTCCGACTATGAATTCAATTAACGAATTCGTCGGTGTAGTCGATATTCAAATTTGGATGTTAAAATATATTTTTAATTTCATTTCAACTAATAATTCCAACAATAAATAATAACTCATAATACAACTAAATTCCCTAACACAACTGAATATCTAAATATAACAAAGATATTGAACGTAAACTAATTGCGAAATTCATTAACGAAATTGAATAACTAGTACGAAACTGGAAACAAGTAACTTAAACAACTAAACGGAATCAAATAACTAAATTTCATTTTCATTACGAAATTGAATATAAAAAAAAATTTAATACGATCGATTCTAAATTCGACTAAATATGTTTGAATATTAATGTTAGACTAAAAATCTAAATCTAACCATGATATTGAAAAATATTACTAAATTGATTAACTAATTACGAAATTGAATATATAAATAAACAACTCATAAAAATCAAATTTAATACGGTTAAATTAGTTTGTAAAGAACATACCGAAGCCGTAAAGAACGTACCGCAGGAGCTGCATCGGAAGTCGTCGGAGTCGGGACGACTTCCGTCATGCGACCGGCTTGCATCCGATAACGCCGCCTTTCCGGATCTCGCTCCTTCCTCTTTCTCCCGGAGTTCACCTGAACGCCATCGGTGGGTTGACCGCGTTGTCCGGCGGTAGTGGTGGGGGCGGCCGGATCTGCGGTGGTGGGGCCGGCCGCAGCTTGAAGCGTCGTGCCAGTGGTGGGGCCGACTTAATCTAGGGGCCCATGGGTCGAGCTGGCCGGTTCAAGGGCGGGGGCGGTCGGATCTGGGCTCCCATGGCTTAGGTCGGCCTGTTCAAGGGCGGGGGCGGCCGGATCTGGGCTCCCATGGCTCGGGCCGGCGGATACAAGGGCTGGGGTGGCCGGATCTTGGGTCCCATGGGTCTGGCCGACCGGTTCAACGACTTCTGACGTCGCGGGGGTGAATTGCGACGCCGGTGGTGGTCCGGCCGAAGCCGGCGATCGATGTGGATCGGGGGTTTGGCTCATTTTTTGGGCTCGAGATGTGGTTTCGCGCGAGACGGGGTTTCACAGGTGGGTGAGGTCGAAGGAAGAAGATGACAATGGCGGCCGCTCGCGTCTCCTTTTAACCCTAAGGAGCCGCGCAGGCCCGTTTCGTAGGGCCGATAGGCGCGTAGGCCCGTTTCGCGCGGCCCAAACCTGGCAGCGCCTCGTGTTTGCCCTAAACCCTAGTGCTACGCGCAACGCCGTTTTGAGCGGCCCAATAGGCGCGCAAGCCCATTTCGCGGGGCCCAACATCATTTTCCAAATCCCATTTTCCATTTCTGCTTGACGGTTTTGCCCTTCCACGCAACGCCATTTCGCGCGAAATGGCGTTGCACGGATATATGTGTGCGCTTTTAAAAAAAATTGTGCGTATGAACCCCGCGTAATATATGGGCCCCATCTGGAGCGATATAAAATCGCGCTCCCATTATGCGAGAGAAGTAGCATTTTCCTTTCCACAAAGTAAACATTAGAGCATCCGGCCGTGATATATAATTTATTTTTTAAATTTTCTCTCTTCCGTTTTTTTATAAGGAAAGGTTGCTAGATCGAGAGATCAAGATAGAATTTGGTAGGCGGATATACCGACAACAAATGACATCCAAAAGAAACGAAACAGAACCAACAAAAAAAAGAAAACTAAATGAGAACAAGGTAGACAAGCAGCAAACACTCAGAATGGAACTCTGAGAGTCTTGAGTCCAGGTAGGAGAAAGCACTTTCGCGGGTCAGTAACGGACTGTCACATGCTTATAGGGTCGTCAGTGCGCAAGGCAGCAACAGGAAGCCGACTTGAGGTGGTGCGATGATTCGCCTGGAAAAAAACAGGAAACACACAACCGGACAACTGTAATAATCGTTATTTCTATAAAAAAGAAACGATTATTTTATAATTTAATTATTTGTCTAAAATAGAGAGTTTATTTATTATTATGATTTTTTCATAATATAGTATTAAATTTTTTAAAAGCATAGCATAATGTCAAATAAAAATTTAAATAATTAAGCATAAAGAGTATTTTGACTTAGTTTCACATTTAAATTAAATTCTAAATAATAATAAGAAGAATGGGCCAAAAATAAAAATGCAAGAGATAGGATTTACCTTTTATATTTGATTTAAAACTTGTGATTTTGCTTCGATCTCGACCGCCAAAGTCGTGTTCGAACCCTTGCTTGTTTGTGTGCTCGTGTGTGTTGCTCTGCCTAGGATCGACCCTAACCGGTTCGAGCCTGACCTTGCTTTGTTTGTGTTTTCTTGCTTTTCTTAGTTTATCAACTAATCTTTGGCCCTAATCTCATTCCCGTGGATGAACCTGACTCCACTATACTCAGCGGGGTCTTGAATATAAGTTTATTTGTTCAAGAAACCCTTCAACTACTACGAGTCTCATGCATAAAATAACAATCAAATACTCTTTCTCAATTCTAGTCCACGGTCCTAGAAAAGAGTTGTTTCAAGGATAAATAAGATTGCACAGACAACAATCAAACTAATCCAAATAGTAGAATATCAATCAAATTCAACAAGTTGCGCACCCAAGAGAAATCAATTGATAATCATAAAATTAAGCACAAGAGTTTTGATATTAACCAAGGAATAGAAAAGTTACCAGAATCTCACAAACTCATAAAAAGGCTTCCTTGATTAAACAAACTCCAAGGAAATTAGTTATCCATAATAAAACTAAAAACTAGAATAATCTTTCAAAGTATGCTATAATGTGTAACCCTAAAGTGAAAACGAAACTAAGCTTAAATAGTAGAAATAAATCCAAAAGCTAAAAGATATAATAATACTAAAAAGATAGAAAATAACGAAACAAAGTCGGTGTTGGAACGCCTCGATCCGCGGGCGCGGATTTAAACCTCAAGCACGGATCCATTCGATCACCTCGGCCGCGGAATCGGCTCCAACCGCGAGCCCGAAAAATATCCTCGGGCGCGGATCCAGCTTGCTGATGAGGTATTTTCGGTGGTCGTTATACCTATCAAAGAAACCTAACTTAACCAACTCAGAGCGGTAAGTAAGGGTCGATCCCACAGAGACTCGTGTAAATGTGTTATTACTTAAATGCCAAGTAACTAATATGGGGGTTTTATGGATGAAAATCTAATCTAATATGCAAACTAAGAACTAACTATGAATGCAAATATAATTGTGTTAAACAAATATGAGAAATTGTGTTCAACTAGTTAAATCCATCATAGATATGCTTATTGGTCATTGATTATCTTGATTCTCAATTCACTTGAATAATCTACCGTGGATTATTATCCAAAACTTTATATTTAGTTGAAAGAACTAACAGTCTGAACAACCCTAATCATCTAACAACCTAGAACAACGTCTAGATTCAATTAAATGACAGCTTTAAGTTCAAAGTATCGATAGAAACAAAAACTCAACGCAAACAGCTAATCAAGTTATATGTGGTTTATTCCCTTCTACAACTGAAAAGCCCGAACGGGTCTAAACAATTATAATTGCTACTTTATCTAATCAATCCCGAACGAGACTTGATCAGATTAGTTGTAAATTAACCTAGAACTTCTATTAGGTGATCAATCTAACAAAACCCTATAATGATTCTGATTCAATCAAGCACATGGAATAAAACCTATTCAAGTTAAAGAGAATCAATCAAACCTCACAATAGTATGCAATCTTTGATTTCAATAACTAGTCAAACACAAAAGATTTAGCAATGCATAATTGAATTAAAATCAAACTTACAAAGGTTCAAAGGTTCTTCCTTGAGAGAAAACCCTAGCCTCCAAAAGTGTGATCAAAAGTCTTCCAAAATAAAACTAACATAAAGTATTTATATGTCTCTAAAAATATCCCTCAAATTCTATCTTAAACACATAATCTCGGATAATCATAAGCCCAAAAACCAAAATAACAAAGCCCAAAACCAAATCTCGGCCCAAATCACTCGTCCGTGAGAAGCCCCAGATTGCGCGGCTTCGGCCCACATTGCGCGGCCGCGCAATCTCCTCCCCGCGCAATTGGCCACCAGTTGAGATTGCTCGGGCTGGTTACGCGGGATGCAAGCCGAGAAATTGGCTTGGCTTCTTAGCTTGTTCTTCCTTGTCTTGGCTCTTCTCCTAGCATATCCTAGCATTCCTTAGCTTGTTTGACTCGTCCACCACCGCCATGGTCAATCTGTACTCGCCCCGCTGCTGCTCCTGAACCTAAAACCTGTAAAATCGAGCAAACCAGCGCATAATACCCGACAACACAAAAACCTAAAAACTACATAAAAACTAACCTAAACCTAACCAAAACATATGTAAAATATGCAACTAAGCTACTCCTATATGCAAGCTATCACTTGCCTCTCCCCCAGATTCTTCAATTCTTCCTCGGCACCGCGGGCTCGGTTGGTTTTCGAGGGCGCGGATCTTGACTCTGTAGGCTCTTCAGCTCAAATTAGGACTTCTGTCTTCCAAATCTTCAACGGTAGGCTTTTGCTGATATTACAATTAAACACCCTAATCTAGCCTAAAACACTCAGAAAATCCTAATAAAAATACAGAATTACGCTGTACTAAAACCAGCGTATCAAATTCCCCCATACTTAGATCTTGCTCGTCCTCGAGTAAGCTGAAAATAAATCTAACAATAAATCCTATCAAAGATCCACAAAAAGTAAAGGGAAATAGTAAAAATCTAACTCTCAACTCACAACCCGAACCCATGTAGAGAAATAATGAGCAAAAGACATGAAAGCTCAAATGACACACCTCACATATACAAGATATAGCACTCAAGCTCTAAAAAGTGTATAGAAATCTAGGATCTACCCAACATCTAAAGTGTAATCCCCAAGCCCCAAAGTAGAATATGAATCCTAAACACTCTGATTTTACCACTCATTCTACTTAGGTGCCCTTTCGGGTTTTCACCTAATCACTCTTTTCATTTTTCTTAGGTGTGCTCACATATACTCACATCACTCATAAACCTCATATTACCCCAGCCAAATGCTAGTCCGGGTTACTTGCTTATTACCTGAGTCGCCCTTTCGGGTTTACAACTCATCCCAAGATTTTTATGCCTTTTTTCTATTTTTATGGATTTTTTAATTATTTTTTTTACTTTTCTCTATACAAAACATGGAACAAAAATCCCATAAAATTAACGAAAAAATAAACTGAAAAGCAACTAACTATGATAGGCATAGTGAGTACTACATCCCCCATACTTAAATCCTTCATTGTCCTCAATGAAGTAAAGAGAAAGGAATTAAGCATAGAAGAGGAAATTCAGAAGAGTCACATACGAAAGAAGAGAGGAATGAACTCCCGGAATTATAAGCACCAAACTCAGGAACAAACTGATGCGTCTGGGAATAAACCACGAACGTCATCTTCACAACTCAGCAACCAAATCCACACCATAGGACGTCTCCAATGATAATGAACTGGACTCCTCAAAATAATAAAAACTCTGACGACGGGAGCACCCCCATACTTGAACAATTCCAAGGAACTAGAAATGGAAAGATATAGAAAAATGGATTGATGGGTGATGGTAGAATATGGAAGAACACTCCTTTTTTTTCTCTCTTCTTTTTTTTTCCTGATTTATCTCGGGGATTTCACCCGAAAGCCTTTTATTTCAGGGGTTTCACCTGAAAGCCTTTTATTTCTATTTTTTTTTTTTATTTTTTAAATAAAATCCTAATTCCGCCAGGCCGATCCGCGAGCGCGGTATCGAACCGCGGGTGCAGATCGTGTCGCGGGCTCGGATTCTCAGCTCGGGTTTTGCTTTCTTCGAAAATTGGATAAATTATTCCTGCAAGTTAGCCCGACAAAACCAAAACGAACTAAAACTAAACTAAACTAAAAAGAAAAAAATAAACGAAAAGAAAAATTTACCTCGGGTTGCCTCCCAAGCAGCGCCTTTGTTTAACGTCGTTTGCCCGACGTCAACCTATTACCTCAAAACTCGGACATTGTCAAAGCCCTGAGAAGTCTATCAAAATCATGCGAACAACTCTCATGCAGGCAAATATAACACAATAATACTTTGAAACTAAATAATATAGCATTCAGACACCGTTTCAGTATATCAAACCCACTAGAGAAATCAGGATTAGTCGGTTAAGGATAGAACCAGTTGAAAGGACGAGGTAGTTTATCAAAAGTTATGATTTTTATCTCAACACTACCACCTTTACAATTGGAGAAATCACTAGGTAAACTATCATGCTCAAGACCTTTTGCAGAAATATCAGGCAAACAGATATCAATAGAGAGTAAGGAAGAAGAGGGAAGGATACATGGATCATGATCGATCATAACAAAGGAATCCACGGAAGGAGACATAGACATCTCCTCAGGTGGAAAGGAAGTTTCCTTAACATCATCTAACTCCTTCGTCGAGTCATCAGGCTCGTTGTTGTCACTCCAAGAGTCATCAAACTGAAGGAAATATTCCTCCTCCGTCATTACATGACTATGATCATCCATCTCTTCATCCAATGAAAGGTCTATGGGTGCCTCTGGAAAGGATGAAACTGGCTCTTCAGGGGGATCTGTTGGTTGATCGTCGAGAATTTCCGTCTTTATGGCCAAAACCTCCTCTAGTTTTCTTTGTTCAGCAATTTAGTTCTCCAATTTCTGCACCTCGATCTCTCTGGCTCGGAGCATAGAAAAGAAATTCCATCGGTCAATGGGTCTCCAAAGGACGTATTTTGCATCGCTCTCACTGTACATCCTTAGTTGGGACTCAAGAGTCATCCCCATAAAGATGTGATTGCAAGCATCATCAAGCCCTACGTGTAACCCCCAAACAAAGAGATCATGCAAGATTTCCTAGCACCTAGTGAAGTACTCATGAAAGGGTTCATCCTACAACTGACAAAGACTAAACGCAGACATTAGTATGTACAAGTGTAGACCGTAAGATCGGTCTACACAACGAGATTCGGGATTTCTGGATGAACCAAACCGCGAGTACGGAAATAATCCGAGGGCGCGGATCAGCCGCGGGCGCGGAATTAAACCGAGGGCGCGGATCGTGTGCGGGCGCGGATCGTCAAAAACGCCGATTATTCAGAAAATTAAAACCGATTCCCCGGCAACGGCGCCAAAATTTGACTCGGCTAAAGTCGTTGTTGCCAAGATCAAAAATAAATAACCCTATTCTACTAACTAGTATAGTATGCAAGCAAGGGGTCAAACCCAAGAGAATCGGGATTCTGAACAATCAGCAGGTAACAAGACATGGGTTTTTGGAAGTTTTAAGCAAGCAAATAACCAAGCAAATATTATTGGGGATTAAATCAATTGAAGGAAAGCAGAGTTTATTCAATCAATTCCACCTTTTTAATCATTCGATCATCAATTCATCCATCTTTCTATTAATTCCCATGTTAATTCCAATCCTTATAAAAGATTTCCGCTTGTCCACGGTCCAAGCGAAAGGATGATATGAACAAGAACGCTTAATTCAAATCATGCAAAATATTAAGGATAGAAGGATATCAAATCACGCAATCAAGCTACGAGTCTCATGCATAAAATAACAATCAAATACTCTTTCTCAATTCTAGTCCACGGTCCTAGAAAAGAGTTGTTTCCAGGATAAATAAGATTGCACAGACAACAATCAAACTAATCCAAACAGTAGAATATCAATCAAATTCAACAAGTTGCGCACCCAAGAGAAATCAATTGATAATCATAAAATTAAGCACATGAGTTTTGATATTAACCAAGGGTAGAAAAGTTACCAGAATCTCACAAATTCATAAAAAGGCTTCCTTGATTAAATAAACTCCAAGGAAATTAGTTTTCCATAATAAAACTAAAAACTAGAATAATCTTTCAAAGTTTGCTATAATGTGTAACCCTAAAGTGAAAACGAAACTAAGCTTAAATAGTAGAAATAAATCTGAAAACTAAAAGATATAATAATACTAAAAAGATAGAAAATAACGAAACAAAGTCGGTACTGAAACGCCTCGATTCGCGGGCGCGGATTTAAACCTCGAGCGCGGATCCACTCGATCACCTCGGTCGCGGAATCAACTCCAACCGCGAGCGCGGAAAATATCCTCGGGCACGGATCGAACTTGCCTCGCCCCCGGATTCTTCAATTCTTCCTCGGCACCGCGGACTCGGTTGGTTTCCGAGGGCGCGGATCTTGACTCTGTAGGCTCTTTAGCTCAAATTAGGACTTTTGTCTTCCAAATCTTCAACGGTAGGCTTTTGCTGATATTACAATTAAACACCCTAATCTAGCCTAAAACACTCAGAAAATCTTAATAAAAATACAGAATTACACTGTACTAAAACCAGCGTATCAGTACCGAGTGGTTCAGGCTCGGTAACGACCCTCTTTGGCACATTGTCGACCTGGGTCGAGGCGTCGTGTACCGTAACTGGGTCTTTCTCCTTAGCGTGGGCACGATCTGGTAGCATCTTCCCACTCCTAAGGTGTATGACCGTTATCTGTCCTCTAGGGTTCTCATCGGGGCGGCCCGGGAGTTGCCCTTGCGGCCTCGGAATCTGTGCGGCTTGGTTCCCTAGTTGTGTGTCGACACTCTTCTTCCAAATATCGAACTCTCCCCATCTGTTCATCTGATTGTTAAGGTTGGCTTGGACTTGAGTGATTTCATTCTTTACTCCATTAATCCCTTCATAGAGTCCTTGCACCCAAGATGGTGGCTCTTGATAGCCTGGAGGTCGATACAGTGCGGATCATCTATCCGGAGGGGGAGCTGTATAATTTTGATTTGAATTTTGATTTCCCCATGCCGGGTAGTTGTTTGGCCTGTCAAAGTTATTAGGCAGGTTCCTGTATTGACCTCTCATATAGTTCATCTCAACATATGTCTCAGTGGCTCTAACCTGCTCGATGTTAGTGCAGGCATAAGTACTATGGGCAAAAGAGCCACACTCTTGACAAGGTTGAGAGGTTTTCAGAAAACTTACCTGTTTTTTCAGATGGTTGATCTCATCCTGTAGAAATTGATTTTTGACATCAAGATCAACTTCGTCTTTATTAGGCATGTAGAGACGCTTATGTGGCTAAGGTGGTTGCTGGGCTCCATACATGGCATCGTAGTTGGTCAGCTTGCCCAGCAACTCCTATGCAGTTGTGTGATCCATCTCAATAAAACCGCAGGCAGTGTGCATGTTGATGCGGTTCTTCGTCTCAGCATTAATCCTCTGGAAGAAGATTTCTTGGAGCACATATGGTGGTTGCCCATGAGTGGGGCACTGTCGAAGCATCTCCTTAAATCTCTCACATGTCTCTACAAAGGTCTTGTTAGGCAGTTGGTGATAGGAGGTGATTCGTTTTCTCAACTCCGTTGTCTTAGCAGGAGGGAAGAACTTTGTTAGAAATTGATCATACAAGCCTTCCAAGTCTTGATAGACTTAGGAGGTAATGATGTGATTCCATCGACATCCGAGCCAACAATGGAGCACACGCCGGAACACTTGGAGGAGCCACGACCTGCCCTAGACGCGCCTACAAGCTTGGATGCGGAGCCACTCGGCGCGCCCTTGCAAGGGGATGGTACGCCTTGCGCTACGTTGGATTCCGACCTTGATATTGCCAAATATTCTAGCACTTTTGATGGCACTTTGCCCCATTACTTGAGTGAAGATTTCGTCCCTAATGACAAGTCCAATTTGCACGACAAAGGGGAGTCTTCTCTTGGACAAGTAACCAAGGCCGGTGTCCGAGGCGCTAAGAAGCCAAGTCAAGGTACCATGCCCTATCTTGGGCGCATCACTCGAGCACATGCTAGGGAAATGCTTGACAAGATCAAGGAGGAGCTCATGGATCATAAGTTGGACTTTGGTTAGCAAAGGTGAAAGTTGGAGTCTTATGATACATCATGGTTCGATAAGTGACAATTTAACGGTTGAGGACGATTACAGTGCTCTCGGTTTTTATGGGTTGTTTTTGTAAATATTTTTAAATGAGGGGGCTGATTTTGTGAGGCTTGTTGTCTAGGTTATATGGTCGTCCATCCCCCTCCCCCCTTGGGAGATTGGACGAAAATACTCT
Source organism: Fallopia convolvulus (assembly GCA_964016875.1). Taxonomy (NCBI): domain Eukaryota; kingdom Viridiplantae; phylum Streptophyta; class Magnoliopsida; order Caryophyllales; family Polygonaceae; genus Fallopia; species Fallopia convolvulus. Next base: position 9,845,641 of record OZ024737.1, read on the forward strand.
CTTGTTGCTTACTTTCCCTTGCAATTTCAATTCAAGTTCTTGTTCTTGTATTTCGTTCGTTCAATTCTCGTTGTTCAAGTTGTTGGTGAGTAATATCCGATAATTTGGGCATCTTAGTTTGTTTGAGAGCTTGGTGAGTCATATCCAAGTTGTCAAGCATCCATATCCCCTTGTTCTCCTCATTTCGATCCATCATCCATCTCGGTGGTTTCTGCACCCCCTCAGTAAAATCGATATATCTTTCAATCCACGCATCATCTAGGTCTGAAATTTGGAGGGGTTAAACTAGACTTAGCGATGTAACGTCTCGAATTGGAATCACTCTATTCCAATTTCGGACGAGGAAGATCCAGCCAGTTGAAGACGGGTTAGTTGCGTGGTGTTCGTATTCGGAATTCCGTGGATTCTCGTGGGGATCTCTTTGCACCATCATCCCCTCCATCGATCCTTTCATCAAGTGGTATCAGAGCCACGCGAAGGTATTGCCATCTAAATCTTGTTCCGACCTTTAATTTTCACTTGTTGCAAGTTTTAGGTTCGAACTCCTTAGGGCTGCGTTGTTGTTGTTGTGTTCGGCCTTTTCCGAATTGTTGTCTTGAGTTGTGGCGTTTTTGAGTCCTTGAATTGTCGAATTTCTTGGCCGAGTTTGATGCTCAACCATGGCAGAAATTCTGCTAAAAAACGTCCATGAATAAGAACACCAAAGGACCTCATAATTTTAGTAGTTGAAAGGTTGATCCTCTTGCTTGTTTAATGCCTTTAACTAGGAGATGTCTTGAATGAACTTTGCTGAATTTGTGCTAAGGAAAAACGTGGCTTGTGTGTCCAAAAACCAGCCTTAAATCCTTTCGTTACATGCTTGTTGAAAGGTTCGGTGCTAGGATACGGGAACGACACCGAGAATTGCTAGTCTTGCTTGGTTGTTTCTTTTCTTGTTGTTGTGTTTGAGTTTTTTTTTTCCATTTTGTTGGCCATCTCATACTTAACTTATTATTATTTTCTTATTATAACCAAGCAAGGATAATATCTTTATATAAATCATTAAGATGTACTTTTCATAATTATAAGAAATATTTTTTGTATAAAATCCTTTTTAGGATGTGAAAAGTCTAGTATACCCTTGTCATTAAGTATCTTTTATTTCTCTTATTATTATTTTAATATTCACCTTATCATCTACGATCTTTTTAAATCTTTATAATATATTCTCATTATAACATCATATCATATTTTATAAATATACCTATAAGGTAATAAGGCTTTTTTCTAGAACTTTTCTTAAATAGAAATCTCTACCATACTTATTATAGTAATATCCAAGTATCTATAATTATATATTAAAGCTATACCTTTTCGAGCCACCAGAACGATTCTAGCCTCACCTCATATTTACAAAATGTATTTTTATTCCTAATATTTAACTTTTTTCCATTAAATTCTTTTTTAACAATTTAAATCTATCTTTAACATCAAACAAATATCTAATTAGTATAACAATATCTTTTGAAAACTTCCTTATACAAATATTTAAAATTAAAGATAACAAATTTTAAATTTTAAAATAAGTATAAATATCTTTATCTTTTCGCATGATATCTTGCTTTGAATAAAAAATTTAATGATATATACTTATAATGTTAAAATTATAAAAATAGGTAATACAATATTTAGTAGATATATTGAAAATTTTGATAATCTTTAAATTAAGGTACATAGAAAGTAATAAAAAATAAAAAATTTAATCTTATCTAATTTTTATTTTATCGAGCCACAAAATGAGTTTGGCCCCGCCTGAAATGAAAATAAAATATTTTTATCTTTTCTTTCATATTTTATTATATCTTATTTATTTATTTATTTATTATTTTATGTAAATCTTATATCTTCCATATTCTAATATATAAATCTTTTTTATTCATATGTTATCTTTTTCTTAAAATTAAATACGTATGATTTATCATCAAGGAAAACATTATTTTACCTTAATAATCGTATTTATTCTCAACATTAAACTTAATAATTTATATTTAATTTGTTTTATGTCATTCAAAAAAATAATTCTTTATACATTGTACAGACAATAAATTACTTAGATTAATTTTTATATTATATTTTTATTAAATAACTATAAAATATTAAACCATAGTCGTGTATGACACGACGGGTATAACTAGTAAGATTTAATCACATCATCTTAAAATAGTTTACCCATACATCTTTAGTTTATGAGATAGAAACATGCCTTATAACATTATTTTATAACTAGGAGTATATAATTTATTTATTTATAACTCAGATCATAATAATATCTTTTCTTATCTTTTATATCTTTTTAGACATGAAACCACTTTATAATATAAGAGGTATTAATATATCATATTATATTATACTTATTCTACACTTTACTTATATGAAAATTTCCAAAGATCATAATAAACTCCTATTATCTTATTTAATTGGTTCCTCATGTCTAGAATATTATTTTATAAAAATAGGAGCATGCAACTATTTATTTATCTCTATAATTATTAATAATATCTTTAGCATATCTTTTCTAACAACTTAGACCTTTATATTTTTATAATAACTTTCAAATAGGGGAATCATATTATTTATATTATACTTTTCATATAAATCTCATAATTCAATCCCATGATTTTATTATAATGTATTTCTCTATATAAATGTTCATGCAAATTATTTAATATATCTTTCTAGTCTTCAACTTAATCATATAAAATTATCTTATGATAAGAATATCTTATCCATATTATATATAAGTGTATAATATGATTTTGAAAGACATGTTATTATTTTCTATTAATAAAGTCTTAAATTAATACATCCCTTCAGCTAGTTCTATTTTCTTTAATTCATTATAATAAAAATACAACCAAGTTAACATATTTTAAAATTTCAGCATTTATGTGCTCAAAATCACTATTATAATCCTTAAAATTTATTAGGATTTATTTTATAATTTATAAAATTTATTTTCTCTTGAATATCAAACATGCATGTTTATTTTAATTAAAACTATGTAGAAACAATTAAATTTGAAATGCAAAATCTGATTTAATTAGATAATTGGGCCCAAAATTAGTAGCCCAAAAGTAGTTAGGATTACCCAAAAATCTATTAGCCCAAAAATCCTTGCAAAACATGTTTAAATTCTTGCATATAGTTTAAATTCTTGCAAAGCATGTTTAAATTTTTACATTCATAATTGTATAAAAAAAGATAATTCAGAAAAATTGAAAAAAAATCATGCATTTTAGGTTTGTCATATTTCCCCAAGCAAAGGAACCATTTGTCCTCTAATATTTTTGATGATGATTTTTGCTCCTCGACTTGCTTGGATTGCTTAAAGCTTGATAATGTTTATTTCTTTAAGAGCATGTTTGATTATTTGATTGAGCATGTATATCCTCGAGATCTAAGTTACACGGAAGTTCTAGGCAAAATTTACCTTGTGAGATTATTATTTTTGGCCTTTCTAGGACTATGGATCTATGAGTCCTCTTTTTTATTGTATGTTCTCACTTTGATTGCTTTCTCTAGAACTTGCATTTAAATATCTTTTTCAAGGCTGCATTCATGACTTTTTCATATGACATTAAAATGATTGAGGCATTGTTTTATTAGCCTATTATTCCCTTATTCACCCTTACATATGTTCCTTCTTTAGCCCCTTTCTAAGCCTTAATAGACTAATTTTTTGGAAGCTCCACAAAATCAATCTAGAGCCTTATATAAGCTTGACCCATCCGGGAATTAGGTTTTTACTTGATTTGTTTTTTGGTTGTGAGCCAAGTATGGGGGAGTTGAAAGAGCAATTGGTGGATGAATATTTGAATTTGAAAATGAGGGTGAAAAGAAAAACAAAGAACTTTAAAGTTGAAGTCTTCAATTGGTTGAAAAGAAAAATTATATGAAAGTTGAAGCAATAAGAAAAAAAAAGAATGAAGGTGAAGAAAAAAAAAAGAGAAGATCAAATGGTGTTAAGAGAATAGGAGTTGGGGAAAGAAAAATATTTGAAGTTTTGTGTTGATTTAGAATTGAGTTGAGTCTTGATTCCCGGATTTAGCACCACAAGGCCAAAAGATTCCCTACCAATTCTTATTACCTTGGCCCCATTACAACCCTCAAAAGACCTCATGATTTTTGTTGTATGCAAAGTCTCTAGTGGTGGAGAATCAGAACACTGATGCAAGCCTATGGTAGCCAGGCTTTCAAAGTTGAGTTTGAGCGAAACACATATATACCTTTAAACACATGAGTGAGAGGGAAAACACATGTTCCTAGTGAGGTTTAGAATGGATGTGTTTACCTGATCTTTTGGATGCCAAAAATACATGCTATGATGTCAATTGTTGAATCATGTCTCTTGTTATCCTTGCTTAAGCATTTATCAAAGTGGATGCATGAATTGCTTGTTTGTGGGGGTGTTAAATCTATTTCTTGCTTGAGGACAAGAAAGGTTTAAGCATGGGGGAATTTGATAGCATGCATTTAGGTGTTAGTTTTAGAGCATATTTATGTTTAAATTTTAGGAAGTTGCATGCATTTTGCTTAGTTTTTGTAGTTTTTGCATTTCGGTGTCTACTCTTGTGTTTTCGTGTTTTTAGGTCGTTTTAAGGAGTAAGGACTGGTTAAGCTAAAGGATTCAAGATTGGAAGTATTCAAGTGTCTTTTCCAAGGATATTCAAGCCACTTGCGATGATCATTAAGACCCAAGAGGTTGTGGAAAAGAACGCTTAGAACCGGGCAATCCATTGAAGTTGTTGTTTCGACACCATTTTCTTGTAACGCTTATTTCGGGAGCTACAATGATTGGATGAAGCTGAATTTGGTATCATTGGAAAGCTAACTCGAAGAGCTACAATTCATTTTTTTACTCCGAGTCGAAATTCCCATTCTAAGGTCGTCAAAACATCTTCCGAAAACAACAATGCAATGCTGTCAGAAGCATGGCCGCGATCGCGGCCACCACTCACCGCGATCGCGGTTTTCCACGACATCGAAAACCAAGGCGGCGTTTTATCTATCTATTTATCTTTTATTTTAGTTTCCTTTTATCTTTTTATTCCGTGTGTTCGAGACTATTAAGACCTAGTTTTCCATTATTCAAACTTTTGCGTTTTTCTCTCTTATGGAGAACTAAACTTCCCAAATTCTATTCGAGTTGAAGCTTTTCAGACTCAAGTTGTTGTGAGATTCGTCTATTCAGGTTTATTTCTACAGGTTATTTCAATTCTCTTGTGCATGATTAATATTGATTGTATTGATTTTTTCAGGCCTAGCTAACTTGTTGGAATTAATATTATTTATTGCTAGATCTAGGTTTTCTCGTAGCAAAGCCTGATCTTTGTAGCAACTCAATTGGTTTAGGACTCGTTGGACTAAAACAATTGAGAAGAGAATTGAATGCATGTTAATTGTTTGACTCGTTGGAATTCAATTGCATGTATCCTGTTTATCCTTGTTCTTAATGCTAATATGCTTATTGTTTATGATCGTTTCATGAATTGTTTGGATGTTAAGTTGCATGTCTCGTTGACATGTTATAATTCTGATCAGGATAGGAATAACTGAAAGAAATAACTTGTTTGAATCTAGGATCAATAACTTGAGGAAGAAAAGTGGATACTTGAATAGGATTGTTTTCCCTAATTGATAAAAATCCAACTTTTGCATTGTTTGATTGCTTGCTTTGTTTGTTTCAATTCTTAGTTTCTAGTTTTAATTCCAAAATCCCCCCTTTGTTACCTCTTTGAGTTGATAATAACAAAACTTAGGATACAAGTGTCTCTTGGGTTCGACCCCGACTTACCGACTATACTAGTTGAGTAACTAGAGAATTATTTTTGATTTGGCATCAACGATTCTAAGCCAGTCAGTAGGCTGGACAGAATTTTTTTTCCGAGAATAGGCTGGCGTTTGAGGTTCAGATAGAAGTCGCTGGATCAACTAGAGATTTTGCTCTGGGTTTTGTACACGTGGACAAAGTCGTTGTGTAGGCCATAGTGTTTAGATAAGTCTCTGGAGATGCCAGCGACTTTCTCACTTTCCAAATAAAAAAAGTTTGAGCAACTTTCACCACTATATCACTATTGTTATCAATTTACAAATGAATACAATGAAATATTTTTTTCATTTTTTACAAATATAAAAAGCCTGAGCAAGCCATAGAGTAATAAGAAGGTAGAAATTATTATTTTTAAGGTTCTGATCACTATATATTACTGTTAGACCTGTCAATCGGGTTGGGTTGGGCGGGTTCGGTCATTTCGGGTTCGGTTTAAATCGGGTTCCGGGTCATTGTGGGTCACGGGTCAATCGGGTCGGGTTGTAGCGGGTTTTCGGTTGGGTCGGGTTGACTAGAGGATGGTGAGGTAAATGAAGAGGATGTCGCAGCAGCTGATATGGCTAGAGAGGCGGTGGCTATAACCCCATCTTGGAATGTAGTTGAAGCTCCCGATCCCCAAATGATGAACTCTTGGCAGACTTGGAATGCATCAAATCCATTCCCAACTGGAGGTGAATTTGCCCGTGGTCAACATTTCAACTCTTTTAATGAATTGAAGAGGCAGTAATAAGATGGTATACTGTTGTTTGCAAAGAGAAAGAGCAAGGATGCACATGGCAATTATTGATAGCTTGGATATAGGTAGTGTTTAGGATGCATGTTTACGTTTCTTTTGTGTTGCTTTTAGGTAGTTTTAGTTAGTTTCTTTAGTGTCTTAGAGTGTCTAGGAGTTTTGGGTTTTTTCACTTGTTCTTTGTTGTTTTACAGGTCTTAAAGTGAGCAAGTGTGAAAGGAATGGAAACGAGAGAAGAACACTTGAATTCGGGCCATCCATTAGAGTTGCTAGTTCGACACCTCTGTCTTGTAAGGGTTCGTTCGGAAGCTATAGTGATCTGATAAAGTTGAGTTTGGCATCATTGGAAAGCTAATTCAAAGAGCTACAATTCATGTTTTTACCCCGAGTCCAAATTCCAACTCGAAGTGAGTCAAAACAGCCCCCGAAGTGTCACTTGAGTTTTGAACCAAGGTGCTGGCGGCGTCCACCGCCCCTGACAACCAGGGAGATCTTAATGCGCCACATGTTTTGTTTCTATTGGTCCTTTTCTATCAGTATTATTCCGAGATATTATACTTTTGGGATATAATTTTAGACCTAGTTTTGATATATTAGGGTTTTGAGAGTTGCACCTCTCATTATTATTGATACACTATTATCATATTTTCCTTTTAGAGTTTTTAGCTTTCATGGAGAACTAAGCCCTTTTGCTTAGTCAGACAGTTTGAAGCTTCATTTTGACATTCAGTTGTGAGATTTCTACTCTTTATCTATTGCATGGAATTATTTTACTCTCTTGCTTGAATTGTTTATGTGATTGATTTCAACAATTTCTAGGGTTGTTGTTATTGAATCTCAATTGCTAGATCGAGAGAAATTACTAGTTGAGTTTCTCTATTTCATAGTAGCAAACTACATTGTACTAGTAACTGGTTGTGCTAGTCTATTGTAGAAGAGAGTTAAATTGCATTCTAGTATAAAAGCTGGTTGTTTTATGCTAGAATTGTATCCTGACTATATTCCTATTCTTAATGCTGCTTTTGAATTGAATCTTGATAGTTTCAGGTTTATTCAATTAGTTAGGATTGATAGTAACTGGTGTTGCTATTAATTATCTTTGAAAAGGAATTGGAATTCCATATGCATGCGATATTGAGTGAATCTATGATCAACTTGTCATACGAATGTGGATCTCTGGTTGACTAAGTGTTTCCCTAATTTGATAAAAACTCCAACTTTATTTCCTTTGCTAGTTTTTGCATGCTCAATAGTTAGTTTAATTCTAAAAATCCCCTTTACTTTAATTGACACAAAATCCACATAAAAAGATAAATCTCCTCCCTGTGGATTCGACCCTTACTTCCCTAAGACTATAGTCTTTAGGTTGTTAGGATTCTTTTGCATAGCCGTGATTTGCACGACCATTTCACACAAAATCCATTCCCAACTGGAGGTGAATTTGCCCGTGGTCAACATTTCAACTCTTTTAATGAATTGAAGAGGCAGTAATAAGATGGTATACTGTTGTTTGCAAAGAGAAAGAGCAAGGATGCACATGGAAATTATTGATAGCTTGCATATAGGTAGTGTTTAGGATGCATGTTTACGTTTCTTTTGCGTTGCTTTTAGGTAGTTTTAGTTAGTTTCTTTAGTGTCTTAGAGTGTCTAGGAGTTTTGGGTTTTTGCACTTGTTCTATGTTGTTTTACAGGTCTTAAAGTGAACAAGTGTGAAAGGAATGGAAACGGGAGAAGAACGCTTGAATTCGGGCCATCCATTGGAGTTGCTGGTTCGACACCTCTGTCTTGTAAGGGTTCGTTCGGAAGCTATAGTGATCTGATAAAGTTGAGTTTGGCATCATTGGAAAGCTAATTCAAAGAGCTACAATTCATGTTTTTACCCCAAGTCCAAATTTCAACTCGAAGTGAGTCAAAACAGCCCTCGAAGTGTCACTTGAGTTCTGAACCGAGGTGCTGGCGGCACCCGCCGCCAACCCAGCAGCGCCCGCCGCCTCTGACTGCCAGGGAGATCTTATTGCGCCACATGTTTTGTTTCTATTGGTCCTTTTCTATCAGTATTATTCTGAGATATTATACTTTGGCTGAATGACCGATAACCACCCGTATAATAGGGCATATTTCGCTAAACCACCCGCTCTATTGGAAATTACCAAAAACCACCCGCATAACAACTTCCGTTAGCGAACTACCACCCGTCCCAGAATTCCGTCCAAAAATTCCGTTAGTGTGTATGCACGCGCCTCTTTACTAATTTTTTAATCCAAAATAAGTTAAATAAATAAGAAAATGTAAAAAAAAAAAATATGTGCCATTGGCCCAATTTTTTTCTAGGGCATTGGCCCAATTTGTTGCCCCCCACCCGACCGCCTCTAAAATTCTGAACCCTAAACGGAGCCGCCTCTCAAATGCATCGACGGTACCCTCGGCGGCCACACAGCCGACGAAGCTGGTGAAGAAGGTGGCGATGGTGCTCTCCGTCGGGATTGTGACGCTTGGCATGCTCTCCGCATTGGCGTTTTACATTAACCGGCACATGGCTAAACATCCTGGTGACACACAAAAGCTTATGAGCACTTCGAATTCCCGCAACTACGATGAGGAATCTTTTGGAGATCCATCGACGAGCCTCTTCTACCTCGGAAATGGCGATTCGTCAATCACAGATCTGAGGAATTTGCCATTGCTAACTCTTCGCCTTACCATAAGCTCAATTTCGTCAAGAAATCAGATCGGTACCGGCCAAGCCCTGACTTGCAATCGTTGCCTCTTTTGTGCAGACAACCAATTGCTCCTCCTTCTCCAATGACGAGGTCTTCTCCGACAACCAATTACAGTCGTTTGAAGACGAAGGGAATCGTGAAGCGAAGGATGAGGTAGAAGATAGAGGAAGAAAATGGGTTACGATTTTTCAATAATTAGTTTTTATTTTATTTATTAAAAATGTATAAGAATAAAATAAAATAAAATACAGGGGTAGATTTGTAATTTTATGCTTTAAACGGAATTTTTGGACGGAATTCTGGGACGGGTGGTAGTTCACTAACGGAAGCTGTTATGCGGGTGGTTTTCGATAATTTCCAATAGAGCGGGTGGTTTAGCGAAATGTGCCCTATTATACGGGTGGTTTTCGGTCATTCAGCCTTATACTTTTGGGATATAATTTTGGAACTAGTTTTGATATATTAGGGTTTTGAGAGTTGCACCTCTCATTATTATTGATACACTATTATCATATTTTCCTTTCAGAGTTTTTAGCTTTCATGGAGAACTAAGCCCTTTTGCTTAGTCAGACAGTTTGAAGCTTCGTTTTGACTTTCAGTTGTGAGATTTCTACTCTTTATCTATTGCATGGAATTATTTTACTCTCTTGCTTGAATTGTTTATGTGATTGATTTCAACAATTTCTAGGGTTGTTGTTATTGAATCTCAATTGCTAGATCTAGAGAAATTACTGGTTGAGTTTCTCTATTTCATAGTAGCAAACTACATTGTACTAGTAACTGGTTGTGCTAGTCTATTGTAGAAGAGAGTTAAATTGCATTCTAGTATAAAAGCGGGTTGTTTTATGCTAGAATTGTATCCTAACTATATTCCTATTCTTAATGCTGCTTTTGAATTGAATCTTGATAGTTTCAGGGTTATTCAATTAGTTAGGATTGATAGTATCTGGTGTTGCTATTAATTATCTTTGAAAAGGAATTGGAATTCCATATGCATGCGATATTGAGTGAATCTATGATCAACTTGTCATACGAATGTGGATCTCTGGTTGACTAAGTGTTTCCCTAACTTGATAAAAACTCCAACTTTATTTGCTTTGCTAGTTTTTGCATGCTCAATAGTTAGTTTAATTCTAAAAATCCCCTTTACTTTAATTGACACAAAATCCACATAAAAAGATAAATCTCCTCCCTGTGGATTCGACCCTTACTTCCCTAAGACTATAGTCTTTAGGTTGTTAGGATTCTTTTGCATAGCCGTGATTTGCACGACCATTTCACGCCTATCAATTATCAGCTCATCAAGTCAATGAACATCTTCCCATAAGGGCAATTAGCTCGTATCAAGGTCCACACACTCTCAATTGTATGAGAGATCTTATGCACATGGATAATAGCAATGTCACTGTAGACTTCATACACAATGAGATTTTGTCTCTTATCCGCGTTGATAGAACATTGAAACCGCGTGCCATCATGGAGGTAATATAGAAAAAACTCCAAGTGGTTGTCACGTACAAAAGAGCATGGGATGCAAAACAACGGGCTATTGCAGAGATTTTTGGTGATTGGGAGGAATCATAGAATGAGTTACCTCACTTTATGGCTGCACTTGAACAACGCAACCCAGGTACTGTGGTGGAATGGTGTACGACACCCAGTGCCGATGGAAGTAAGTAGATCTTCAAGCGTGTGTTTTGGTCATTTGGGCCATCTATTACAGGTTTTCAATATTGTCGGCCTTTGATTACCATTGATGGCACTCACTTATATGGCAAGTACAAAGGAGCACTTCTAATTGCACTTGGAGTTGATGCAAATCAACAAATATTTCCCCTAGCTTTTGCCATTGTCGAGAGTGAAAATGGTTCGAGTTGGCCTTGGTTCATGGAGTTGCTTGGTCGTCGTGTTACAGAACGTTCTGGTTTGTGTGTTATATCAGACAGACATGCAGGTATCACGAAGGCCATGAGGGAAATTCTCAGGTGGAAAGAGCCAAATGCATATCACAGGTTGTGTCTCCGCCATGTCGCTTCAAATTTTAATAATCACTTTAAAGACAAGCATCTTAAGTTGTTACTTGGCTCGACTACATACAAACATGAAGAGCTGCAATTTGTGAATGGCTTCAACGCCATTGGAAAAAAGAATCGCGAAGCCCATGCGTATTTGGAAGAAATTGGGATTGAAAAATGTTCTTTATGTCATGATGGTGGGTTTAGGTATGGAGTGATGACAACTAATAGGTCAGAGTGTTTCAATGGAGTGATGAAGGGTGCAAGATCTCTACCTATTACTGGCCTTGTACAATCATCATTTTATCGTGTGAATGCGTACTTTGTAGAACGGCGTGGGGAGGCATATGCAAGGAATGTAGCGGGTCATCGGTATTCAAAGGAAGTAGAGAAGATGCTTGCAGAAAATAAGAGAATAGCCCAGCGAGCGCAGGTGATTGTATTTAGTGTTCCTGGACGTGTGTCTGAAGTGATAGTTCCTCCAAACGATGAATATGGAACTCGTCAATCATACGTAGTGAATTTAAACCAGAGAACGTGCATTTGTCAAAGATTGAAGAATTTGAAGATGCCATGCCCACATGTTATAGCAGTGTGTCGGAGTCAAAGCTTTTCGCAAGGTCCATTTGTTGATTGGTTTTACACTACAAAGGCTCATTTAGGTGCATACCAGGTTGCGTTTTACCCAGTCGGGGATAAGATGCATTGGCCTATGCTGACAGAATCTCCATTAAAGCCAAATCCGACTACACTACGATCTGTTGGTAGACCTGGTAGACGACAATCAACTCAGTTCAAAAATGAGATGGACGAGAGTGGTAGGGAAAAAAATTATTATAGTTTATGTCACCAACCAGGACACAACAAGAAGACTTGTAAATCACCTCCTAGTAGCTCCGGCCAATAGGACTTGTTTTAAAAAGCTTGATGTGTTTAGTGTTTTTATGTATGATTCATTGTGATGTTTGTGAGACTTAATATAATTAAATGGATAATTTCCTTTTTTTATGATATGTTCTGATGCTTCTTGTTCTTAATATAATATTTTCATTCTACTTGCAAAGGTATCACTCGAATATGCAGATTCAACCCGATCCATTTTCATCTTCAGTGCTCTCGCGGCAAGTTCATCATCGATCTACTGATGTCTGGCTTAGGGAAGAATATGTAAGTATATTAATGATTTCTGGATATCAAATGACATTGATCTTCGGTTTATATAACGTTTTAAATAACTTTTAAATGTGCATTTGTAGACGAAGAAACCTCTCAACCCTAGACGATACTTGAAGCACTGGTTTGTACCGCATAACAGAGTGTTAGAGTATATTCGTCGTGTTGGATTTTATGGTATATATCATGTAGCCGACGGTCTACCGATGGACATGCACCTTATTACAGCACTAGTTGAGAGGTGGAGACCTGAGACGCACACATTTCACATGCCTATAGGTGAGGTATCAATTACGCTCCAAGATGTTGTTATGTTATTTGGACTACTAGTAGATGGAGATGCGGTGACAGGCACTGCAGCGCATGATTGGCCAGCACTAGTGCACCATCTCCTTGGTTCATGCCCACCTAAGGAAACACGTTTCCTTAGAGGATCGTCCTTGAGAATCAAGTGGATAAGAGACAATTTTAAATACTTGCCAGAAAACGCAAGTGAGGAAACAGTGAAGTGTTATGCAAGGGCATACATATAGTTGATGATGGGCTGAGTTTTGTTTGCTGATGCTACTGGAGGAGATGTACAAGTACTCCATTTGCCATTGTTGGTAGACCTGGATAACGCTAGTCGATACAGTTGGGGAAGTGCCACCTTGGCATATTTGTATCGACAATTATGTCGAGCAAGTGAAAGGCATAAATTGGAAATAGGAGGACCCTTACTCTTACTTCAGGTATGTAATAAATTTGAATGCAAAATTAAGTTATTTGTTTTGACTAATCTATTTCATTTATATAGTTGTGGGCGTGGAAGCGCATCTCAATTGGAAGGCCAAGGTGCACTTTTTTCCCGACGGGTGAGGCAGATGAAACTAAGAGTAGGAGGGAAGCTAAAAAGTTTGCTAAAACAACCAGGTCCGCTGGTTCACAACCTCCTCCATTGGCTACACAATTTCAACATGGTCAGGATGCACTAGCTTCAAAGTAAGTATACACACCTTCTTAAATTGATAAAAAAAAAATCAACTTTTTAACTAATGAACAGTTTTGTACCTTCATAGGTGGTAGGGTTGTCGCTATACCTATGAGGATACAGCAAAAACCCTTAGATGTTACAGGGATGCCTTCGACATGATGCGACGTGATCAAGTTTGTTCTTACATTAATACTTAAATTGAAAATGTATAAATTTTTTTGGCTGAATGACCGAAAACCACCCGTATAATAGGGCATATTACGCTAAACCACCCGCTATATTGGAAATTGCCGAAAACCACCCGAATTACAGTCTCCGTCAAAAAATGCCCACCCACACCCAATTTCCCGTTAAATGAACGTGAACGCGCACGTGCCTGCGCGTTTATGTGGAAGCTTTTAAAACAATTTCCCTTTTTCTTAAAATTGCTTAAAACCCAAATACTACCCCACCACCCTCAAACCCCAAATTGAAGTCTCTCTCTCTCTCTCTCTCTCTCTCTCTCTCTCTCTCGTGTAAAGCGAAGACATTGGAGATCGAAGTCAGTTGCCAAACTCGATGCCCTAGATCAACGACGACAGTGGTCGAAGAGAGTGGCGAGCGAAATCTAATCAACGACGACATCTAATTGAAGAAGACAGTGATCAACATCGATGCCCTAGATCCACTGTTGAAGGAAGGTGAGTACTGAGAACTAAATTGCTTCGATTTGGTGTTTTTTTTCATGGGTTTTTGTGTGATTGTATAAAGGGTGATGTACTCTTCTTTTATGGACAGATATGGATACTTTAATGGCCTATTGTTGTTTGTTTCTTTTATTTAATGCTTGAGAGGGATGAAATTGGTTTTTTAAAGGTAGAAAGATTCTCTAATATGACAGACGTCAGACATGTGAACTGCATAATATGGCATCTTTAGTACCCATGCCTTAGGTAGTTGTTTGTCTCTATTGCATATGTACAATACAATACAGATTTAAGTTACATGCATTTATTGATTTATCTTGGCAGATATGAATATAGACGTGAGATATATGTATGGGGGTCAGTTTTATAAGTCCAAGGTAGGTGATTTATGTTATAAGAGAGGAAAGGTCCACTATGATAGAGATGTTGATCCAGATATGCTATCAAAAGTTGTTATGGAAGTTGTAATAAGGGATGAAGTTGGATTGCAGAATATAGAGGAGTTGTGGTTCTCACAACCAAGACTAACCATACAAAATGGCTTGACATGTATTAATGGAGATAGTGATGTACTGAAAATGGTGGATTGTGTTGGGTCTGATAGAGTGGTCCATGTGTATGTAGTTCAGAGTAATGAGGCTAGCCCATTTACATTAAGACCCCAAGGCCCAAATTCTCAACCCATTTCTCAGTCAAGATCCCAAGGTCCTACTTCTCAATCTATACCTCAATCCATATCAACTAGGGATTTACCACCTACCAGGTCCTTACCACAGAAGACAGCTTCACATAGCCACCAAACTCATGCAGCCGAATTCCTAGATCCAACAAATGCTCACACAGAAGAAGATGAAGAAGATTCAGATGGTTCAACTAGTGAGGATGATGATGACATATTAGGGTCAGAGTCTTCAACCTCAGAGGAAGATTTCCAGTTCAGAGAAAGTGAAGATGAAGATGATGATTTGTTTGAGACAAATATTGATCAAGATGTTGGTGAGTTTAGAGACTGGGGAGCTAATCTAGAAGCAGATAATGAAGGAGAAGCTTATGTGGATGATGAGAAACCATTAGATGATTCTGATGAATTAAGGAGTGTTAGTGGGTCTCATGGTGAGAGACAAGTCAGGTATCATGAATTTAACCCTCTTGTAGACCTTAAAAAGAAAATAAGTCTTAAAGTTGGCATGGTATTTGGCTCTAATGACATATTTAGAAAGGCTTTAAGGCAGTTTTTCATAAAAAATGGTGGTGATTATTATTATCTGCACAATGACAAGTCCAAAGTTTCTTCTTATTGTAAACTGAAATGTGATTGTTTGATGAAACACTCTAGAAAAAAGTGTGTTTGTAAGAAGGTGAAGTGTGGATTTAAGGTTTGTGCAAGAAAAATGGGGTCTGATGGGACTTTTCAATTAAAGACCTTGGTTGGAAAACATGATTGTGGTTGGCAACATGAAAATAGTAAGTTGACATCAGTGTGGCTAGAAGAAAAATACTTGGAGTTTTATAGAGATGATCCACAGTGGAAGCTAGAAGGGTTTACGAATGTTGTGAAAAGGGACCATTGTATTAACATCACTTATACCCAGGCATGGAAGGCTAGGAAGAGGGCTATGTTGATGACACAAGGTGATGCTAGAGTACAATAAGGTAGGGTTTGGGATTATGCAGCCACCCTTAGGAAATGGAATCCAAGAACCTCAAGTTATGTGAAGGTGTGCCTAGATAACCCTGAGAAGCCCCTATTTCAAAGATTGTATGTTTGTTTTGAGGCTTGCAAGCAAGGGTTCTTGATGGGTTGTAGGCCAATAATAGGGCTGGATGGTTGTCATCTAAAGGGTGCTTACACTGGTCAAGTCTTAGTTGCAGTTGGTAAGGATGGAAATGAGAATATATATCCCATTGCTTATGTTGTTGTTGAGGCAGAGAGAAAGGAAACATGGGGTTGTTTTTTGGATATTTTGATTCGAGATATTGGGCAGAGCAACCCTACCTTCATGTCTGATAGACAAAAGGTCTAGTTTCTATCCTATTCTTGTATAAAATTTCCATTTCATAATCATTTACTATTTTGAACTAACCATTTACTATTTTTTATTTAGGGCCTAATTGAGGCATTAAGTGATGTTGTCCCAATGGCTGAAACAAGAGTATGTGTAAGGCATATGTACAACAATTTCAAAGCAAAATGGCCAGGTAAGAATTTGAAGGACATTGTTTGGGCAGCTGTTGAGCATGCAACACATCAGATTTTAGGTTTGCAATGGATGAGTTAAAAAAGCTAGATGAGGGAGCTCACAAATACTTGATTGATGCAAACCCAAGTACATGGTCCAGAAATGGCTTTAAGCATCGCACCAAGACTGACATGCTCCTTAACAATTTGTGTGAGAGCTTTAACTCCTTGATTCTGGCTGCTAGAGAGCTGCCTATATTGTCCATGTGTGAATGGATAAGAAGGAAACTGATGAAGAGGTTTTTGGCTAAGAGAGAAGGCATGAAGAAGTATGAGGGTAGGTTTACACCACACACTCAAAAGAGAATAGAACTTGCCAAGCAAGAATGTTTGAGAAGTTGTACACCATTTTATGGGGGTGGAGACAGATTTGAGGTTGATCATTATGGAAGGACTTATGTGGTAGACCTAAGTCAGAAAAGTTGTGGTTGTAATAAGTGGGATCTTACAGGTATCCCTTGCCCTCATGTAATGTGTTGTATACTGAAGGAAAGGAGAGACATAGAGCAATATGTGCATCCTTATTTTATCAAAGAGACTTACTTGAAGGCCTACAACAACATCATTAATCCAATGCATGGAGAAGCTGATTGGGAGATTACTAATCAACAGGCACCAGATCCACCAAAGTTTATTGTACAACCTGGGAGGCCTAGGAAGGCTAGAAGAAGAGAGGTTGGAGAAGAGATACCAAGTCAGAAAAAAAGAATAAGAATAGTTGGACCAACCAAGTGCTCTAATTGTGGGCAGACAGGTCACTATAAAAACAAGTGCAACAATCCACCTAAGCCAGCTCAACCACCAAAGCCACATAACACTGGAGGAAGGCCTAGAAATCCAAAAACTGTTTATGTGGGCTCTCAAAAAAGGAAGTATACAAGAAAGGTAGTCCATTCCCTATTCTGTTTTTTTGTTTTAAATTTAGGGTTTAGCTCATAAGTACTCTTCTAATGCAGAAATACTCTCATGGTGGATCCCAAACACAAGGTCCTTCACTTGTCCATCCAACTCAATCATCTCAAACTGCCACTGGTTTGGTAAAGAACTTGTCTTTTCTTCAAATTTAGTAAACAAATAGTTGTTGATTACTTGATCACATCGACTCACATGTACCTTGTCTTGCAGGATTCCTCTCAACATGTCAATCAAGCTTCAGGTCCTTCACTTGTCCATCCAACTCAATCATCTCAAACTGCCACTGGTTTGGTAAAGAACTCGTCTTTTCTTCAAATTTAGTAAACAAATAGTTGTTAATTACTTGATCACATCGAATCACATGTACCTTGTCTTGCAAGATTCCTCTCAACATGTCAATCAAGCTCCTGGTTCTTCACTTGTCCATCTAACTCCATCTCAACCTGAGGTATGTGCAGAACAATGATTTTGCAACTAAACTTGTCTTTTGATATGAATTTGAGTAAACTATGAACTTCATTAGTCATAGTGAAATAACAGTGTTATGTAGTCTCAAAGTGGTCAATTTGTTGAGAACTTGTGGAATGGATCCCAAACTTCGATTACTCTGGATTCTAGTACTTCAGTGCAAGTATTAGAATATTGTAGTAACAAATTGAGTTCACCACAAATTGTGTGTTTCTGTGAATGTGTTTATGTGAATATAGTAACAAATTGTGTAATTGCTTGCAGGCTCCACACATTGAATCAAGCTCATATCTTCCTCATCAAGTCAGAAGAAAAGTAATTGCAACTAAGGGCCAGCTAGCTCATGTGTTAAGGCGTTCACCTAGGAAGCACAAGGGCAGTGATCACTCTAGATTCTAAGGATATGTCATGGAACTTCAGAAACAATATCTTTTTGTGTCCAAAGTTGTAGTGTCCAAAGTTGAGTGCTTTTGCGTATATGCTCAAACTTTGAAGATCTCTACCCTATTTGATGGAATGATTAGGGTTTATGTACTTATGTTGTTGTCTAACTAGGAGCACTTGGATGCTCAAACTATGTGTGATGTATGTTTGGATTCTCATTTTATGTTTTAGACTTGCTGCTTGCATTGTCCTATAAAAGGGTGTAAGGTTTTCAATTGCCATTTCTTGGAGTTTTAGTGGATGAAGTTCACATAAATCCATATCAATCAAAATCAAAAGAAACATAACCATATCATTCATAAATAACAAGAGTATGTTTGGTACATGACCATATCATTCATAGATAGCATAACTCAGTTCATACATAGCAATTTTGCTAAATTGCCAACTTAACTATTACAACATTCAAACAAGTGAATATGAACATAAGAACAACCACATAAGTAACATGCCTTTGATCATAGCTCTTAAATTTCATGGAAGCTTCCTTTTCAGCTAACAAACTGTCTAATAAGGAGCTCTTGTATGCAAGCTCTTGCCTTAGATTCTGCATTTCAAATTGACACACTCTAGTTGAATCCATTAATTCCTTGGTCTCTCCTTGTATTCTTTGATTCTCATTTACCAGTTTGTTGATCACATAGATAGCTCTAGTAGTATATTCTTCATCTCTCCATGCAAAGTAATTGCATTTGTTTTGCGATCCATATTGGCGACAACCATAAAACCTTCTACCATAGTTCCTCTCCGTATGTGCAGTCGATTCCTTTGCTTGGAGACCACAATAACAAGTTCTATGTTGTGCATTTGTTGAGGTAACACTTGAGCTTGACATTGGTAACCTGAAACCATCATTTTACTCATACATTATAATGTCACCATGGATAACATCTATCCATGATTTTGCTCATTCATTTTCAGCATTTTCATTCTAAGATCCTACACCATGCTTTTACACATGTAATTTCAACATTTCATTCAAAATAGGGAAAAATGCAATTCAAAATCTGGAAAATCGACCTAAACCTAATACCCATTTGAAATTGAAGTCGAAATGGATATCCCTAATACTATCATGCGTTCAAAATTAGGATATCCATTTCAACCCACATAGCAAAGTCGAATGCAATTCAACCTAAGTGAATGCAAGAATGGGAAATCGAATTCAAATTGGGATTGACACGAGGGAGTCACTATCAAAATCTGGAAAATCGACCTAAACCTAATCAAACGCAATTCAAACCCTAATCAATGCGATGGAGTGGGGATCGACAACTTACAGTGGTTGATAAACTTTGAAGATCTCGTTCTTCTTGTTCTTGTTCTTCAATGGAGCTTTCTTCAATGGCGTGGTGTTCTTCAATGGAGTGGGAGAGTCAGGACTCAGGAGTGTCGACTTTTGTGGGTTCTCAACTTTTATTTAAGAAAAAAAGGGAAATGCTTTTGAAAGGTTCCTTTGAAACGCAAGAGCATGCGCGCGTTCACGTTCATTTAACTGGAAATTGGGTGTGGGTGGGCATTTTTTGACGGAGACTGTAATTCGGGTGGTTTTCGACAATTTCCAATATAGCGGGTGGTTTAGCGTAATATGCCCTATTATACGGGTGGTTTTCGGTCATTCAGCCTTAAGAAATTCGTTTCTTCGACCTAAAACGAAACCGGATATTACATACTACCCCCCTTATGAAAGTTTCGTACCGAAACTTTTATAGCGAAAGAAAAGACCTTTCAAGGTTTCACAAACCTCCCCCTTAAAAGGGGTTCGTCCTCGAACCGGAATTAATCGATAAAGTAAAAGAAAGAAAAAAAATACAAAATATCTAAAACACGCAGCACGACAACCCAACAATCAAACAGTCAAGTCAAAAGTAAAACAATCACACAAGCAATCATCGAGTCTGTAAACAAACTGCTAACTACTCATGCTCCCTTCAAACATATCTACTAAATCCATGTATAGCTCTGGGTAACTCTCCCTCAACCTAGTCTCAGTCTCCCAAGTGGCCTCCTCGTTGAATCCACTGAATATGTACCAAAGGAATTTCCTTGTTCCGCAACTTCTTGTTTCTTTGATCTATAATCTTCAACTGCTGCTCACGGAAATGTGATCTAGTTCCACCACCAACTCCTCAACTGTGAAGTGTGGAATACCAGATGAACTCTGTCCAAAGTGGGCAGCAAAGCTAGCTTGTAGGCCACCTCACCCACTTTCTCTAGAATCTCGAATGGACCATATAACGGGGACTCAGCTTCCCTTTCACTCCAAATCTCCTGAACCCACTGGTAGGCGATACCCTCAACCGGACTTGTACTCCTACCTCAACTCTAGCAATCGACGTCTCTTACCCGCATAGGACTTTTTTTCGAATCTGGTCATCCAGCGTTCTCTCCCGAATTAGATCCACCTTCCCAAGCATCTCCTCAAATAAGGATCATCCCAACACAACAGTTTCCTCAATTTTTGTCCATATAAAGCTTTGTAAAGGCCATCTAAATCAAGGAGTGCAACCTACTATTACAAGCAAACTCCATCAAAGTCAAGTGATTAAACCGGTGATCCCAACATGTCCTCTAGTGTCTGAATCGTCCTCTCAGACTAACCATTTGGCATGGGATGGTAACATGTCGTGAAATGAATCTACTTACCAACTGCATCATACCCTTGGTGCCAAAACTTAATCGCGAACTGCCCACCTTAGCCAGCTATTTTTTTTTTCAGTACGCCAAGTCGTCTCTACTATTCTCCAACCTCACATGTGTCATAACTCCAGTTAATTTCTCCACCTACTATAATGATATTCTCTCATGCTGGACTTGGTCATAGAATCCCTGAATTTCTAATACAG
This sequence comes from Fallopia convolvulus, assembly GCA_964016875.1. NCBI lineage: Eukaryota > Viridiplantae > Streptophyta > Magnoliopsida > Caryophyllales > Polygonaceae > Fallopia > Fallopia convolvulus. The sequence goes on from OZ024737.1 coordinate 9,866,722, forward strand.
TTCCAATCCTTCATCCAATTTTTTTTGTAAGTTATGGATTGATTGAGTGAACAACATCTGCTCATAATTCATAATCAACTAGCATTTCACCTAAGACCTCGTTTCATAGAGTTGAAATAGCACACTCCGTCTATCCTTCTTTCAAAGCCTTCTTCCTAGATCTCTTTGTTGAAAGTCAATGAACTTCCAAGTCGTGCTCGAATAACCTGAGTCATCCTTTTGTCTTTAGCTTCAACTTGTACTTAAGGTGGTGCTCTAAAGTCAGTGTTTTTCTTTCAAGACTCGACATTTACCAAATACGGTTGTGTCGAATCTTTGGATTTGGTCATTCATTCCTTATCTTGTTTATGCTCGCATGGATCCCATGACTTATCTCCCTGCATGCAGTGGAAATTACTCAATCCTTTACATCGTAACACACATGTTATGGCTTTGTGGCATTTGTTAAAATCTGCATAACTCCCACAATTCTACGATATGAGTCGTTTGGGCATACAAGTCATCCTACCCTTCACTAATCACAACTCTTCTGGTAACCTACAATCCAAGCGATTTTCTTATTTGTACCTTAATTGGTCAGTGGCGGTTTAGACTAGAAGCCTTCTTTATGCCCAACCGGCAGTACCATTTTTAATCCTAGAATTTTTTTTATTTTTTTTACGGCACACTCTAGTTTCTAAGGGTACTTCTAAGATGATACCACATCAATTCCCTCTAGATCAAACCTTATTTTCTCGACTTAGGCTATTTGTTCACCACAGACGCCTCGGTTACCTGAAATCATATTCCATGAGCTCTACACATCACTGGTATCATTTAATCTTCAATTTAGTCTCCAAGAGGGAAACTTGTTCTTCCAAGTCCGGGAGTAGATAGAAATATTGTTGCTCAATACCACTACTAGCGATCCAATTAGTCAATCACAATTGTTGCCCAATACCTCACATATCCCACCTAGACGTTAGTTAAGCTTCATAACATTCCTTACAACACTTGTAGTTCTCTTATCTCTTGCGATTATATTTTGAACATCCTCCTCTTAAGTCCTCAGTTGAAACTAACTCGTCCTTTAACCAAGTCTGGAGAATGGCCAATCTTCACTATGGTCAATCCACCCAAGCAATTCTTTATGACAACATTTTCTTAAGCCTAACGTCAAGTTCAACTTCTTGTGAACCCAACTGAACCTCTAGCGGAAGTGGACTCGGTGCATTAACTCCTTCTCCATAACTCATTTACTCAATTATTCAATTCCAATGTCATGATTTGGTCTAGGCACTAAGAAACTGGCTTGAGTAGTCTAATCCATGACTCAGAGTAACTAACAAGATCTACTTCTCATTAGATATGTAGTCATGACAACTCCCCATGAAAACATATTCAAATGCTCATGTGACTTAGATATCCAGAAGTCATCCACTATTTGACTTGCGACGAACTTGTCTCGACTAACCAATACAATCCATGTTCAACAACCTAGCTAACCTCTCCTTGTGTCCAGAATCATACCATTAGGTTCCCATGTATTAATCCATTCTTACCATCATTCTTGTATTATTCTTAGTACCCAAAAAGTCCTTTATCCTTCATTATCCTATCCATTAATAAAGCTCTTTATTGCTCGATCCTTACGCCTTATTTGATTATGTTACTAATCTAAACTTCTTTTCGAGGACTAGACATTGTGAATTTTTCTTTCTTTGCACAAATACTCACTAAGATTTGGTGAACCCACAACAATAATAGAGTCTACACATATGTTCAAATTAAACTAGATCCAAGTCATGCCTTCACTCTTTATTAAACTAACTCATAAATCCAAGCATCACATTACTCAATGAGGTGAGTTCCCAGCTACATATTTCCAAGCCATTGTCATACTCGATTGCATCTCCAATCATCGAATTTGGATTTAATTGTCGACTTGTCGTGACTAGTTTTGTCTTAACTCAGGCTTTCTTTACCTTATAGTGTAATACTAAGGTTAATACTTTCTTGAGAATCAGTCGTAAAACTTCTGTATTACCCGAATCTAACTCCATCGTCCATCAATATCTTACTATCTACGCATGTTTTTCATGTTGTACTTCCAAATCTTCCTCTTCTCAAGCAAGCATGAACCATGATATTCTTTAGCCAAAGGTACCTATGAAATATTCTTGTCTCGTTTCTTGATAATTTTGCCAAAGATGATTTCCAAGAGAATTTCTGCCCTAATATCTTTGATCTTTCATCCCCTACCTCCACTCTACTTAATCTCACAACATCCAATGTGGGAGTTACCCTCTTTGTTTTCTCATGCACATTCTTCTATGCAATCCGCATGGATTCATAATTCATGCTCTTCCCGAACTAGTTGATCTCGACCTACCACTCACTTCTTGTTTGATCAAACTCCATGTAAAAAAGATTAGTGGTGAATAACTACATTCCTTTACCATCTTCCACTCTAAACTCCCCACTAAGGTCCTTATATCGGGTGTTCAGCTCTTCCTAAAACGAACGACATAATTTCTTCAAGTGACGTTCCTGGTTGGAGTTCGACCACTTCCAATCCAACAACTTAGATGTATAGGAAAGACTTGCTCCATTTCCTTACATGCTGACCACTTATGTGTCCTCTTGTATTAGGTTTAACTACTCGATGACCAGTATTACGAAGCTCTTGGAGGTGATATAACCCAAAAAATCCACACACATCCCTAATAATTCCAATGCTATGAACGAGATTAGCTTTTGTCAAACGTGCACCTAGAATTAGAAAGTTAAAAGTACTAATCTATCGGAGGTCCTTTAGCTGACGATGGCGGAGTCGCGACGTGTCACCTACCCCTCCTAAATGCAACGTGCCTACCCCAGTTAAAACATTTTGAAAACACCGTCCGATTTTTGGTTTTTAAGTTGGACCCCGGGTACAGTCGTTGGTCAGTTCCTTGTGCCCTGTTGTCAACCTCGCTCTGATACCAATTTGTAACACCCTGATTTCCGACGGGGCGTCACTTAGAAATAGACCTTACTAGGTACTATTTAAGTAGGTTGACAACTACACTTTAGGATCTTGCAACGCGGGCACGACGAGAAAACTTAACAAAAACATCCAACCTTTGATTTTATAAAAACATAGAAAACGTAGTTATGCATGTATTCCCGAAAACATAAATATTCAAATCCGACGAATCACTACTACTAATAAATTATTTGAGGAAACAAAGACAAGTAATAATACTAACTCCATCATAATAGCAAAACCAACATCCTAGAAAGTCATAAATAAACTAACGCAACTCGTCACTACTATGACACGCGCTCTTCAACGCTCCGCCCCGCCATCTGGCCTCGGTTTCTGCACGGTTCTCTGATTCATACCTGGAACTAAAACAAATATTCCCCGAAGGGTCAGCTACTAATCTATCAAGTTAGAAAGAATACAGAAATTGCAAGACGTTTTAAAAGCATTTCCAAAGTCAGCATCCAAGTCCACAACCGCACTCATAACTCTAAAGGCCAATACCTAAATTAGTTATAATTAGTCACACATAGCCACATACACATTCACAAATACAACCTCACAACAATGCAATTCCTCCATCTCGCAATCCGACCACCAAGGCGCTCAACACCGCGCCGAGTGCAGAGGCAGGCCCTCTCACTCCACTTCACAATCTCCCTTCTAACCCCGGCTAAGCCTCCACTGGAGCACTTGCCAAAACACATATACAATATTTTTCGTTTTGAAGGGGCACGGTTTCCCTGTCACACGGGTCATACATAACCAACTCTTCCTCAACGCCAGCTACGATGGGCCGTGTCGAAAACGGTACCAACACAGAGAAAACGTTCCAAAAATATCATTCCGATAAAATACATTCAAACCCATTTTACGCAAACAACACTTCAAGAAGTTCAAAACAATTTTAAAGGTATTCGGGACTAGTTTCCAAAACCCGCCATACAATAACGGTACGCAATCTAACAGGATAGAGAAGAACCGAGCAAGTCGAAAAACGACTTACCTCGAAACGAAGGATTTCTTGACGATTTCGAAAGACTAAGAACCCGAGTAGTAGCGATCTCCTAAACATATTAACGATAACACTTAATACTCTGACGGTCTTCAACAAACAAAATAAAACTCGGTAATGAGTAACTATCTCAAGCTCACTACAGTTAAAGGATACAATTAAACCAACTAACTAAACTAACTAGCTAACCGATAATTATCCTTCCAACTATTATAAAAACTTATTTTAAACCTTTAACTAGTCTTATCCTAATTACTAATTAATGTGAACGCATATTTAAATTAACTAACTTAATTAATCACCCATGTATATAGTTATCCACCAACCATCTCATCTACAACAAGAACTCGGAGGACAAACTTCAAAAACAACCTTGAACTAATCCTAAACAACCCACTGGATCAAAGTTAACTAGTTACTAGTTTAAATCGTACAAACCCAAACAAACATGTATGCATAACTAATCGTCTAGTAACTAACCAAGATGATTAGACTAATCACACCACTTAGTCGATCACAACTTAACTTAATATACTTAGACTAATTAATTAAAATTGAGACTTCCTCCAACAACTGAATTGTTAAATTAATTAACAACCTTAAGCTGACTAGTACCCATATAAACTTCTTAACTAACAACTTAGCCAAAACCTCTACTCAACCAACGATCCCGAACAACCTGAACTTCAACTTCCAATTCCAAGACAATGAACCCAAACTTAGACCTTAGCCAAAGAACACGTACACGAACAACCCACTACCCGGCTACCCACATACACACCCAAGGTTAGTCTATAGCTCTCGAACCGCTACCGAACTATAACGAACCCCACCACCAAAGATGAATCCTTACTATCTAGGATCGAACTCGATCAACCGAAGTGAAACAAGAAAGAACTGTAGGCAAGCGGCTCTTACCGGGCGTTCGAAGGCGGCACGGAAAATCGATGGCAACAGCGATCTTTACTTGCTTTGATCGAACAAGGTTAGTTGTGATGGCGAAACGGAAATTGTCGCTGGTTCGGGACTAGCGATCTCGCGACACCAGCGTGGAATACTAACCCCGATGGTGAGGATCGAAGCGAGGAAACGCATCTCGTCCGAGGGCTCTCCAAGGAAGAAAAGTACTCTCACAAAAGCGGCAAATTCCTCTTTGTTTGGCTTTTAATGGGCTAGTTAATTAGCTTAGGGTTAGGCTTAAAGATAGGTTTAAGGTTAAAAGCATATTTAATTATGGGTATCCGTACAACATTAAGATTAGTTTTTTTTTAGTATTTGTTACCCATATATATAGTTCGGCAATATATTGGGTAAATTATATATATAATGTATTAGGAGAGGATCAAGGTTTGTAATGAGTTAAATTCTACACTGGAAAAAAAAATTAACAATTAAGATTTCGATATTTGTACATTAAGAAATTCGTTTCATCGACCTAAAACGAAACCGGATATTACATGAGCCGACCCTAGGGATAGAATTTTCGGCCCCTAGCTTCACTTCTTCCATTATAAATACACGTTTTGGCCGTGTATGTAATATTCGCTAAATTCTAAATAAAAAAAATGGGTAATTATCCCAATAAATTTTTTTTCTCTAAAATAGAGAACTTAATAAACTTTATAAGTTCATATTATAGTATGAAAGGTTACAAAGGTTTACTACAATTACAATTAAGAATTTAATTAAATATATTAAGCAAGTCAAGTATGTATTTAAATATTTTCTCTTGAAAAGAGAGTTTAATTATTTTTATAATTTTCTTAATAAATTATAAAAATATTTAAAAGAATTATTAAAGTGGCAAATAAAATGTCAAGCAAATATAAATTATAGTAAATTCAGATTTTATAATCAATATATTAATTCAAGGCTAACAAAAATTAAAAGAGGACAAATAAAAAGGGGCAAGAGCCGGGAATCGAACTCAGGAGTTCTTGCACCTTTCATAAACACACACACTCCAAATCCGCTAGACCTTTGTAACTTGACTACTCAAAATACAACTCTTTTAATTATAAACATTACAATTCTTTCTTCCTTCTTAGAAGACATAACTTGATTTGACACTTGAGCAATGCATGCTCATCCACCTCCTCCCATGGCCATTAAAATCACCTCTTCTCTTAACCAATCCTCTTCTCCCACATCAAATCAAAGAAACACACCCATGGCCAATCACCATGGATCACCTCTTCCATGGGTGGTCCATTCATGGAGGTGTGGATCAAGAGTAGGGACTTCCATCACTATAAATAGGGGTTTCTTCTAAGGAGAGCTTGCACATCTAATTCATCCTTCTCTTCTTGCAATTTCACTCCCATTCCAAACAAAATTCAGCCCCAAATTGAAATTTCTATGTGCTGTTTTTTCCACAAAAATACCCAAAAACACTAGTGTGGCCACCACCACACCTCCGACCACCACCCCTTGACCGCCAGCCACTACCTGGCACCGTCCCTGCTTGCCAGAGCCGCCCAGAACCACCGTCCACCGCCCCTGCTCGGCCCCACCAGCAGTTGCTCGTCCATGGTGGTGATCATGCATAAGGAAGAAGAGAAAAATGAGTTTTGGGCCTATTTTTGCTTGTTGGGCTGGAACAAGTTTAAAAATTAGGCCCATTTGCAATTTTTAAGCCCATCAGATTTCATTTAAGGAGAAATGAAGAGGAATTTCGACCATATCATTTTCGTCCGTCTCATTTTGCGTGCCCAATTCCCGACTCATTATCGCTCGGTATAATTTCCCGACTCGTATTTTAATTTTCTATCTCCTTATAAATAATTTTACATATATATAATATTTACCGAGTTTGGTTCAAATGAAACAAACTCTTATCCTAAAACGTGAAACGAATGCACTTTTCCTAGTTAGTAGTGCACTTTTCATACAAAAGTGCATTGAAAAATACAAAAAGTGCACTACGAAAAAGTGCATTACAAAAAATATGAAAAGTGCACTAAAAAGTACCAAAAGTGCAAATGCGAAAAAGTGCACTATGAAGTAGGAAAAATGCACTATTAACTACAAAAAGTGCATTCGTTTCAGGATAAGAGTTCGTTTCAGGATAAGAGCTTGTTTTATTTGAACCAAACTCAATATTTACCTATATAAATTCTATAAATATTACAAATGGGCTTCTAAAAAGGATATTATGTAATTAAATTAATTTGCGTGCCCATCTAAGAGAAATATAATTTCCAATAAAACATATGTGAATTCCTAGAATATAAATATTCATAAAAATGATATTTTAAGCATATTAGGTTGTTGATAATTTGAAAAGAATAATAACATGCATGTGTTTTTCTTATAAAAAGGAATAAATATGGCAAGACATAAAATAATTTCAAATAAATTATAAGATTAATATAAGTGACTTTTAAGCTTGAAAATTCTGTTTTTTTTTTAAATAATATTAAGTTGGTCATATTTTTATCCTAATATAAAAGAAATAGAATAAGATAAGGGAATTTAATAAAACAAAGACTTTATTAAAAAGAAATTAGTGTTGCATGTCTTTTAAACCTATAATATGCTTTGGAATAATATTAGTAAGATATTTTGAATAGAGTATGTTATTAAGAACAAGTATGAGATCTTTTGTTTATAATCATACTTGAAAATAATATAGATAAGATATTCTTATCATAAGATAATTTTATATGATTAAGTTGATAAGATATTCATATGGAAAAGTATGAGATAATTCGTTTAAAATAATACTTGAGAATTTATTAAATAAATAAAGTACTAGAATAAGTATAATATAATATGATATGTTAATAACTTTTATATCATAAGGTGGTTACATGTCTTTAAAAAGATTTGATGATAAGAGAAAAATGTAACTCATAAAAGATATTTTATGATCAAGCTATGGGTAAAAGATATTTATAAAGAAAGTATAATGATATATTATGATAAGGGCATTTTGGACTTTTCACATGATAAAATAGTTCTTATAACCATTAAGTCATATAAATATGGAAACTATATTTTAATGGACTACATATAGTTATCCCCTAGTTTGAATTATAATAAAAGAATAATAAATTAATTTAAGAAGGAATATTTTTTTAGATAATGAGTACTTTAATAAAGTGAATAATATTAAACCTTGACTTTCAAAGGCTAACAATAATTAAATTGAAATAAAGAATTTATAATAAATACAAGGATATTACCAATATAAAAAAAATAATAAGGAATACTATTATTTTATTCATATCCACCTAAATTATTATTATAATAATTTAGAAATTAATTCTCTTATAATAAGGATATAAGAGATTTCCTAAACTTTAAAAGAAATTCTTATTAAAGCTCGTTCGTATATTCCGTGTCGATAGGTCGAGCTCCCGTTTCGTTTTAAGGACAACGTTTCCGTTCATTCGTTAATACGAAATCGTACAAAGCTAAGGCAAGTGGAATTTCCCCTTGTGACCTTTTATATTTCGCTTCCGTGAAATTCTCGATGTTGGGAACAACTTGTGTGCTAAGTAACGAATGAACCTAGGAAATATCGAATGTTAGATATAACGACCATTGTTAGTATAGTTCGCTATTATTATTTGATAGGATGATTTATGCTAGTGTGGTTGTGGCCTTGATTGTTTATGGTCTCGTTTAGAGACCAATGTCGAACGAACTAGTGAGGGGCGCGGAATAGCCGACACCTCTATATAATCTTACTAAGTCGTAATGCCTACGTGTTTGAAGTACGACTTTCAGGATCATGATTCTATCCGCTCCGATTGCAAGGAAGGATGAGCGCACTCTAGCTAAGTGCCGGGAAACTGGGTTTTCCCTTGGTGGATCGGGCCATCTGAGCCCCCACCCCCCTTTTTTAAAAAATCATTAACGAAATCAAATCTTTTCGTCACTATATAAGATAAGTGCCCAATGCACATCTAAAAGATATCAAAATCGGACCTAACTCAAATGATCGATTTGGCTCTCGGTCCGCTCAAGGCGCGAGAGATTTGCACTTGTATAAAATAATAACGTTCCCAACATACTTTCGATTCTAAAAGAAGTCTACAATCTAGTGGCTCTTCTCTCGATTATCGAGCTATCTCCTCTTGAGATACGCTCTCATTTGTACCGTTAAACCTCATATAAGTAAGCCTTATCTTAAACACAACCCGATAATATTTCTCTCAATTATCGAGCTATCTCCGCTTGAGATACGCTCTCCTTCGTACCGTTAAACCTCACATAAATAAAGCCATACCTTAAAACACAACCCGATATTATTTTCCTTGATAATACTCAAATGACTGAATTACCTTTGGCAAGTTCCGTTCCCGCTTGCTTAGTCTCCTTAGACTAATTCCCCACTTCTGCATTTTTTCCTGGTATTTATCGCCCTTCGTGACAAATGCCAGACTGTAGGAAGGTACACCGAAGTTTTAAAGACAAAGTCTAGAAGGTTCAAGAAACGTTAGGCGAGGATTGAAGGTCAAGGCAAGACGACATCGAAGGAAGGAAGGAATTCTCACAAGAGCAAGGCATTCAGAAGATAGTGCACCAAGCTCTTCTATTTTATCCAAGCAAATCATCATCACATAATTTGTCTTGAAGAAATATACATGTATTTCTAAATACGTCTTTTTAACCCTTTTTAATACGGGTTTCATTTTTCGCTGCTACATCATTTGTAAAACGACTCTCAATGTAATGAACTAAAGTTCTTATCAATAAATAAAATTCCGATTTTAGTCAATTTCATCTTCAATTAAAGAATCAAGCCTCATTCGTGAGCATCTGTTTATTTATGTACCGTTTATGTTAATTTTTCACATTTGTATGAGTTCAATATCATTCTAAAAGCCTTGGGTGACTTTGGACGGGAAAGTCCGAGGTCACTGGAGGTAATACCCAATGTTGGAAAATAGGTGTGTTACAATTATGGTATCAGAGCCGAACGTTTTGTTTTCAACACCGAAAACTTTTAAAACCGAATTTTTTTGAGAACAAAGAACTTTTAAAAACCTAAGTTTTTCTTCCGCTATCCAATACTTCCATTTATAGAAAGTTTCCTTCTATATCTTTTAAAGCAAACTTAAAGAATATTAACTTTCTAACTTAAACTTCTTAGCTAAGAAAATGTCATAAGAATTTGAAAACTTTAACGTCAAGTACTTAGTTCTAGAACTACTATCCTTATAAACTTCCTTTATACCTTTTAAAGGACTTAAATAGTATAAGTGTTTCAACTTTTAAACTCGAAATATTTTCGTGAGAACTTTCGTGTAAACTCAACTCTTACCTTAGAAGAACTTATTAGTAAAATAGAAAACTCTTTCTAAGTGACATGTTCAAAAGAAAAATCCTAGACTCCTTAATAGGACCAAGAAAATGAAAAGTCTTAAATTTAATGTCTAAACTTTATATCCGAGAATGCCTTAAAACTTCCTTCCAATATCTTCGTCGCATAGAATCAAAGGATATTCTATACAACGCTTTTCTCTCCTCTACAAAAAAAATGGTACTCACTAGAAGTCCAACCCGAATCAGGGACGAAGCTAGAAAAGTCGCTTAAGAGCTTGATGAGGCTTTTCTCGATTGCCGCTTTTGCCATATGGAAACCCCGAGGATAACCCAAGCTAGTACTACGAGAAGAAATCCATGAAAATGCACCCAAGCTGAATCTCGAGGAGGACAAAACCCGAAGAAGAATACCTCGAGAAAGGAGTTGATAATTCACGTCATGACCAATCAAGTCAAACTCCAATGGGCTACACAATGGTTGGTTGGACTAACTGGACTCAAGGAGAATCATCCCATCACCAAGAAATTGGTCAATTAAGGACCCCATCTTCAATCAGTGGCCCAAATCCGCCAATGATTCGTCAACCAAATTACGACTATCTCCTCCAACGTAAGGAAGTGTGGTCGGAAGGAATAAGGTCCTACTAGAATGTGGACATTCCTCCCCCTGAAGGCGTCCATCCAAACCGAAACCGTTACGTAAACTATAACCTCTTAGAGAGGCGTAAAGAAGGCTGGCTAAACAGACAAATGGCCGAACAAGGTGAACAGTTCCAAGTCGAAGTCCGACTAAGCGAACTTCACGCAAGGAACACGCATCATCGCATACAGATTGAGCAGACCAACTTAGTGTTGGACAATAAGAACGGGATTCTTGATGAGAATCTTTTCGACGACACTTTCCTCGATAAGTATAGTTATCCCGACCATTCCTAGACTTTGTCTTAAGTCGTACTTTTCGTTTTAAAGGAGCAAGCTAGTCCACTCCTCTCGACTTTCGTTTTGTCTCTGTAAAGTCGAGTCGACACTATTTCCTTTCAGTCCCTAGTATAATGGCTTATTATATAAAGCCTTTGTAATCCGTTCCATAAGAGTTCTAATAAAGAGTTTCCCCCTTCTCTAAACTTGCATGTCATTTATTGCCTATACTTGGAAGTTAACAAAAATAACTATATCCTTCTTCAAATATAGAATTACGGATATCCTACATGAATGTCGATCGTTAGCCATTTACAGAAAATGGTTGTAATGAAAACTAAGTTCATGCGCATTGGGAATGAGAAGAAGTCATGCCAACTAAAGGTAATACTTATGTTCCCATAAGAGCCAAACTTATTGAGCCAATGGCTCATGGGAAGATAGAATTTTCCAAAGAGGACACCGAGGAAGGCTTAGTCAACCAAGGATCTAACATGTCTCCACCTAGCTAGATCTCGAAACAGATTATCGAGAGGTATGTGTGGGGGCAAACAATGGTCTGGTGATAAAGGAGTGGTCGAGAACTCTGACCAAAGACTATCATATCCATCTGCAATTACCTGCAAATAGAAATGACTTGCTCAGTCAACATATGGAACCTTGGCAATTGACCTTTGTCAATCATTTAAACCAACCATAATAGGACTATGTGAAAGCCACATCAAGAACTTTTCTCACCATTTTGATAAATTGACCCGACGATAAGATGAAGTTAGAAAGGAAGTTGCTAGGACCAAGATTTTTTTGGACTTGGATTATAAGTTCTCTAAGTTGCCCCAGTAGGCCTAATAGGCCTTAAGGTTGCTTCATTACTAAGACCGTTTGTGGACACATGTCCCGATTTGTCGCATTTGAAGTAGTTACCTAGGCCATCTTCGATGTTATTTCCAACCGTTGATTCCATTATTAGGATGCCTAGTTCGTTACACCTTACTATAACCGCCTTTTCTTCCTTAAACGAGATTATGTCATGGAACCAACCTCTTGATGATATTTCAATAAAGCAATTACTTTTCCTTCGATAACCCAAGTGCCTACTCTATCCCCTAATGAATGACAATTTTTTGGGAACAATTTGTCGATTCTTATCTTCAATGGTCAAACCACAAGGAACCAACAACAGAATTCCCCTGAATAGTATTCAAGTTCGGGCACAAATGATGGTTCAAAGAGTTTCCAAATAAAAAGCAAGAACATCGTCGTGTAATGGACCCTAGTACGCTGATATTGTTGGATGATGTGACAAAAGTTGCATTAAGAAGTCCAGCAATATAAGTGATGCCAGAAGCAATCTCTTTTGTTCCACTGAAAGAAGCAAGCAGAATTAGAACTGATCAAGCTGCAAATAGAATTGCAAATGACGCCATACTTCACCTCAAGTAAAGGTGTCTAGCCTTACATGGATACTAAAGAAATTAGCGTCAAAGAAGACGGTGTCAGCAAAGGAACTAAAAGTTGACCACAACTAGTTCTCCTAAGTGGAAAGATTTAAGAAGTAATCTTTGCACCGAAGCAAAAGGGTGTATGTTGTCACTCTACAAATCGGAAAGGAGTTAGCCAATATCAAGAGAATTATATTCAAGCCAACATCTCATGTCGAGCTGGGAAAAAGTTAAGACTGATAAAATGAATCGTTCCTCTCTTATTCTATGAGAGATGAGATAGTTGATGATCTCTTAGATACTAAAGAATAAAGGACTAAGTATGTCGAGAAGAAGGCCACGCAGTTTAACCAATTATTGCATTACGCACGATATGAAGTTTCCCCTTAAGCCCAAAAGTATCCCGTCATAAGTGGATAAGTCCAACCTCCAAGCCATGGAGAAGTTCAACAATAGACGCAAGGAGCAAATAGAATAGCTTATCCTTCCTCGTTTAATCTAAATATGTCCAAACAAGGATGCTTTTGACATATATCGCAGGGCTGTCATTAGAATTCCAACCTCTATTATAATCAAATCATAGTTGAATAATTCTAATATTATTATCAACTATCTTCTTTCGCAAAGTGTTATACTTTGAACTCTGCTATGCTATCATAGCCGTCTGGAAGATGTTCGTTGGTACTTTCTTCACGAAAGCACTGTTTCAAACGCTTAGTTTCGATTAATAGGTTACGTAAGTCAGTCCATCTTTTCTTATGTGAATTACTCCTACCTCTGCGAGAAATAATTCCAATTGTCTTGCATTGTCAAACTATGACAATTAATATAATAGGTTTAAATAATTAAACATTTACTTTTGCATATCGTTCACAGTGGCGAATAAGGATGAACTTCTATCTCCCATCTTGATCACATGGTTGAGGTAGAATTTCAGGTCTTATTCCCGTGAAGGCATTTTAAGGGATTATGTTGGAAATAGTTCCCCGATGCTGATCACATTGGTGGAATGAAACCACTTATTCCTTCAAATTCCACCATGTTTAATAAAAACTACTTTCTGATAAGAATTAAAACGTATAGTATAGGAGGACGTTCGAACCACTTCTCGATAGTATAATATATTCGAACACGACATCATAAAGATGGTTACTCCCTCTTGCGAGATAACCATCGCTTGTCCCAATAGTAACTTCTTGAGAAACCGTAATTCGAGATTCTTCTTCTAAGGCATGGCCCTTACATATTCAAATTTCGATTCCATATCAACACATATCGAATAACTATCTTAAAAGAATTCTTTCGCAATGACTCTATTCAAGAAGTATGGAATGGATTAGTCATTTTCTTACTCGCTTCCTAGAAGCACTTAAGTGCTCGTTTCAATTAGGATGCTTATTTTATAAGCAGTCCAACTTTTATGTCTGGGAAGGTCAACCCAAAACTTCCGTAAATATGACTCAAGCTAATGGATAAAACCGCTTAACTTCCGCCTACTTCGCTAACAAGACCAATCGAATTCCCATCCCTTGTTTTTCGTTTAACCACATAAGTTCAAATGTGGGAATCTTTCTAAGGAATACTAACATAACGATTCCTTAAGAAAAATGTACAATAGTAACTTTTCTACTTGTACAGTCACCTTAACTAAAGACCGAAATGTTCTTTAAGGGGGTACTAGATCCTTTGTTGTTTCCTCACAGTTGTTAGTAGCTACTATCTGTGGTAAACTTGTACCGCCCTAAGCCTTTCCTAGTTTCGGGACGAAACTAATTTTTAAGGGGGTACTATTGTAATATTCGCTAAATTCTAAATAAAATAAAATGGGTAATTATCCCAATAAATTTTTTTTTCTCTAAAATAGAAAACTTAATAAACTTTATAAGTTCATATTATAGTATGAAAGGTTACAAAGGTTTACTACAATTACAATTAAGAATTTAATTAAATATATTAAGCAAGTCAAGTATGTATTAAAATATTTTCTCTTGAAAAGAGAGTTTAATTATTTTTATAATTTTCTTAATAAATTATAAAAATATTTAAAAGAATTATTAAAGTGGCAAATAAAATGTCAAACAAATATAAATTATAGTAAATTCGGATTTTATAATCAATATATTAATTCAAGGCTAACAAAAATTAAAAGAGGACAAATAAAAAGGGGCAAGAGCATGGAATCGAACTCGAGACCTCTTGCACCCTTCATAAACACACACACTCCAAATCCGCTAGACCTTTGTAACTTGACTACTCAAAATACAACTCTTTTAATTATAAACATTACAATTCTTTCTTCCTTCTTAGAAGACATAACTTGATTTGACACTTGAGCAATGCATGTTCATCCACCTCCTCCCATGGCCATTAAAATTCACCTCTTCTCTTAACCAATCCTTTTCTCCCACATCAAATCAAAGAAACACACCCATGGCCAATCACCATGGATCACCTCTTCCATGGGTGGTCCATTCATGGAGGTGTGGATCAAGAGTAGGGCCTTCCACCACTATAAATAGGGGTGTCCTTTAAGGAGAGCTTGCACATCTAATTCATCCTTCTCTTCTTGCAATTTCTCTCCCATTCCAAACAAAATTCAGCCCCAGATTGAAATTTCTATGTGCTGTTTTTTCCACAAAAATACCCAAAAACACTAGTGTGGCCACCACCACACCTCCGACCACCACCCCTTGACCGTCGGCCACCACCTGGCACCGTCCCTGAAAGTATATAAGCTTGATTATGTATATATATGTCATGTATAGTTGATAATATGTGTAATGTAGTAAATATAAATGTCTATAGTTAGTGTCAACAGAAGCAAGTAGTTGGCATGGATAACAGTTGGTATAACTGTCTCATTAGGGAGGTTATTCAACTGTCTAGATAACTGTCATAGAAGTTAGTTATTGGCAGTTTAAACAGACATGTATGTGTGTCATATATAAGTGTGTCGTGTACAATAGAGCAATCTGTTGGTTCTGTTTTTACAAAGAAGAATAATACAGAAGTGAAGTATTATTCATAAAGATTGTGTTCTCGTGTGAGTTTCACATTGTCATTACAGAATCAAGAGAGATTATCTCTTCATTTGGTATCAGAGCATAATAGAAGAGAGTAAAAAAAAATAAAAATAAATGACAAAGGACAAGAGTTCAGACTCTGGAAACGAAGATGGTCTCATCAAGATCAATGGAGAAAAAACCATATCCCTACAATATCCTATGTTGACAAAAACCAACTACACAGTGTGGGCAATAAAGATGGAAGTATTTCTCACAGCACAAGGACTATGGGAAGCGATGGAAGCAACCACAGAGATTGAAGCCAAGAAAGATAAGATGGCTTTGGCGTCCATTTTCCAGGTTGTTGGTGAAGACGTGCTCTTACAAATTGGAGCAAAGAAGTCAGCGAAGGAGGCATGGGACATGATAAAATTGATGAATGAAGGGGCAGAGAGAATCAAGGAGGTAAAGATTCAAACCCTTCTAAGAGAATATGAAAGTCTCAGAATGAAAGAAAATGAATCTGTAGATGACTTTGCTACTAGGCTGAATATGAATGTTAGCAAATTGAGAAGTTTTGGTCATAATCTTGAAGAAATAATTGTGGTTAAAAAAAACTGCTGAGATCCACATCTTCAAAATATGTCCAATTTACTACAACTATGGAGGAATTCTGTGACTTGAAAAGTAAGTGTTGAAGAGATTGTCGGTTCTCTAAAAGCCCATGAGGACAAATTGAATGAGTTCTCAGAAAAAGGCTTAGAGAGTGCACTTCTTATTCGTGAAGAGTGGAAGGCAAGAGATAAAGGGAGGTTTAAAGACAAAAATAGAAAATCTGATAAACCACAATCTAAATGGAAGGGAAAAGGCCAGAGTACTGATGGTGAAACTAAGTCAAAGAAACGCTTTGACAGAAGTAAAATCAAGTGTTTCTCCTGTGGAACTTTTGGTCATTTCAAATCTGAATGTGAGAATAAAAACAAAGAAGAAAAGGTTAATCTCACAATTGGAAATGAAGATTATGAACCAGCTTTGTTAATGATCAAGTATGAAGACAATATCTTGTGGAATATGATGGCACCAGAATCTGAACGTGATAAAGAAAAACAAGATTTCAACAAGTGGTATTTCGATTCAGGGGCCAGTAGTCACATGACTGGAGACGTCAGTTTGTTTGCCATTTTTGATAAAAACTTGAGAGGAAAGATCAGACTTGGTGACTCTTCGTCTGTTGATATTCTTGGAAGAGGTAACATAATCTTCTCAAGTTCTACTGGTGAGCATGTAACTTTGACTGATGTTTATTATATTCCGAAGTTGAAAGCAAATATTATCAGTTTCGGTCAGTTGGATCTCAATGGGAATCATTCAGTAATAAAAGATGGGGTGCTTAGTATATATACTAAAGCAAGAAGATTGGTTGCAAGAGTTAGGCGCCAAGAGAATAAATTGTATACTCTTCAACTTAAAACTGCCAAGCAAGAATGTCCGTTGGCCTCATTGAGTGAGCCAAATTGGTTGTGGCACGCCAGATATGGGCATGTGAATTTCAACTCCCTCAGGACACTTTCTGAAGATAAGATGGTTATTGGAATGCCCGTAATTAATCAAGTAAACAAGATGTGTGATGGATGCTTGGTTGGGAAACAACATAGAACTTCCTTTCCTAAGGCATCATCATACAGATCGAGTGAGCCATTAAGTTTGATACATGATGATCTATGTGGTCCTGTTTCTCCAGCGACACTAGGGGGTAACTTCTATTTTTTACTTCTAGTAGATGATTACACTCGTTACATGTGGCTAAGACTGTTGAGAAGCAAAGATGAAGCATTTGCTGGTTTTAAGAAATTTAAGGCCATAGTTGAGCTTGAAAAGGGAGTCAAGATCAAGATGCGTAGGACAGATCGAGGAGGTGAATTTACATCAAGG
This sequence comes from Fallopia convolvulus, assembly GCA_964016875.1. Classification (NCBI taxonomy): domain Eukaryota; kingdom Viridiplantae; phylum Streptophyta; class Magnoliopsida; order Caryophyllales; family Polygonaceae; genus Fallopia; species Fallopia convolvulus. The sequence goes on from OZ024737.1 coordinate 9,884,317, forward strand.
CAATTCAAGGAGTTCTGTGATATGGAGGGAATTCAGAGACACCTTACTGCCCCATACTCACCACAGCAGAACGGAGTGGTAGAAAGAAGGAACCAAACCATTATGGAAACCGCCAGGTGCATGTTAAAAAGCAAGGGTCTTCCACCAGAGTTTTGGGGAGAAGCAGTTAGCACTATGGTGTATGTACTTAACAGGGCTCCAACAAGTAGTTTAGAAGGTGTAACTCCATATGAGGCATGGAATAACAAGAAGCCTGTGGTGAAACACTTCAAGATATTTGGAAGTGTGGCACATGTCAAAAACACCACACCTAATCTTTCAAAGTTGCAAGATAGAGGTTGCATGATGATTTTTGTGGGTTATGAAGAAGGGTCGAAGGCCTATAGGTTCTTTGATCCGAGTAGTAGAAGAATAGTGATAAGTAGAGATGCTATCTTTGATGAAGAAAGGAGTTGGAACTAGAACAACTCAGAGGAAAGCAATCAAGAAAGCCAAGGAACTTTTACTGTCAGAGTTCCTAGTGGAGAGCATCCTATAACCATCACACAGGTGCAATCAGATGAAAGTAACTCACCTGAAAGCACAATGCAGCAGCAACCGAGGCCAAAAATTGATGACCAGTCCAGCAGTAGACAGCATCAGCCTTTAGAATCAAGCAATACAGGTTCATCTGGTGAAGATACATCGTTGACACCAGTGAGGATGAGATCTTTACAAGATATATACGACTCTACTCAGGAAGTTGAAGAGGAAGTTGGACTGTGTTTTATTGCTGAAGACGAACCTTGCACATTTGAAGAGGCTAGCACTGACAAGCACTGGAAGAAGGCCATGGATGCAGAAAGGGACTCAATCACAAGTAATGGTACTTGGGAACTTGCAGATCTTCCATCCAATCATAAAGCAATTGGTCTAAGGTGGATTTTCAAGATTAAAAGGAATCCAGATGGGAGCATTCAAAAGTACAAAGCCTGATTAGTCGCCAAGGGATATATACAGAAGCATGGCATTGACTTTGAGGAAGTGTTCACACCAGTTGCTAGAATGGAGACTATTAGGTTGTTGTTAGCATTTGCAGCAGCTAAAGGCCTAGAAATTCACCATTTAGATGTCAAGACGACTTTTCTAAATGGTGAGTTAAAGGAAGAAGTTTATGTGAAGCAACCAGAAGGGTATGAAGATAGGGAGTTCCCAGGAAAGGTATTGAGACTTCACAATGCATTGTATGGATTAAGGCAGGCTCCACGTGCATGGAACTTCAAGTTAAATCAGTGTTTGAAGGAACTTGGGTTCACAAGGTGTCAAACTGAGCATTCTGTTTACACTAGATTCAGCAATGATGAGATGATGATACTGGGAATCCATGTGGATGACTTGATTGTAATTGGATCAAGTAGAAATGCCATTGACATATTCAAGGCTGAGATGAAAGACAGCTTTGACATGAGTGACCTAGGAATGCTAAGTTATTACTTGGGGATCGAGGTCAAGCAAACCAAAAATGGGATATTTCTCAGTCAGAAAGGTCTCTCAAAGAAAATCTTGGAGAAGCTTGGGCTGCAAGGGTGTAATCCTAGTGCAGTCCCTATGGAATCACGGATGAAGCTGTCAAAGAATGACTTGGATGAAGATATAGTTGATGGAACGCAATACCGAAGTTTAATTGGTAGCTTAAGGTATTTACTCATTACTAGGCCTGACATAAGTTATAGTGTGGGAGTGTTGAGTAGATTCATGGAATCCCCTAAGACATCACATATGGATGCCTTAAAGAAAGTTGCTAGATATGTGAAGGGAACTCTGGATTATGGAGTTAATTATCAGAAGAATCCAGCATTCACACATTTAGTAGGTTACTCAGATAGTGACCTTGCTGGTGATATTGATGATCGCAAAAGCACAAGTGGAGTCATCTATTTCCTTGGTAAGAACCCTGTAACTTGGTCGTCTAGGAAGCAGAGAATTGTTGCACTCTCTTCTTGTGAGGCAGAATATGTGGCAGGGACAGCAGGCACTTGTCAAGGATTATGGTTACAAAGTGTGTTGGATTCACTAGAAGGAAGGAAGAGTGGAACACCAACATTGTTCATGGACAACAAGTCAGCCATTGCTTTGGCTAAGAACCCGGTGTTCCATGATAGAAGTAAACATATAGATGTGAAATTCCACTTCATTAGAGATTGTGTCGAGTATGAAGAAATCAAGCTGGAATTTGTCAGGACGAATGAGCAGTTAGCAGACATTCTGATGAAACCATTGGCAAGACAGAAGTTCAATGAATTAAGGAGTAAGATTGGCATGAAAGTAGGAAATCAAGCTTAAGGGGAAGAATGAAAGTATATAAGCTTGATTATGTATATATATATGTCATGTATAGTTGATAATATGTGTAATGTAGTAAATATAAATGTCTGTAGTTAGTGTCAACAGAAGCAAGTAGTTGGCGTGGATAATAGTTGGTATAACTGTCTCATTAGGGAGGTTATTCAACTGTCTAGATAACTGTCATAGAAGTTAGTTATTGGCAGTTTAAACAGACATGTATGTGTGTCATATATAAGTGTGTCGTGTACAACAGAGCAATCTGTTGGTTCTGTTTTTACAAAGAAGAATAATACAGAAGTGAAGCCGCCCAGAACCACCATCCACCGCCCCTGCTCGGCCCCACCAGCAGTTGCTCGTCCATGGTGGTGATCATGCATAAGGAAGAAGAGAAAAATGAGTTTTGGGTCTATTTTTGCTTGCTGGGCTGGAACAAGTTTAAAAATTAGGCCCATTTGCATTTTTTAAGCCCATCAGATTTCATTTAAGGAGAAATGAAGAGGAATTTCGACCATATCATTTTCGCCCATCTCGTTTTGCGTGCCCAATTCCCGTCTCATTATCGCTCGGTATAATTTCTCAACTGTATTTTAATTTTCTATCTCCTTATAAATAATTTTACATATATATAATATGAGTCCGGTTCAGGTGAGAATGGGCGCCCAGGTGCGAAATAAGAAAGAACAGGAGCCGTTGGATCAAGAAAAATTAAAGGCGCTGATCATTTCACTTAAAAGGGGAAAAAAACGGCACGGGCGAATTATTGGCGAATTATTCGCGTATTTTTGAAAAAAAAACGGCCCAGATTTGTTCATCAACACTGTGGATTTGTTCATCAGTATTGTGGATTTGTTCATCAACAATGTGGATTTGTTCATCAACACTGTGGATTTGTTCATTGGTTTTGACATATTTGTTCATTGGTTTTGGCATTTTTGTTCATCGGTTTTGTGCATATTTGTTCATTTGTAACATCAATTTGTTCATTAATTTATGCATATTTGTTCATTGATATATGCATATTTGTTCATTGTTATATTCATATTTGTTCATTGGTTTTGACATATTTGTTCATCGATTTGTGCATATTTGTTTATTAGTAACATCAATTTGTTCATAAACAATGTGGATTTGTTCATCAACATTGTGGATTTGTTCATTGCTATATACATATTTGTTCATTGGTTTTGGCATATTTGTTCATCAATATTGTGGATTTGTTCATCAGTATTGTGGATTTGTTCATCAACAATGTGGATTTGTACATCAGTATTGTGGATTTGTTCATCAACAATGTGGATTTGTTCATCAACATTGTGGATTTGTTCATCAACATTGTGGATTTGTTCATTGTTATATTCATATTTGTTCATTGGTTTCTTATGCACAAATGCTAGTTTCTGATGAACAAATGTTAGTTTCTTATGCACAAAATGCTAGTTTCTGATGAACAAATGTTAGTTTCTTATGCACAAAATGCTATTTTGTGATGAACAAATGCTAATTTCTGATGAACAAATGCTAGTTTCTGATGAACAAATGCTAGTTTCTTATGCACAAATGTTATTTTGTGATGAACAAATGATAGTTTCTGATGAACAAATGCTATTTTGTGATGAACAAATGTTAGTTTCTTATGCACAAATGCTAGTTTCTGATGAACAAATGTTAGTTTCTTATGCACAAAATGCTATTTTGTGATGAACAAATGCTAGTTTCTGATGAACAAATCGCTATTTCTGATGAACAAATCGTTATTTCTGATGAACAAACTGGGCGCGTCTCATAAAAACGTATTTTTCGAAAAATTCATGAATAATTCGGGAAAAATTCGTCCGTGTCGTATTTTATTGAAAAATACGCGAATAATACGGGAAAAATTCGCCCGTGCCGTTTTTTATTTTTTTAAATGAATGTTTAATCATGGACGTTGATTTTTTAGAATGGACGATCGAGATTTATTCTTATTTCGCACCTAGGCGCCCATTCGCACGTGACTCTTTTTTTACCTATATAAATTCTATAAATATTACAAATGGGCTTCTAAATAGGATATTATGTAATTAAATTAATTTGCATGCCCATCTAAGAGAAATATAATTTCCAATAAACCAATGAAACCAACTATAAGCCAAATTAACAAAGAAGCAAAGGGGTAGGTCGAAATTGATGGGATGCAAAAGCAAAAATCAGCAAATATCGAGATTTATTCTTATTTATGTAACGTTTATGTTAATTTTCCGCATTTGTATGAGTTCAATATCATTCTAAAAGCCTTGGGTGACTTTGGACGGGAAAGTCCGAGGTCACTGGCGGTAATACCCAATGTTGCAAAATAGGGGTGTTATAGTGTAGAGAAAGCATAGTGAAAGCATATTGAAAAGACCTATTGAGGGATTGAACGGGCTAATATTCGCTTAGCTTCTTTGTTTAAGGAGATTCGTACTCGCTGAATTCTCTAGTTTTCTTGTTTCTTTCTTGACGTTCATTTGACAACTTCTCTTTTTACTTGGTCATTGGATGAGGATTAGGGGGTCCCCGTCCCCTTTGTCCATTGTTTTGTAGGTTACATGTTAAGAGGCAATTGGAACGGAAAAGGAAGAACAAGCATTCAATTAGTGCATTAAAGACGAAATTTTTGTTCACTAACAATTTATATTATACTTTCCTTTTATGTGTTTATGTAAAATATTTTGAAAAAAAATCGAATTTCTATTTAAAAAAGGATAAATTTACATTACCTTTTATTTATTTTCCTTGTTTGCTTGTTTATGTATTTATTTTAATAAAAAATAAATTCAAAATTTGATATAAAAAACATTAATAAAAATAATTGTGCAAAAATTTATCCCTAAATAAAAAAGATATAATTGTAAAAACAACTAGTTATACTCGTCGTGCCATGAACGACTACATGGATTTAATATTTAATTTATTTTAATAATGATTTTAAATTAATATAAAAATAAAAAATAAATTTTTTATTATAATGATTTATATAAAATTTTACATTTTTTTATAATGTGAGACAAATCCAAAATCATTAAAGTGAGCACAATATGATTTTGATAGCTTAATGATAATTTGTTTATGAAAAAAATAAATTATTTTAATTACTTTTTACAAAATAGATAGAAAAAATAAAAATAATGTAAATTATTATAATTTTTAAGAAAATTTAATTCCTTAAAAATCCTTTAAATAAAAATTTTAAAAAATAATTAACAAGAAAAGATGAAAAATATGAATAAAGAATGATTTTTTTAAAGATAAAAAAATCTTTTATATTTACATAAATAAGCCAAAAAGGAAATTAAGAAAAATATAATATAATTTTTTAATCAGAATTCAATTTAGGCAAGTAATTATCTAGATTTTGAAAATTTTATTATCAATATTTGATTTAAGATAAATCTTTTACACAAATAGATAAAAATGATAAAGATAGAATAATTTTTGTTATTTTTCCTTAAATTTTGAATTTAAAAACTATTTTTCACATAAATATATAGAAAAAATTTACTTGAAAAATATAAATTAATATACATAAAAATTAATTTTTAAATGTAAGGTGGAGCTAGAATCAACGTGGTGGTTCGAAAAGCTATAGCTTTAATATATAGTTATAGATGCTTTATTTTTTTTCCTTTTACCTATTTATGTAAAATACATTTTATAAGGAGAATTTGGATGAAATAAAATATAAATTTGTATTGTCTCTTAAATGATTGATAATTACTTGCTTAAATTATATTTGATAAAAATTACACTACCTTTTTTTTAATTTGCCTTTTTTGTCTATGTAAATAATGATACTATCAATAATATTGTTTTAGGACAAAGATTTTTAATAATCCGAATTTTGATTTAAATGGTTATTATTTATATTTTATTTTTATTTTTATTTATTTATTTGAAATATTTTGAGGTGCTTTTAGGAGGAGCAGTGGTGACGCAGAAAGATACTTTCAAGTATTTAGGGTCAGTACTGCAAAGTGACGAGAGCATCGATGAGGACATCACGCACCGGATATAGAGAGCAGTTGGCAAAAGTGGAGGGCAACGTCGGGGGTCTTTTGCGACAAGAAGGTGCCGCTCAAGCTTAAGCAAAAGTTTTATAGGACAGTCATTTGACCAACCATCCTCTATGGGGCAAAATGTTGGTCCACCACGAAGGCACATGTACAGAGGCTAATGGTAAACGAGATGAGGATGCTCAGGTGGATGAGCGGATACACTCTTCTAGACAAGATCGGAAATGAAGTGATCAGAAGCAAGGTGGGGGTAGCCAGTATAGGAGACAAATTGCGAGAAGCGAGACTGCGATGGTTTGGACATATACAATGAGCGCTCGGGGAGCCAGTTCTCGCAGGTGTGACAACATAGACTTGGGAGACCTTCGTAGAGGGAGAGGAAGACCGAATAAATGTTGAAAGGATAGTATAAGACAGAATATCAACCAGTTGGGGATTTCAACAGATTTGACAGCTTGTAGGGACAGGTGGAAGACAACAGCTAGCCGCCTGAACAGACTGTTCATTTCCGCGTTTTTGGTTTTTCGCGGCTCTGGTTTTCTGTTCCGTGTGCTTGCTTTTGTGTCTTGTTTTCGCTTTGCTTCCATTTGTTTTGTCTTTGGTCTTGTTCTCGTTCTGTTTTTCTTTCGCTCTTTGCTTGGTACAAATGTCGAGGGTTTTAGGTCTCTTTGGGTCTCTTGGTCGCACCTTCTCAGCTTTTAGCCAAGGGTGACCCCATCTTGACCCCAGATACTTCCTTGATAGGTACTGAACTAAATCAATGTTGTTATTATTGTTGTTTGTATGTGAAATATTTTGAGAAAAATTGAATTTTGATGTAAGAAAGGATAAATTTAGATTATCTTTTATTTATTTTCGTTTATTTATTTATCAAATTAATTTTAATGAAAATATTTAATATTTTTTTTTCTAATACTCGATACCCTTTCAAATTTTAAATAAGACAATTCCCTTTGAAGATTTATTTTGCTATGACAATTATATGTTGCCTTCTCTTAAACTTACAAATAAAAAAGGATTGAAAGTCTTAATATGCGACAAAGAATTTCAATCGTATAATACAACTTTTAACGTTGTGTACAAAGATGTTTTTCAAAATTTGATATGATAAAGTAGTCAATCCTATACTTTATAACTTGAAAGACATATTAAATTTTCAGTACAAACAATTTTTACAAAATTACGTACGATAAAATATACCAATTATTGATTATGTTTACATCAACAGTAGTATATGCTATTATATATAGAAATCACATACAACACAATAAGTTGTAAAAAAAAACAACTCGTTGCAAGACACATGTCCTAAACTAATTAATTAATATATATTAAAGCGGAAGTTAAAATAATGTATAAAATGATTCCATATTGAACTAAATCATCCATCTTTTTTAACTATGTTTTAAGTGTTAGAATTGTGATCTAACCTTATAAATGGAGTATGAAAAAAATTGAATTGGGAGGGTCGCCCCCAACAATGGGCTTCTGTAGTATCTGGTTCAGATGTAAATTGACCCCGGCTAATCGAACCGAGCGAGAGATAAAAAAAATGTAAATTAATTGTTTAGATTTAATTTATTTTTACAATTAATTTTTATTAACATAATAGTAATAAATTTATATACAGAGTAATTTCATGGCTCACTCTGTTGCTTTTTTTTTGGTCTTTCCTTGCCTCCTTTAGCGATGGTCTTCTTTTCTCATGTATCTCATATGCCTTCTTTGTTGGCATGTAACCTTAACTTAGTTATTTCTTAATATATGTGTTCGCTTTTTCATAAAAAAAATAAAATAAGGTTTTGGGGGTAGGTATCATACTATCATCTGCCCAAAACCCCAACTAACTTTTATTGGCCACCCCTCGTGCCTTTCACGTTCAATCCCAATCTCTGCCTATAAAATATTAATATGTTACTGGACCTAATATTATTTTTAAAGGGCAAGCCGAAGGGAATAAACTCTTTAAGGTTGGAATAATTCTATGCAAATTACAAACGCTACCTTCATATTTCCATAACTCCATTTGCAACCCCTATCATAATTAAAAATAAAAAGAAATGCTAATGAATACTGTAAGTGATTAGACCCGACCCGATCCATCCGAAGTTTTTTGGGTTAAAACCCACCCGAAAGTCAATGAATCAAGAGTAACTCGAGCCCGATCGACCTGGAAAAAACTAGGTTGGGTCACCAACCCGTTGGGTTGACCCGACCAACCCGATAAAGTATTATTTCAATTAAAATTAAACATTTTATTCTAAATTTTGTATAAAATTATTATTTTATTAAATAATATTTAATACGGAGTATAATATAATATTAATTATTTTAACAAAACTAAAAATAAAGGTTAACAAAATTGATGATCGTAACCCATTGGATCAACTCGAACCCGTACCAAACCCGTAACAACTCGGTCTATATGAACTCGTAAATTTAACGACCCGACAACTCGAAACCCGTTTTGACCCAAACCCCATTAACCCAAACCCGAACCCGACCCGTCCGACTCATTTGACAGGTCTAGTAAGTATAAAAAAAAATATCTGCAATATGAATATATTATAATAAGTTGAAGAAATGGATACTATTGTTTTTAATTTGCTGATATATATAAAACTCAAATTTGACATTAAGAGCCCGTTTGGTATCCATAACAGGATATCAGATATGGGTATGGATATAACTGATACCCATATCTGATGTTTGGTATATCCTGATATCGATATCAAACTGATATCTGCTGTTTGGTATAGGAGTATATCGATATTAGCTGATATCATTCTGATATTAGAGTGTCATTTTCATATACCCCAGGAAATTGGTATATCAAAGATATCACTCATATCCATACCCATATCCGATATCTAGATATCACTCATACCGATATCTTGATATCCATACCTTTTTTTTTTGATAAGGAAAGAAATTAGGATGACCAGCGTGGTCACCCTAGAGCATCCTGGCGGATGAGGGCAAGAAAGCCCGGATCAACTACAAGTGGGGTGGAAGAGACGCGTCTGAACGATCCAGCGATGTAGTCCGCTACAAAATTGCACTCCCGAAAAACGTGAGAGATACGCCAATCTTGGAAACGAGCCAGCAAACAGTGGATATCCGCACGCAGCAACTCGATCTCGCACGGGCAGCGCCAGTCACCAAGTACGGCATTGACCAACTGCAAACTATCGCCTTCAATCTGAATCCGGGGAATACCACGTCTGATGGCCTCAAGAAGTCCCTGGCGCAAGGCGATGGTCTCGGATATCAGAACAGACTGTCGACCAATCAGTCCTTCGTCAAAATGGATGGGGGAGCCACTTGAGTCCCTAAGGATGAACCCGAACGAAGCCACGCCATCTGCACTAACCGCACCATCAAAATTTAATTTAATAAAGTCATTTATGGGTTTTTCCCATCTCGTTCGTTTTTTACCACTCCGACTGCGTACATTACGATTACGAGGGTCAGAGACGGCTACGGTATCTTCAAGTTTTCAATCTTTAATCTGGTTTCGAGCGCAACCAGCTATTTGATCGACATTGGTCAGGTTTATTCCGGTGTTGCCATCAAATACTCTTTTGTTTCTCGAAAACCAGAGGCTCCACCACATGTTGGTGAGGAGTTCAAATTCCTCTTTCGTTGTCATCTTCTTAATTTCTTCTAGGATCTCATGTGGTTTTTTCCCATCCGGGGATGTTCGGCTAGTTATCCCCTTTAGTTTTGGGTCAATTGAGTTAAGGGTTGCCTTAGTGAGAGGGCAAGAAAGTAATACATGGGTTGTATCCTCCACCATGCAGTTACATGCTTCACAGCCTTGTACTACCGGAATATGGTTTGCTGCAAGCCTGGATTTAGTTGGTAGCCCGTTTCGGGCTATTTTCCACATGAAGTTTTTCATTTTGGGTGGGATATTTAACTTGTTAATCCATTCTTGGTTAATTTTGGGTTCTCCTTTAGCTTGGTGGAGCCACTGCATGGTCGAGTAAGTGGAATACCAACCATTTTTGCTCGGTTGCCAGTACAATCTATCTGGTAATTTATTTATGGGGTTAATAATTTTGGAGATTCTATCAAGTCATCAGGCGACACGACTCTAGCTAGTTTCCCAGAATTCCAGGAGTTATCCTCCCGTAGGTACGCATCCACATATTCCTCCTTGTCGATGATGTTTACAGCCTCGGGTTTCGGGTTTAGGGGTCCATTTCCGGTCCAATGATCTTTTCAGAAACGGATGGTTTTACCATCCCCCACTTGCCAAATGAGGCCCTTAGTAAACAAGTCCCTCAAACTTACAAGTTTAGCCCATTGCCAAGAAGTATTATTCTTTTTGTTGTAGTTTAAAATGTTTTCCGATTTGAGGTATTTTTTGGTCACTATTTTGACCCATGGGTTATTTGTTTCCGCAAGGATTTTCCAGAGTAGCTTCATTTGAAGTGCTTGGTTCATTTCAGCTGCTTTTGCAATTCCCAATCCCCCATGGGCCGGGGGGCGGCAGATGGAGTTCCAGCTTATTAATGGCTTGTAGTTATTTTCCTTGTTCCAAAAGAAATTTTTGTTTATCTGGTCAAGTTCCTTCAATGTTGAGTTTGGTAGCAGAAATGATTGCATGATATAGTTTGGTTGTGCTGAAAGTTTCGCTTTAATTAGAATTTTCCGCCCTTCTTGGGAGAGGGCGTTAGCTTTCCATTTTGATAATTGGGATCTGGTTCTCGAGACAATAGGCTTAAGAGTATTTTGTGTTACCCTCCCGTTAATTATTGGGCATCCTAGATATTTATCAAGTGCAACTGTGTTTGCTATTTGTAGTATTTGTTTTATCTACTCCTTTGTGTTGTTGTTAGTGTTTTTGGTCACTTGGAATGCAGATTTATGGAAATTGACTTTCTGACCAGATATCTGGCAGTAGTCGTCAATGGAATGCAGATTTATCTGCTCCTTTGTGTTGTTGTTAGTGTTTTTGGTCACTTCGGAGACATCTGATAAAATTGGAACTTGATATTCATATCGATATCGATATCCGATATCTCATACCTTAGATATCAATACCAAACGAGGTAAGTAATTACTAGTGCTACTATTCAGAACATAAGGAATAAGGCCTTGTTTCACTTGTAGTTAGAAAGGGGTTTTTGGGTGTAAAGTAATTCTTAGTGTCTTGAAAAACGTAAAAAAGAGAGAGAGTTGTACGGATTTCAAGACTATTAAAAGTGATTTTTGGGTAGAAATGGATTTTGGGAGGAAAGTGAAACAACCCCTAACGATTATAGATGCAAATTACCCTTTTATAGGGATTTCGAAAATATATCACAACTGAAAATTGCCACTCGGGAACACACCCTCGGACCTCGACCCCTGTTTCTCGCTTTTGTTAGAAAATATCAAAAAGGATTTTACACAAACACCCCCAAAGCACGTGCTTTAGAAAAGGGGGGCGGACTTGTTATTAGCCGTGCGAAGTGCGAACCGTTCAAAGACAGTAGTCAATCTCTCTACTTCTCTTCTTCTCTACTTCTCATCTCAAGGTGTTTTCGCTGCTGCTTCGTTAGGTCTCTTTCGGTAAGTTTTCTTTTCTCAAATTTCGGCCTCCCGCATCGGATTCGCCATCACCTCTCAGCTTAGCTAGAAATTCTTGTATTTAGAATCGATTTTGTTTGTTTGTTTGTTTGAGATCTAATTTATCCTCAATGTCTTCGATTTCCAAGTTGTTGTTAGCTCATTTTGGTACCCTGCTTTGCTAGTATCTGTTCGTCCTGTGGATCTGCTGATCTGATTTGTTCATTTATTTGAGACCTTTGATGAATTTTTTTACTTTAGATTTGTTGATCTCAGATCTGTTTGCTTGCTTATGGTTGGATTTGTCGCTGAATTTGTTCCAGGTTAAGTTAGAAGACGAGAGAAAGGGATTTAGGAGATGGCGAATATAGACATAGAGGGGATCTTGAAGGAGCTACCCAACGATGGCAGAATTCCCAAGACAAAGATTGTGTGCACCCTGGGACCAGCATCGAGATCGGTTCCAATGATTGAGAAGCTTCTCAAGGCTGGTATGAATGTTGCCAGATTTAACTTTTCTCACGGTACCCATGATTATCATCAGGAGACTCTGAACAATCTCAAGACTGCTATGGCAAACACCCAAATCCTCTGTGCTGTCATGCTTGACACCAAGGTGTGTTGCTCTAAACCCTCTATGACCTTACCAGTTACCGGCCCCCTTTTGTTGCTGTTACTTGCAAGTTTGTATGCTTCAACTGTAAAGATTTTTTTAAGAGGTTTCTTCGTATATATCTTGTTTTTGTTTGCATTTTGTTGAGTGAGTTTTATTCCTGTTTACTGGTTTCATTCTTGAATTATATGTTTGTGTTTACCTAGTTGGAAATTGTTCATAATATCATAGTGCGGAATAAACATTCTTGAATATTTCCCTCAGCAAGAGGTAAATGCATGAAAACAGAACTAAGTATTGATTTTACATATGTACACTTTAGTTTGCATTGTATTTTTAGAAGTGGGATTTGCAGTTTCATACCTATGAATCAGATTAGTGTTTCTTCTACTGGTCTAGTTTGAGATAAAGGTTTTTAAATGCAAGTTCTCTTCCTTGCACTTTGCATCTACCTTGTAGCACATCTGCATGTATTTCTCCATGTTTTGTGTTCTTTTTGTGCCTCAGCCAGTCCAATGATTGTGTTTTGACTTTCTTTCCTTGTTATTTAGCAAGTATTGGAAGATAGATGATCTTAGACTAAGTAAGCCAATTTGTCATTTTATCTTCATGGTTGAAATTTCAGATTACTCTCTTCACTGATTCCCTATTCTTTCATTTGTTACTCGTGTGCTTTTTCATAGCTTTCTAGGTCAAAATTTGATTTCTAAATTGGGAGATCTGGAGAATACAGATGTGGTTATTAAGTTTCTCTGCTTATTGCTGGAAGAAGATGGTTACCTAATGTTAACAATTATTGTAGGATCTGTTATGTTTCAGTATGTTTTTTTTTTTTGTAAACCTTTTTAAAAACTGCAGCTGATCAAGTTTTTCTCATTGCAGGGACCTGAAATTCGTACTGGATTTTTGAAGGATGAGAAACCTGTTCAACTTAAGGAGGGACAGGAGATAACTATAACAACTGACTATGAAGTCAAGGGGGATGAAAACATGATCACCATGAGTTATAAAAAATTAGCTGTGGACTTGAAGCCTGGAAACACTATCTTGTGTGCTGATGGTACCATCACATTTACTGTATTGTCATGTGATCCTGCAGCAGGAACAGTGAGGTGTCGCTGTGAAAATACAGCTGTGTTAGGTGAAAGGAAAAATGTGAACCTTCCTGGTGTTGTGGTGGATCTTCCCACTCTGACTGAGAAGGATAAGGAAGATATCTTGGAATGGGGTGTACCCAACAACATTGATATGATTGCCCTTTCTTTTGTCCGAAAGGGATCTGATCTTGTTAATGTTCGCCAAGTTCTTGGATCTCATGCCAAGAGTATTCAGTTGATGTCCAAGGTGAGTTTAATTATTTGTTATTTATTCGGTATTTTTGTTATGATTGAGTTCTTGCATCATGTTGCTCATTGTCTTTTGATTTCTGGAATCTATAAAGATTGAAAACCAGGAGGGAGTGATAAACTTTGATGAGATCTTGCGTGAGACTGATTCTTACATGGTTGCCCGTGGGGATCTTGGAATGGAAATTCCAGTTGAAAAGATCTTCCTAGCTCAAAAGATGATGATTTACAAGTGTAATCTTGTTGGTAAACCGGTTGTGACTGCCACCCAAATGCTCGAGTCCATGATCAAGTCACCCCGGCCAACTCGTGCGGAAGCCACCGATGTAGCCAACGCCGTCCTCGATGGAACCGACTGTGTCATGCTTAGTGGAGAGAGTGCTGCTGGGGCCTACCCAGAGCTAGCTGTGAAGATCATGGCTCGCATTTGCATTGAGGCGGAATCCTCCCTTGACTACGGGGCCATCTTCAAAGAGATGATAAGGTCTACTCCACTTCCCATGAGCCCATTGGAGAGTCTTGCCTCCTCTGCTGTTCGTACCGCAAACAAGGCAAAGGCGAAGCTCATTGTTGTGCTGACTCGTGGTGGATCCACAGCTAAGCTTGTGGCTAAGTACAGGCCAGCTGTACCCATTTTGTCTGTTGTGGTCCCTGTTTTGACCACCGATGCCTTTGACTGGAGTTGCAGTGATGAATCTCCAGCTAGGCATAGTCTTGTGCACAGGGGCTTGATCCCTATTCTGGCTGAAGGGTCTGCAAAGGCGACTGATGCTGAGTCAACTGAGGTGATACTGGAGTCTGCACTGAAGAAGGCGATTGAGAGGGGCCTGTGCCAGCCTGGAGATGCTGTGGTGGCGCTCCACCGTATTGGAGCTGCCTCGGTTATCAAGATCTGCCTCGTAAAGTGACATGGAGGAACCTAGTACTCCTTTCAAGTTTGTTTGAATGTTTACGTCTCTCTCTCTCTCTATTATTGGTATGGAGACATCATCCATTTTGTAAACTCTATATGGTTCTACTATTTTCAGTTGTAGTAGAACTCAACAAACTATTTCTTCTTTTTTGTTCTGGTGGGGTCGTAAAAGAATAAGACCAGACAACAGACTTTTGTAAGACTGGGCATCTAGATAGATGGCTGGTGTGGTGTTTCTTATGCCAGCTGCTTTTGTACTGTGACTATTTGCTCAGAGATGTTTAGCAAGCAATTGTTTCTAGAACCAGCTCTGTATGAGAGCAGAGTGATTTGGGTTGGAACTGGGCGTTGAGTTTGGCCAAGGAGGTTTGTCTATTTCTCATTTACTGTTGACTATCTAGGACATTTCTCGAGCATTTACTTGTTCACTTTGTTCTAGCTTCTGTGAGTACAAATCACCCCACCGCCAACTCACCCGCACGCCAGGTCGCCTCATTGGCTATTGCTGCTGAGAGAGTCCCTGCCGACGAGGTCGATTCCTCCATACACGAGGTTTGCATATGAGATTTGTCCCTTTGTGTGGTTTAGCTTGAAATTAAGGTTCTTATTTAGAGACTACATTGCAATGAGGGTATCTCTTGAAATTGCTTTGTTTTGAAAACAATAATGTGTGTTGAGAGCATCAATGACGGCGCTAGAGATCAACTTCAACGGCGGGAGAGAGGGGGCGGAGAGAAGTCGGAAAGAAGTCGGGAGATTTGCGAGAGTGAGAGATGAATGGGTTGTGAAATGAGAGAAAAAAAAAGGGGCAATCTGAAAATAAAGTAAAGAAAATGTCCAATAATCTACCATAAGCTCCGAAAGTTTAGGGGTGGTGATTATTTTTCAGGTAAATTTAAGCTCTGATAGAACTTGAATAAGCTATGCCAAACACAAGCTTTTTTTTTTTTCCGTAAGCTTTCGTAATTGATAACATGGTTATTTATCATATCTTATTCCATGGTATTGAATCATATGAAAACAAACCTTATCCTAAAATCTGGAAATGATTCTCCTCCATTAGATCAAGAAATATGGACGGATGTGATTCACGCGTCCTTTCTTTTAATTTTTAAGTTGTAAGGGCAAAAACGTCATTTAGCATGTTTTAATTTTCTTATTAGCCATGCTCCTGTAACATGGATGACCGACTTCAAACTTCCAAGTACGTTCGATCGTTCTCTTCGATTGGGTTTTCAATTTGGATCGTTCCTCGACTTCTAACCTCCCATTAGATTACTTTTTTCGCTTGATAGGAATCTCATTACAAGTATGTGGTTTCTTTTTTTGGTAGGAACATGTATGTGGTTTCAATCTCTTTCGATTTTGTTTTTTCGTTTTACTAAATTTTGGATTTGATATCACCTATTGAATCTCAATTGGCATCAATATGATTGTGAATCGATCTTTTTTTGTTGAAAGTGTGAATGGATCCTATGTTTCAAGGTTATAGTGCTTTCATATCATTTTTTCATTGTACATTTTCAAAAATTGTTTCTATGATGTTTTGGTAGAAGATTTTTTAGATGCATGCAACATGCTTGATGAAAGTCCTTATAGATGAGAGATTGGTTCTGTGCTGAATTAAATTTTACGTGAACGTATTATGCTGTTACATGAACTTTATATATTCTACGTGAACCTTGCAGCAAAATGTGTGTACTTTTATTTAATTTTGTGTACATTCTCCCTTTATTGTAGGTTGTCTTATGCTTGTAGTGTGGATAGTGTTGATGTCATGATGATTTAGAATACATATTTAATTGGTTATTATTATGTTCATTGTTGGGACGTTGTTGAGACCTCTGGTTCTAAACAACGGATCAACGATGCCATTCTCCGAGTTTTGATAATGACAAACACCATGAGGAACTAATGTGGTTTGTTCAAGTATTTCTAAGGACGCAGATATAGCCAAGAACTCCCATGAATGACCAAAAGCCACAGAAGCTCACAATGCAGAGTGTCCATCAAGGGAACTCTGAAGAGGAAAGTTCCCATTTTATGGGAACTCCCAGGAATGATCAAGAGAACACAGGTTTACACGATGAAGAGTTTCCATCAAGGGAACTCTAAAGAAGACAGTTCCCATAACATGGGAACTAACGTGTGAGGACAACGACCGTTCAGCGGAGATCGCGGGATTCTATCTTGGACAGTCCAAAGAAACAGTATGAGGATCAGACTGTCACGAATGATCCAACGGTCCGATTGATTCAAGAAGTTGACCTAGTTCAAACCAAAGTCACATGTGAAGAAAGTACAACTTGGACATCAAGCAAAGGGCATTTTGGACACAAATGAAAGACGCGATTGCCCAAGCATACCTGGTCTATAAAGCCAAATGAATAGTACTCGGATTGAGTACTTCTCCCAGAACTCACAAATACCCATACCAGAGAAAAGAAGAAGAAGGGAAGTCCCCGACGGCGAGTGTCTGATCTCGACGACGGTGAAGCCGAAGTTCCCAGGAGTAAGGGAACTGAGAAGTCGGTGTAAGGTTTGAGTTACTTGTGTTTTGTTGTTGTTAGCTTAGGAACTCAGTTGAGAGGATTCATTAGTGTTGCTAGAGTTAGGTAGAATTCGTAGGAACAGAGAAGTTTGAATCCGGCTGTTGTAACTAAGGAACAAAGCAATTAATATAAGTAAGTCATTCAAAATCCTCCAAGCGGAGGTAGAGGTTTACCCATACAACTAGCTGGTTGTAGTGGGGTTCCTCTATAAGGGAACTGCGTTCTTTACAGTTTTTAATACTGGCGTTTACTTTACTTTCGCTGCTTTGGGAACAGCTTAACAACCAGTTCCCAAGCTCTTTGCTAACGATTTAAGATCCAACAATTAGTATCAGAGCAGGTTTGCTCTAGATTTGTGTTAGCATCGCAGGTATCAAATGGATCAGGAACTTACTCAGGTAGGGAACAACACTAGTAAGCCGCCAAGGCTTATTACAGGAAGATTCGAAAGCTGGCAACGCGACATGAAGGATTGGATGCGTGGCCAAGACTACCAAGCCTGGTGTGTTATCGAGAGAGGGAACTTCGAAATTGATCCAGCTATAGTCAACGACCTCACCAAATGGGGACCCAACTAATACAAGTGTATGGAGGCCAACTACAAGGCCAAACAGTACCTGAAAAGGTCCATGTGCGTGCAAGACTGTGACAGGGTAGCTAATCTTGACACAGCTAAGGAAATGTGGGAAGCTGATGTGATCAAGCCCACCTGAACCCACCTTCCCGGCCTGCCTCGAGTCGGCGTTCTGACCAGTGGGCCAGCCTCTAGTCTGCCTCGGCCGGCGATCTGACTAGTGGCGCTCAATCACATGTCATGGGCTGCAGCCCATGCACCCCAACCTGCAGGAGGTTTCACACCTTTTATCCTGCAGGATGTTGGAGGGGGGATTTGATCCCCTGACCTCCCTTTATCAAGGTGGGATCCTTCACCTTGACAACCAACTCTACCTTGATGGCCGGATCGATGGAGGGGATGATGGTGCAAAGAGATCGCCACGAGAATCCAAGGAATTCCGACAACAAACACCACGCAACTGACCCGTATTCAACTGGCTTGATCTTCCTCGTCCGAACTCGGAATTGAGTGATTCCAATTCGAGAACTTATATCTATGAGTCTAGTTTAATCCCTCAAAATTTCAGACCTAGATGATGAGTTGATTGAAAGATATGTCGATTTTACTAAGGGGGTGCATAAACCACCGAGATGGATGATGGATCGAAATGGGGAGAACAAGGGGATATGGATGCTTGACAACTTGGATATGACTCACCAAGCTCTCAAACAAACTAAGATGCCCAAATTGTCGGATATTACTCACCAACAACTTGAACAACGAGAATTGAACGAATGAAATACAAGAACAAGAACTTGAATTGAAATTGCAAGGGAAAGTAAGCAACAAGAGAGTATTTTCGTCCAATCTCCCCGGGAGAAAGGAGGCCAAAAATAGGCCTTATAACCCTAATGCCACGCCTCTCTCAACTCAGCCACCCTCACTTCTCTCTAATTACATAAAACACCCTTAAATTTCAAGAAATTCAACTAAAAACCCTTAACAAAACATAATTCAAGTTTTAGCACTAGTCGAACCAATAGTCACAAGAACACTCCAACCTTCACCGTCATTAGCCATCGGAAACTTATGAGCCATGAGCTCCTCCTTGATTTTGTCTAGTATAGACTTAGCTAGGGCTCGTGTGATGCGCCCAAGATAGGGTATGGCTCCTTGTCTCGGCTTCATAGCGCCTCGAACATCGTCTTTGGTTGCTTGTCCAAGTATTGGCTCCCCTTTATCGTGCAGATTGGGCTTGTCTTTAGGGATGGAATCTTCACTCAAATCATGGGGACATGACTCGGTAGATGGAATCACATCATCCTCCTCCCCTTCAAAAAGATTCGTCCTCGAATCTATCAAGCTTGTGAGCTCAACAAAGAAGGTAGGGCTTCTAGCTCTCTTGGTGTGGCATTCTCCATGACAAAGACATCCTTCTTGGCCTCCACAAGAAAAGGAATGTAATCACCTCTTTGAGTGACTAAAACAGCCTCGTCCTCTTCATGGAGCAAGAAGGGCAAACATGAAGGAATCTTAGGAAATGCATCCATCCATGGTGTAGCCAACGAGTTCATGGAGCTAGGAGTGATGGTAGGACGATGCTTGATTTTAGGAGACAATTCCACAACTTCCTCCTCTTCTTGCAATATGTGCATCATTTCTATTGGACACTTGATGGTAATGAGTTGTTCCAATCCATGGAAAGGAGTCTCTCTTTTTGGTTGTTCTATGTCACACATCACTCTTTGTTGGAAGAAATTCTCCTCCCCTTTACAAGGGGTCGTCCTCGAACCTTGATCCTCTTCTCGTATATCCTTGATCTTCACCACTTGAGGCACTTGTGTCCTCTCGTCCAGCCCCAGGATTTGGCGCTCCAAGGCATCCATGCGTGTCGCCAAAGCTTCCACGGATTGTTGCATGGATTGTTGAAAAGTTTGTATCATGGCAGCCACCGAACTAGTGGACGTCTCCTCAACTTGTTCCTTATTCTTGTCATCACCTACACTTGTCATCGTAAAAACAAGGCAAAGATCAAGGTATAGAGGTCACATGAATTAATCACCAAGACTTGTCCGAGATGAAAATCCGACAAGTTGCAAGTAGGAGATGACCAACAAAATGGAACAAGAAAAGCTCAAACACAACAACACAAGATGTCTCGTCTTGGTGTCGTTCCCGTATCCTAGCACCGTAACCAACAACAAGCATGTAATGATATAAAGGGGTCAAAAGAAAGCTAGATTATGGACTCAATTCCCACGTTTTTACTCAGCCAAATTCAGCAAGACACACTTAAATCAAGCACTAAAGGAAAACATTAATCAAGCAACAAATGCACCCTTTCAACTACCAACTTTTGATAACTCTTTTGAGTGTTCTATTGGAACGTTTTTTGAGCATGGTTGGCAGCCATGGCTGAACACATACTCAGCCAAGACAACCACAAGATCAAGACAAAGCAACGACCACAACAACACACAACAAGGACACTATGGTCGCACACAACAACACAACGCAACCAATAAAGAGTTCGAACCTAAAACTTGCAACAAGTGGAAATTCAAGGTCGGAACAAGGTTTAGATGGCGATACCTTCGCGTGGCTCTGATACCACTTGATGAAAGGATCGATGGAAGGGATGATGGTGCAAAGAGATCGCCACGAGAATCCAAGGAATTCCGACAACAAACACCACGCAACTGACCCGTCTTCAACTGGCTGGATCTTCCTCGTCCGAACTCGAAATTGAGTGATTCCAATTCCAGAGGTTAGATCTATGAGTCTAGTTGAAGTCCTCAAAATATGAGACCGAGATGATGAGCGGATTGAAAGTTATGTCGAATTTACTGAGATGGTGCAGAAACCTCCGAGATGGATGATGGTTCGAAATGGAGAGAACAAGGGGATATGGATGCTTGATAACTTGGATATGACTCACCAAGCTCTCAAACAAACTAGGATGCTCGAAATTGTCGGATATGACTCACCAACAATTGAACAACGAGAATTGAACGAAACAAAACAAGAACTTCGAATTGAAAATGCAAGGAAAAGAGAAGCAAATTTCGTCCAAGTCTCTCCGGGAGAAAGGAGGCCAAAAATGGGCCTTATAACCCTAATGCCACGCCTCTCTCAACTCAGCCACCCTCACTTCTCTCTAATTACATAAAACACCCTTAAATTTCAAGAAATTCAACTAAAAACCCTTAACAAAACATAATTCAAGTTTTAGCACTAGTCGAACCAATAGTCACAAGAACACTCCAACCTTCACCGTCATTAGCCATCGGAAACTTATGAGCCATGAGCTCCTCCTTGATTTTGTCTAGTATAGACTTAGCTAGGGCTCGTGTGATGCGCCCAAGATAGGGTATGGCTCCTTGTCTCGGCTTCATAGCGCCTCGAACATCGTCTTTGGTTGCTTGTCCAAGTATTGGCTCCCCTTTATCGTGCAGATTGGGCTTGTCTTTAGGGATGGAATCTTCACTCAAATCATGGGGACATGACTCGGTAGATGGAATCACATCAGAAGCCATCCAACAAATGCACGTTGGAAACTCAGATCTCCGAGAAGATCTTCAGATGAATGCAAGAAGGGAGTTCTTCAACTTCCAAATGGAGATGGGATAGTCTGTCAATAGCTATCAGTCCCGATTTGAAGGACTTTGCACCAAAATGGAAGGCTTGGGGATCACCAAAGAAGAAATCACCCATAAGATGAAGGTCCAACAACTCTTCAACGGATTGACTGGAGAATGGGCAAACGAGAGAACAATGTTCAAGGAGAATCCGGAAAATAGAACTCTCATGCTCCATCAAGTGTTTGGAAAGCTAGTGGGACACGAGAAGAGAAAGATCGATGATAAGGAACAGAAGCGAGCACATCAAGGGATCGCACTCAAAATTGAGAAGATGCTCAAATCAACTCAAGAACAACACGAAGACTCCGAAGAAGAAGAGGATGAGGAGCTAGTTCTCGTAACAAAGGCTCTTCGGAACTTCTACAAAGGGAAGCTCAAAAAGAACAGTGGGAACTGGGGAAAAGGACAAAGTTCCCAAAGAAAACTCGCAGAGAAGGACCTCTCGGATGTCACATGCTACAAGTGCAACAAGAAAGGACACTTCGCTAAGGAATGCCCACAGGGAACGGACGATCGGAAGCAAGGGAAAAAGGCCTACATCGCCACCTGAAGCGATGATGAGGACGAAGATCCCGAGTCATGGGCACTCCCAGACATGTGCGGAATGGCCATAGGAGAAACCACTGGGGAACAACCCAGTGAGGTAACCACTGAAACTGTTCTTGCTTCGTTGAATAACTATGAAAAACCTGAGCTGTTGAAAATTCTTTCAAGTCTTGTCAAAGACAACATAAAACTGCAAAACAAGTTGGAAAAACAGGAACACATAAATGCTCAATTAGTTGGTCTTGAACCCTGTCCCAACTGTATGTACCTTCTTGAAAAACTCAAGTCCCATGTGTCTCACATCGTAGATTTAGAAAATGAAATCAAAACTCTAGAGAGAGATGAGAACACCCTCTTACAAAACCTGAGCAAGACTCCCGAAAATCTTGAAACCTCTAGTTCCCAAATCAAGTTTGTCCCAGCCAGACACGACATAGGATACAAAACTGAGAGCCCAAAGAACGGGAAGTCACCCCAAAGTGAGCATGAAATCCATGAGTGTAGGGCCTTAGAACTCCAATGCGAGAAACAGAAAAATGCTCATCTCGAGGAGAAAATCAGGGTCCTAGAGAGTAGGGGTGTTCAAAAATATCCGATCCGGTCAATCCGATCCGGTGATCCGACGATCCGATCCGCGAAAATCCGAATCCGTTGGAAAATTATCCGAATCCGATCCGATCCGAGAAAATTAGCCGGATCACCGGATCGGATACGAATCGGGTCGTCAAACCCCCCGGATATCCGAGGGTATAATACTATACATATATATTATGTTCAATAACAAAAAGTTTAATAGTCCAAGTAGTTTTATGTGCTTGGACTTACTAGTACTACCCCTTTTTTGTTTGTTTTTTTAATTATTTTTAATATATTTCACCCCACAAATAAAATTAACGTTAAATAAAACCTAACTCTATATTTAACACCCCATTTTTATTTTATTTTAAATTATTTTTCTTTTTCTTTTATGCGGATGATTATTTGGATCATGATTTTTGGGTGAAATTTACCGACCGAATAAACTATTTGGAACTTAAAAACAAAAAATATAAAAATATGAATATTCGGATATCCGCCACAAATATCCGATCCGATCCGAGCTATACGGATCGGATATCCGGGTATACCCGGATCGGATACGGATATGATTTTAGAGAAAATTTTATTGCGAATATCCGATCCGATTAGCCGGATCGGATCGGATATCCGATTATGAACACCCCTACTAGAGAGTGGGAAAGGTGGTGAAAAAGACTATTACACTGGGAACACTAGACATAAACTTTATGTCCAAATTGCTAAGGGAAAAGGGTCACGGTGTACAACAAGGAAACTATGGATAGGAACAAGATCCAGAGACCACACCTAAAATACTACCTGGGAGAATACTACAAGACGTGTTGGAACTGTGGTGCTCATGGGCACTACAAGGAAGCATGTCCCAAGAAGAGAGCCCAAACCCTTAGAAATCGTGAGTTCCTGAACAAACAAAAACATCATACTAATCACCAAAGGAACTCCAACTCTCAAAAAACTCATGATATCAACATCGCTGACTATAACCTGAATGAGAATATCTTCCCTTGCAAGGGACCTGGCAAGAGTCATTTTGCCTGGGTCTCAAAACACTAACGTTTCCTTGTAGGTGACAGTGAGAGGGAACAACACATGGTTCATAGATAGTGGATGCTCGAACCATATGACCGGAAACAAAGATATCCTCATCTCACTCCACACTCATGCCGAAGGAGGCCACGTCTCATTTGGCAATAAAAACAAGGAAGTCATTGGAAAAGGAGAAGTTTTGCTCAATAGATCAATCAAAGTTAGCAATGTAAATCTGGTAAAGGATCTGGGATACAACCTTCTGAGTGTCTCTTAGATGTGTGATCAAGGGAACAACGTTGTCACTTTCGACTCAGAAGAATGCCTCGTCATCAACAAGAAGACCAACAAAGTGATTCTGAGAGGAAGAAGATACAACAATGTGTATGTAGTAGATACAGAATTTGAACCACCAACGAAGTTGTGCCTTGCGAGTTCCTACGATGACACGGAACTCTGACACCGAAGATTGGGACATACATG
Source organism: Fallopia convolvulus (assembly GCA_964016875.1). Taxonomy (NCBI): domain Eukaryota; kingdom Viridiplantae; phylum Streptophyta; class Magnoliopsida; order Caryophyllales; family Polygonaceae; genus Fallopia; species Fallopia convolvulus. The sequence goes on from OZ024737.1 coordinate 9,908,487, forward strand.
TGTCAATCAAATCTTGAAGCTCTATCTACAGGATCTGGTCATTGGTCTTCCACGGATCAATCTCGAAGGAGTCAAAATGTGTGAAGCATGCGTTCAAGGGAAACAGACTAGGAACTCCTTCAAACCCAAAAAGGTAGTGAGCACAACCAGGCCTTTAGAGCTAATTCACATGGATCTCTGTGGTCCCATGCAAACAGTCAGCTATGGTGGAAAAAGGTACATGTATGTCTTAATTGATGATTTTTCTAGATTCACCTGGGTTATTTTCTTGAAGGCAAAATCACAAGCTTTTGAAGAGTTCGAGCCCTTCATCAAAAGAACAAAAGTAAGCATGGGGCTAAAGCTGAAAGCCATCAGGTCTGACCATGGAACTGAGTTTCAAAACTTAGAGTTCCTTAACTTCTGTGACAAAAATGGGATCTCTCACAACTTCTCATCCCCTCGCACTCCTCAGCAAAACGGAGTGGTCGAGAGAAAGAACATGACCTTGGAGGACATGGCCATGATGCTTGAAAGCGGAGTTCCTGAGTATTTCTGGGCTGAAGCCATCGCCACAGCTACGTACATCCTGAACCGAGCCATGACAAGGCCTATGATCAAGAAGACATCCTACGAGCTCATCAAAGGGAGAAAACCAAACATCTCCCACCTAAGGACCTTTGGATGCACATGCTTTGTCCACAACAATGGCAAAGACAACCTTGGAAAATTTGATCCTAGAAGCGATGAAGGGATCTTCGTGGGATACTCATCACAAATCAAGGCTTACAGGGTCTATAAAAAGAGGACCAAGAAGATAGAAGAAAGCATCCATGTCGTCTTCAACGAGAAATCTGTAAAGATGGGAACAGAGACCCAAGGGAAGGGAACTCTGTTCAAACTGGTCAGACAAGAAGACGATGATGAGTCAAGGAAGATAGATGAAGACTATCCAAGTGCAAGTAACACTCCACAATCAGGGAACAACGAAGGAGATCCAACTTTCACTGATCAAATCTCCCTCGAAGTTCCCTCCTCACAAGAACTACAAGACACCTCCAACTCTCTTGTTCCCCAAGACAATACATTGCCAGAATCAAGTGTTCAGGGGGAACAAAGAGGGATCTTGCCAGAAATTTCTAAAGAAACACTCAATGAAGAAGCTGAAGACGAGTGTTCCCATGAAAAGGAAGTCTCTACTGAAGATGACACAAGTGCAAGGGAACCCCCTCGTACAAGAAACTTTCAACAAAGGAAGGACCACCCCATTGAGAACATCATCTCCCCTTATGATAAAGGTGTACAAACTCGTTCCTCTCTCAATAACTTTTGTGCTTTTAACGCGTTTATTTCATTGGTGGAACCAAAAAACATCAAAGAAGCCTTGAAGGACCTAGATTGGATCCAAGCTATGCAAGAGGAGCTCCACCAATTCAAGAGGAACAAAGTTTGGAAGCTAGTTCCAAGGCCCAAGAACAAGAACATCATAGGAACTCGATGGGTCTTTAGAAACAAGCTCGATGATATTGGGGCTGTAGCAAGGAACAAGACAAGACTGGTGGCACAAGGCTATAGGCAAGAGGAAGGAATTGATTACGATGAGACTTTCGCACCAGTTGCCAGGATCGAGGCCATCAGACTCTTGATCGCCTACGCTGCTCACAAGGGATTCAAACTCTATCAAATGGATGTGAAAACAGCCTTCCTCAACGGACATCTCAAGGAAGAAGTATATGTAGCTCAACCCCCAGGATTCGAAGATGAGAAGCTACCCAACCATGTCTACTTCCTGGAGAGGGCCCTCTATGGACTCAAACAAGCTCCCCGAGCTTGGTATGACAGGTTTGCTCAATTCCTCTTGTCCCATGGATATCTTCGAGGTTCCATAGACAAGACTTTGTTTCTAAAGAAAGAGTCTAAAGACATTTTGATTGTGCAAGTATACGTTGATGACATTGTTTTTGGAGCAACTAACGAAACTCTTGTAGAGAAATTTAAGGACCTCATGAGCAGTGAGTTTGAGATGAGTCTCATTGGGGAACTCACGTTCTTCTTGGGACTTCAAATATCTCAAACTAAGGAGGGAACAAAGATTCATCAACAGAAATACATCAAGGAAATGCTCGTAAAATATGGGATGGAACACTCCAAGCCTCTTGACACTCCCATCTCACCAAATTCAAGGCTCAATACGGATGAAACAGGTATAAGTGTGGACCAAAGAAACTATCGAGGTATGATTGGGTCCCTTCTCTACTTAACATCTAGTAGACTTAATATTATGTTCTCCGTATGTCTTTGTGCTCATTTTCAAGCTAACCCTATGGAATCACACCTGAAAGAGGTGAAGAGGATTTTCAGGTACCTCAAAGGGAATGATAACTTGTGCCTCTGGTATCCAAGGAACAGTTCCCTTGAGCTCATTGCATACACGAATGCTGATTTTGTAGGGCACCTGGTTGATAGAAAGAGCACATTAGGAATGGCCCAGTTCCTAGGGTCATGCTTAGTTTCATGGGGATCTAAAAAGCAAAACTCAGTGACAATCTCCACAGCTGAAGCAGAATATGTGGCTGCCGCATCTTGTTGTTCCCAAGTTTTATGACTTAAGTCTCAACTCCAGGATTAAGGTATGTCTTTTGGCCCAGTTCCCATACTCTGTGATAATACTAGTGCCATAAACATTTCCAAAAATCCTGTGCATCATTCTAGAACTAAGCATATAGATATAATGCATCACTTTCTACGTGACAATGTTGAAAGTGGGAACATCTTGATGGAACACTGTAGAACTGAAGAGCAAATTACGGACATTCTCACCAAAGCTTTAGACAGAGGTCCCTACTAGCGTTTTCGAATGCTTCTAGGGATGATTACTCTAAACTAAACAAGTCCCTGTTTATCTCTCCCTCAATGCCGGACTAGTTTTTCTAAGAATGTATGATAGGGAACTTGGATTTATTGCTTTCACTTTACCATGATTACTCGTCTAAAGATAAATGTGTACAAGGAAACTTTATTTCTTTTGGCCTCACATGATCAACCAGAGTTCCCTTTATCCCTCCTTACAAGCCACTATGACGGTTGATCATATAACCTACCCTAAGCCAGGGACCAGACAAACGCTTCTCATGAGCCAAAATGTTTACTCCTTTATCGAGTCGTAAATTGTCTGGTTCCCTTTGAGTTCCCTAGCCCTACAAAAGGATGAGTGTGAAATTTCCTTAACCACTTCACTCTCCCTGACCTTGATACGATCATGGGAACTGGTATACACAAGCAAGGGAACGCTGACTCCTCTGAGAAGATGAACCGTCACTTGGGAAGCGGGATTTTGTGTCAGAAACTCTAAAGCGTTAAGGGCCAAGTATTCAAATTTTGAAAGGGCTACCCTAGAGATCGTGACGCGTGTCAAGAGGCGTGCTACGGAAGTTGAAACGATGCCCCATGTTCATTGGGCAACGGTTATTGAGGAACGGTTATCGAGGATTTCCCACTTCCCTTTCTATCCTTCACCCCTTCTCTCCTTAAAACCCTGGTTTGCCATTTTTGGGCTCTTATTCCATCTTCAACCTCTGTTGTTCATCTTCTCCACATCCCTTTCACTCTCTTTTTCGAGAAATCTCCAAACTTCCTCTCTTCCCAAAATTCCCCTCACATGGCCTCCACACACACCTGGGCTCAAGTTAAAGATTGGGTGCTTGCAAATCCCAGAGTCTTCTTCATCTCCCAATTAAACGAGAAACAGATCCCTTCTTGAAAGACGTCCTTATCGGAGGGCTCTACAACTCCGTCATCCCTCTCTTACCCCCTTCTACTCCGGCAGACTAAACTTTAGCCATGACCTCTTCTTCCGCCACCTCCTCTGAATCTCTTCCTCCTCCAACCACCAACATCTCCTCCGGCACTATCATTCTTGACAGTTTCAGAGATGCTCGTCCTTCTCTAAACGAGAAGCCCCGAAAATCCCAAAAACACCGTTCTTCCAAAGACCCCTCGAAATCCAAACATTCCAAAAAATCCAAAGATCCTGTTCACGGACTCAGCGAGTTTCCCAACAAGCTCTGGGGAGAGTTCAACAGCGCAGAGGTGTACAACACCATATATGAGGGCCGAGTCCCCACTCAAGGGACCTCAACCCATCATATGTCCCTAATCGCCAAGCTAGCTCACCAGTTCATCATCAATATGGTGATCCCTCGCCAAGAGAAGCGTCTAGTCATCAACATCCCCGACGCTATACTCCTCTACCACTTCCTCCTCAAGAAGCCCATCAACCTTCCAAGAATTATTCTCGGGCATATGGAGAAGTGTATGGCGTCCAAGTCCCATTCTCTTCCCTACTCTGGGCTCATCAAGAAGCTTCTACTCAAGGAGGGTCTCTACGACGTCTCCAAAGAATAAGTTACGATTGGAAGGGAACTGGACATCTCAGTGGTCCAGAAGATGAGGCACTCTAAGCCTGTGGAGGAATCGGCTCAACTAGAATCTGGCGAAGATGGGAACTCTCAAGTGTTGCTTTGCATTGCCAACACCCTCGACCAGATTGCCAGGGACCAAGCGACGTTGGCAAGGGGACAAGAAAAACTTACACAGGTCCTGACGCGCCTTTATGATGCCCTGTTCCCTACAGCCCCATGATCTCTCCTCTCCTTTTTCCCTTAATCCAAATATGTCCACAAAATGTACTTGTGTTCTCCTTGTACATATTTTCTTAAGTAATGAATTGGTCTTTAATTTGAATGCGTGTTCCTTTTCTTCCTTCTAATTGCATTGCTTGTTTTCGATGATGTCAAAAGGGGGAAAGACAAAAAATGCGAGATGAGTTAAAAGTTTTAAGTTATCACAGAACATGCATAAGCTAAGGGGGAACAATTACATAAAAAGCTAAGTAAGATTTAAGTGTTTTAATCGAAGTGGCTCCCCAGAATCATCCTTAGGAACTCATTCGCATATCATTCATTGAAATACTTGCTTATTTTGTGATGGGTTTGTCATCATCAAAAAGGGGGAAATTATTGGGACGTTGTTGGGACCTCTGGTTCTAAACAACGGATCAACGATGCCATTCTCCGAGTTTTGATAATGACAAACACCATGAGGAACTAATGTGGTTTGTTCAAGTATTTTTAAGGAACGCAGATATAGCCAAGAACTCCCATGAATGACCAAAAGCCACAAAAGCTCACAATGCAGAGTTTTCATCAAGGGAACTCTGAAGAGGAAAGTTCCCATTTTATGGGAACTCCCAGGAATGATCAAGAGAACACAAGTTTACACGATGAAGAGTTTCCATCAAGGGAACTCTGAAGAAGACAGTTCCCATAACATGGGAACTCACGTGTGAGGACAACGACCGTTCAGCGCAGATCGCGGGATTCTGTCTTGGACAGTCCAAAGGAACAGTCTGAGGATCAGACTGTCACGAATGATCCAACGGTCCGATTGATTCAAGAAGTTGACCTAGTTCAAACCAAAGTCACATGTGAAGAAAGTACAACTTGGGCATCAAGCAAAGGGCATTTTGGACACAAATGAAAGACGCGATTGCCCAAGCATACCTGGTCTATAAAGCCAAATGAATAGTACTCGGATTGAGTACTTCTCCCAGAACTCACAAATACCCATACCAGAGAAAAGAAGAAGAAGGGAAGTCCCCGACGGCGAGTGTCTGATCTCGACGACGGTGAAGCCGAAGTTCCCAGGAGTAAGGGAACTGAGAAGTCGGTGTAAGGTTTGAGTTACTTGTGTTTTGTTGTTGTTAGCTTAGGAACTCAGTTGAGAGGATTCATTAGTGTTGCTAGAGTTAGGTAGAACTCGTAGGAACAGAGAAGTTTGAATCCGGCTGTTGTAACTATGGAACAAAGCAATTAATATAAGTAAGTCATTCAAAATCCTCCAAGCGGAGGTAGAGGTTTACCCATACAACTAGTTGGTTGTAGTGGGGTTCCTCTATAAGGGAACTGCGTTCTTTATAGTTTTTAATACTCGCGTTTACTTTACTTCCGCTGCCTTGGGAACAACTTAACAACCAGTTACCAAGCTCTTTGCTAACGGTTTACGATCCAACATTCATGAACCTAAAAATCAATATCTTGGTTATTTGCTTGTTATCACTAGTAATAATCATGAATTATAACTCCATTTTACTACTTTTAGCATTGCCTAATAAGTATGAAGGTTTTGAACTTGTATTCGCATATATGCAGCATCATTGGTGGTCATGGTAAAAAATTTCATGAGAGAATGATTTATTGTGTTTGTGTAATTCTTGTAAATTTGTAGAATTTCATTGATACTATACTTGTTGGTTGTCTAGAGATAATTAGTGTCGATACATTACAAGTAACTTGAAGATCACGGAGCCTTGTTTTGAGGATGAGAGCTCTAGGTCCAAGGAGTCTGGAAAGTCGGAGATGAAGATCTTTGTGAAGGTTGCAGACAATATCATCGCCCTTGAGTTGGAAAGCTCTTAACAAATGAAGATGTGATGACCATAATTCAAGTAAAAAAGGCATTTCAAGTGATCACCATGTGCTAATTTTTTTGTCATACATGGTTGTCAAGTTGGAGTATGTTGACAAACTATAACATCAACAATAAATCAACCTCCTCTAATAATTATAATTTAATTGCAAAGCTTCAACGACATTTAAATAAGTATAATGCGTTGCTACAGTTTCACAACACTTTTTTGGAGTTAAGATTAAACATTTACAAAATTTGGATAAAAATACAAAATATTTTCAATCAATTTCAAAGATTCGATCTTTTAAACAGAGCAATAAAATGTCAATATGCATTATAACTTCTTATGCATAATTCCAAATCTTTTAAAACTTGACAACAATAAAATATATATATAGAAGAACATTTTTTCTAGTTCAAACATTTTTGAAAAGCTTGATCGAAGGGCTCCCTAAGATCCGTACAAAACGAAACCCTAAAATTACTCTGAAATCTTTTACCAAATATAAATCCAATATCGAAAATACCTTCTGAAAACTATAAATCGACTGATTTCTCAATAAAAAACAACTGTTGATCTAGATTTGGAAAAATTAGTGAAATCCAAATAAACCATTAACTAATTAAAACTTACCAAACTACACTTATGCTTCGAGATTAAAACCGGATAGAAGAGACCTCGTACCATATCTAACAACCAAACTCAAAACTATCAAAATTAACAAACCTTTTTTTTCCGTTCTTTCTCCTCTCGTTTCTTTCTCACACTGTTTGTTTTTGTTCGGTTCCTTCATGAGTAAGTACAAGACCAAATCAAGTATAATATATATCAAGTGTGAATTCGGCAAAGTCGATAAAGACTTTAGTAAAATCCCACTTTTCACCCTGAAATTTTATTTACTACAAATTTTACCATGAAATAATTATTAATTAACTTTTAGTTAAAAACTTTTTAAAATATAATAAATTTAATTCGAATATAAATATTAATTTTAAAAATGCACTATATATCATGCCAATATGCTATGCATATGCTATAAATATTAAATGAATATGCAAAATGACATATGCACTTTGGTCGGGGACGTTACAAATAGCGCATGAAATTTTTCATTATTTTCATAAAAAAACATGGAATGAAGGGTTGGATGGCTCTAAAGATCGATATGGAAAAAGCTTATGATAAAATTGATTCGAACTTTATTCGTCAAATCCTTTTAAAATTCGGATTTTGTTCCAAATGGGTTAAATTTTATTATGACTTGTATTACTACTTCGTCTTCTTCAATTCTAATTAATAATGAGCCAGGTCCTGAATTTATCTCGAAATGTGGAATCAGACAAGGGGATCCTATGTCTCCTTTTATATTTGTTCTAGCCATGGAATATTTTGCTCGAACGCTACAACTTGAATCTTCTCAGCACACATCAAGAGTAGGAGTTAGATTAGTCAGGAATGGGACTTGTATACCATTTCTAAGTTTGCGGATGATACTATTATTCTCGCAAACGCTACGCAACATAATATGAATTTTATAAAAGTTTTCTGAGAAAATTTAGTACTCTTTCTAGTCTATCCATTAACTATAATAAAAGCTCTTTTCAGACTTCAGCAAATATCTCTCGCCCAACTGCTATGACTCTTGCTAGTATTTTAAATGTCCAGATTACAACTTCAATGGAAAAATACTTAGGAATTCCCATTCTAAAAGGTAGAGTTCAGAATATGATGCTCAATGATCTAATATCTAGACTAACACAACAATTATTTCAATGGAAAGCTAATTCTATTTCTCAAGCAGGTAGGACGGTTTTGATTCAGTAAAATCTATTGGGTCAAATCAGCTATCTAATGCAGAGTTTTTTGCTTCCTAAAGGAGTATGTGAGGAAATAGATAAGGTTAACAAATCTTTTTTTCTGGAATAAATTTGCACCGAACCACCACCCTCTTATTAGTTGGGACAAAATTTGTTCCCCATAGGAGAATGGGGGTGTTGGCTTCTGTATAGCTTATAACAATAATGTCACTCTTCAGATGAAACTTCTGTGGAAAATTATAACCGAACCATCTAATATTTGGATCAAAATTATACATGAAAAATATCTTCACTCCCAACATATTTTTAATTATAAACAAAAAAGTATTTCGTGGTAGTTTGGTCGCTTGCTAAATATAAGGGTAGTATTTTTCTAAAGGATTAAAATGGTTGGTAGGAAGTGTTTGTCAAATTGATTTCTGGTCTGAGTTTGGATTGGTAATTTTAATCTGTTGGAATTTTATGATAATACAGACCCTAATTTAAAGGTTCAGACCTTTATTAATCAGGATAGAACTTGTGATATCCATGCCCTAAACCTTTTATTACCGCCTTGGATTGTCCAAAAAATTAATCTGTAAGGATTTCGGCCGCAAATGTGGAAGATAAAATAATTTGGACACCGACGTCTGATGGTGCTTTTTCAGTTCAACCGACTTCTACCCTTATCAATAATATGCGTCAACTGTCCCTTTCATGTTACACTTGGATTTGGAAGACTAAGCTTCCTCCTAAAATTCAAAATTTTATCTGAAAATCTTGTACGGATTGTCTTCCTACAACTGAAAGACTCAATAGACTTTATAATTCGGTTCCTCATACTTGTTCCCTTTGTGATATGAATAATGAATTGATGAGGTATTTTTCAGTCGTTTACCTATCAAAGTAACCTTAGCTTTACCAAACTCAGTAGAGCGGTAAGTAAGGGTCGATCCCACAGAGACTCGTGTATGTGTGTTATTACTTGAATGCCAAGTAACCAAGGGGGGTTTTATGATTGACTTATCTAAACTAATATGCAAACTAAAAAGTAAATATGAATGCAAAAGTTGATTGTAATATATGAGAGACAGGCGTGTTCAACTAGTTAAATCCATCATGACTTTGCTTTGTTGATCATTGATTCTCTTGATTCTCTTCTCACTTGAATAATCTATTGTGGATTATGACCCAAACTTCAGATTTAGTTGATAGAACTACCAGTCTAACAACCCAAATCATCTAACAACCTAAAAGACCTTCTAGATTCAATTAAACAATAGCATAACGACTCAAGTTATCAATAGAAACAAGCACTTAGAGCAACCAGACATCTAAGTGACTTGTGGATTTATTCCCTTCTTTAACCAACTAGTCCAACCGGTACAAAGTTGATTAAAGTTCTACTCTTGATCAAATTAACTCCAACCGGTAATTAACAAGATTCAGTTATATAACTAGAAATTCAATTAGGTGATCAATCTAACAAAACCCTAGTTTAGATTCAATTAAGAACATGGACTAAATCCTATTCAAGTTTGTTGAGAATCAAATCAAACCTCACAACAATATGCAAATCATGACTTCAATAACTAGCCAAACACAATGAAATTTAGCAATGCATAATTAAAATTAAGAAAAACATACAAAGGTTTAAAGTTTGCCTCTTGAGAGAAAAAACCCTTGCCTCCAAATTATGATCAATGTTATCAAAGAGAAACTAAAAGCAAGGTTTAAATACCCTACTAAATATCCAAAGACAAAATATCCCGAAATTACATTAAACCAGTCGGAAATCAATAATCAAAGCCCAACTCGAAGCCCAAAAACTCGGCCCAATCTCTCCGCGTAGAAACATAGGGTGCGGTCTCTTCTGCGGGTGGCGCGGCCGCGCATGCTAGCAATCTTGCCCGCGCCCGGTTCTTTTTGAACCGTTTCCTTCCAACATGTTATGCACTCTCGCCTTATCCTCATGTGATCTTTACTTGAGTTCCTTAAATCTTCATTCATGCACTCCGATTCACCACCATAGCTAGCCCGAATCACACCTTGCTTGCTCTAATACCTAAAAACCTGCAAAACATAGCAAACAAGCGCAATCTACCCGAAAACGATAAATCCTAAAAACTAAGCTAAAACTAGGCTAAACCTATTCAAAACAAGCATAAAACATGCATCTAAACTATACCTATATGCAAGCTATCATGAATCTATAAATCATTTATTCTTCTATTGCCCTTTTACAAAAACAATGATTTCAAATTTAGAGATAAAATTAAATGTTTCTTTTGAAATTATTGATTCAAGGGGGTTTAATGAAAATCTAGTATCAACGTTAAATGCAAATTCAAATAGAAATGTTCTGTGTTTCCTTTGGTGGTATATTTGGAATCATAGAAATGCGATCATTTTTAATCATGAAAATTGTATGTGTAACTTATTACCCAATGAATTGGCAGTGCATGATTATTCAGTTTGGGTTTCTTCACAAACTATCCCTAAAAATAAGAGTAGTTGTAGCAGGCGAAAGCGGTCAAATAATGTAGCATGGATCAAACCTCCTACCAATTGGTTTAAATTAAATTTTGATGCTTCTAAACAAAATAACTCTAATACATATACGAGCCACATAGTACGAAATCACTTAGGTAATGTTATTAACCTCGACCGTCAAAAGGTTCATCCAATGTCATTCCTTCAAGCGGAGGCCTTAGCTTTGTTTCAAGGACTCAAAGAGGAAGTTCGAATAAACATTAAGCAAATAATTATAGAAGGAGATAATTTAGTTGTGATTAATTCTTTAAAAATATATGGAAAGTACCTTGGGAAATACTAGGTTTAGTTCAGGATATCCGAGATTTGGTCCGGGGGTTCGATGAGGTTGTTTATTTTCATTGCTTCGGGAATGTAAGTACCTTGCGCGCTTCCGTCATGTGTTTGGTTCTTCACTTCTAGTTTCTGATTTCCTAGATTCAAGTGTTTGTAATGTTCGAAACTCGGTTCTTTTGTATCCTCTTTTGTTGCATTTTTTAAAGATCATCCGTTGTGATGATTTAGGATGGCCCTGTTCCTACAGGGTGGTCTAATGTTTTCCTTGTAATGAGCTAGTAGCTCATTGTATAAAAAAACAATAAATCAACCTCGAACTACTCATTCACTTTAAGAGCCATATGCAGATCTTTGTGAATATCGTCATGGACCTGGGCTATACCATCACACTCGATGTGACAAGATTTGACACAATTGGAGACTTCATTTCAACTCTTGAATTCTCGGAAGTGATATTAATTTTTAATCCATTTTATTTCTACGCTATAATGAATGATACATCTTCATTTGAGTTCTCGTTGAGTTTTTTGATAATTCATGTGTTTGGTATAAGGCACTTGTGCTTCTGGCCTCTTTTATTATGGTTAGTAGTTTAATTTTTCATTTCATACTATATGTGAACACAAGTCTTAATGATAAATATGTGAACCTACAACTACTATATATGAACATTCACAATTTTTTGTTCAATTTCATTTGTTTTTAACTTTCATGTATCAAGTTCTATTACAACCTTTTCTAGCATAGTTAACCAACAAAAATATAAATCATAAGACCAGACTTGTTATATTAATGTGCATGAAATACAATAAAATAAACATGAACATACATAATAAATATGTGAACATGGACATAATAAACATGAACCTAACCAAACTGGGTGTCAAACTTCATATGTGAAATAGTTTTATACCTTCTTACAAATGTCATTCCACCTCTTTCTATTTTTCTACTATCCCACCAACATAAATTTATCTCGGTTTGTTAGCTTAACATCAACCATCTAGATTCTCTATATCATCATAACTAGCTAGTTATTTTTAAAATAGTTGCTTTCTTCAATGTTTTCCATTCAAAATAGAAGTAGACCATTTGCATCCTCCAACTTGCTTTGGCTTTTTTTTTGGTTGAGTTGCAAGATCATTCAAAACTTCACCATCTTCTTCCAAAATTTGGTTGTTGTCATCTCCAATATCTTCACCACCAACTTGTTCAATTGGATTGTAATCTGGTCCTGGCTATCATAATTTGATGACGCGCCAATTTTGTTTTCTATATTTATATAAAAAACAAGGAGATATAATATATTAGTTTTTTCAAACAATACAAACATGTGGACAAAATACATAAACCTCTTAGTGTTATACGTGGACCTTTAAATAAAATACATGAACACCTACCTTTTTTTTATAGATTACATGAACCTTGTTGATATTTGAACATTCAAACTATGTTTATGAACATGTGAAAAAAATAAATGAACCTTTAAATGAAATATGTGAGCATCTATAATAAATCATATTTCAGACTAACGATACAAATATTGAAAGCTTGGAAACAACTTACATATTAGTCTGCTAAGCTAGAGAATAATGAATTCTCTTCATGTTTACAAATTGAATAAGATTCCAATAAGTTCAAACTTTCTATGTTCCTTCAATTTTTGGCGTCCTCTCAAATCCCTTTGTATCGTCACTATTTAGATCTCCACCAAAAAACTCTAAAAATTCATTACTTCCCCATATCTCCACTCCATTTACAAATTTACATACAATCTTCAAGCTAAACATCAAGTCTTATGAAATATTTTCTAGCACTCAAAAAATTCAACACCGCCCCTCAGATCTCCACCCCTAATACTCTCAGTTTGTAAAAAATTCAAATTATGCACGCTAAAATTTAGCCAAAACAAACACATTTACTCTAGAATCAAAATCTTATTTGGTAGAGAGGTATGAACCCTAAAAATAAAAAAATCAAAGCAGAGAGGGTTTCATACCTTTTTTGAAATCGGATTTCAGAGATTGCTTCTCCTCATTTTCCATGGTAAGTGACTCTAATCTCCAATTGATGGTTTTGAGTATTCGAATGGAAGGGAGATGAGTGAATTTGGAATCAATTTTGGGAGAGAGTTAAGAGGCAGAGTCAAGAGATCGAAGTGACGTTAGATTTGGGGTTTGTGGAATAGAAGGGTGGGATTTACTATTTTAGAGTGATTTTTAGTGATATTTGCAAAAATTCCATTAAAATCTCTAAAACCAGCGTGCGCCCCATTATTTTCCTTATTTCCTCTCTTTTAATCCTAGCCTTACGTTTTTCAATCTTATGGCTCAAATTCATTTTTCAGTTTTCACCCGATGGATTATTTCCACCCGAACTGCCCTCATTATTCCATATTTCCCCCACTTTTGTTCATAAAAGACACAATCTCTTGGCCATTTTGTTGGAATTTAAATGCTGTGTTCGGAACTTTGCCCTATTGTCATGAATTATCTTGTAGGAGCACTTTTGGAAGCATAACAAAATTGATTTGGACTTGGCTCAAGCTTGGACATGATTTGGAGGACATTAGCTTGATGCTTTGACGAAGAAAAATCAACTTTAAGAGGATTCCAAGTTATCAATGTCTAATAATACGTCCACACTTCCTTAAGAGCTAAAAAAAACTCGTGTTTTGATTTCACCGTGCATGGGTCGCGGTAGCCAACGTGGCCACGGTGACTCTACCCAATTTTTCGAAAACAATTAAAACCGTACTTCTTTTTGGTGCCTCATATAAATAACTTTTGTAAAGACAATTATAAGACTCATGCTTCATTTTGACATCTCTTTCTTCCTAGGGTTTTAGCTCTCTTTCATTTCATTCTCTAATTTCTCTAGATTTGCAATTCTAATTAGATTTTTAGTTAGCTTAGGTCTTAGATTTAGATTGGAGATTCCAATTTTTGGGTTGTTGAACTCCCTTGTGATTGAAGACTTGGTGGAAAAAATCAATCTCAACTTCATTCTCATATTTCAATAGAAGTCAAGAATTTGGGTTGAATGATACGTGTATCTTATCTATTTTCCTTATTTCTTGCTTTGTTCTTCATATCTATTTGTGTATGATGATTGGATTGATCTTTCATGCCTCGCCTTTTTCAAATTATGAGTGAGTAGTTGCTTGTTTAGGACTGAGGGTATCCCAATAGTGATTATATGATGTATTAGTAAAAGTCCTTGTTTGGATGAATGAGTTTTAAGTTTTGGTTGAATGAGTTTTGGTTACTACTCAATTTGGCACACCAAATGTTTGTGAAAATGCCTAGCTAATATTTTTTCATATTTTGGATGTTGAGTATGCATTGAAAGATGATGTTTGATATTGGATCTTCAAGAATTGAGCTAGGAGTTTTAGGACCACGAAAGTAGGCTTAATTTTCTAGCGGTCATTTATAATTGTCTTTGTACTTAGTTCATCTAATCTAAGATTAATTACCTCAAAAGTATGAATTAGTTAGATTAGAGTAGTACGATTTTACTCTACCTTGAAAGAGGATAGGAGCTTTCTTTGAACAATTGACCATTGTAGACCATTCCAACCTTAGAGAGATGTTTGCTTGAACTTGCATAGTTCCGTTGCGGTGAACCCAATCCTAGCATCCCATCATTCAAACAACCTAAACCCCTTTTCTAGTCATGCTTAATTTTAGATCTTGTTTTTGTGTTTGTTGTAATTATTCAATTAATCCAAACTCCAATCAATTGGTTGTTGTCTAGATTACTAGTTTATGTGAAATTTGTGATCAGTGAGTGCTCCCTTGGATTCAATATTTTTTATATTACTTCGTGCACTTGTGGGCATATTAGAAATCTTCAAAAGTGGCTTATCTAATTTAATGAATTTAAATGGTATTAACTGCCATAATCTTCTAGCTATATCATGAATAGACTATTTTCTATGGTCACTACCGCACCATGCTCTGTAATAAAAGAAATTTAAATTAAGAAGGTTTGACGGCTACTTGGTGTAGTATCATTAGACTTCCGATATTCTTACATCTTCTGAATTTCTAGGGGTTGCTAATCCTCAACCATGATTCCTTTAACTCAAGAATAATACATATCTATTTCGATTCCTACCTTAGATCATAGTCTATAACTCAAAATTCTCTCTTTTTAGTGGATAAGGGATTTATACCTAGAAAAAGGATCATACAAGACAAATATTTCAATTTTGTAGCTTTCCTATACTTAAAAACAAACTTTTATTGAATTAGAAAAACTACAATCACTCAAACACATTGAATACACTCAAGATACTTATACAATCAAACTAGAAAGATTTATAGAAGGATTTGAACTTTTCGAGTGAGTGTATTCTGCTTCTCTTTATGTTCCAAGCTTTCTCTTTATCTTTCCCAAATTCAAGCTTTTCTTTCTCTAATTTTTGGTGTCCTCTCTACAGCTTACACATGTCTTATTTATAGAGCTTGTCAAAGCCTATGATGCTCTTCAAATGCTTATTACATTTTACTACATACCAAGTCTCAAGGAATTTACTTTTTCTCAGAAGGAAAATAGTGCCACCACTCTAATTAAGATAAAATGTACTGAAAAAAAGAAGAAAAAACATTAAAATAAAAAGGAAAACACACTGAGAATTTCCTTCTAGTGCTTCACGTGACTCTACATACTGATGTAGTTCCTATTAATTAATCCCTACAATAATTGATGTTGTACATGACTTCCTCTCCAATATCTTCCTAACTTTCTGCATAATCATCTATATTGAGTTCTTTTTGTTTCTTCAATTTTTCTGAATATTTTGAATCCTAATCTAACAAGTTATACCAATGAATTTCTTGGTGTTTGGATGATAGATATTTATCTTGGATTGAATCGAATGACTCTGTAAATTTTGAGTAGTATGATTGTAGATCCATTGGAATGATAGCCGTGATAAAACCAACTTTGAATATTAGACAATCATTTTTTTTTTGAAATTGTTTGATGTACTCATAGGTGTAGAGAAACCCCGTTATTGTTGCTTCAATAGGATTTTTGACTTTTAGTTGTCTTCTTATAATCAAGTCTTCACTAAAATAGTCATTAAGCAGAAGAAATCTAAGAAACTAGTAAGGTAATTTTGATGTTCCTCATATTATCATAATTGCATGTTGCACTAGATAAAATAAGGGGTAAAATGCGCTTATAATCCTCAACCATTCAAAGTGGCCACTTAATAGTCCCTAACTCTTTGTTTACATTATTAAAGTCCCTCATATTTTTAAAATACAACAAAAAAGTCCCTTTGTTTAATTTTTGTTAAAATCAACATTACCTTGTAAACATGTATTTTGACTTGGATTTTATCCCCAGTGAACAATGACTATATGCAAAATTAAATAAATAAATGTAAGAGGGTTGGATTTAAACCTAGGGTTCTACTTTTTGGGGTGAGCTTCTTCCAATTGATAAGGGAAGGTTACTTTGGGCAAAATTTATGGCAGTTTAGGATTATGTTCTTGATCTTGAATTGAACGATGAAGAAATAGGAGAACATTTAAGATTTGGCATGAGAGAGATGCTTTGGGTGAACAACTACAATACGATAAGCTTCTCTTTGATTTCATGTTGGGCAAGCAAGACGGGATCTTAGGAAAGATATTGGAAGATTGTGCTTTTATCTTTAAGGTTTTGTGTACTCTATTTAAACCTAACATCAATTACTGTAATTGTGTGCTATGTGCTTGAAAACATGAAAGAGTCAGAGAGAAAAAAAATCTAGAGAGCTTGAGTAATTAGGTTAGTCTGATCAAATCAGTGTAGATCAAGAAGATTAGGTCTTGTAATCCTTGGAATCCACAAATATAGTGAAAGTCCCTGACTTGATAGTTCCCCCAGCCGTAGTCATTCTGACGAACTAGGTTAACAAATTTTTGTCTTCTTCTCTTCTTGTTTCTTTATTTATTCTCTCGGAGTTTGTGTTTGTCCTACCATTATTGTAGGGGGTCGATTTTTCTAACACATCACATGGACAACACAACAACTATAGAATTGTATACAATATCAAGCCCTAAATAGGATGTGTTTGACTAATGAAACAAAGCTCACTAAAATTTTACATTTTCAGCTAAAAACTCCACACGCCAACAATTTTATATACACAAGTTCTTAAAAGTCAAGGTGATGTACATAATCATTATGACATTAGAAATGTTATAGCTACTTTGTATTATGAGTATCTAGAATGTATGTTCCATAACTTAATATCTAAGTTTTAATTTGTCTAAGTAATTTGAAGAACTCTGGAAATTAGTAATAGTCTTGAATATTAGAAAGTGAAATAGAAGAAATTGGGATGATTAAAGAATCCTTACTTGTTCGAGATGCCACCATTAAGAGAATCGCAACACTTCTTCGTCCACTACATAAACTCCAGACTGTCCAAAGAGGCGGATTAGCTTGTTACATCTATATGCTATAATTGTAATATCCGCAATATTTCAAGGTATTAAAACCAAATATAATATAATACTTATTTTTATAATTCTTTTCTCGAGGCAAAAGAGAATTTTTAATATATTATATGATGAGAGAATCGGATCGTTGTCGAAGAAAGTTCCAACTCAATTTGATCTTGGCTTGCCTTGCTTGTGGTATTTATTTTGATATGAAAGCGAAAGAGATGACAAGTGATTCAAGAAAAAGAGAAAACTCACTATAATTATAAATATAGGATAAGCAATCGAAAGACCAAAGATATGACACACCAAAGTAATTCGAAAGAGGGATAAGCAATCGAATCTTATGTGGATATGACTCACCACAAGAGAATCGAAAGAGGGTTCGAATCTCTTAGGATATAACTCACCTAAAGAGAAACGAAGGATTCGTTCAGATATAACTCACCGAACATGTTTGGATATTACACACCAAACAAGGAAATCACTCCCAAACACTCCCATTGGTTTTTTCCACAAATTCAACTTATCCTATTACAAGAGAAATTAGGACCTTTAAATAGGGTTACAAAATTGGGTTACAAAACCCTTCATTTTCATCTCACCTACCACCTCACCTACCAAATATTTAAATGAATACAATTTATGGAGGACGCCCCTTTTAAGTCCATGTAGGTGATGGAGTTGATTTGGCTTCTTTTGACTTGAATATGATGAAAACCTTTCACGTCCAGATTCAAGATTCTAGAAAGATTGATGATTTCGAGACTGTTCTTGGCTGATTTAGGAAAAACGTTAAAAATTGAAGTTGTAGAGAATCAAGTAAGCTTTCCAACGGTTCTTCAATGGCCCCAATCAGACCACCACAACCTCCAAACGCTCCAAAATACTGAAGTATGTTCTAGGGATCCGAGAACGAGAAAATAACCTTTTCATTTGTCTTGAACTTTCGGATGCGGAATCCCGGGTCACATCATTATAATAACCCTTATTTTCTCTTTAAAAAGAGATTATTAAGTAAATTAAATTATATTAAATTCAAGAATTTGATTATAAGGGTTATGAAGATTGAAATCATTTAAATAAAAATAATGCTTTATTATTTCGAATTTATTTAAATAAAAAGGGGTACAACAAGCTAGTAAAAATACAATGAAAATTCAATAAAAAGGATGCAAGAGCCGGGACTTGAACCCGATACCTCTTGCAATCCCGTCTCACACACCCCTCCCTCAAATCCGCTAGACTAATGTGACTTTCTACCCATCTATGCCACCCTTTTAATTTTATATCAATTTTTGAGTCTTCTTCTCCAAACAAGTCAACTTGATTTGACACTTCACCATTGCATGCTCCTCTTCCTTCTCCTTGGCTTGCAAGACAACTTTGTTGCATCATCATCTCATCACCACCAACAAACACACTCTTGGCCAATCATGGAGCATCCTCCCTTCCTCCATTGGTTCATTCCCATAGACATGGATTGAGAGCTTGGCCTCTCTTGCCTATAAAAAGGGCTCCAAACTCCTTCAAGAATCACACATTCACCTTCTCTTCTTCCTTGCATTGAATTGCTCTCAAAATTTGTCCAAAACCAGCCACTTCAAGTTCAAATCTCCATTAAAAACCACCACTAAAAATCCTCTTTTCTTCCCCTTGGAGACCGTCGGCCGCCTCCCTGCCCTAGCCGGACCACCAGCGCGTTGCCCCTGCCCCGCCGAGCCACACCGGAGCCGCCATCCCGTCCTGGTTGCGCTGCCCCTGCCGCCGAACCACTCCCCTGCCTCTTCTCCTGTGTTCTGTAATACAGAACTAAGAAAAAGTATAATTCTACACCCTTATTTTTATTAATTTGATTTATGTATTTTAAATAATTAGAATAAATAATTTAGTGTAAGATTAAATCCATTAAATTTATTAAGTAAATCTTGTTAGTTGTAGAAAGGGAGTAAACAAATTTGGAAAAGAATATTAGTTACTATGGTAAATATAGACCTACTAGATTATTTAAATCATACCATGATTATAATTTTATGCTAGGCATGAGATCTTCTTATAAAAAATTATCTTTATAAAATAACTAGTATATGAAATAGAGTTTTTAGTATTAAAAATAGCACCTTTATAAAGAAATAAGATTTTTATAAGAAAATATTATTGCATGTCTCTAGTTATAGAAAAATTGAAGATATATGAAATCAAATACTATAATAAAAGTAATAACAAAATTTTTATTTAAAGTGCCATATCTCTAGGTGTAGAGAATTGCCCTAATTATGGTTCTATTTATAATATATGGTAGTAGTAATAAAATACTTATGAAATATTATCATAATAATTATTCTAGATAATTATAGAGAACTCTTATAAAAATAATGTTACAAAAGTTGTAGTCATGGACTATGGTTAATATTAAATATTGTTTTATAAAAGGATAATGTTAATAATAGTGATATTACTAAAGTCATCATTTAAGAAAAATATTATTTCAATATACCTCTAAGTGTAGAGATTTGTCACAAGACATAAGTTCCAAACTAAATATAAAGAATTATGACCTTATATTGATCTTAGGATATTATATAGTATGTGGGTGACTTTTATGGAAAGAAACAATTTAAATTTGGAAAAGGATATTATTTTATAATCTAAGATATTATTATAATGGACTATAAGTAGGGAGGGGGATATTTTTATGAGCCATGATCGTATATTATTTAGTATATATTAAAAGAAATATGGGAATAAAATAAATGAGATTACTTTTTATCTAAAACATATCGATTTTAGGAAAGTTACTTTATAAAGTAGTAGAAATTATAATCATGGAAACTTCCAAAATAAGAAGATTACAATTATCTAATGTAAATTATATAATTAAATAATATGTTAGTAGGAGAATATCATTAATAAAATGTTCCTAGTGAGGAAATAATACTTTGAATTCATTAAAGAACTTTTGGAAATTTAAAAGTAATATTTTAATTAAGATAAGCTTGTAAAAGGTTTA
This sequence comes from Fallopia convolvulus, assembly GCA_964016875.1. Classification (NCBI taxonomy): domain Eukaryota; kingdom Viridiplantae; phylum Streptophyta; class Magnoliopsida; order Caryophyllales; family Polygonaceae; genus Fallopia; species Fallopia convolvulus. Next base: position 9,929,016 of record OZ024737.1, read on the forward strand.
AGAAGATTTCTTACAACTTTAAATGTGAGTTCGTACATTTAAAAAGAAAAATACCATTTTGGTAAAGTATGATATTTTATGAAATTATACTTGTTTAATGATATTAAGAATTTAGCAAGTGAAAATAAAGGAAATTATATTAATAATATTAAATAAGGATTTTTAAGGAATAAAACGGATATTACAAGATCAAAATAATAATAAAGGAATATTATTATTTTAAATGATCATCTAAATTATTATTATAATAATTTAGAAATCCACTTCTCTTATATAAATATATAAGAGAGAATCCAAACGTTAAGAGGTTTCGTATTTAAAGATCGCTCGTAATTTCCGTATCGATAGGTCGGGATTCTCGCTCGTAGTCGCGCATTAAATATTTCGTCAAGCTCGTTATTAGACGCGTGTAACCTAAGGAAAGTGGAATTTCCCCTTGTGACCTTTTTATATTTCGTCTCCATGAAATCCTCAATGTTGGGAACAATTTGTGTGCTATAGGTAACAAATGAACCTAGGAAATATCGATTGTTAGAAATAACGACCATTGTTAGTATAGTTCGCTATTAATATTTGATATGACTATTTATGCTAGTATGGTTGTGGCCTTGGTTGTTTATGGTCTCGTTCAGAGATCAACGTCGAACGAACTAGTAAGGGGCGCGGAATAGCCGACACCTCTATATAATCTTACTAAGTCGTAAATGCCTACGTGTTTGAAGTACGACTTTCAGGATCATGATCCTATCCGCTCCGATTGCAAGGAGGGATGAGCGCACTCTATCTAAGTGCTAGGAAACTGGGTTTCCCCTTGGTGGATCGGGCCATCCGAGCCCCACCCCCTTTTAAAATCATTAATGAAATCGAATACTTTTCGTCACTATATAAGATAAGTGCCCAATGCACGTTTAAGATACCAAAATCGGACCGGTCTCAAATGATCGATCCGACTCTTGGTCCGCTCAGGGCAAGAGAGGTTTTTAACTTGTATGAATTAATAACGTTCCCAATATAATCTCGATTCTAAAGGAAGGCTACAATCTAGTAGCTCTTCTCTTGTTTATCGAGCTATCTCCGCTTGAGATATGCTCTCTTTCGTATCATTAAATCCCCACATAAATAAGCCTCATCGTAAACACAACCCTATTATCTCCTTCGATAAGACTTGAAATTACCGAAATACCCTCAGGAAGTTCCATTCCCGCTTGCTTAGTCTCCTAGGCTAATTCTTCTTTTCCGCATGTTTGTCTGGCATTCTCTCGCCCCTCGCGAATTATGTCACAATCTAGGAACCCCGACAAGGCGTGAAGTGGAGACGAAGGAAGAACAAGGGTTTTCAAGATGTACTTATCCTTTCGTTTTGATTTTAGTTTCGTTGTGTTTCAAGAACAAGCTGGTTTTGCTTTTCGTTTCCGAGTAACCTTAAGTTGGAAGACAATGTAAGATGTTTTGTAAAAACAAAGTCTCCTTCAGGAGCACCTTGTATATTTTATGAATTATGTTTATTTCCGCATTATTATTGTGTAAAAACTGTTGTTTTTAAGGATATTTTTGAATTTTTCTCGGATAACCTTTTAACCTCTTTGTCCGTTTTAACACTTAATCCAATATTTTTGTTGGAATTTAAATCCTAGAAAATTCTTGGTGATATCCTAAAATCATAACAAAATGATTTTATGGAACAATGTGAATTTTAGGATTTTTCGGTGAAAAAAGAATATTTATTTTAAAATACGAAACGGATATACTATTCGAACCTTCACCACCGACCAATCTTGGGTCGAGCCACCATCGAGCCGAACGAGCCAAGGATTTAAGTGAAGGTATATACTATCGAAATTAATTAGCGGGGTGGTTACAGAGCCACCGTAAGGACCTTTCGGTTCCGATTTGCTAAGTAAATTTATGGTTTTTATAATCTTGAAGTTGATACGGTTCTACAGGTTCAAATCGCTCGAGAAACGGACGTCTGGATCGTTACTTATAGCGAATACAAGTTTGGACATCGATTGGAAGGTAAAGGACTTCAGATAATTACTATGGATTCGTTTTTAATCCGTTTGATCCGAGATTTGGTAACCTTTAAGAACTGTTACTAATGAACAATTTTTATATAGAAAATTATTTCAAAAGTGAAGCGGATAATTAGTTATAATTCCGCCAAGATGAGTCCTTGAAGCATGATAACTAAGGATTTATATATATATCGATATTCGAAAATCGAATCGTTTATCAATTAGGAAGTTGTAGAATTTGATTATACAACTAAGAAGTGTATCCATGACCCGTTGTTGAGAAATCTATTGTTATAATTGGCAGAAGGGTGACAAAGATTTCTGTTGGAATCGCTGAGAGCATGCCTTATAAGGCAAGTGGACGGTTCTCTCTTGCATTATTTCTATTAAATGAGGAAATGAATCCCATTTAATATTTGTGTTGGGAATAACTTGTGTGCTTAATAAAATATGATAGGTTGTTATATTGTTAGAAATAAAGACCATTTTGTTTATTCAGTTTGTGCTAGAACTGGATTTAGGTCCGTTATGTGCGACCTTGTATGTTGTCTCATGCTGAGACATTGTTGTGAAGTAAGTTAGTTTCAGGGGTAGGAGCCGAGTCTCCGATGACCTCTTTATAACACAGTCTATGTTGGGAGGTTTAGCTCGTTACAATCATTTCCCAACATTCGGGTCATGACTCATACCTCGCTCAACGCCAAAGGAGGTGTTTATGGACTCTAGCTAAGTGCAATTGGTACTAGGTGTTGATCAATGATCATGGATGAAATAATCCCTCTCATCTTGACATCACCATGTATATGTGGATTCTCGGCAGCCTAGGTCGATTAAAAGTTGTTAACTTGATTGTGAAAAGTTATGGAAAGTAATATAAGATAAGTGTGTTAGGCACATTAATATACCCGAATGGTTGGTCTATTCGATAACCTTTCTTGCTCCCGGTTATGAATGATTCTTAATCAAACTTTGATTAAGTCAATCTGATTAGTCGATGGAGGTTTTTAAAATTTTTGCGTGATTAATATAAGTTCCCAACAATTGTTCATGATTCGTAATGGAACCGCAAGTTGTGGTGTCCTATCTCTTGATTATGCATGCCTCATTTCTTATCCTCTATGGGACTGCTAACTGTTGGATCATTGACCGGTTGTTATTCGGATTACGATGCCAATATGTTTAGTCACTACCATAGGAACCAATCATTTTCTCCACTTGCTTAGTCTTTCATTAGACTAACCCAACCGCCTTATTCAATTGCATGGCCGGCTGGTGCCCACCGTCTGTATACGACGCATCAGCTACTAAAGAAGTTAACCAGCGAAGAGAAGGCTAGCCAAGGAGTTTAGGAAGTCAAAAAGTTTTGGAAGTTGTCGTTTGAAGAAGAACAAGTTTGTTGTTAGATATTTTACTTTTGTTCAAGTTGTGGTTATGTTTTTGTGTATCAAAGGAGGTGATACTATGGTTTGTAATAAAGTGTTATAATACTTGTTGTGGTTGTATGTTGTAAAGCCTTGGGTAACCTTGAATTAGGATTAATTAGGGTTACTGCGGTAACACCTCAAGTACTTTAAGGAGGGGGTGTTACAGAAGTGGTATCAGAGCCGAAAGTTCTATAAAAATAGATTACTAGTTGATATCTTTTAAACCTTGGAATTAGGTTTGAAGTTTTGATGGATAGAATTGTGGAGATTCTAAATTCTTTTGCTTGTTCTTGTTCCAAGGAAATGAAGAGGAACCAAGGGCAGCATAGTAATGATGATCTTGGAAAAAGAGCGAAGAACGGAGCACTTACCGTTGATGAAGCAGAATCTTCTCGTGTAAGTTTAATCAAAGGGTTTCCAGCTTCGCCAAGAATGGAAATTGAATATGTGGACATACCCAACGACGAGGAATTGGGTATGGGAGTGAACCCTATAGTCATCTCGAGTGAAGAAGAAGACCCTGAGGAAGAAGAACCCCCGCAATCAGAGCAGATACGGTATTCGAATTCCAGTCAATCTTCGTTATCTTCGCATGAGTCTGGATTTTATACTTCGTCTCAACGGCTTTCCCCTTTTGTGGATAACTATCCTCGGCAGATAGTAGGATCGACAAGTCCTAGTTCTTCTGGTAAAGATCAAGTTCAGGAAACTGAAGGTGGAAATCATGTGATGATACGGTCTTGGGAGGATTGGATATCCTCTGGGAGAACTCAACTTGTGAAATTTGAGGTAAAGACGGAAATGTTAATGAATGCCTTGCAGGCCTGGAAACGGGAATTAGAACCTTACGAGGATCTTTTTATCTGGGGCATTGCGGGACTGCATTTAAGCCCTTCGCATAGAAATCTCTTCTATAGGAAACTAGAGCAAGGGGAATCACTTTTATACGATCAGAATGTCCTAAAAGACCCCTTGCAGTTTGATGCTGACTTTTTAGATAATTTCAGTCATCCTCCCTTGATGTAGTGAGGAATGGATAAGGGCATGAACGAGTCAAGATGGATAAGCTGGTTTTGTGGGTTCTCTTAGATCTAAATTAAGGTTTGCTGTAAGGGTTTCAGAAGTTGTGATTTTAAATGTGCCTTTATAGAATGTAAATAATGGTTGATAGAATGGTCTGAGGAAGTACAAGTTCCTTTTTGTAAATAAGTTGGTTTTAACTTTGTTTGCAGAACAGAGTTGTAAAATAGAGTTGGTGTATGATGTGATATAAATAAATGGAAGTTTTGTTTATATATGCCTCTTTGATTTCTTATCTTTGCTTTGGAATAAAGGAAAATTTTGTCTTCTGTTGTTTTATTCAGATGGTAAACACAAGAAGATCTAAGCAAGGGGATGATTCAAACAGGAATTCTAGGGAGAGAGGAGAGTCTCAAAATCCTGTGAATCAACCTGATCCAAAGGTTAGAAGGAATATAGTTTTTGATGATGAAACTATGGAGAGTTTGAGGAATTTAATGCTTCAAACTATTCAGTCTGTTCTCCCAACTGCTCAAAATGTTGCACCTGTTGTTGAAGAAAGTGGACATGTGGGAAATATAGAAGTGGAAGACCCTCAAGAGCTTCCACCTGTTCAAAATATGAATTTTTCTCGGGCCTTGAAAACTTTCCTGTCCATGAAGCCCGACAGTTATGATGGAACATGTGAACCTGTTAAAATAGCGTATTGGTTTTCCCACATTGAACAGTTGATGGAAAATATCTCATGTACAAAGTCTAAGAAGGTACGTATCGTTGCTTTACAACTTAAGGAAGGGGCGACTAAATGGTGGAAAAGTACTGGGTTGTCTACGCACCCGAAACTGAGTTGGAGAATGTTTAAAGATAAGATGTTAGATAGGTTCTTTTCTGCTGCTATGAGGAAAGAAAAAGAAAGAGAATTTTCGTACCCGCAAGTTGAGGGTATGAAAATACCTAAGATGGCTGCCAAATTTAATCATCTTTTACAATATGCTGGACCCAAAATCTCTACTAAAGAACAAAAAATTCAGAGATTCTATGAATGGCTAAACCCGAAGATGAAGCCACTGATGGTCCATGTAAAGTGTTCAACTTTGGAACAGTATGTTGATGCAGCATACCGCTTAGAAGTTTTTATGGAAAGGTCCGATCAGGATGTAAAGAAAGGGGAACAAGTATCTCAACAACGTTCACAATCTAGTGCATTCAAAAGACCAGCACCCTTTCAGATGTTTGAAAAGTCAAACCGGGCTAAAACTGAGTCTGGTTCAACAAAGTCTTTTCAATCCAAACAAAAGAGAGGTCCTATAGTTTGTTATAACTGTGGGGAGAGAGGACATTTCAACAAACATTGTTCTAAATCAATCAGGAAGTGTTTTCAATGTGGAAAGGAAGGACACATGCGTGCGTATTGTCCACAGAATAAAGATGGTTCAGCATAGTCGCATCAAACCTCTATTGCTCAAAAATAGCCGTGTTCCGACTAAAGCTGCTAAATCAGCCTCTGTTCAGTCTACTGCTCAAAATAAGGGAAAAGCGGCAATGACATCGACAAAGCAAGGTCAGCGTCTCTATGAGATGAGGCGTAGTGATGAACCAGAAGCTCCTGTATGTCAAGATATTTTATATGTTCAGTCAATTGCTGTTTTCTTGTTGTTTGATTCTGGAGCAACACATTCTTTCATATCTGAGAACTGTGTAGAGCAATTAGGACTAAAATGCACTAATTCATGTGAACCTTTTGTGGTAAACCAACCAAACAAAGAAAAGATCGTAGGAACCAAACAACTTAATAATTTTCCCATTAGCATTCAAGGTCGGAAGTTTAAAGCCAACCTTATATTCATTCCAATGGCTCCTTACGACATTATCTTAGGCATGGATTGGTTATTGCAACATGGAGCTATAATAGACTTTAGTTGTCGAACGGTAACCATCCAGGAAGAAGGAAAATATGTGTGTCGTTTCAAAGGAAAAGGTGATGCAGAAAATGGGAAGCTGATCAGTTCTATGAAGGCTGCTAAACTGCTACGTCTAGGATGTATTGGCTATCTGTGCTTTCTATAGGAGTTTAATGAAAAGAAGGTAGATATTGAAGAAATTCCTGTGGTTAGAGAATTTAGTGATATCTTTCCCGAGGAACTCCCAGGTTTACCTCTGATATTCGCATTTTTAGTATAGTTTTTGAGAGGTTTTCTTTGCTTATTAGGTTTAGTTTTGTTTAGTTTAGGCTTAGTTTTGAGTATTTTTAGATAGTTTTGCATATTTCTGTGAAAAGAGTGGAATCTACGCTATTTTGTGAATTTTGTAGGTTTTAGCGAGGAAAGGAGCTGAATGGAGTTGAATTTGGAGCATCACAGCGAAAGACGGAGGAGTGCAAGATTGAAGAAGTCGGAGCTCGAGAGTACAAGAGGAAGTGTTGAAGAAAACAAAGCCCAGGCTCGTTAACGAGGCTGTGAGGGCTCGTTAACGAGGCCACGAAAAAGAAAATATGAGTATTATTTTATAATTCACCGATCCTGAGTGGGAATTTATTTCCGTATCGATTGAGTATCTTTTTAGAATCTTTTGGGGTTGTTAGAATATGTATTTTAGGTCTTAATATCTTTTTAGATTTTATTTCTATCTTTTACGGATTGTTTCTATCTTTTTAGGAAAGTTTATATCTTTTAGCCTTTTTAGTTTTTAGCTTTTTAGTATAAATACCCTTCTATATAGCATAGAAAGGGAGAGCTTAATTTTTGGAAGAGATTTTAGGAAGGACCGAAGGAGAGAGAGAAGTCGGATCGGAAGAGGACTGCCGAGGCTCGGTAGACGATGGTCGCCGGGTGGTCGTTGGTCGTGATTGTGGTTCGGTATTTTTATGTTTTTCGGTTTCTTCTGAATATCTGTAAGACGATATTATTCTTATTAATTTGAGTTTGAGTTTTGTTTCAATGTTTCTTTTTATTGAAGTTTTTTAGTTTCTTAGTTATGATTAGTGAGTAGTTTCTTTTTCTAGGATCGAGGTTAAGCCCGACATAGTTGAGCATGTTTGATGAGTAAGATTGAGTTGTGAATGCCTTTTATTTTTAATTGAGAATTGTTTGTTGTGCTTAATACCGAAACGAAAGTGGAGGTAATTTGAGTTTTTAACTGAATTGAAAGAGGAAGTTACTAACTTGAAGGTTGATATTGTTTGAAAACGAAAGTTGTAAGCTTTAGATCTTGGACAAGCAATTAAAGTGAATTAGGATGCGAAAGTAGATTAATTTACTTGCTAAGTCAACGAAAGTTGATGACTCTATCTGTTTAAAGGCATGATCTTTTCTTCTTACGAATTCTTATCCTTGGCTATGTTGTGGTGTCCCTTGTCCTAGATTTTTGCTTTATTTGAATTATTTTTGGTGAATCTTCGTTGCTGAGTACTTGCCTCGGTACCGAATTTTAAAAGAATTTAATTAGGTCGTTAGTTTCGTATTTTAAGTTCGGTTGTTCGTTAACGACCCTGACAACGTCGTTAACGAGGCAGCTCGTGAGTGTTTTATTTGTTTTTGTTTGATTTTTGTTAGATTGATAAACAAACAACCTTGCTTCCTGTGGAACGATCCTGACTCCCCTGTACTCAGCGGGGTCTTGACTTATAAATTTATTTGTTGTCAAGAAACTCTCTCAACAAGTTGGCGCCGTTGCCGGGGAAGCAACGAGTTGTTAGTTTATCTTCGGGATCGGGAATAGCCCGACCCCGTTTTTGTTTTTAATCTTTGTTTTCTTTGTTTGTTTTCTCAGTGTATGCCGGTAGGACGAAGAAGGCTTCAGTTTGATAAACAGGTTATTACTCAGAACCAGAACGTTCCCTGCATCGTCGACTCCGAGAAAACCGAGCCATGGCCACAACAGAAGAGATGGCTCGAGAGTTAGAGATCCTCCGGACCCAGATGGAGGCACTGAAAGCCGAGAAGGACGGCGCAGACGCAGAAGCTGAGCGTCAATGAGCTGACAAGGCTCGACTACAAGAAGAGCTAAACGCCTATCCAAGGAATGCCAAGCAATACATGCATCCGGAACTGAGGGTGCCAGAATCTCCTGTTGTGCTTCCTGCGATAGAGAAACCTTTTGAGATCAAGTCTCAATTTATATCCTTGATTAAACGGGCTCAGTTTGAAGGGAAACCTGCTGAGTGCCCTATGGAGCATATTAGAAATTTTCTTGATTTATGTGACACCATAGTTGTTGAAGGTGTCTCACTAGAATATGTTCTGTTAACAACTTTTAGATGGTCACTTACTGGAAAGGCCCTGAACTGGTTAGAGAGCCTACCTTCTAAGTCTATCAGGACTTGGAAAGCTTTGTATGATCAATTTCTTACAAAGTTTTTCCCTCCTGCTAAGACAACGGAGTTAAGGAAACGTATCACCTCTTATCACCAGTTGCCTAATGAGACATTTGTTGAAACATGGGAAAGATTTAAAGAGATGCTTAGACAATGCCCCACTCATGGGCAACCTTTATATGTATTGCAAGAAATCTTTTTCCAGGGTATCAACGCGGAAACCAAGAACCGCATCAACACGCATACTGCGTGCGGTTTTATAGAGATGAACCCGACAGAGGCGTGGGAACTGTTGGGCAAGCAGGCAAATTACGATGCTATGTACGGAACCCAGCAGGCTCCACAAACTCAAAAATGTCTCTATGTGCCCAATCGAGATGAAGTTGACCCCGATGTTAAAAATCAATTCTTACAAGATGAGGTCAACCGTTTGAGGAAACAGGTAAGTTTTCTGAAATCCTCTCAATCATGTCAAGAATGTGGTTCTTCTGCGCATAGTACTTCTGCTTGCACTAACATTGAGCAGGTTAGAACCGCTGAGACGATAGCTGAGATGAATTACATGAGAGGACCCTACAGGAACCAGCCTAATTATAATGACAGGTCGAACAACTATCAATCATGGGGCAATCAGAATACAAATCATAATTACACAGGGCCCCCGCAAGATAGACGACCTGCACCATATCGACCTCCAGGCCATCAGGAGACACCATCATGGGTTCGGGAGATTAAAGAGAGCATCAATGGATTGGATAAAAGATGGGGAGAGTTCGATATTTAGAAGAGGAGTGTTGATTCCCAACTAGGAGACCTTGCTGCACGGATCCCAAGACCACAAGGGCAACTCCCGGGTCGTCCCGAAGAGAACCCTAGAGGTCAAATAGCAGCGGTACACCTTACATGAACCGCTGAGACGATAGTTGAGATGAATTACATGAGAGGACCCTACAGGAACCAGCCTAATTATAATGACAGGTCGAACAACTATCAACCACGGGGCAATCAGAATACAAGTCAAAATTACGCAGGGCCCCCCACCTGATAGACGACCTACACCATATCGACCTCCAGACCATCAGGAGACGCCATCATGGGTTCAGGAGATAAAAGAGAGCATCAACGGAGTAAACAACAAGGTTGATGACGTTCAAGCCAAGCTGAACCGACAAGATAAAAGATGGGGAGAGTTCGATATTTGGAAAAGGAGCGTTGATTCCCAACTAGGGGACCTAGCTGCACGGATTCCAAGACCACAAGGGCAACTCCCGGGCCGCCCCGAGGAGAACCCTAGAGGCCAAATAGCAGTGGTACACCTCAGAAGTGGGAAGACACTACCGGAGAGAATTCAAGCCGAAGAGAAGGAGGAACAGGACCTCGCTAACCAGCTCGTTAACGAGCCAGCAAGAGCACATACCGAACCCGCATACCAGGGTGACGAGGCTCCGAGGGTATCTAACGACCCTAACCCAGGTAAGTCTACTAATCCGAGCCTCCCTCTCAATCCCAGGGTAGTTAACGACCCCATCAGGGTCGGTAATGACCCGCCGAGGACATCAATCGATCCCAGTGTCGACCCGGTACTCTCACCTCTCGAGCCTAACTTGGTTTCGAGAATGGTGAAATCTCTTCCATTTCCAACTAAGAAATCTATGGACTCTATTGAGAGTAAGTTCAAGCGTTTTGTTAAGATTCTTCAGGGCATTAATATTTCCATCCCATTCGCTGAGGCCCTAAGCGAAATGCCGGCTTACACAAAATTTTTGAAAGATATTCTTAGCAGGAAAAGGTCCATTACAGAGCTGCAGGATGAAGTTAGATCGATAGCTCTACCAGAAAAGCTGGGAGATCCCGGGAGGTTTGCAATCACAATCGGCATAGGCAACCACAACTTCAAAGCTTTATGCGATCTTGGTGCCAGTGCTAGTCTTGTTCCGCTCTCAATCTGGTCTAAAGCCAATATGGGACCACTAGAGCCAGTAGACATGAATCTGTACATGGCAGATGGGTCAAGTGTCAAAGCCACAGGAGTAGTGGACGATTACCCTATTCAAGTCGGGAAATTCTTTATACCGAATGATTTTATATTCCCTGATATGCCTGAAGACCCTCATGTCCCCATAATTCTCGGGCGACCATTCTTTGCCACAGCAGGAGCAAGAGTAGATGTGCGGAAGTGACTCCTCACTTTTGATATAGGAGAAGAACGGGTGGAATTCAACTTGGACCAAAAAGCCAACGACCCAATTGGAGTGGCACAAATAGAATTGACTCAACCCGAACTCGACACAACAGTCCCTACCGAGCCACATTTGTCGATCACTGAGTCTCACATGCATGAGTTCAACCAAGGCCCTACTATAGAGGTTACAGAAAAGTCCAAACCACCTTGGCTTTCGGACCACACTAACAATCCAGGGATATCGAGCTTGATGATAGAAGAAAAGGGTCTTAATTTAGCAATTCAAGCACACAGAGGCAGTAAGGCTACAAGCAGGGTATCTCAAGACCCCAACATGGCCATACATGAACCACCATGAGACTAGCAAGGAAGCTCGTCGGGCTAACGACGTTAAACATAGCGCTTACGGGAGGCAACCCGCTTTTTAGAATAGGTTTATTTTATTTTATTTTCTTTTTCTTTTTAGATTATTTCTTAGCTTTCTTTTATTTTTCTTTTTAGTTTTAACTAGGATAGGAATTAGAATTTTTTTGAGCTAACAAGATTTCAGGAGAAAGGGATCGAAAAATCACTCAAGAAGGCCACGACGGCTCGTTAACGACCCACCCAGGCTCGTTAACGACCCGGTTTGGAAGACCCGACTTGTCACAATACGGGGCAGGTAAGTATTTTAACCTAATCTATCTATTTTAACCTAGCCGCCCCCCCCCCCCTTCTGCCCTTACCCCTCCTATATAAACCCTTCTACCCCCTTCCAAAATTCTACCACAATCCTCTCAAAATTCACTCCCTCTCAAAACCAAAATACTCTCAATCCCTCTCCCTCCTCTCCCACCGAGTCGGAATCCCTCACGCTACCGATCACCGAGAAGCCGTAGTTACCGGAGCTCGGAAACCGTTCACAAACGAGGCCAAAGCTCGTTAACCACCCCGATTCCGACCCTTGTTCTTCAATTTCTCGGTTCTCCGGTATGATTTCTAAACCCTTGCTTGAAATTACATGATTGATTATCTATAGGGTCGAAATTTCATATCTTGAATCATGATTCTTAGGAAGGTCGATGAGCATGCTTGATTTTGTTCCTAAAAATTCTTGATTGTGCTTAGTTGTTCATGTTTTAGGAAAGATTATTCATGTTAGATTAGCTATTGCAATCCTTTAGTTAGGATAGCATGAATTTTTCTTGTTCTAGATCTCAAAGTTCAATCTTTGCATGTCAAAATTCCGGGTAATTTTTAGCATGTTCGGGACGGGTAATTGAGTAAGTATGGGGTGCTTATACCCGATGGGGGATATGTGGAAAATAATAGAAGATTGCATGCTTGATTTGTGCTTAATTAGAGGTAGATTAAATTTCGGAAAATTCTGGTTTTGCTCTCGGCGGCTCGTTAACGACCCACCCAGGCTCGTTAACGACCCTGCATTTCTTCATCGATCGGCCCGAGCCCAGAATCGTGAACAACCCAATTGGGTAGTTTACGAATAATTCCGAGGTTAATTTTGAGACCAAGTATGGGGTCTCGAACCTATTATTTTTGAGTGGATCTTATCTTGGAAAAATCTTGATTATTTTGTAGGATCCATGGCTAGTTCAAGCAGACCCGCTACCCGAGCCCAGAAGATGAGGAGGAAACATAGGTCTCCATCCCCACCGCGAGTGGATGATGTGATTTTGAGCAGTCAGAGCCAAGTACGGCGCTACCAAGATTTTCTGGAGAAGGACCATTACACCCGATGGTTCTCGAAGTCTAGCGCTGTCTCCACGGGCATCTACACGGATGTCAAGGACGCCTTCATCATCCTTGGGGCCGCCCACCTGTTGAAGCAAGAGAGCTTGCCACACTATCCGGCCCTCACATCCGAGTTCTTGGCCACTTTGGAGACCAATTTCTCGTCGAAGATCTCGGCAGGACGAATTCGGTTCCGGCTCGGTAACAAGGATCGTGACTTTACCATGGCGGATTTCAATGCAATCTTGGAGCTCCCACACCTGTCGAGAGATTATAGCTTGAAGGACTACCGAGTGACCCGCACTTGGAGCTACATCACCGGAGAGGTTCAATCCTCTACCGCGGCGTTATCCGGGGCAAACATAGTCAACCCCATCTTCCGGATTATTTTGAGAGTCCTCGCCGCAACATTTTGGCCGAAGAAAGAGTTGAACCGGCCTACAAGAACGGAGGTCGCTTGCTTCCGCACCATCCTCTTTGAGGAGCCCGGGCCCTTGAATTTGGGGTACGAATGGCTCTACTACGTCGAGAAATCCACCAAGTCCAAGGAGGTGTGGTGTGGCAATTTGGTTAGCCTCTTGGCTAAAAATCTCGGAGTAGATCTCACCCGCTACACACCGGCTCACGCCCAACTCCTCAACAAAAACTATTGGTATAGTTCCGGGATTTTCGTGCAAGCCGAGGGAGGCTACAAGGTGAAGGTTCAAGATCGACTAGTCATACCTTCCCTCGACATGTACGAGCTACTCTATGTACCGAATTGGTACGAGGTGTGGACGGGACATCCCTACCCATTGGAGCCAAAACCGGAGGACGAGCTCTCGCTTAGGCCATGTGAAACCCGGTTTAAGCGGGACGACGTGGATGAATATGAAGAAGAAGATGAACAAGAGGACACCGAGGTAGTAGGCAACGACACCGAAGAAGCCGACACCGAGGGCGGTACTGAGGAGCTCAATTTTGAAGAAGAAGAAGACATCAACACGGAGGTGTTAGGAGGCAACATCTTCGTTGACGAGCCCACCAAGGTCGTTAACGACCACTTCCAGCCACAACCCAACCCTGTTAACGAGGCACCCAACTTCGTTAACGAGGTGCCGAGAGCCCTTGTCGACCCACCACCAGCTCCTGTCGACCCTCATGCTTATGGCCTCATGCCATACAACCCGTTGATGTATAAAGACCATTTCCAGCCTCACTACCCACCACCCCCTCAGCCCGAGTACGCTGGATCAAGTATACCACCACCATGGGACGAGGATCTTTTTGCAAGGATGCAGCAGCTTCACCTCCAGACGGATCACATTCATAGGAGGATGGATAGATGGGAAACCGTCTATTCTGCTCACATGTCGATGGAGGATGAGAGGCAGCGCCAGAGAGAGGCGGAGGATGTTGAGCGTTGGAGGACGATGTACGACTTCATGGGGAACTTTGAGCACTACTTTCCTCCACCGAACCGTTGATTCAGCTCGAGATGAAGTTTCTTTTCCTTGTTTCCACTTTGTAAGTTTTATGTCTTTCTTTTTCTTTTTAATTTTTTAATTTTGTTTTGTTTTCTATTTCTTTTCACTCTTCTTCTTATTTTCCTTACAGTGGGGACACTGTAATTTTAAGTATGGGGTGGGGAGAAAGTAGAAAACTTATGTCCTAGGTGTTTATGTGTTCTATGTAGTTGTTATTTCTTTAAAACCGAAAAAAAAATTGAAAAATTGAAAAAAATTGAAAAAATGAAAAATCCAAAAAGAGTTTTAGAATTGATAGATATCCCCTCTTAAGTTCTATGATAGCGATCACTAGCTTAATCATATAATTCCTTGCAATCATGTCTTTAAAAGTATAGCCGGATTCTCAAACTTGAAATTATTGTTTTTAGAAGAGAATAGCATTTGATGAAATTGAGCACATATACTTTATAGCATAGATTATGCAATCCAACAAAAATTTACCTTGTGAGTACTTTTGGCCTTATAGGGAGAACATCAAAGAATCCCTCTTCTTTTCTTGTGTGATTTACTCTCTTTATGCATATTATCTCTTGGAATTGTGATGGTTATCTATTTCTTGAGACCCTTATAAGATTTTTAGTTCATTACTTGTGAAGATCATATGATGGAGAACTTATTTTTATAAGCCCTATTGTTCTCTATCTACCTTTACATTATTCCTTCTTTTGATAGCTGATTCTGGCCTGAAACCTTTTGTTTTTAGCTCCACAAAAATTATTCCCTAGCCGAGATAAGCTTGACCCTATCCAGGAATTAGGACTTAGATTGGAGAGGTAAAGTTTTGTGTTTTGTTAAAAAGAAAAGAGCTTATATTTGTTTAAATTGAAGGGTATTTGGGAAGGGTAGATTGGAAGTCTCTTGTTATTATATTTAAGAAAGGTCTCTTGATAGAAAAAAATGCACACAATAAAGTTTTTCATGGATGTAGTGAATAAAAAGGAAGAGGAATGTATACGGTGGATCGTTAACGACCCGGATATGGGCTCGTTAACGAGGCAACGAGAGAAAAAAAAGAAAGAAAGAGAAAAAAAAGGGAGAAGAAGAAGGAAATAAAAAAAATGAAGAGTTGAAGTGCATTTGTGTTTAAAGGTAATATCAAGGGATTCTTTTATTTTTGTTATGAGACTTTCTAGGATGATAAAGGGTGAGTGAAAATGAGTGTGTATAAAGAAGAGTGAGTTTGGTATGTTGTTTTATGAAAGTTTTGGTGAGATGTGAGTTTTTAGGAGTCCTTGATTCCCGGATATTATTAGCACCACATAGCCAAATATTTCCACGCCCTATTGTCTTTTACCAAGCCCCATTACAACCCGGCCGAATGGAAACTTCTATGAAGTTTTTCATTGAGCCTAAGTTCTCTTGATGATTCTTTGCTTGTTTTGACAAATCTTGGGTGGAGAGTATTGGTGATATAAGTTCCAATTTCTATGAGTTTTTGTATATAAGATGAGTTGAGAGATTGAATTTATAAGACCAAACACATGAGAGTTGAGTGAAACACATTATATCCCTTGAGAGGTTGGATTGTATTATTTGATGTCTATTTAAGTGCATATATGTGTGAGGATGTTAATAGTCTTTTGCTATAATTTTCTTATGTGTAGATGTTGCTTTTTAGAAGATGGCTATGTCTTGATGAGCATGATTTGTTTTGGTTTTGGTTAGTGTCTTGTTTATTGCTTGAGGACAAGCAAGTCTAAGTATGGGGTATTTTGATATTCGCATTTTTAGTATAGTTTTTG
Source organism: Fallopia convolvulus (assembly GCA_964016875.1). Lineage (NCBI taxonomy): Eukaryota > Viridiplantae > Streptophyta > Magnoliopsida > Caryophyllales > Polygonaceae > Fallopia > Fallopia convolvulus. Next base: position 9,944,950 of record OZ024737.1, read on the forward strand.
ATAGGTTTTCTTTGCTTATTAGGTTTAGTTTTGTTTAGTTTAGGCTTATTTTTGAGTATTTTTAGATAGTTTTGCATATTCTGTGAAAAGAGTGGAATCTACGCTATTTTGTGAATTTTGTAGGTTTTAGCGAGGAAAGGAGCTGAATGGAGTTAAATTTGGAGCATCACAGCGAAAGACGGAGGAGTGCAAGATTGAAGAAGTCGGATCTCGAGAGTACAAGAGGAAGTGTTGAAGAAAACAAAGCCCAGGCTCGTTAATGAGGCTGTGAGGGCTCGTTAACGAGGCCACGAAAAAGAAAATATGGAGTATTATTTTATAATTCACCGATCCTGAGCGGGAATTTATTTCCGTATCGGTTGAGTATCTTTTTAGAATCTTTTGGGGTTGTTAGAATATGTATTTTAGGTCTTAATATCTTTTTAGATTTTATTTCTATCTTTTAGGGATTGTTTCTATCTTTTTAGGAAAGTTTATATCTTTTAGCCTTTTTAGTTTTTAGCTTTTTAGTATAAATACCCTTCTATCTAGCATAGAAAGGGAGAGCTTAAATTTTGGAAGAGATTTTAGGAAGGACCGAAGGAGAGAGAGAAGTCGGATCGGAAGAGGACTGCCGAGGCTCGGTAGACGACGGTCGCCGGGTGGTCGTTGGTCGTGATTGTGGTTCGGTATTTTTATGTTTTTCGGTTTCTTCTAAATCTCTGTAATACGATATTATTCTTATTAATTTGAGTTTGAGTTTTGTTTCAATGTTTCTTTTTATTGAAGTTTTTTAGTTTTTTAGTTATGATTAGTGAGTAGTTTCTTTTTCTAGGATCGGGGTTAAGCCCGGCATAGTTGAGCATGTTTGATGAGTAAGATTGAGTTGTGAATGCCTTTTATTTTTAATTGAGAATTGTTTGTTGTGCTTAATACCGAAAAGAAAGTGGAGGTAATTTGAGTTTTTAACTGAATTGAAAGAGGAAGTTACTAACTTGAAGGTTGATATTGTTTGAAAACGAAAGTTTTAAGCTTTAGATCTAGAACAAGCAATTAAAGTGAATTAGGATGCGAAAGTAGATTAATTTACTTGCTAAGTCAACGAAAGTTGATGACTCTATCTGTTTAAAGGCATAATCTTTTCTTCTTACGAATTCTTATGCTTGGCTATGTTGTGGTGTCCCTTGTCCTATATTTTTGCTTTATTTGAATTATTTTTGGTGAATCTTCGTTGCTGAGTACTTGCCTCGGTACCGAATTTTAATTAGAATTTAATTAGGTCGTTAGTTTCGTATTTTAAGTTCGGTGGTTCGTTAACGACCCTGACAACGTCGTTAACGAGGCAGCTCGTGAGTGTTTTATTTGTTTTTGTTTGATTTTTGTTAGATTGATAAACAAACAACCTTGCTTCCTGTGGAACGATCCTGACTCCCCTGTACTCAGTGGGGTCTTGACTTATAAATTTATTTGTTGTCAAGAAACCCTCTCAACAACCTCCAAAGCGTATTGTTGAGTTTACAATTACGTTGGAACCTGGAACGACACCAATTTCTAAAGCACCTTATAGAATGGCTCCTATCGAGATGAAGGAATTAAAGAAACAACTCGATGAGTTGCTGGAAAAGGGATATATAAGACCGAGTGCTTCACCCTGGGGCGCTCCGGTACTTTTTGTAAAGAAGAAGGATGGATCCTTCCGGTTATGTATTGATTACTGTGAGCTGAATAAGGTCACCATTAAGAATAAGTATCCCTTACCAAGGATTGATGATTTGTTAGACCAGCTAAGGGGTGCAAAGATCTTCTCTAAGATTGATTTAAGGTCAGGATACCATCAGCTCAGAGTATGTGAGGAAGATATTCCAAAAACAACTTTTCGAACTCGTTACGGTCATTATGAGTTCTTGGTAATGCCTTTTGGACTGACAAATGCACCTGCAGTTTTCATGGATTTAATGCATAGATGTTTTCATGAATACCTCGACAAGTTTGTAGTGGTATTCATTGATGACATTTTGATCTACTCAAGAGATAAAGTTGAGCATGAAGAGCATCTTCGGATAATTTTTGAAATACTTGGGCATCATGAACTTTATGCTAAGTTGTCTAAGTGTGCTTTCTGGTTAAAGGAAGTGGCCTTCTTGGGACATATTATCAATCAAGATGGAGTAATGGTAGATCCTCAAAAGGTTAAGGCAGTCGCTGAATGGAAACAACCTCAGAATGTTAAAGAGGTAAGAAGTTTCTTAGGGCTTGCCGGGTATTATCGACGTTTTGTAGAAGGGTTTTCGAAAATATCCTTACCTATGACAGGATTACTTCGTAAGGTGAATAAAGAGTTTATGTGGGATGACAAGTGTGAAGCAAGTTTTCAAGAACTCATGAGACGACTTACCAGTGCCCCAATTTTGACGCTGCCAGATGGGAATGAAAGGTATGTGGTCTACAATGATGCTTCTAAACAAGGGTTGGGTTGTGTGTTAATGCAGAATGGTAAGGTTATTGCATATGCATCCCGACAACTTAAGGTTTATGAGGTGAATTATCCGACTCATGATTTAGAATTGGCTGTTGTGGTCTTTGCTTTGAAAATTTGGCGGCATTATCTCTATGGTGTCAAGTGCCAAATCTTTACCGACCACAAGAGTTTAAAATATGTGTTTACTCAAAAGGAGTTGAATATGAGACATAGAAGATGGCTGGAATTGTTGAAAGATTATGATATTGAGTTACTATATCATCCAGGTAAAGCCAATGTGGTTGCAGATGCTTTAAGTAGGAAAATTGCTCAAGAAACTATAGTAGCAATGTTGACAGTTCAACCAAGGCTACAACAGGAATTGATTCAAACAGAAACTGAAATTTGGTTTGAAAGGCAATAAGGTTGTTTGAGTACCTTAGAAATTCAAGCTACTCTGCTAGATCAAATCAGGGAGAAACAAGCAGAAGATGTTGTTTTGATTAAGATTAGCGGAGAAGTGCAAGAAGGCAAGGCACCGGGATTTATTATTCAGGATGATGGATCTCTGTGGTTTCGGGATAGGATCTGTGTACCTGCAATTGAAGACTTAAGGAAGATGATTTTGAGGGAAGCTCATTCCTTTGCATATTCCATTCACCCAGGTTCTAGCAAGATGTTCAAAGATCTACGCCGAAATTTCTGGTGGCCCAACATGAAAAATGATGTGGCAGAATTTGTGGCTAGATGCTTAGTATGTCAGAAAGTGAAGATTGAACATAGAAGACCAGGATGAATATTACAACCACTTCTAGTACCTGAGTGGAAATGGGAAGACATTGCCATGGACTTCGTCATAGGATTGCCTAAGACACAAGGGCATAAAGATGCTATCTGGGTTGTTATTGACCGACTCACAAAGAGTGCACATTTCATAGCAATCAAGATAACATGGGAAATCCAAAAGTAGGCCAAAGTCTTTATTCATGAAATTGTTCGTCTTCATGGTACTCCTAACACTATAATCTTTGATCGAGATGGAAGGTTTATGTCAAGATTCTGGAAGAATTTTCATAAGGCTTTGGGAACTGAATTGTGTTTCAGCACTGCTTTTCATCCTCAAACTGACGGGCAATCTGAGAGAACAATTCAAACTCTTGAGGATATGCTTCGTGCTTGTGTACTTGATCGAACAACAAGTTGGGATACCAGTTTAAGTTTGATAGAATTCACTTATAATAATAGCTGGCATTCTACGATTAAGATGGCACCGTGTGAGGCTCTTTATGGTCGTAAGTGTCGATCCCCGATATGTTGGGATGAAGGTGCTGATAAGATTCTTCTCGGACCCGAGTTGATTGAGAAGACTACAACTGATACAGCTTTGATCAGGCAGAGAATGTTAACAGCCCAGAGTCATCAAAAGTCTTATGCTGACTTGAAAAGAAGAGATATTGAGTTTGCAGTTGGTGACAAAGTTTTTGTGAGAGTATCTCCATCTAAAGGAGTATTTCGTTTTGGTAAACGAGGTAAGCTCAATCCTCGTTATGTTGGACCCTTTGAGATTTTAGAAAGAGTGGGTAAGTTAGCTCATCGACTTGCCTTACCTCCGACAACACACCCAATCCACAATGTCTTTCATGTTTCTCTTCTAAGGAAATAAGTGCCAGATGAATCACATGTACTCAACTATGATGATGTAGAAGTTCAAGCAAATGGCACCTATGAAGAGAGACCAATTCGAATTGTGGATCGTCGAGTGAAGAAGCTACGGAACAAGGAAGTATCCCTAGTAAGAATTTTGTGGTCTAAGAATGGTGGAGAGGGGACAACTTGGGAAACATGGGAAACAGAGCAAGAAATGCTTAGTCGTTATCCTGAGTTGGTATCCACCTAGTATGAATTTTTAAGGGGGTACTACTAACTTTGCAATCTTGTTCATGTAATTGTGTACATCAGCATCTTTTGTCTCTTGTAACTTGACTTTCCTGGTTTCGTGGTCAAAACCATTTTTAAGGGGGTATTAATGTAATAACAGTGGTTTTTAAGGATATTTTTAAATTTTTCTCGGATATCCTTTTAACCTCTTTCTCCGTTTTAACGCTTAATCCAATATTTTTGTTGGAATTTAAATCCTAAAAAATTCTTGGTGATATCCTAAAATCATAAAAAAATGATTTTATGGAACAATGTGAATTTTAGGATTTTTCGGTGAAAAAAGAATATTTATTGGATAAGCCGTCTTTTTAATTATGTACCGGAAGGAATTTAAAATACGAAATGGAAGCCTTAAAAATTGAAGGTAGCAAGATAAAATCATGGAAAATTGGTTTTATTGGTCTACATAATTTACAGGATGTTTTTCGTTTAGTGAGTTTTTCCACCCGAGGTACATAATTTTACCGCTTTAACGCGAGTCCCGTTCCGGGACGGAAAATTCCATTTAACCGCCTTTCTTGCTTAATAACTAAAGGTTTGGGGATAGAATTCATTTACGAGACTTATCTCCTTACTAGTCAAAGTCTATCAACTTTGTCTTTCAAAGCAAAACCGAGAGAGGGATTCGGGAACAACTCATCACCGTCGGCCACCATCTTCACCACCATCTTCCTCCTCTTCACCTCCTCCACCTTAACTTCTTCTTCCTCCTTAATATAAGCTAGTTGGTGCTGCTGTAAAAGAGGGACGGGACGACGACGTCGGATTCGGGAGTAAAGAATTCGAGCCTTCACCGCCGACCAATCTTTTCAGCCACGCCGCGCGACGTCGCCGGCGATCGGTAGCTCCTCCAACCACCACCCACTGCAAGGGCTGCCACCGGGCATCACCCCGCCACCCTCGGGCTCTTGGGTCGAGCCACCATCGAGCCGAACGAGCCAAGGATTTAAGTGAAGGTATATACGATCAAAATTAATTAGCGGGGTGGTTACGGAGCCACCGTAAGGACCTTTTGGTTCCGCTTTGCTAAGTAAATTTATGGTTTTTATAATCTTGACGTTGATACGGTTCCACAGGTTCAAACCGCTCGAGAAACGGACGTCTGGATCGTTACTTATAGCGAATACAAGTTTGGACATCAATTGGCAGGTAAAGGACTTCAGATAATTACTCTGGATTCATTGTTACTCCATTTGATCCGAGATTTGGTAACCTTTAAGAACTGTTACTAATGAACAATTTTTATTTAGAAAATTATTTCAAAAGTGAAGCGGATAATTAGGTATAATTCCGCCAAGATGGCTCCTTGAAGCATGATAACTAAGGATGTATATATATATATATATATATCGATATTCGGAAATCGAATCGTTTATCGATTAGGAAGTTGTAGAATTTGATTATACAACTAAGAAGTGTATCCATGACCCGTTGTTGAGAAATCTATTGTTATAATTGGCAGAAGGGTGACAAAGATTTCTGTTGGAATCGCTGAGAACACGCCTTATAAGGCAAGTGGACGGTTCTCTCTTGCATTATTTCTATTAAATGGGGAATTGAATCCCATTTAATATTTATGTTGGGAACAACTTGTGTGCTTAATAAAATATGATAGGTTGTTATATTGTTAGAAATAATGACCATGTTGTTTATTCAGTTTGCGCTAGAACTGGATTTAGGTCCGTTATGTGCGACCTTGTATGTTGTCTCATGCTGAGACATTTTTGTGAAGTAAGTTAGTTTCCGGGGTAGGAGCCGAGTCTCCGATGACCTCTTTATAACACAGTCTATGTTGGGAGGTTTAGCTTGTTACTATCATATCCCAACATTCGGGTCATGACTCATACCTCGCTCAACGCCAAAGGAGGTGTTTATGCACTCTAGCTAAGTGCAATTGGTACTAGGTGTTGATCAATGATCATGGATGAAATAATCCCTCTCATCTTGACATCACCATGTACATGTGGATTCTCGGCAGCCTAGGCCGATTAAAAGTTGTTAACTTGATTGTGAAAAGTTTTGGAAAGTAATATAATATAAGTGTGTTAGGCACATTAATATACCCGAATGGTTGGTCTATTCGATAACCATTCTTGCTCCCGGTTATGAATGATTCTTAATCAAAATTTGATTAAGTCAATTAGGTTAGTCGATGGAGGTTTTTTAAAATATTGCGTGATTAATATAAGTTCCCAACAATTGTTCATGATTCGTAATGGAACCGCAAGTTGTGGTGTCCTATATTTTGATTATGCATGCCTCATTTCTTATCCTCCATGGGACTGCTAACTGTTGGATCATTGACCGGTTGTTATTCGGATTACGATGCCAATATGTTTAGTCACTACCATAGGAACCAATCATTTTCTCCACTTGCTTAGTCTTTCATTAGACTAACCCGACCGCCTTATTCAATTGCATGGCCGGCTGGTGCCCACCGTTTGTATACGACGCATCAGCTACTAAAGAAGTTAACCAGCGAAGAGAAGGCCAGCCAAGGAGTTTAGGAAGTCAAAAAGTTTTGGAAGTTGTCGTTTGAAGAAGAACAAGTTTGTTGTTAGACATTTTACTTTTGTTCAAGTTGTGGTTATGTTTTTGTGTATCAAAGGAGGTGATACTATGGTTTGTAATAAAGTGTTATAATACTTGTTGTGGTTGTATGTTTTAAAGCCTTGGGTAACCTTAAATTAGGACTAATTAGGGTTACTGGCGGTAACACCTAAAGTACTTTAAGGAGGGGGTGTTACATATTGTTCGGTATCATTCTAAAAGCCTTGGGTGACTTTGGACGGTAAATTCTGAGGTTACTGGCGATAATACCAGTGTTGTAAAATAGGGGTGTTACAATAATCAAGGAAAATCTCCTACCAAAAAAAAAATAATTAAGGAAAAACAAATCGTGGCAAGGTTATCGAAAAATAAAACCTAGAAATCCTAGACATGCATAGACATAGTCACATAGAGAAGTAGAAGGGGGCATGCAGAAATACCTTAGAAATCTTAAGTTTGTTGAAGACGTCCTAAAGAACTTTGTATCATGCTTGAATTTCGCATTGATTTTGACCTTATGTATTGGCACAACGCCGAGGTGCACGACATCCATCAATTGGAAATGAACATACCTATCGCCGCCTGGAAATCACAAAACAACTTAAATCAACACCGGATTCAAAATTTCTCCTTTTCTTTGAAATATCATAACAAAATTAGAGAAAGAGAACAAAGAAAAAGTGAAAAATCTTTTCGACTTTGGAGAGATTGAGACAGATAGTGGAATTGATCCAAGATAGGATGTTTGTCTTTGAGACCGAGTTGAATTTGAAAAGATATGAAGGATCCTTTGAGAGCTTCTCCATTTTTTTTGAAGAAGGAGATGCCCAAATATTTTTTTTAGAATAGGTAAAAATTCAATAAACCTATAGATTGGGCACAATGGCGGAGCCAGGATTCTCCAAGGGGAGGGGGGCTGATGCGGACCTTGATCGTACAAAAGGTAGTATTGTGGACAAGCAACTGTCACGGTGATCCCATCGTCGCCTTACTAGCGGATGGTGGAGTAGTGCAAGGCAGGAAATTTTACTAGTTTAACTAATTAAATTCAAGAGATTTGAAGTTAAAACTATAACTTTTTCAACTAGTAAATATATTTGAGAATTGAGACTATTTAATAAATATGAATTTCAGTTGTATTACTTATTTTTGCATAGCTCTGACGGAATGTTGGAACATACATATTAGAATATTACCTTATGATCTATTTCCAATACTCATAATAAGAATGCATATGAGAAATTAAATAGAATAGAGTCGAAGTACATATAAAAACAAAAATCTAAAAATATATATATTTTAATTTTGAAAAAAAACAAGTGAAGATAGTTAATTCGAAAAATAGAACTCTTTAAGAATTTTACAGAATGTCAGAATCAGATGCTTATATTTTCTGGGGTTAATTAAAGTATCTAGAATTCAAGTCATTAACAAGTTGTATTTTATACCAAACACAATCTTGCCCGAATTGAAAATTACAATCTATTTCAAACAATGAATTAAAAGCCCAATTTAATTTATTTTAACACTGTATGGTCCAATTCTCTTCAATAGGTCGAAAAACAATTGAAATGCTCAATTTACTAGATCTGATCTGCATCTTTGTCTCCTCCAATTCTCCGCCTCTTTCAGTCTGACCCCGACCGATGCCGACAAGTTTCTCTTCCGCCTTAGACCTTTTGCCATTGCAGTCCAGCATTACAGTCCGCCCCTGCCCGCCCCCACCTTGGGGCGGTCCTTTGAAAATCTCGATCCTCCGGCCGCCAATGGGGGTGGTCGCCCCCACCCGCCCCCTCCCTCCGCCACTGACTAGGCAATCAAGGGACCGAAAACCCAATGACAGGACAAGTCGGTAGAAAATATAACTGTAAACTGATCGACGACAAATGTTGTCTGTCTAGAAATGATTGATAAACTTTTTCCATTTTGTAAATATTTCATTCATTTTTAATATAATAATATTCAAATGAAAATAAGCATTTACACATTTATTTATCTATATACTAAAGAAGAGACTTTTTTAACACATGCCAGTCTCACTTTCATTTAGCCTATGTGTCGCATTCATATTCAATTCGCTTACATGGTGTCACGTCATGCATCAACACACTAAACAATTAATTCAATACTAATTCTAATAAAAGATATTTATGTATATTTTTTATTTTTATATATGTTTGTTAAAAAATAATAAGTAAATCTTGAATTCATTCTAATCTCACTCATCCTTGATTATTTACACATTTTATTACCAGGACAAAAATATTACGTAAGTTATATTAAACATTTTTTTATCATATATGCTTATATTTTTAATCTAAATATTTGCGTACTAATAAAAAATTGCTAAATTAATTCATTTTCTTTTTTTAGTAGAAACTAATTCATTTTCTTTTAATAAATAAAAACAAAATATTAAATCTCACATTAAAACAATAGATAATATTTGTTCATATTCACATAAAAATTAAAATAAATTAAATTTATTTTTTATAAAATAAAGGAAAAATTGTAGAATAAAACCCAACCTTTGGGGATGTTGCGTTCAGTAGCCTGACATATCCATAATGCAAAAAATAACCCAACGTTTTGGGTCGGTTGTTTTCGGTAGCCAATTCCCTACTAACAACCTGCTCTTCCGGTAATTCTTACTTAAAAGTATTAAAATTAAAATAAATAAATTATAAAACAAGAGACAATCGAGGGCAGGAAGGGCGACAATAGAGAAGCACGACAGAGAAGCACAACTAATGACGAGTCCAAGAACCCTAACGATCAAAAAAGGAAAAACTCCAAGCAAAGTTAACCAAGATTCAATATTGGTAAGTTATTTATATTTTTTTAATATAAAACTATTCAAATCCTTCTAGTTTGAAGCTTTACACTGTACAACTGGAGTTTTTCGTTCTTGTTCTAAAATCTACTTCTTCTTGGTTAAAGTTTGGATGGAATTGTGGGGGGTTTTCATTGATTTCTTGATACTTGCTGAACTAGAGATTTTTAATTACTCGTGTGGTGCTTGCTGGATTGGAGTGCTACTAGTTGTCCATTACTACTGGTTTTATTTTAGTGCTATTAGACTGAAATTTTATAATGTCACATACACATATTGATGATAGCTAATGTTTTATTTTATAATTTATAATATGTAGATAATGATGGTGAATATCAAGACATATGTGATGTTGACAACCAAACAGAAATTGATCTAGAAGATGAAAGTGATGAGGATAGGAGTGATGATGATGACAATGATGAATATTGTGGTGAAGATGAAGAACTTTATAGTGGGGGTGAAACTTTAAGTGATGATGAGTGGATTACAAGTAGAAAATCTTTAAAAGAAAAGAAATTGTGCAATGTAGATGAAGCTGCAAATCATGGACCCATTGATGATGATTCATCATCTGAAGAACTAATGCACTCCCTATCTGATAACAACGATGATGATGTAAGGAAGAAGCCTACAAGGTTTAAAACCATTGGTGAAGTGGATATTCACACTGGTTTCAAAACACTAGTATGGAAGGTTGGTATGAAGTTTGCTTCTCCGGAAATTTTCAGACAAATGATTATTAGGTATGCAATTGTGGCTGAATATAGTATTAAATGGTGCAGGAGAAATAATAATGCAAGGATGGCTGCAAAATGCAATGATGATTGCTTGTGGAAGATATATGCATCTTGTGATGGATCAAGGGAGGCATTTGTGGTGAAATCTACAACTAGTACTCATTCATGCAATAGACAAGACTATGAAAATATTCAATTGAAGCCTACATGGTTAGAAAATGAGTACTTGGTGAAGTATAAGAAACAACCTAATTGGGAAGCCAATAATTTAGCCTCTAATGTGATGGAAAAATATGGTGTAGCACTGAGTAAATTTCAATGCGATAGAGTCAAGAAGGAAGCTCACGGATTGTTACATGGCTCATTAGAAGATCATTACATGATATTGGGTTCATACTTGCAATAGTTAAGGAGGGTTGGTCAAAAAACAAGTGTCATACTTCTTACTGAGAAGGTTGAAATTCTAAGGAATCCAGATGTTGTACATTAGCTTCCCCGGGCTATGAGAGAAGGATTTAGGAGTTGATGTAGACCAATATTGTGCTTTGATGGATGTTTCTTAAAGACATTCTTGGTGGTGTGCTACTATGTGAAGTAGGAAGAGATGGTAATAACCAAATGTACCCTATTTCATGGGCTGTGGTAGAGGCTGAAAATAAAAATTCTTCGAGCAATTTTGTGAAAACGTAAAGCAAGATATTCCCTTGTTTTGTGGAGAAGAATGCACCATAATATTTGGATCAACAAAAGGTATTGTCAATTTCAATTTCGCTTGCCTTAATAAATTAAAATTCTTTTGCATGCTGAATTTTTTCAATTCTGCAATTTTTGCATTGAATTGTATTTTTTGAACATGCGTATGGGAACTTATTGATTGCTTATGAGTTTATTTTTGTCGGAACTTTTTGAACATTCTTTTTTAAACTGAATTTTCATTGAATTGAATTTTCTAAACTCGATTTTTTTATATTCTCAATTTTTTTCAGATCTGGAATTTTTGCATTGAACTGAATTTTCACTTAATTCAGTTTAGGGAGTACTTTTGGATTGAACTGAATTTCCACTGAATTCAATTTTTTCATTTTAATGGGCTTCTGGATTGAACTGAACTGAATTTTCGTTGACATCATTCAATTTTTTTCATTCAGATTAGGTACATTCAATTGTTAATGTTGTGAGTTGTTAATGGACATTTTTATTTATGCATTTGACAGATACTCGTCAAATGTTGTGAAAGATCACTTCTCATTGGCAGAGCATCGAAATTGTGCAAGACACATCTTCTCAAATTGGAATAAGTGACACAAGGGAGAGCAAATGCGGATGGTTTTTTGGAAAGCTACAAGGGCTTATACTAGATCCGACTTTAACATTGCACTTGAAGAAATGAGAATGCTTAGTGACAAGGCAGTGGAGGACTTTATTTGTCAAAATCCAAGATCCTTTTGTAAAAATCAGCTAAGAACCTTGTCAAAAAGTGATGTGAATGTTAATAACAAGGCTGAAACTTTTAATGGCTATATCTTAGATGCAAGGGCCAAGCCTGTCATTGGCATGTTGGAAGAAATTAGATTAAAAATCATGGCTAGGTTGTTTGCCAAGAGGACATTTATGGAAAAAAGGTGGATAGCATATGCCCAAGAATAAAGAAGAGATTGGAAAAGGAAAAGGAGGAAGCTAGGAAGTGTGTTGTTATCACCTCTTGTGTGACCATGCAATTGTATGTTGCCAATCGTTTTGGTTACAATGTGAAGATTATGCATTTGACTGGTTTAAAAAAGACAAGAACCTCTTAGCATATGAATCAGGTACTTCTTTTTTCCTGTTTTCATGTTGTATTTGATCATTATATTTTAATATTTTTTGTTTATATCGGTATAACACCCATTAATGGCCAGAGAAATTGGGAGAAAGTAGACTTTCAACTCGTCCCCCCTCCTATACAGATTGGAGCTGGTAGGCCTAGGAAAAACAAAAGAAAAGATCCTCATGAAAGGTTTGGAGTGAATCGACATGAAAGATTGATGCGTTTTACCTTCCATAAGGGACACCCATAGAATTTCTTCCCCGAATTTGCAGTGAATCGACATGTTTGTAACGTTGCAGGGAGGTCATGGAAGCATCTTGGAGTAGTGAATCGAGCCCCTCTTCTCCATGAGTTTGAACTGGCATGCGAGCTTTCGGATCCCCAACCTTCCATCTCTCTGCCCTCGTGGTCTTGGTACTCTCAATCAATTTCACCCTCGTCTCTATTCTTCTCCTTCTTCGTTGTGCTTCTCTGTCGTGGTCCTTCCTGCCTTCGACCGTCTCTTGTTTTATATTTCATTTATTTTTATTTTAATACTTTTAAGGAACAATTACTAGAAGAGAAGGTTGGTAGTAGAGAATTGGCTACCGAAAACAACCGACCCAAAAAATTGGGTTATTTTTTTTCCATTATGGATAGGTCAGGCTACCGAACGCAACACCCCAAAGGTTGGGTTTTATTCTGCAATTTTTCGTAAAATAAATTATTTATATTCAACCAAACCCATACATGTACAAGTATTTATGCTAGTTTTTTCTAAAAATCGAAAAATTTGAGATTTTGGCACTCTTGCAATTAAATTTGGCGTTCAGTTATTTAATTTGGACATTAATGTAATTGTGAAAAAATGAAGGCATCTTTATAATCATAAATATTTTTTTGGGGTATGGGCTACCAGTACTATTTTCTTAATTCAAAAAATACTGCAAAGTTTTTTAAAAACAAGCATTCTAAAACAAACTAAAAGAAGCAACTAATTGTTAGTTTCTATTTCTCAATCAAATAGTATTTATACGGGTTGATACAACTAATTTTAAATTTTCAACTAATTTTTAATATTCAAGAAACATAACCTAAAAATGGAATTTAAACTAATTTCTTAATGACTCAACAAATATAATCTTATGTTAGTGACGATTAGGATTTCACAAAAAAGAGCTCATCAAATCGTGTTTTTTTATTGGGTAAGATTTAGAGTAGTCTAAGTACTAAGATTAGCCTAGAGTATTCGAAAACGGATGAGAACTGAAACAGATTTAAATAATTAAATTTAGGATTTCGTCGTCCGTGAGTGTCAAAGTGAAGACCTCTAGGTTTCCCCTTGAGGTCTTGACCGTTAGAGTAAATCGTGTTATTGATTTGTTATGGGTTAATTTAGTGATAATATTTTTTTTAAACGACGGTTCTGAATTAGAATAAAACCTTAGTTAGTGATCATTTTTTGGATAGGTGTGGGCCCCATTATGGATCTTTCAACCTGCATTTGGACAAAATTAATTATAAATATGGTGCAATTTTTCCAAAGATTCCACTGACAGTTCTTATCGCCTTTTTACAATGAATGCCTCTTCTTAGTGAAGATAAAACGAAATTTTTTTAGAGAGAGAGAGAGAATAAAAGACAAACCCTTCATCATTGTTTTTCTCTAACCCCTTCTGCAGGGTGTGAAGTGTAAACAATAGAGAGAGGAGAATTTGGTGAAATGAAGAGACAATCATGGATGCTTGTTACAGTTTCTGTGTTCATGCTACTATATTCTGATTCTTTTGTGTATGCTCGGCTCCATTACCCTTCTCACAGAAGATACTTGCTCAACAATGGCCTTGCTCTCACTCCTCAAATGGGGTATGTATTTCCAATCTCTCTTTTCTCTGTCTTTAAGAAGTTCCTCTTTTTGCTAATACAGCCTCTGATGTTCTTTGTTTGAAACTCAAAGATTGTACAATTTTCAAAACTCGTTGTTCAGTGATGTATAAATGTACATAAATCATAAATCTGACTCACTCTTGTTCATGGGTCCTTCCTCTCCAGATGGAATAGTTGGAACCATTATGGCTGCAACATCAACGAAGACATTATCAAAAAGACTGGTAAGAATATCCCTATCTTTTTCTGAAACTATTGCTATTTTCTTATCTGAAAAAAAATCTAGTTTAAGGTTTGGTACAATTCTGGATAGCTGGTTTAATAATTGTTTCATTTTAATTACATAGTTTAATCCTGTGAATCGACTTAAGGTTGTGCTATTCAAGTGAAAGAGAAATCTAAACCTCAATTCACCTTGATGATTTTTTCCCCAACTCTCATTCTATGACCTATTCTATTTGTGAAAATTTTCTATTTTGATTTTGATTTTTTTTTGCTGAAAAGGAAATATTGATCTGAAGTCCTTTACTGGTCTTTCTTAATTGACATAAACAGCTGATGCATTGGTGTCAACTGGCCTTTCCAAGCTTGGATACAAGTATGTTAACGTAGGTAATGCATCAACTTCATCAAACTTCTCTCAGTTGACATGTATTAATTTCCCTTTTAACTAACCATCAAGATTTGATAATACTAAACTTCAACACCTTGATTCAGATGATTGTTGGGCTGAACTGTCCCGCGACAAGAAGGTTTGTGCTTCTTTCTTGCCTTAATTACTGATGTGCAGCTGATCAGGGTGTTAATTAAACAAGAAGTTTCTGATTTGTAATAAATACTCCATTTTCAGGGTACTTTTGTGGCCAAGAAATCAACTTTTCCATCTGGGATCAAGGCACTTGCGGATTACGTTCACAGAAAAGGTCTAAAGCTTGGCATCTACTCAGACGCAGGGTAATTAATTGCCTTTATTGCTTCTTCTTCCACTCGCCTCTACAAAAGCTATCAGCTCTTGGCTATTTGAATATTATGCTCATTAACCCAAACAATTCATCCTAAAATGGAGACTAAGCATCTCCACGTGTCTTTTTCGTTTGCAGGTATCAAACTTGCAGTGGAAAGATGCCAGGGTCTCTTGGTCACGAGGAACATGATGCTCAAACCTTTGCCTCATGGGTATGGATCATAGCTTGATCACAACAACATCAAGATCATAGCTCATTGATTATTTTGTATTTGATTTTCTTAACAGGGCATCGACTATTTGAAGTATGATAACTGCTTCAATGGTGACGTGAAACCAACTGTGAGGTAGTGAGAAACTCTCACACTTGTTCTTCAGCTACTCCTTACAAAAACTAAATCTGACATGACTATAAGATCCTTAGGTACCCTGTAATGACACGAGCGTTAATGAAGACTAACCGCCCCATCTTCTTCTCTCTTTGTGAATGGTATTATTATGCAACAAAACTAGCTTTTACACCTTTGCAAAGATTTTGCTATAGCTATGGATTGATTATAAGATTGTGTTTGGTGGATGTTTAGGGGAGACATGCACCCTGCTCTTTGGGGATTCAGGGTAGGCAACAGCTGGAGGACTACAAATGATATCAGTGACCACTGGGACAGGTTCAATATGAATTTATATATTGACACGATTAGTTTCATATACGTGGCACTTACATTCATATTGTGGAGGAATGCGGTGAAAAATGATGCATTGTTGCCTTTTCTTTTGTGTTTTATTAGTATGGTTTCTCGCGCGGACCAGAATGAAGTCTACGCCGATCTTGCAAGACCCGGTGGCTGGAATGGTTTGTAACTAAAGGAAGTTTGTAGAAAAATTTCTGCATTTTCTAGTTTCTAAATTTTATTCCTAATTATGTTTGTTGTTGTTATGGTAAACCCGGATAAGCTTGAGGTGGGCAATGGGGGAATGACAAAGAACGAGTACGTAGTGCATTTCAGCATCTGGGCAATCTCAAAGGTGTGGTTTTGTTCTAATTTCTTGTTTAAGGGATGGCTTTTCTGCAATTGACCTCAAACTTTCTGTTTGCTGTGAAGTGAGTGTGTTCTTCTTTTATCAAAATTTCTTACATGTATATCAAATGTTACATACATAGGCTCCCCTTATCATTGGCTGTGACGTAACAAACATAACAAAGGACACCATGGAAATCTTGGGCAATGCTGAAGTAATTGCTGTGAACCAAGGTAACCAAAATCAACATGTTTAGGGCCCGTTTGGTTGTCTATTCCGGAAACGTAAATGGAAAGGAAACGAATCTAGTCTATATTAGTGACATGATACATCAATGATAAATTTCCTCTTGCCTTGAGTCACCTCATTTTTCATGCAAAAATGTACCACAAGCCCCCTTGTGGTAATCAATCCCTTTCCCTAATTTTAACATGGGGTAAGCAAATCCCTCATTCTCCTCTAACCATTTCCCTTCCCCCTTCTCTAGACCCATAAAAAATTTTGTTGTCAATGTATTGTGACACATAAGTGGTCTATATTCGTTTCCTTTCCGTTTACATTTCCGGGGTTGAAAACCAAACGGGCCCTTAGTCACAATCAAATGTGTTATGTTTAAAATAGTCCCTAGGACATTAATACTAATATTGCAACACTTTTCTTCGTCTTCCTGCAGATTCTCTTGGAATCCAAGCTAAAAAGGTTAGGTTGGAAGGTGACCAAGAGGTATAGTGATCCACAACCTTCATAAGCTATGCTTGCGTCGAGTTATACATATACAAAAGTATGTACAGGGTAACTAACGGTTTTGTTGCAGATATGGGCAGGGCCTCTCTCGGGCTACAGGGTAGCGTTGCTACTTGTGAATAGAGGGCCAGGGCCTAGTTCTGTTACTGCAAACTGGGATGATATTGGCATTCCTCCAAATAGCATTGTTGAAGCAAGGGACCTTTGGCAGGTAATGCATCTAAAAGGGCACTAATTGAAAGCCTTGAGAATGAGGGTGGAAAAGTGAAAACATACCAACATAGTTGTAATCGTGGTTTGTCCTAGATCTATACGAATATCAACAGATCTAAGCAAATCGAACTCGTACACAAACAATCAAGCAAAGATCAAAACAGAAAGGGACACAAGAGTTGTTGACCCGGTTCGAGTTCAAAGAACTCTACATCCGGGGGACCTCAACAGGGGAGATCCGATCCCAAGCATCTTCACTAGATCAAAGCTTAAGAGGTTACAATGTACAAGTATCAAGCACTCGGCAAAGCCAGACAACAGAAACAAGAAGGGAGACGAAGATCTAAGAACAGAAACAAGAACAGAGGTCAGGTTCTAGAAACGAAAGGGCTTCGACCCCCTTTCACGGCTGCGAGTCACACTGAGACTCCAACTAGAAACCACGAACACCGGAGACGAGGTATCGCCGACGAACTCCTCTTCTTCTTCCTCTCTTTCTCTCTTTCTTTCTCTTCTCTCTCTCTTTCTCTGGAGATCTAGGGTTAGCGCCGCGTGCGAATGAGCTCCTCTCGAAGCTCAACCTCTTTATATAGCTAGGTCACTCGGGAGAGCTACAAAACGCCGCGTTTCAACTAAGGACGTCTCCAGCTTCATTTTGGGCTGAAGACTAGCAAATGGGCCAAACCCATAATTGGGCCGAGCTCACACGCTTTCACTCGAGCAACATCAAAGACAAGGCCCGGCTATAAATGACTCGGGTTTTGCCTCCAAACCGGTTTGATCCGGGGTGGCATTTATACCCGGTTCACCCATAAAACCAAACCCTATACATATGATGAACCCGGTTCTGAATTCCTAGCTCTACCTAAGTGCTTATTCTATACATTGTACATATACATGTGTGTATTATTTTACAACAATAGTAAATGACACAAAGTTGACTTAAAATCTGATCATGACAAATGTACACCCATAACTAAATTAAGCTACCAAAAGGAACTTGAAAAAACATACAGACATGCTTGCTTTGCAAAGTTTGGACAATAAGCAACTTGGTTGTATGTAATGTTTTCAGTGATTTTTTTTTTGCAGCACAAAACTCTGCAACAGAAATTTGTGGGGAATGTATCAACGATTCTAGACTCTCATGCGTGCAAGATGTACATCCTTAAACCCATCTCATGATGGGTCGATTTGAATCCGTGATGCAACAAATAAAGATGCAAGGGCGTGGCTTCTTCGTAGACTTTGCCTTGAGATACCATTCTGTGTGGGCTTTCTTTCTTGGTAGCATGTGAGATTGTATTTTCTGATATCTGATATCTTTCATATGAATACCAAACGGATATCGGTATGGATATCAGATATCGGATATGGGTATGAAGGTGATATCTTTATGTTTTGTTTGATATATTATAGATATGAGCCATATCCTATATCTCTTGTTTGGTAAGATGGGATTTGATATCGTTATCAAATCATAATTTTCTAAAATTAATATATTAAATTTCCAAATGTTATTACTTTGATTAAAAGTCTAATGCTAATCAATATAAAAACAAAAAAATCAGTACGTTGAAATTGTAATTTGAGCTTAAATTAAAATGTTGAGCAGACAAGAAAAAAAAATTTAAAAACCAGAATAAGTTCAAACCCAATTTTAATTAATCAGTCTCATCTTGGAAATTTGGGAAGATGAATTGTTGGAACAAAAAACGCCACACCCAGAATCTAGAAGCAGACAAGACTTCTCCCATGGTGGTCGGAGGCTTGAAGGCGGCAATCAAGTGGAAAGTTGATGATGCCAAATCTCGAAAGGGGGAAGCGCACAGAGACATGGTATCGATATTAGATTTCCAGATCTGGAAATCATGTGAGCATGCCGGATTAGGACGAGCGAGGTCGGCGAGAGCAAGAAGCCGGTGAGGTTCTCCCAAATTTGCTTCAGTGATGAACGAAGAGGGGCGTGAAAAAGAAATGAGCTATGTACCTCCCATTTTTTTTAGTATATCAGATGATATAAAAACAAGGGTTGTGGGATATCAAAGATATCAAAACCCTATATATGGCCCCATACCCATATCTGATATCTAGATATGGGTACCAAAAGCTCGTTGTTGTTGCCATTACGATGAGTTTGGTTCATCTCTTCACCAACGGTGGATGAAGGTTTTGTAAAATATTGTTGGATCTTTGCTGAGAAGCTCAAGACAGAACAGGGTAAAACAAAACTTTGAAAACCGACAAGGAATTACACTACAGGTGGAACCCCCAATCAAACTCCTTGACTTCTCGATGTTGGCTGAGTTAGATCCGGTTAGAGTTCAGCAAGTCGAGATACCTTATATGAATATAAACTTTAAAGAATCTATATCTATCTATACTATAAAATAGCCTCATTCAATTGCCTAAATATTAATACTAATTATATTATTACAAACCTATAAATTAAATATATGTCTATAACTAGAATGCCTAACCCGTCCGTTGGACGGTGCGAATTTTATGTTCTATAAGTGTATGATCGTTAGTACTTAAACGAGTCGGCGACTCCTGCAAAGTCGTCGACTTTGAGTAATAAAGCAACAGAATAATTACACAGTGAAACAAATGTTACCAACAGTTAATGACAAGCGATATATAGTGGAAACTCCTCGTAAACCAACTAGTTTACTTAGAGAAAAACCACTCCCTTTCAAGTTTCTCGCTTGATCGGATTTCAAGAGTCCTTAGACTCGCTCTATTGATTTATTGAGTGTTTACAAAGCTCTCACGTGTACAAGAATGAATCCCACACCCTTGAACCACGCTCTACCTTTTCACTCACACTCTCAATCTCACGCTATGCCTAAGATCTCTCGACACACCACTTGTGCGAATCTCAAGCACAAGTTTGCTCTTTCTTTCTTACACACAATATTGAAATCACGCTAAAAAATTCTTACCATTAACCTAAACACTAGGGTATTTAAGCTAAGGTAAGAGAGATCTCGTGTGTATCATCTCCCATTCGGTTAGGGAGACAATACACACTCAATCTTTTACAAATCTTTCCATATATATAATTACGCATACAATAAAATATTCTAGGAGAATCAAATCGTCTTTGTCTTGATTTTAGCACACTTTTGTGATGATCTTCTCCTAAAATAGAACGACGCAGCTGTCTCCAAATACACGCACATAAGCTGTGCGTTTCTTCCTTAAAAAGATCACTTCGCCAGCTGGTCATGTCAGTGACTTTGGCAAGTCGCCAACTCGACTTGCAAACTCGGAGTCAATTGACTCTGGAACCATCAAAACTCTATCTTCTAACAAATTCTCCCTCTTTGATGGTGACAAACAACCTGTTCTGATATAACTATGCAGCATACAAAACATAATCATAGTAATAAAAGCAAAGTACAAAAACCATAAAAATTCCCCCCTAAGCTTAGTAACCGCATGTTTTCAGTATTTTGATCCCCCTTAATAAATCTATTCCCCCGGTTAATTCCCCCTCTTGGCATCATCAAAAAGATTGCTAAAACAAGAGAAGAACTCAGAGGCAAATATAGAAACTTAAAACATAATATCAAAACAAGCATATATAGTCATCCACCATAGCAAACAATAATGTACGATGCAAAAAACAAAACAATCCAGAGATGCAATACAACCATATCGAACTAAACGAAAAAGTCTTTTAAACTGAGGGGATAATGTGGAAAGGGTAGAAAGAGAGGGGTAGAGAAGGCCATGAGTGTGCGACAATCACTGACATCAGGCTCCAAAGTCATTGAGTCGATCCTCTATTGTACTAAGCTTTGAAAGCGCATTTCCAACCATGCTTTGAAGTTTCTCGAGCATCCCCTTCAGAATCATATTTTGCTTCCTGATATCTTTCAATTCATCGTTCGCTTGAGCAGATTTTATTCCCTCTTCCTGGTGATCCTTGTCACTGACCTCAGAAGTCTTTGACACCCATTGTCCATCAACCCAGTTCCAATCAAACTTCCTGATCATTTCCTTGTTGAGAACCCTGGTGTTGAGGATGTCATTACCATCCACATATACCTTGTGCTCAGCCATCATCAAAGCAATCAACATGCCATAAGGAAGCGCATGTTTAGCAGTTTCAAGGACATGCTTCATGTGAAGCATCATCAGACGAGGCATGTTCACCTTCTTTCCCTTGATAATTTTGTCCATGATCAGTAGATCTTGAATAGAGGCAGCATTCCTTTTGAGTTCTCTTGGGAGCAAGTTGCTGATGAGGTAATTGAACATCACCTTCTTCTCAACTCCCATCTTGTTGACCAAGTAGGGTCTGGTGAAATTATCATCACTGTCAGTGACAGTTCTGACGATCTCACGGTCATCGACCCCTTCAGGCCAAGCTCCTTTGAAGTACTCAACAAAACCTTCATGAGGTATCTCCAAGATGTCACTAACATCTTTGCTAGTGAAGGAGTAAGTTTTCTTATCAACCATATACCTCCCTATAGTCATGTTCCATGTATCTTCAATCACTAGGGACTCATAAAACATCTTAACCATCTGCGGGTTATACTCAAGCTCCCCTTGCACCAATTTATCCCATTTCTGCTTCTTTAGCCATTCAGTAACCTTAGTCAGTTTGAACTCCTTTAAGAAATTTTCCTCCCACAGCAAATCTTTAGTAAACTCCCAAGAAGACATGTCAACAATCATACTAGACTTCCTTATCTTTTTGCTAGACCCAACAACAGATTTTGGAGATCTCCCCCTTTTCTTCCACTGACCTTCTCAGAGAAAGAAGAGTCACCTCCCTTTGAGGCAGCCTCAGGGATTTCCAACCCTTTTCCCTTTTTGGCTTTAAGAGCCACAGCTGTGGCTCTGACACTTGCTGATCTAGTTTTAGGGCGAAAAGGAGGAGGCATTTCAATTTCATCCTCCTTGAGCAAATCAGAATCATCTCCAAAAAGATCTTTCTCCAAATTTCTCTTGACAGAATCACCATACTTAGATTTCTTAGGGACCAAGATGGGGTCAGAACGTGTACCTCCTTCAGAAGTTTCGGTTGGTTACTTTTGGGAGACTTGTTGGTTTTCGTAGTTGTCTACTAACCAAATAGGGTTTGCATGCAATCGTTTAATATGTTTGCTCTATGTTGTTGAATAAAAGTCGATCCTTGTAGATCCAATGGATAATCAAGGCATGACGAGTAGACCCATTGAAGGGTAGTCTCGTGGGTGTAGGCCATGAAGGCAATCACCATCGACCCCTTAATCATGTTAAGTAATTTGACTTGGATATAACACTATGAGTCGAATGATTAGATCAATCTTTCCTTCAACGTATATTGCCCCTATTCCATGCCAAGGGTTGTGCAATACCGTTGTGGGATAAAACGTAATAAATAAACCAATGGAGTGTTGGCAAGACACAACCATTGAAGACAAGCGTACCTTGTTCGAGTCAATCGAATCCTCTTCGCTCTTCACTTTAACGAAGTCGTCTTCCATGGACGTTTGGGGTTCGTCCTTCACATGAACGTACTGCCCTTCCCATCCATCTTGAGGTTCCTTCCTTGAAGTAGAACTTCGATCCATGCCACCACACACGCACTTGAGTACACTCTTGTGTTTTCACTCAAATCCGACAAGAAACCCTAGTTTCTTGATCGATTCTCTCTACCGATTTCTTTGGGACCAAGTTTGGTTTTTTCTCACGTGTTTCATCTCTCAAATGCAGACATTTTGCCCCTTAAATAGGCGTGAGAAGATGCCCCATAACCGACCAAAGAGGCGGTTACAACCGGTGTACACATGTGCGACCGAGAGTGAATTAAGGGAGTTAGTTACAACTTCCCTTCCCTCTCTCCTTGTCATCAAATGGGGTGTCCAAGTGCATCCCCCTTGGACTCCAAATCATATTTAAATCCAGCCTATAAAGGCCCAAAGATGAAGCCCAAAATCCAATCCAAAAAGCCCATTCACACGGCCCAATGGCAAGGCCAACAGCCCATGCCATGCGCGTGCATGCGCGACCCACCAGCCCACCAGGCGCGCCCCTTGGGCCGGCCCACCAGCCCCACCACCTAGCTAGCATAGCTAGGTGCCAATCTAGGTCACCTAGGAGTGTCACTACCCCTTAGCTCCATGAGCTAGCTTATAGTGAGTTGAGCTGGCGTGAGCTAGTGTGAGCTAGGTTGAGCTGAATTTCTAGCTAGTTGAGCTAACTTAAGATAGTGTGAGCTACATTGAGCTTCCATGAGCTACTTCCTAGCTACATGAGCTTCTTATAAAGCATGTACAATGAGTCTTGAGCTTGTCGAAACTCCTAGAGTTCACTCTAAGCTAGTATGAAGCTTGTAAACTTCTTTCTAGCATATTTAACTATGTGCCAAGCTAAACTCAAGCTTTGGTTCTTGCTCAAAGCATCTACCAAGCTTAGAGAAGCTTCCTAATATACATTAGAACATGCACAAAGTTATAAGACTCAATGTATAAGCTCAAAACCATACCTTAGCTTCACAATTCATGCTCGAAGCCTCGGACACATGCCCTAGGCGCGCCGAGAGCTTCTACCGCAGCCTCGCAACCGCGTCCCTAGCCTCACCGTGCCATCGCACCACCTAGGCGCGCCCTTGCAGCCTTGAGATGAACCTCAAGTTCACTCATAGGCGCGCCCCACACAATGTCGAGCCTTGAACCTCAAAACCGAGGTCCAAGCCGAGCCCCGCGCTTGCACCGCGCCATTGCACCGAGCGACGGCTACGCCAAGGCGCGCCTTTGCCATGCAACGGTGCACACGTGGTTCCTCGTCTCGGATGTGGTGTGCGATTTTCCTATTGGATCTTATGATAACAATTGATCATGGAAAGTCATATATGTTAACACACCATGTCGACATTCCCAATATGACTCTAAACCTCAACATGCTCTACTAGGGATTTGATGACTTGACACAAATCACCAACATTCCTCCCCCATTTGAGCCATGTCATCAAGACTCGAAATTTAATAAACAGAATCTATGTATAAGTGTAAATGTCCGTAGACTTGAATTTACACCTTGTGATCATCACATTCATGCACTAAAGAATCGTGGTGCTCCTAAGGTTTGAACCACATCAACTTGTCTAAGTACACGTAGTAACTCTCACACATGAGTCTCTTACGCTTATCTTATCCTTTTGACGCTTTGTAAACAAGGCTCTTTCGTCCCATATCCTCTCACATATGTATTAGTTGAGTCATCCTTATTTACTCTAACTTGGAAGAAGCCTCAAACTTCCACATATGCATAGTTGAGTTTCCTATCATGCTCCACATAAGCAACCAAAACTCATTAATGAAAACTCCGTTTCAAAACTAGGTTTCATGTGGCCTAGAGCATAAACCTTGATGGGTAATAATAATATCTAAAATATTATGAATGCTCTCCAACTACACAATTTGGCTTTCCACATTGAATTCAGCCCACACCTTTCGATGTAGGGGATTGGGTATCCAAATCTAAGAATCACAAGGATTGTTACCCCCATCCCTCGATTGAAATTAACACAAACACTTATGTCAATCTTCTCGGAGAGAAATCAACAACCTCGATGTGCTTAACAAAAATCAAACGAGTTGACACTAAGTTATGGCATGTGCCTCATTACAAGGTTCCCTCATACTTAGATGTCACTTTCCAACTTTAGAAGTTGGAGTATCGCAAATTGCCTCTTGGAAACTCCAAGAACGCCGACCCATCACTCAAAAGGAATTTATGACCCAAACGCGCGATAAAATATCTTCCTAAATTGAGTGATTCAATTTGCTCTCAAACTTTCCAAACTAGGAAGTTTCATACACATACAATGCCTTAAGCATCAACCATATCTTTGACAAATGGCCTATGTCAAGATATTCACATCTTAATACCCACTTAAGCGTCCCCAAGTCATGACACATCCAAATTATAACCATGTATTCATAAATCCAAGATGTCTCTCAATCATGTGTATATTCATGGAATTCTCAATTCCATCTCAATGTATTTCTACCAAGACAAAGATTTAGCATAATCTAATCCACCTTCATCTCTATACATTGACATCTTCATATTTATCCAATGAAGAACAAGGTCTTATCATCTTAACCTTATAACTTGGTTTCTACCAAGTATATCATGTCATTACAATATAGATTCATTAGACACTAACCAAACACAAGTGGCTAAACTTTCTATATCACATCATGCAAAGCATATAGAATCTTTAAAAGACTTCCTAATGACATTATTTTTTCTCTTGGCCATTCAAACACAAAGTAGTCCACTTTATGTTCCTTTCATCCTAACCACCAATTCATTGGAAGTTCCCATAGGATCATCATCTTTGTAATTAGATGATTTAATTCTTCTTTCTTAAAATTTCCATTTAAGAGTACTTAGAAGAATCATGCTCATATGACAATCATCTTTATCCACAAGTGTTTTCACACATGTTAAGACTTGTCTTTTATCTACCATGTCATTATTTCCATTAATCCTTCCAATGGTTTCACAACCATAAGACTAATCAAACAAAGTTGTCAATCTCAAGCCTTTTTGACTCTTGACACTTTTCCTTGGATCCGAGGATTCAATAAATTCCTCTTAGTCTTTTCTTAGACCATAACTTGTCTATTTGAAAGTCACAAAACCAGCCTTTCAAATTTCTCAAACAAGTTCTAACCATCCAAACAAATGACATAAAACATGAGCAATATAAACAATCATATGGAACATGTGATAGACCAAGTTTTCCTACTTCAATCACAAAATAAATTAAACCCTAAAATAGGAAAACCAAATATGACTTCAAACATGGTTTCATTGATTTAAACAAATCAAACCATTGTCTTATGGTAGGTGCGCCTATTGTGTCAATCGTGGGCACCCCGACGCCGTGCGTCGAGCGCTTCGTCGAAGCCAAGGCTCGGTTCCAACCAGCCTCGGCGCGCCTTGCACACCCGATTGTGCCGTGGTGACGGCGTCACCCAGCCGCGGCGCGCCCTTGCGCACGCTGGCCGTGTCGAGGTTCAAACCTCGTACCGCGTCGTTGCATGCCGAGTCCTTCGGACTTGGCTTGCGACGCCTCGGGTCCGTGCAATCCAGCCTTGCCTCGCATCCTTGGCCTTGCCATGTGCCGAGTGTTTCGACTCGGCGCGCCTTGGCGTGCTCGATCCCGAGATCATGCCAAGGCTTAGGCCATGGCGTTGCGATTGATGCAACACCTCCCCCACGCGACAATCCTCGTCTAGTGCCAAGCACCAAGGGGGTTCTAGGCAACGACCCCTCCTAGGGCGTGCCTCGGATGCTCCATGGGATCCTATCCCGAGCGCCCAACGATCCGAGGATCGATGTCGATTCTCGACACCGCTCGGCGCGCCTATGGCTTAGCCTAGGCGTGTCTAGGTTCAAACCCTAGCCACCTTATGCGCCGATCCCAAACTTCTTTGCAAAGCAATTTCTTTTGACATTACCATGTCTTTCTTAAGGCAAACTAACATGCTAACATTCATATTGTCAACAACAAACCACATTTACAATTTAGACAAGTCATATTCATTTAGGATTCAACCATATGATAAAACGGTCTAGACATGAACTTTGTTCATCATGTCTAAGTATCAAACTTCCATTTGACACTTTTCATGCCTTGTCAAACTTGTTTGACTTAGCCATGAGAGATATCACTCTCATACAACCATTGTTCTCTTACAATTATACTACAAGTCTTTAATCTAAACCAATCAAGACTTCCTTGTTTCCCTTTTTCCATAAGAAACATGAATTTCATGAAATCACTTAGTGAATTCCACATGCATCTTATCAAGAGACTCTTACTATCTCTTCTATGTGTTCTTTAGTGCATACATGGCCAACATGTGCATGTCCTCTCACGTGGGGGACAATCTAGTAGACCCTTACATTAGTAGACCCGAAGGTAATCTAATTACTCTAGTAGACCCGAAGGTGGTCTAGAGCATGAGTCGTCCCAATCAAGGAGTGGTCGACTCAAGGGTAATCTAGTTTGGATCATTCTTGGTGAACGAAACCAACAATCAAACTTTCGAAGTTGATTCCAAGAATTAGACTTAAGTCCTTTTCTTGCACACATGTTGCTAAGATTAACATTTAATCAAACCATAGTTTATTTCATACCATAAACAATTACATGATCTTTTAACATGATCAATACACACACTAAATGCCCTTTATTCAAGGCATACACACCACACATAGTTTTAGCACACATCTAATGCTACATACATACACACACGTACATAAAGTAGGAAACAAACAACAAGTACAAATCAGCCTTGGCGTCTCACGCCACAAAGAGAACAATAAACGGGCTTCTTTGGCCTTTGGTCACCATAGACCACTTGCCAATACTTTCCTCCTACCGACGCCCCACCATCTCCCAAGGCCACGCCCCTAGGGACGTTTCTTCTTGGTTTAGCACGCGAGTGCTTCACCCTAGACTTGCCATGGCGCTTGAATGACGAGTACACATGCCTAGCCTCATGATCTCGCCTTGGACCATGATTCTCCATCACCATGGAGGGTTGAGGCCTTAAAACCTCACCTTGTAGGGCATCATTGAAATCAGGTTCACACCTTACGTTAGCAAGGACCCAATCCCAATAAAGATTGCTCTTGTTGTACTCTTCTACCCATTCATCAAAGTCCATGAGTCCGCCTTGCACTTCGATGGGTCGAATGGGACTCGGAGGCTCTATTTTGACTTCCCTCAATTGCGAGGTAATGTCATGCACCGTCTTATCCCCTCGTTCAGTCTTATCCTCAAACTTAACAACATAATCCAACAAAGCAAACAAGGACATGAACAAAACGAAAGAAAATAAATACAAATATACGTTGAAGATTGTTGGTTTTCGTAGTTGTCTACTAACCAAATAGGGTTTGCATGCAATCGTTTAATATGTTTGCTCTATGTTGTTGAAGGAAAGTCGATCCTTGTAGATCCAATGGATAATCAAGGCATGACGAGTAGACCCATTGAAGGGTAGTCTCGTGGGTGTAGGCCATGAAGGCAATCACCATCGACCCCTTAATCATGTTAAGTAATTTGACTTGGATATAACACTACGAGTCGAATGATTAGATCAATCTTTCCTTCAACGTATATTGCCCCTATTCCATGCCAAGGGTTGTGCAATACCGTTGTGGGATAAAACGTAATAAATAAACCAATGGAGTGTTGGCAAGACACAACCATTGAAGACAAGCGTACCTTGTTCGAGTCAATCGAATCCTCTTCGCTCTTCACTTTAACGAAGTCATCTTCCATGGACGTTTGGGGTTCGTCCTTCACATGAACGTACTGCCCTTCCCATCCATCTTGAGGTTCCTTCCTTGAAGTAGAACTTCGATCCATGCCACCACACACGCACTTGAGTACACTCTTGTGTTTTCACTCAAATCCGACAAGAAACCCTAGATTCTTGATCGATTCTCTCTACCGATTTCTTTGGGACCAAGTCTAGTTTTTTCTCACGTGTTTCATCTCTCAAATGCAGACATTTTGCCCCTTAAATAGGCGTGAGAAGATGCCCCATAACCGACCAAAGAGGCGGTTACAACCGGTGTACACATGTGCGGCCGAGAGTGAATTAAGGGAGTTAGTTACAACTTCCCTTCCCTCTCTCCTTGTCATCAAATGGGGCGTCAAAGTGCATCCCTCCTTGGACTCTAAATCATCTTTAAATCCAGCCTATAAAGTCCCAAAGATGAAGCCCAAAATCCAATCCAAAAAGCCCATTCACACGGCCCAATGGCAAGGCCAACAGCCCATGCCATGCGCGTGCATGCGCGGCCCACCAGCCCACCAGGCGCGCCCCTTGGGCCGGCCCACCAGCCCCACCACCTAGCTATCATAGCTAGGTGCCAAGCTAGGTCACCTAGTAGTGTCACTACCCCTTAGCTCCATGAGCTAGCTTATAGTGAGTTGAGCTGGCGTGAGCTAGTGTGAGCTAGGTTGAGCTGAATTTCTAGCTAGTTGAGCTAACTTAAGCTAGTGTGAGCTACATTGAGCTTCCATGAGCTACTTCCTAGCTACATGAGCTTCTTATAAAGCATGTACAATGAGTCTTGAGCTTGTCGAAGCTCCTAGAGTTCACTCTAAGCTAGTATGAAGCTTGTAAACTTCTTTCTAGCATATTTAACTATGTGCCAAGCTAAACTCAAGCTTTGGTTCTTGCTCAAAGCATCTACCAAGCTTAGAGAAGCTTCCTAATATACATTAGAACATGCACAAAGTTATAAGACTCAATGTATAAGCTCAAAACCATACCTTAGCTTCACAATTCATGCTCGAAGCCTCGGACACATGCCCTAGGTGCGCCGAGAGCTTCTACCGCAGCCTCGCAACCGCGTCCCTAGCCTCACCGTGCCATCGCACCACCTAGGCGCGCCCTTGCAGCCTTGAGATGAACCTCAAGTTCACTCATAGGCGCGCCCCACACAATGCCGAGCCTTGAACCTCAAAACCGAGGTCCAAGCCGAGCCCCGCGCTTGCACCGCGCCGTTGCACCGAGCAACGCCTACGCCAAGGCGCGCCTTTGCCATGCCGTCACGTGGTTCCTCGTCTCAGATGTGGTGTGCGATTTTCCTATTGGATCTTATGATAACAATTGATCAGGTCATATATGTCAACACACCATGTCGACATTCCCAATATGACTCTAAATCTCAACATGCTCTACTAGGGATTTGATGACTTGACACAAATCACCAACAAGACTTCCTTATCAGAAACCTTGTCGACATTCTCCATACCAGTGTTTGTGTCAATGAATTTTGGAGAGTCGTTGACAGCCTTTGCTTGATCATGAGGAGATAACCGTTGGTTCTCCTCTGTTCTGGCATGCTCCTGTGTGCCTTCCATTCCAACATCCACAACCTCTTCTTCTTCTTCTTCCACGAACGACCCGACAACCTTTTCTGTTTCCTCAAAATCCATTGACTCCAAATTTGGAGTCTTCACTCTCCCTTCCTCTACATTCTCTCGATTAGAGGGTTTGGGTGTTGAGGAATCACCGGTTTTTGGAATAACCACCGGTTGCGCCGTTTGGCGCGGTATTCTAGATTCCGGTGAAAGGGTTAGGGTTTCGCTTTCAAGTTGTGGTGATGGAGGGTTTTGAGATTTTTCAGTGGGAATATGAGATGAGGGAGTCTATTTTGGAGGAGAGGGTTTGGATTTTGGTTTTGTGGAGAAGTGGGGTTCAGTGATTGTTTTTCAATGGCGATTGGGTGAACGGTTGAGGAAGACGATTGCCCAGACAGAAGAGCTCGAAGAAAATCATCACCAAAGAGAGCAAGAATCTTCTTCTTCGCCGATTTTTGACTTTCGGTTTGGGTTTTGGGAGAAGTGGGGAGGTTTGAGTTGTTGGAGAGAGACACCATTGGAGGGGTTTGAAGGTTCGAGGGTTTGAGTTTGAGAGAGAGAGAGAGTAGAAGTCGAGAAAGAGAAAGAAAGATTTAAGAAAGTGTACCTTTTGTCTTGACGGTTGGGGCATAATAAAGAAATGCACTTCCATCAATAAGGAAGTTGTCAAATCACAAGATCTTTTCTTTCCTCCTTTTTGAAAAAACTTTCCAAGTTCAAAAGATATTGATAAGCCATGATCTTTTTCTCGCGCCAAAACACAGTCACTAACCTTGATCAAGTCGGCGACGTCTATCATATGACCATGACTTTTTACACACTTCATGACTTTCTCTTAACGAACTTACTTGGCGTTGGGGTTGCGCAGAGAGTGCCAAAGCAAACCAAGTAAAAAGCTTTATTTTTGAGGACTTGTTGATCATGATGATAAGTCTCCGTTTTAAAGAAAGATCAAATAAGGCTCATAGATACTCTCAAAACATGATAGGTCAGGGACATGCATTAGAATCAACCATCATTTGGGCTTGTAATGAGGGTTAGGATCATCAGGTTGATTCTTTTGGGCTAAAACAAAGAGCTCAAAAAAGGTTGCACACATACTGAATGTAGTCAAAGTCATCGACAAGTCAAATGCATGGGGTTTCTTAAACATGATGTCAATCAAGAATGCTAAGAATTATACCATAAAAGCATGACTTCAAAACATATGCAAATCAATCAATTCTAGTCAATCATCGAGATAATTCATGTAGGGAAATAGATCATTGAAGAGAGATCATACCTAGTTCCATGCAGAGTTGTTCAAAGGGTTCACGATCCAAGGCCTTTGTGAAGATGTCTGCTCTTTGATCACTTGTTCTACTGAATTCCATAGGGACCATGGCATTTTCTACACAATCTCGAAGAAAGTGGTGCCTTATCTCAATGTGTTTTGTCTTTGAATGTTGCACCGGATTCTTTGAAATCTTGATTGCACTAGTGTTGTCACATAGTATGGGCACTGACCCACACTTTACACCATAGTAACTAACTTGTTGCTTGATCCATAAGAGTTGTGAGCAACACGCTGCAGCTGCAATGTACTCTTTGATCACTTGTTGTATAATATGAGGGGTACTAATTTGTATTTACTTACCACCAATGCCACCGTTTAATGATTTCCCCCATTTTTAAATGAAGTTTAACTTTCAATCCTGATTGTTTAAATGCTCCATCTAACGGTCCAAGTTGGTCCTCATTTTGCACCATATCACTAATATGTACAGGAAACACACTCATATTTTAAATAAGTTATAAAAGTTCAAAAAACCTAATCTCGTCCAACGGACGGGTTAGGCACCAGTAAAATATAAAATTGAAAATTTTGGCCATTTATGACCAACCCAATAATTATGTTCCTATAGAAAAAAGAAAAAGAAATCAACCCCTATATTTAATTACAATTGATGGATAAATTAATTTTGATAACATTTAATTTTTTTAATGGCTTTTCAAGTCATTTTGAATGTTTACAATAATTATTGCACAAAAAATATTTAATTAAAAGAGGTTGTTACCATTTGATTGTCTCTTCAACTTCTCACATCTAGATCTAAAATATAAAAATTTTAAATTAAAAAATAATTGTGAATTTATCCATCTATTTTATATATCTTATAAAAAAGAAGAAATTATTCTTTAAAAGTAAAAAAATAAAATAAACTAACAAATAAAATAATCCAACACAACTATCTCTCTATTTATTTTGTGAGTAGTTTACAAAATCTGAAAATAAAATATTATCTAATAAACTAATTGTGTATTTTATAACAACTGATATCACATACAAAAATACCTTTGGTATTACATACAACCTTTGAAATTACAATATGAATTTAAAGTCATTAAAATATAACCATAAGTATTACAAATAAAAGTAAAAATAAAAAAGATAAAATCAGTTTTTGGTATTCCAAACAAAAGATAAGATCAAATTTAAAATATGACCTTTCATATTTCAATCTCTTTTTCTCACTATATAAGTTTTTCACTTTTGCATAATCACATTACAATTCTATTCACTACAAAGCAAAAAATAAAAGAAAACTCTCAAATTGTTAAAAAATAAAAATCAATCAAGAAACTCTTGGAGATGGGTAAAATGAAAAAAAAACAATAAATGCTAGATGAGTGAAGGGTACATACCATCCAATTCGTTCACGTTAAAATTCTACAATTTCTATTCATTGTTTTTTTTTTTCTATTGTAATGATTTTAAGTCAATATTTGTGACAATAAAGTAAATAACTATAATAGTTTTTTTAGCAATTTAATCTAATGAAATTTAGTTACATGAAATTTTCATTTTCTTTAACCAATTTTTTTGTACTTTGGGATTTGTATTTCTATTAGAAAATATTTCAAACTAATGAGTTGTTCACATCTTTCACAATCTTTTAACATCAAACAAATTTAAAATTTTTTAACCTAAGTATTTTATTTCTAATTTTAATCTAATCCATGTATATGCATATCTAAAAACCTATAAACTTTAAAAAAAAAATAATGTTCATGAACTTAATATGATTTTTGGTAATTTCATTTTAACAAAAAATTGTATATTATAAATATTTAAATTCGTGATAGTAAATGGCCATGTAATTAACATTCTTCAATATTTCATTTTATGTTGATGTTTCTAAAACTATTTTGAGAGTTGTTTTCTTCTTATCTCAATATGCCATACGAGATTGCTAAAATCTATACATCATGAAAGTTTTAAAAATTGACAATATTAATTTGACAATGGCCTAAATAATTTAATCATATATACATATATTAAATATACAAGTATAAATTCAATACATTTATATTTAATCACATTTAATTGTACTTATTTTATTATCTAATTTATTATGGTAAAAATAATAATTTTATAAAGAATTTGTAAATGCATAATCTTGTTGAGAGGGTTTCTCGGCCAACAAATAAATTTGTAAGTCAAGACCCCGCTGAGTACAGTGGAGTCAGGATCGTTCCACAGGAAGCAAGGTTGTTTGTCTATCAATCTAACAAAAATCAAACAAAATCAAACAAAACACTCACGAGATGCCTCGTTAACGATGTTGTCAGGATCGTTACCGAGCCACCAAACACAAAAATATTAACTAACGACCTAATTAAATTCTAATTAAAATTCGGTACCGAGGCAAGTACTCAGCAACGAAGATTCACCAGAAATAATTCAAATAAAGCAAAAATCTAGGACAAGGGATACCACAACATAGCTAAGAATAAGAATTCGTAAGAAGATAAGATCATGCCTTTAAACAGATAGAGTTATCAACTTTCGTTGACTTAATAAGTAAATTAATCTACTTTCGCATCCTAATTCACTCAATTGCTTGTTTTTGGATCTAAAGCTTGAAACTTTCGTTTTCAAACAATATCAACCTTCAAGTTACTAACTTTCTCTTTCAATCAAGTTAAAAACCTAAATTACCTCAACTTTCGTTTTGGTATTAAGCACAACAAACAATCTCAATAAAAGATAAAAGGCATTCAACACTCAATCTTACTTATCAAACATGCTCAACTATGCCGGGCTTAACCCCGACCCTAGAAAAATAAACTACTCACTAATCATAACTAAGAAACTACAGACTTCAATAAAAAGAAACATTGAAACAAAACTCAAACTCAAATTAATAAGAAAAATATATCGTCTTACAGAGATTCAGAAGAAACAAAAAAAAACATAAAAACACTGAACCACAATCACGACCAACAAACACTCGACAACCGTCGTCTACCGAGCCTCGTGATCCTCTTCCGATCCGATCTCTCTCTCCTTCGGCCTCCTCAAATCTCCTCTAAAATAAGCTCTCTAAAAACTTCTCTAAAATCAAGCCCCCTTTCTATGCTAGATAGAAGGGTATTTATACTAAAAAGCTAAAAACTAAAAAGACTAGAAGATATAAACTTTCCTAAAAAGATAGACACAATCTCTAAAGGATAGAAATAAAATCTAAAAAGATATTAAAACCTAAAATACATATTCTAACAACCCCAAAAGATTCTAAAAAGATACTCAACCGATACAGAAATAAATTCCCGCTCAGGATCGGTGAATAATAAAAATAATACTCCATATCTTCTTTTTCGTGGCCTCGTTAACGACCCCTCACAGCCTCGTTAACGAGCCTGGGCTTGTTTTCTTCAACACTTCCTCTTATACTCTCGAGCTTCGACTTCTTCAATCTTGCACTCTTCCATCCTTCGCTGCAATGCTCCAAAATCAACTCCATTCAGCTCCTTTCCTCGCCAAAACCTGCAAAATTCCCAAAATAGCGTAGATTCCAATCTTTTCACAGAATTATGCAAAACTAACTAAAAATACTCAAAACTAAGCCTAAACTAAACAAAACTAAACCTAATAAGCAAAGAAAACCTACCAAAAACTATACTAAAAATGCGAACATCAAAATACCCCATACTTAGACTTGCTTGTCCTCAAGCAATAAACAAGACACTAACCAAAACCAAAACAAATCATGTTCATCAAGACATAGCCATCTTCTAAAAAAAAAACATCTACACATAAGAAAATTATAGCAAAAGACTATTAACATCCTCACATATATATGCACTCAAATAGACATAAAATAATACAATCCAACCTCTCAAGGGATATAATGTGTTTCACTCAACTCTCAAGTGTTTGGGCTTATAAATTCAATCTCTCAACTCATCTTATATACAAAAACTCATAGAAATTGGAACTTATATCACCAATACTCTCCACCCAAGATTTGTCAAAACAAGCAAAGAATCATCAAGAGAGCTTAGGCTCAATGAAAAACTTCATAGAAGCTTCCATTCGGCCGGGTTGTAATGGGGCTTGGTAATAACAATAGAGAGTGGAAATATTTGGTCATGTGGTGCTAATAATATCCGGGAATCAAAGACTCCTAAAAACTCACATCTCACCAAAAACTTTCATACCAAACTCACTTTTCTTTATGCACACTAATCTTCACTCACCCTTTATCATCCTAGAAAGTCTCATAACAGAAAATAAAAGAATCTCTTGATATATCTTTAAACACAAATGCACCTTAACTCTTCACCTCTTTATATTTCCTTCTTTCTTTTTTTTTCTTTTTTCTTTCTTCTTCTTTTTTTCGCTGCCTCGTTAACGAACCCACATCCGGGTCGTTAACGATCTACCGTATACATCCTTTTCCTTTTATTCACTACATCCATCAAAAACTTTATTGTGTACATTTTTTCTATCAAGAGACCTTTCTTACATGTAATAATAAGAGACTTCCAATCTACCCTTCCCAAATACCCTTCAATTCAAGCAAACATAAACTCTTTTTTTTTTAACAAAACACAAAACTTTACCTCTCCAATCTAAGTCCTAATTCCCGGATAGGGTCAAGCTTATCTCGACTAGGAAATAATTTTTGTGGAGCTAAAAATAAAAGGTTTCAGGCCAGAATTGGTTATCAAAAGAAGGAATAATGTAAAGGTAGATAGGAAATAATAGGGCTTATAAAAATAAATTCTCCATCATATGATCTTTACAAGTAATGAACTAAAAATATTATAAGGGTCTCAAGAAATAGATAACCATCACAATTCCAAGAGATAATATGCATAAAGAAAGTAAATCACACAAGAAAAGAAGAGGGATTTATAAATGTTCTCCCTATAAGGCCAAAAATAACTCACAAGGTAGATTTTGTTGGATTGCATCATCTATGCTATAAAGTATATGTGCTCAATTTCATCAAATGCTATTCTTTTCTAAAAACAATAATTTCAAGTTTGAGAATCTGGCTATACTTTTAAAGACATGTTTGCAAGGAATTATATGATTAAGCTAGTGATTGCTATCATAGAACTTAAGAAGGGATATCTATCAATTCTAAACTCTTATTGGATTTTTCAAAAAAAATTAATAATTTTTTTTTTGGATTTTTCTTCGAATTTTTTCGGTTTTAAAGAAAATAACAAATACATAGAACACATAAACACCTAGGACATAATTTTTCTACTTTCTCCCCACCCCATACTTAAAATTACAGTGTCCCCACTGTAAGAAAAATAAGAAGAAGAGGGAAAAGAAATAGAAAAGAAAACCAAAAATTAAAAAGAAAAAGAAAGACATAAAACTTACAAAAGTGGAAACAAGGAAAGGAAACTTCATCTTGAGCTTGAGTCAACGGTTCGGTGGAGGAAAGTAGTGCTCAAAGTTC
This sequence comes from Fallopia convolvulus, assembly GCA_964016875.1. NCBI lineage: Eukaryota > Viridiplantae > Streptophyta > Magnoliopsida > Caryophyllales > Polygonaceae > Fallopia > Fallopia convolvulus. Next base: position 9,981,715 of record OZ024737.1, read on the forward strand.
CCCATGAAGTCATACATCATCCTCCAACGCTCAGCATCATCCGCCTCTCTCTGACGCTACCTCTCATCCTCCATCGACATGCGAGCGGAATAGACGGTTTCCCATCTATCCATCCTCCTATGAATGTGATCCGTCTGGAGGTGAAGTTGTTGCATCCGTGCAGAAAGATCCTCGGCCCATGGTGGTGGTATACTCGATCCAGCGTACTCGGGCTGAGGAGGTGGTGGGTAGTGAGGTTGGAAATGGTCTTGATACATCACTGGGTTGTAAGGCTCAGCATGAGGGTCGACAGGAGCTGGTGGTGGGTCGACAGGGGCTCTCGGCACCTCGTTAACGAAGATGGGTGCCTCGTTAACAGTGTTGGGTTGGGGTTGAAAGTGGTCGTTAACGACCCTGGTGGGCTCGTCAACGAAGATGTGGCCTCCTAACACCTCCGTGTCCATGTCTTCTTCTTCAAAGTTGAGCTCCTCAGTGCCGCCCTCGGTGTCGGCTTTTTCGGTGTCGTTGCCTACTACCTCGGTGTCTTCTTGCTCATCTTCTTCTTCATATTCATCCACGTTGTCCCGCTCAAACCGGGTTTCACAAGGCCTAAGCGAGAGCTCGTCCTCCGGTTTTGGCTCCAATGGATAGGGATGTCCCGTCCACACTTCGTACCAATTCGGTACATAGAGTAGCTCGTACATGTCGAGGGAAGGTATGACTAGTCAATCTTGAACCTTCACCTTGTAGCCTCCCTCGGCTTGCACGAAAATCCCGGAACTATACCAATAGTTTTTGTTGAGGAGTTGGGCGTGAGCCGGTGTGTAGTGGGTGAGATCTACTCCGAGATTCTTAGCCAAGAGGCTAACCAAATTGCCACACCACACCTCCTTGGACTTGGTGGACTTCTCGACATAGTAGAGCCATTCGTACCCAAAATTCAAGGGGTCGGGCTCCTCAAAGAGAATGGTACGAAAGCAAGCAACCTCCGTTCTTGTAGGCCGGTTCAACTCTTTCTTCGGCCAAAATGTTGCGGCGAGGACTCTCAAGATAATCCGGAAGATGGGGTTGACTATGTTTGCCCCGGATAACGCCGCAGTAGAGGATTGAACCTCTCATGTGATGTAGCTCCAAGTGCGGGTCACTCGGTAGTCCTTCAAGCTATAGTCTCTTGACGGGTTTGGGAGCTCCAAGATTGCATTGAACTCCGCCATGGTGAAGTCACGGTCCTCGTTACCGAGCCGGAACCGAATACGTCCCGCCGAGGTCTTCGTCGAGAAGTTGGTCTCCAAAGTGGCCAAGAACTCGGATGTGAGGGCCGGATAATGTGGCAAGCTCCCTTGCTTCAACAGGTAGGAGGCCCCAAGGAAGATGAAGGCGTCCTTGACATCCGTGTAGATGCCCGTAGAGACAGCGCTAGACTTCGAGAACCATCGGGTGTAATGGTCTCTTCCAAAAAATCCCGGTAGCGCCGTACTTGGCTCTGACTGCTCAAAATCTTATCATCCACTCGGGGTGGAGATGGAGACCTATGGTTCATCCTCTTCTTTTGGGCTCGGGTAGCGGGTCTGCTTGAACTAGCCATGGATCCTACAAAATAATCGAGATTTTTCCAAGATAAGATCCACTCAAAAATAATAGGTACGAGACCCCATACTTGGTCTCAAGATTAATCTCGGAATTGTTCGTAAACTACCCAATTGGGTTGTTCACGATTCTGGGTTCAGATCGATTGATGATGAAGTGCAGGGTCGTTAACGAGCCTGGATAGGTCGTTAACGACCTGCCGAGAGCAAAACCAGAATTTTCCGAAATTCAATCTACCTCTAATTCAGCACAAATCAAGCATGCAATCTTCTATTATTATCCACATATCCCCCATCGGGTATAAGCACCCCATACTTACTCAATTGCCCATCCCGAACATGCTAAAAATTTCACGGAATTTTGACATGCAAAGATTGAACTTTTAGATCTAGAACAAGAAAAATTCATGCTTTCCTAACTAAAGAATTACAATAGCTAATCTAACATGAATAATCTTTCCTAAAACATGAACAACTAAGCACAATCAAGAATTTTTAGGACGAAAATCAAGCATGCTCATCGACCTCCCTAAGAATCATGATTCAAGATATGAAATTTCGACCCATAGATAATCAATCATGTAATTTCAAGCAAGGGTTTAGAAATCATACCGGAGAACCGAGAAATTGAAGAACAAGGGTCGAAATCGGGGTAGTTAACGAACACGGCCTCGTCGGTGAATGGTTTCCGAGTTTCGGTAACGACGGCCTCTCGGTGGTCGGTTTTGTGAGGAATTCCGACTTGGTGGGAGAGAAGGGAGAGGGATTGAGAGTGTTTTGGGTTTGAGAGTGAATTTTGAAGGGATTGTGGTAGAATTTTGGGAGGGGTAGAAGTGTTTATATAGGAGGGGTAAGGGTAGAAGGGGAGGGGCGGCGGCTAGGGTAGAAGAATTAGATAGATTAGGTTAAAAACTTACCTGCCCCGTATTGTGACGAGTCGGGTCTTCCGAACCGGGTCGTTAACGAGCCGGGGTGGGTCGTTAACGAGCCGTCGTGGCCTTCTTGAGTGATTTTTCGACCCCTTTCTCCTGAAATCTTGTTAGCTCTAGAAATCTAATTTCTATCCTAGTTAAAACTAAAAAGCAAAATAAAAGAAAGCTAAGAAATAATCTAAAAAGAAAAAGAAAAGAAAAGAAAATAAACTAGACCTATTCTAAAAAGCGGGTTGCCTCCCGTAAGCGCTATGTTTAACGTCGTTAGCCCGACGAGCTCCCTTGCTAGTCTCATGCTGGTTCATGTATGGCCATGTTAGGGTCTTGAGGTACCCTGGTTGTAGACTTATTGCCTCTGTGTGCTTGAATTGCTAAATTAGGGCCTTTTTCTTCTATCATCAAGCTCGATATCCCTGGGTTGTTGGTGTAGTCCGAAAGCCAAGGTGGTTTGGATTTTTCTGTAACCTCTGTAGTAGGGCCTTGGTTGAACTTATGCATGTGAGACTCAGTGATCGGCAGATGTGGCTCGGTAGGGACTGTGGTGTCGAGTTCGGGTTGAGTCAACTCTATTTGTGCCATTCCAATTGGGTCGTTGGCTTTTTGATCTAAATTGAATTCCACCCGTTCTTCTCCTATATCAAAAGTGAGGAGTCCCTTCTGCACATCTACTCTTGCTCCTACTGTGGCTAAGAATGGTCGCCCGAGAATTATGGGGACATGAGGGTCTTCAGGCATATCAAGGACGATAAAATCATTCGGTATAAAGAATTTCCCGACTTGAATAGGGTAATCGTCCACTACTCCTGTGGCCTTGACATTTGACCCATCTGCCATGTACAGATTCATGTCCACTGGCTCTAGTGGTCCCATATTGGCTTTAGACCAGATTGAGAGTGGAACAAGACTAGCACTGGCACCAAGATCGCATAAAGCTTTGAACTTGTGGTTGCCTATGCCGATTGTGATTGCAAACCTCCCGGGATCTCCCAGCTTTTCTGGTAGAGCTATTGATCTGACTTCATCCTAAAGCTCTGTAATGTACCTTTTCCTGCTAAGAATATCTTTCAAAAATTTTGCGTAAGCCGGCATTTCGCTTAGGGCCTCAGCGAATGGGATGGAAATATTAATGCCCTGAAGAATCTTAACGAAACGCTTGAACTTACTCTCAGTAGAGTCCATAGATTTCTTAGTTGGAAATGGAAGAGATTTCACCATTCTCGGAACCAAGTTAGGCTCGAGAGGTGAGAGTACCGGGTCAACACTAGGGTCGATTGATGTCCTCGGCGGGTCGTTACCGACCCTGATGGGGTCGTTAACTACCCTGGGATTGAGAGGAAGGCTCGGATTAGTAGACTTACCTGGGTTAGGGTCGTCAGGAACCCTTGGAGCCTCGTCATCCTGGTTTGCAGGCTCGGTACTTGCTCTCGCTGGCTCGTTAACGAGCTGGTTGGCGAGGTCCTTTTCCTCCTTCTCTTCAGCTTGAATTCTTTCCGGTAGTGTCTTCCCACTTCTGAGGTGTACCGCTGCTATTTGGCCTCTAGGGTTCTCCTCAGGACGGCCCGGGAGTTGCCCTTGTGGTCTTGGAATCCGTGCAGCAAGGTCTCCTAGTTGGGAATCAACGCTCCTCTTCCAAATATCGAACTCTCCCCATCTTTTATCTTGTCGGTTCAGCTTGGATTGAACGTCATCAACCTTGTTGTTCACTCCGTTGATGCTCTCTTTAATCTCCTGAACCCATGATGGCGTCTCCTGATGGCCTGGAGGTCGATATGGTGCAGGTCGTCTATCTGGTGGGGGCCCTGCGTAATTTTGACTTGTATTCTGATTGCCCCATGGTTGATAGTTGTTTGACGTGTCATTATACTTAGGCTGGTTCCTGTAGGGTCCTCTCATGTAATTCATCTCAGCTATTGTCTCAGCGGTTCTAACCTGCTCAATGTTAGTGCAAGCAGAAGTTCTATGTGCATAAGAACCACATTCTTGACATGATTGAGAGGATTTCAGAAAACTTACCTGTTTCCTCAGACGGTTGACCTCATCTTGTAAGAATTGATTTTTAACATCGGGGTCAACTTCATCTCGGTTGGGCAAATAGAGACGTTTTTGAGTTTGTGGAGCCTGCTGGGTTCCGTACATAGCATCGTAATTCGCCAGCTTGTCCAACAGTTCCCACGCCTCTGTCGGGTTCATCTCTATAAAACCGCACGCATTATGCGTGTTGATGCGGTTCTTGGTCTCCGCGTTGATACCTTGGAAAAAGATTTCTTGCAATACATATAAAAGTTGCCCATGAGTAGGGCACTGTCTAAGCATCTCTTTGAATCTTTCCCATGTTTCAACAAATGTTTCATTAGGCAACTGGTGATAAGAGATGATGTGTTTCCTTAACTCCGTTGTCTTGGCAGGAGGGAAAAACTTTGTAAGAAATTGATCATACAAAGCTTTCCAAGTCCTGATAGACTTAAAAGGTAGGCTCTCTAACTAGTTCAGGGCCTTTCCAGTAAGAGACCATCTAAAAGCTTTTAACAGAACATATTCTAACGAGACACCTTCAGCAGCTATGGTGTCATATAAATCAAGAAATTTTCTAATATGCTCCATAGGGCACACAGCAGGTTTCCCTTCAAACTGAGCCCGTTTGATTAAGGATATAAATTGAGACTTGATCTCAAAAGGTTTCTCTATCGATGGAAGCACAATAAGGGATTCTGGCACCCTCAGTTCCGGATGCATGTATTGCTTGGCATTCCTTGGATAGGCGTCTAGCTCTTCTTGCAGTCGAGCCTTGTCAGCTCGTTGACGCTCAGCTTCTGCATCTGCGTCGTCCTTCTCGGCTTTCAATGCCTCCATCTGGGTCCGGAGGATCTCTAACTCTCGAGCCATCTCTTCTGTTGTGTCCATGGCTCGGTTTTCTCATAGTCGACGGTGCAGGGAACGTTCTGGTTCTGAATAATAACCTGTGTTATCAAACTGAAGCCTTCTTCGTCCTACCGGCATACACTGAGAAACAAACAAAGAGAACAAAGATTAAAAACAAAAAACGGGGTCGGGCTATTCCCGATCCCGAAGATAAACTAACAACTCGTTGCTTCCCCAGCAACGGCGCCAATTTGTTGAGAGGGTTTCTCGGCCAACAAATAAATTTGTAAGTCAAGACCCCGCTGAGTACAGTGGAGTCAGGATCGTTCCAAAGGAAGCAAGGTTGTTTGTCTATCAATCTAACAAAAATCAAACAAAATCAAACAAAACACTCACGAGATGCCTCGTTAACGATGTTGTCAGGATCGTTACCGAGCCACCAAACACAAAAATATTAACTAACGACCTAATTAAATTCTAATTAAAATTCGATACCGAGGCAAGTACTCAGCAACGAAGATTCACCAGAAATAATTCAAATAAAGCAAAAATCTAGGACAAGGGACACCACAACATAGCTAAGAATAAGAATTCGTAAGAAGATAAGATCATGCCTTTAAACAGATAGAGTTATCAACTTTCGTTGACTTAATAAGTAAATTAATCTACTTTCGCATCCTAATTCACTCAATTGCTTGTTTTTGGATCTAAAGCTTGAAACTTTCGTTTTCAAACAATATCAACCTTCAAGTTACTAACTTTCTCTTTCAATCAAGTTAAAAACCTAAATTACCTCAACTTTCGTTTTGGTATTAAGCACAACAAACAATCTCAATAAAAGATAAAGGGCATTCAACACTCAATCTTACTTATCAAACATGCTCAACTATGCCGGGCTTAACCCCGACCCTAGAAAAATAAACTACTCACTAATCATAACTAAGAAACTACAAACTTCAATAAAAAGAAACATTGAAACAAAACTCAAACTCAAATTAATAAGAAAAATATATCGTCTTACAGAGATTCAGAAGAAACAAAAAAAAACATAAAAATATCGAATCACAATCACGACCAACGAACACTCGGCAACCGTCGTCTACCGAGCCTCGTGATCCTCTTCCGATCCGATCTCTCTCTCCTTCAGCCTCCTCAAATCTCCTCTAAAATAAGCTCTCTAAAAACTTCTCTAAAATCAAGCCCCCCTTTTTATACTAGATAGAAGGGTATTTATACTAAAAAGCTAAAAACTAAAAAGACTAGAAGATATAAACTTTCCTAAAAAGATAGACACAATCTCTAAAAGATAGAAATAAAATCGAAAAAGATATTAAAACCTAAAATACATATTCTAACAACCCCAAAAGATTCTAAAAAGATACTCAACCGATACGGAAATAAATTCCCGCTCAGGATCGGTGAATAATAAAAATAATACTCCATATCTTCTTTTTCGTGGCCTCGTTAACGACCCCTCACAGCCTCGTTAACGAGTCTGGGCTTGTTTTCTTCAACACTTCCTCTTATACTCTCGAGCTTCGACTTCTTCAATCTTGCACTTTTCCGTCATTCGCTGCAATGCTCCAAAATCAACTCCATTCAGCTCCTTTCCTCGCCAAAACCTGCAAAATTCCCAAAATATCGTAGATTCCACTCTTTTCACAAAATTATGCAAAACTAACTAAAAATACTCAAAACTAAGCCTAAACTAAACAAAACTAAACCTAATAAGCAAAGAAAACCTACCAAAAACTATACTAAAAATGCGAACATCAAATCTAAATAACAAACTAAAATTAAAGACAACACAAGGAGAGAGATAGGGAGAGAGATAGAAACAGATGAATGAAGGAAGTCGGAGGAAGGAGAAGGTATAGAGCCGGTAAAAATCAAGCGACAAAGAGAGAGCATGTGGACCGTGGATAACTTCAGCAAATAACGCTATCAACGGCTATAAGATCTCCCCACTAAACCAGTCGCTCAACATTTAGATGAGTATAGATTAATCCATCGCGATTCAAAACTTGCAACATACTTTATTTTTTTAATCCTTAATATTTCTTAATTGAATTAGGTTGACATATTTGTTCATAATTAATATAATACATGCAACTAAAATAGTAAAAACAATGTTTTAATGAAAAAATATGTAACAATAATATAAAACATAAAAAAAACTCGTGCGTAGCACGGGTCATCCTCCTAGTCTAATCTATACAATATATAAAATCAATAATGTTTGAAGCCATCTTATTGTGTCATGTCAACTTTTAACACTTGACATTCTGATATTAATCCACATAAAAAATTTTACATAAGAAGATGAAAAAGGAATTTCTAAATCATTTATGTATTAACAAAGAATTATTTTAATATAAGGTAGGCCCATAATAATAAGATAAAATTCTTTTTAATATAAATAGATTAAAAAAACAAAATGTGAAATAATATTAACGTGTAGCCAAATAATATCGATGATGATGATGATGATGATGATGATGATGATGATGATGATGATGATGATGATGATGATCATGATCATGATCATTCCTTTTCCTGACATACAAGACTCAATCATTTGGACCCCCTCTTATGATGGTTCTTTTTTAGTAAAGTCTATTTCTGATTTAATTACTTCAATGAGATAGTTACCTTTAACAGGCTTTTCGTGGAGTTGGAAATTAAATGTGACGCCTAAAATACAAAATATCATTTGGAAAGCTTGCACAGATTGTTTGCCAACAACAGAAAGACTTAATAGATTTTTTAATTCTATCCATGCTACTTGTTCGCTTTTTAATTCACAGAATGAAACTTTAAATCATTTTTTATTCCAATGCCCCTTTACCCTCAAAATGTTAGTCTAGAATATAAGCTACAAGTTACATTTAATATTTCCTTTACGGATTGTTTCATTGATAATTTAATTTCAACATTAAAATAAATGGTAATGGGGATATTCTATGCTACCTTTGGTGGTATATTTTGAAATAATAGAAATGCGATTATATTTAATCATTCAACAATTGGTTCGAATTTGTTTCCTTGTGAATTGGATGTAAGAGAACACTCGTTGTGGCCCTTGTGGGTCTCGGTAAATGCTAAAAAATGTCATAAAAAGATTATTACTTGTAAAAAAAGATCGATGTAGTTTGGAGAAAACCACCAATTCAATGGACTAAATTGAATTTTGATGCATCAAAACAGATATGTTTATAGGTTTTATTATTAGAAATCATGATAATAATATTTTTAAATCTTGATCGTAAAAAAAGTAATCCTATGTCTGTTTTCCAGGCTGATGCAGTTGATATCCGCCTTTTTAGTCGTGTTTTTAGGGTGTTTTTGTTTATTTGAGTCTTTTTCTTTAGTATTGTGTTTTTGTTTTGAGTCGTTTGTGTAGGTTTTCGTATTTCCTTAATATATGGAGTCTACATAAGTTTTGGTGGTGTTTTTATAGGTTTTGGAGCTGTTTGGAACATATTTTAAGGAGAAGATGAGAAACCGAAGGAGAGCACTTATGGAATGAAGTGAAGATCAAGTTTGAGCCATGAAGGAAGTTAAGAGACCCGTTACCGAGCTTAAGGAAGAAGAATCAGGGCAAAAAGGAGGTTAACGACCTAAATAATGAGAGAGACGACCCGGTTTCGAGCCAAGTTGAAACGCAGTAAGGGTCGTTACCGAGGTGGCCAAGGTCGGTAACGAGGTGCCCAAGAAGGAAGAAAATCGAAGTTATCCAAGAAAATCCTATCGACCTTGACAAGGGTCGGTACCGAGGCTTCCGTGTCGGTAGAGAGAGTACGATTCGGTGCATTTAATGACTTCTTATCCCATATCTTTTTATTATTAGAGAGTTTTTAAGGGATATATCTTTTAGAGATTTATTTCCTTATAGATAGATTAATTTTCTCTATAAATAATCTTGTCCTAGCTTTAGTTTTACCATTATTCAAGTTAGTTTTAGCCTTTTAGGGTAGAGGAGAGAGAGAGGAGGCGTGAGAAAGAGAGAGAAGAGGAACGAGTTTGCTTGAAGAACAAATTTTGCTTGGATTTGCTTGTAAGTTTCTTTATCAATTCAATTGTTTTGTTTTAATTATGATTTGTGAGTAGTCTTCTTCTCTCTAAGGTTGGGGTTAACCCAACAATGGTTATGTGATGCAGTGAAGCCAGCCATGTCACCTACCGACGTCGATGAGTTGATTCGAGTGCCTTCTGACGGACCAATCACAAGGAGTCGAGCTAAGAAGATTGCTCAAGGCACAACAACAATCTTAGTTCGATTGGCTGCGGTTGTTGAAGAGCCAAGCAAGACAAGATGGGTCTCGTGCATTCGGCATCAACCAAGCCCGGATTCAATGGATTAACTACAAGGGCCGAGTCTCACAATTATTTCTTTATTTAGATACATGTATTAGCTTGTCTCACTTTAGGGCTGAATTTAGTAAGTGATCGAGTGAGATAAGTTGTTACATGGGTCAAAGTCAACCCTTTGACTTGACCAATCTAAGTAGAGAAAATATCAGCTTTATTATTTTATTATAGGCGTGTTTTTAATTTCAATAATGTAGAGAATTCAATCAATAGGCTGTTGTTAGTTGGTTGAATGTTCTCTCTCTTGTTTGTTATAGATATTTTGAGTTTGTTAGGATATTTTCTTAAATAAATAAATCAGCCATGATTTATTTTATTTAAGAGAATCTAGTTTGTTATAGGTCTAGATATTTATATTATATCTTGGGAAGCAAGACATGCGCCAATTCTATCTATTTAGGGTTGGCCATGTGATGTCTTGTTCTCCAAGGAAGACTCTTGTATTCTACTATTTAAACTTTGCAGTTTGCTTAATGAAAAATCAGCTTGAGAGAGATTAAACCCAATTGGTTTAATCTATCTCTTGGGCCAAATAAACACACGTGTGATATTATTTTCGGCATTGGAGAATTTCGATCATCCTCATTCGATCATCACCATGATCGATCTCTCTTCTCTTGTTGTTTAAGTTTGGTTGATTGATTTAATCAATAGAGATTGTTCTAGAATTAATTGTTAAAGATCACTCTAGTTAATCAATCAGATTTAGCGTTAGAGCCAATCTGATTGAACTATCAAAATTGAATCTTTCAATTTATCAAACTCGTGTCTTTCTCCATTCGATCAATAGTTTCGTTGTTACTTTCGCCACAAGCAATCTGATTTCGAAAGCTTTTGTAGGTTGAATTCGTTTATTGGCAAGATCGGGACTTTTGTGGGTCATATACGAGATTTCTAAGGAGGATTCCGAGGCAGTCACGTATCAAGTGGTATCATATTCCAGCATCTCGCCAAGTAATATCTTCTTCCCTCAATTTCCTTTCTAGTTGATTAATTTAGTTTTTTAGCCTTAAAGTTCATACCTTTTTCTTACCATATACACTTTGAGACAAAGGCTGAATTTTTCCATACAAAACCACCATATTCCGTCACCATCACCACAACTTCACCGCCGACAAACACCAAACTGGTGTCGCTGCCCTCAACCGTACCTCCCTCCACCACCGTCCGATCACAACCCCACCAACCCCACCTCCATCGGACAACAGTAAACCCTAGACCGCCACCCCCCATTCTCGAAACCCTAACCCTAATTTCGGAAAAAACCCTACCGAAACCCTAACCCTAATTTCGGTAAACCCTATTTGAAACCCTAAACCTTCCTTATGCCAACTCTAGAGCCAAACCCTAACCCCAAACTAAACCCTAGTTCAGCCGAGAACCCTCCAAACCCTAATCTCCCTTGTGTTGCTTGCCCCCCAAGTAATTAACCAATTAGGAGATTTTTAAGGTATTTTTGCATGTTTATTGGTTGGGGTTGAGTTTAGTTGCAATATAGATTAGCAATTGTTTTCCTACAATTTTACGAGTTTTTCATTCATATTGCATGATTGATAGCGATTCATATTGCTTGTTTAATATTTGCTAATTTCTGTCATTGCATTCCATTTAAATTCGACCAACCCTATCTTCTATTTTAATTTGGCTTCTAGTTGGTGTCATTGGTAGTTTAAAGTCACTTAGTTAAAAAAATCAGTCTAGTTTCGTTTCTGCCTTATTGTTCTTTGCATTTGTTTTTACAATGCTTTGCTTGTTTATTCATTCTAGCACAAGAGTAGATTGTGCATAAAGTGAAAAAAAAAATCAGAAAAAGAAGTGATCTACCCCAACTAGTTTCAAGCCACTTTCACCCCTAGTGATTGCTTACTAGAAAAGTAGCTAAGTAAAAATCACTTTGAAGAAAATTAGTGACGAAATAAAAGTCACTTTAGCCTACCATATTTATGTCCTTGCATGCTTAAATTTGGCTTTATTTACTTGCATAGAGTCAATTGAGAGATTGCATGTGTTTAAAAGATTATAAAGGGATATCATGCATTGCTTGTCTTATCGCATACTCGCTATTTGCTTGAACTGCATATTTCCTTTAATTATCATTAGTATACCATATATACACCTTTACTCCCTCATTTCAACCCAAAAACTGAATTAGTTGATTGGATTGCTTTGAAGCAAGTTTTGGCTTGATTAAGGTGTGGTATTGCTTGTTGTGATTTGCTTTAGAACACACTACTCTCTCTCGTTTCTTGCTTGTTTTAGGAACAATGGTGATCCCAACTGATCCTAACCCGGCTGAACTAAATCTTACTAAGGAGGCAATCGACTTCATTAGGTTGTCCATTAGTGAGAGCATTAGAGAAGGGCAGCAACGAGCTGCAGAGGTCGCAACTGCGGCGATGAATCCGAGAATGCAGCGTATTGAGGAGCAACTTGCAACATTAATTGAATCAACTCAAGCAAGTCAAAAAGTTTCCCCTGCAATTGAGCTTTCTAGTGACCCGAATAATGCCTCAGCTAGCAACAAAGGCAAACAACATGTAGAAGATGAAGAGCATGATGTGCTTGCTAGCTACAACAAAGACAACGATCTACTTGGCCAATATTCACCTAATGGCAGCCGAGGTAGAGGAAGAGGCATGGGAACGAGGCAACCACCGGTTACACAACAACAATTCTATACTCAGCAATCGGCTCGGTTCCCTCAAGCTACTCATCATCATCAAAAACAATACAATAATCTTTTTGATGATGTGACTTATGGCTATCCCGGGGAAGAAAGACGCCCATGGAATCCTCCCCTTGATGATTTTTACAACCAAGCTGAGGTTGTAGAAGACATTCCACCGGCTTATGGAGTACAACGGCCAGCCAACAACAACAACACTAATCAGAACGTGAACCAGATTGGTAAGCGTGATATAAAGATAAAGATAGAGCCATTCAGTGGAGAGCTCAATCCGGAGAAGTATCTAGAGTGAGAACAAGCTACAAACTTCATTCTAGATCACATGAGCTATGAAGAATGGGAGAAAGTTGATGTTGTTGTTATTCACTTCATTGGGACCGCTAGAAATTGGTGGTTCCGAATGAAGGAGGATAGAATTAGAAAGGCCTTGCCACCTATTGAAACTTGGGGCCAGCTAAAGTTTGTCATGAGAAAGAAGTATGTGCCAGAAGAACACACCGAGCACATGAGGCTTAAAGTTGTCACATGCAAACAAGGAACCAAGTCTCCAACTGAGTACTTCAATGAGCTTGAAGATTTGAGCTTCAAGGCTGGAATTCATCATTCCCAAAGGTCTCTAAGGACCCAATTCATGGCTGGACTGAATCAATCCATTAAAGACACACTTGAGACTCAACAAATCAAGGATCTCAATGCATTAGTGCATTCAGCCCAACTACTATATGAATAGCAACAAAGGAAGCAGAAGGAAGCTTGGAACGCACCAAAGAGGTATACTCCTAATTCTAGTTCAAATTCCAATTCTTATTCTTCTAACCCTTCATTGCAGCAAAAGGGAGCTTTTAGCTCACCTAAACCAATAGGTTCTCAAGGCCAAAGACGTCCCACAAATGCACCTCAAAATCAGCTAAGGTCACGTGACATTGTGTGTTACAAATGCCAAGGAAGAGGTCATTATGCCAAGGATTATCCAAATCAAAAGCAAGTGCTCCTTACCACCAATGGAGGATATGTGAGTGATGAAGAAATACCTCCAAATAAAGTGGAGGAGGAGAGCAATGGACAAGAAGAAGAGGACGTGGGGGCCATCGAACCGGACTGCACCGAACAGCCTTTAACCTTGGTAACCATGCGTACTCTTACTTTACAAGAAACACCTAGGCTAGATCAAAGGGAAAATATTTTTCATACTAGGTGTATTGTGAAGAATCAAGTGTTATGCATGATAATTGATAGTGGTAGCTGCTACAACATTATTAATGCTAAGGTAGTTGATCACTTGCAATTAAAAACTCAACCTAGGGCTACTAGTTATGGTCTCAATGGTATTAATGATACAGATGGTTCTAATCTAGTTACTCATCAATGCTTAGTCCGTGTTTCCATTGGTAATTATGTTGATGATATCATGTGTGATGTGGTAAACATGGAATGCACTCATATCTTGTTAGGTAGACCATGGTTATTCAATAGGAGAATTATTTATGATGACATGCTTAATACCTATTCGTTTAACTATGACGGGAGGAGAGTGTCTCTTCTACCATTGTCGCCCCAACAAGTTTTACAGGACCAGGTACGAAGGGACCAAGCTAGGGCACTTAGGTGTGCCAAGGAAGAGAAGGAAGAGGCTGAAGCTGCGGCCAAGACGGCGTCGCACCGCTCGGTGCCCGTTGCATCTACAAGCAACACCGGCGTTCCCCAGTCTCCACCCGGGCGTTCTGGCTCAAATTTTAGGACAACATCAAGCATGAGTGGAGCTACTGAATGGGACAAAGAACGCTGAGAAAAAGTGCCTAATTCGTCAAAAGTGCCGAGCAACACTTCCAGCAGTGCACTTGAGACGAAAACGGGGCTATCTCCCAAACCACTCGAGCGTTTTGGCTCAAATTTTGGGAGCAATTCAGAGACTAAGAGAGCTACAAATCAGAAAGAAAAATGCCTGCAAAAGGAGCCAAAAATCGGCTTAAAAGGCAGTGTAGAGAAGCGATCTCTAGTAGCACAATCTAGTATTTCTTTCCCTACTTCTTTTTGTTTACTTCTTATGAGGAAATAAATACTAATTATAAGTCAAGATATTTCACATCTTCCAAAGTGTATTCAGGATCTATTATAGGAATTTGAAGACGTGATGCCTGAATAGTTGCCACAAGGCCTTCCACCAATTAGAGGCATTTAGCATCAAATTGATTTGGTGCCCGACGCTTGTTTACCTAACCGTGCAGCTTATAGAGCAAGTCCAAAGGAAACTAATGAGCTTCAAAGACAAGTGCAAGACCTCATGGAAAAAGGCTAGGTGCGTGAATCCCTCAGCCCATGCGCGGTTCCAGTGATATTGGTGCCAAAGAAGGATGGCACTTGGAGAATGTGTGTTGATTGTAGGGCGATCAACCAAATAATAGTTAAGTACCGTCATCCCATTCCTAGATTAGATGATATGATTGATGAATTGCATGGTGCTAATTTCTTTTCAAAAATTGATTTAAGAAGTGGGTACCATCAAATTAGAATGAGGGAAGGGGGTGAATGGAAAACTGCTTTTAAGACTAAGTATGGATTATATGAATGGTTAGTAATGCCTTTTGGATTAACTAATGCACCTAGTACTTTCATGAGGCTTATGAACCATGTCTTAAGAAGATATTTAGGAAAGTTTGTTGTAGTCTACTTTGATGATATCTTAGTCTATAGCAAAACTTTGCATGAACATGTAGATCATCTTAGGGATGTTTTGGACACTTTGAGATTAGAGAAGCTTTATGTTAATTTGAAAAAGTGCTCTTTTTACTCGGAATCTACTGTTTTCTTGGTTTTGTTGTGTCTAAAGGTGGATTGAAGGTAGATGAAGACAAAATCAAGACAATCAAGGAGTGGCCACTGCCGACTACACCAACCATGGTGCGTTCATTCCTCGGTTTGGCTGGCTTCTATAGAAGATTTGTGCGTGATTTTAGCACAATTGCAGCCCCTCTCCACGAGCTTACAAAGAAGGATACAAGCTTTAAATGGAGAGATCAACAAGAGAATGCCTTTAACACATTGAAGGACAGGTTGTGCAACGCCCTGATGCTCCAACTCCCTGATTTCTCCAAAGCATTCGAGATTGAGGTGGATGCACCAGGCCATGGCATAGGAGGCATGCTCTTGTAAGACAAGAAACCCATAGCTTATTTCAGTGAGAAGCTTAGTGGGGCTGAGTTGAATTACCCTACATATGATAAAGAACTTTATGCTTTAATTGTAACACCCCCTTCCTACCCTAGAGGTATTACCGACAGTAACCCCGATTAAGACTAAACCGAAGCTACCCAAGGCTTTAAATTGACTGAACAAACTAAAAGAAACATTACAGCGGAATAAATACAATTCGTCTTATACAAACCTTAACTCAAAAAGAATTAGTAAAAACTAGAACAACCTTTTGTTTAAACAAAATCTTCATCAAGTCTTCCTTGATTTCTTATTTCTGAAACTCAGCTTCGCTTTGAAGTAGTTCCACATGATCTTCACTCAAGTATAGCCATTGGAAACCTTTCTTCAACTTCTGGAGCTTCAAACCTCTGAATCCACCTCTTCAATCAACTTCCAAGAAGAACCTGATGTATTGTATACAACGGTGGACACCAGCCGACCATATAAAAGAAAAGAAAATGGACGAGTTAGTCTAATGAAAGACTAGCAAGCGGAGAATCTAACATGGTTCTTATGGTTGTAACTAAACGTATTGGCATCCAAATCCGATTAGACTCGGATTATGATCCAACAGTTAGCAGTCTTATAGAGAATAAGAAGGAGACTCGCATAATCAAGAGAGAGAACACCACCGTTTGTGGTTTCTTGTAAGAAGCATAAACAATTGTTGGGAATTCATATTCATCACATAACATTTAGAAAAGCCTCCATCGACTATTCAGATTAACTTAAATCAAGGTTTGTTTAAGAATCATTCATAACCGGAAGCAAGAATGGCCTTCCGACTGGACGAACCATTTAGGTATATTAATGTGCCTAACGCACTTATCTTATATTACTTTCAAAACTTTTCGCAACCAAGTTGGTGACTTTTAATCGGCTCGAACTACTGCCGAAATATTCTAGTATTGTAGAGATCATCGGAGTATTTCATCCATGGTCATCTACCCTGTACCAAGATCACAAGACTTAAGCTCTCCTTGATCTTTCATTTGCATATGGTGAGGTAGATAGAGAGAGGCCTATTACCCTGTCATCTACACTACACCATGCCAAACTTGCACTTAGCTAGAGTGCTCATCACCCCTCTCACACGAAAAGCAGGGGAAGAGTCATGACCCACCATTAGGATTAGGCCCCTCCTAATGCAATATTGTTTTAAAGAGAGGATATGGAACCACGTTCCCCTCCCTGAAACTACCTTAATTCAATAACAATGTCTCAGCGTGAGACAGCATCCAAGGTCACCCATAACGGACCTAAATCCAGTTCTACCGCAAAACTGAATAGACAACATGGTCATTATTTCTAACAAATATAACAACCTATCATATTTTATTAAGCACACAAGTTGTTCCCAACACAAATATTAAATGGGATTCAATTCCTCATTTAATAACCATAATGCAAGAGAGAACCGTCTACTTGCCTTAGAAGGCGTGCTCAACGTCCTTAGCAATTCCAACAATAATCTTTATCATCCTTCTGACAAATATAACAAAAGGATTTCTCAGCAATGAGCTCACAGAAACATTTCTTAGTTGTATACTCAACTCCTACAACTTCCTAATCGATAAACGATTTAATTTCCAAATATCAATATATAATAAATCATTAGTTATCATGCTTCAAGGAGCCATCTTGGCGGAATTATAACTAATTATCCGCTTCACTTTTGAAACAATTTTCTAAATAAAAATTGTTTCTCAGTAACAGTTCTTAAAGGTTACCAAATCTCGGATCAAACGGATTAACAACGAATCCCGAGTAATCATCCGAAGTCCTTTACCTGACAATCGGTATCAAAACTTGTATTCACTGTAACTGAAGATCCGGACGTCCGTTTCTCGAGCAGTTTGGACCTGTGGGACCGTATCAACGTCAAGATTATAAAAACCATAAATTTAATTAGCAAAGCGGAACCGAAAAGCCCTTACGGTGGCTCCGCAATCAATCCGCTAATTAATTTCGATTGTATATACCTTCACTCGAGCCCATGGCTCGTTTGGCTCGATAGTGGCTCGATCCCCAAGCCCGAGGGTAGTCGAGTATTGTTCGGAGGCAGCTCTTGCTATGGGTGGGGGTCGGCTAAGCTACCGATCGCCGACGACGTCGCATAACGAGGCGAGGAAGATGACCGACGGTGACGTATTCTTCTCTTGAGCTCGCCGTCGTCTTCACCGTCTCGCTCTCGAACTTCTCTTTTGCAGAAGCAACCTAGCAAGAAGAAGATAAGGTGATGAGGTGGAGGAGACAAGGAGGTGAGGTGGTGGAAGAAGATGGTGGACGGGGCGGAGAAAGCTAGCGTCGGCGGTGTAGGAGATTTGAATTCATTCTCCAGCCCGTCGTTCTCGTCCTTATCCTCTGCTTTCATTTTACCCAAAGTCGAGCCCCTTTTGTTGAATCAATCTCACTGGTTCCTTCTTTACTAAGACAAGAGAAGAGGCGGTGTTTAAAATCAAAACCCATGTCGGAACAGGACTCGCGTTAAAGCGGTAAAATTATGTACCTCGGATGGAAAAACTTACTAAACGAAAAACGTCCCGTATATTATGTAGACCAATAAAACCAATTTTCCTTGATTTTATCTTGCTACCTTCAATTTTTAAGGCTTCCGTTTCGTATTTTAAATCCATTCCGGTACATAATTAAAAAGACGGCTTATCCAATAAATATTTTTTTTCCACCAAAAAATCCTAGAATTCACATCGTTCCATAAAATCATTTCTTTGTGAGTTTAGGATAGCACTAATAATTTTCTAGGATTTAATCTCCAACAAAAATATTGGATTAAGCGTTAAAACGGTCAAAAAGATTAAAAAGGATATCCGAAAAAAATTTAAAAATATCCTTAAAAACCGCAGTTATTACATTAATTAGGGTTTTGAAGACTTGGTCTCATTATTTGTGGCCTAAGGAGTTCGTTATTCATTCTGATCATGAGGCCTTGAAGTATTTGAAAGACCAATCCAGACTCAGTAGGTGACATGCAAGATGGGTTGAATTTATGGAGACCTTTCCTTATGTTGTAAAGCATAATAAAGGCAAAGAGAATGTGGTAGTTGACGCCCTTTCTCGCAGGTACATTCTCTTGAACCAATGTGATGTGAAAATCCTTGGATTTGCAATGATTAAAGAGTTATATGCTAGTGCTCCTCACTTTGCTGAAATTTATAAGAATTGCATGTCTAGGGGAGAAATAGATTCCTACTTTATTGATGATGGTTATTTATTCAAAGCTGGAAAATTATACATACCTTCATCTAGTATATGTAGGCTTCTAACTAAAGAGGTTCATGAATCAAGAGGACATAGAGGGCTAAAAAGACTTTAGAAGACTTAAAAGAACACTACTATTGCCCAAAAATGAGTAATTATGTGCTCAGATTTGTCAAAAGTTGTGTTGTGTGTGCTAAAGCTAAATCTAGACTTAACCCTCATGGCTTGTACCAGCCCTTACCTATTCCGAGTTCACCTTGGGAGGACATTTCTATGGACTTCATTGTTGGATTGCCTAGAACTAGGAAAGGTAGATATTCTATTTTTGTGGTAGTAGACCGTTTTTCCAAAATGGCTCATTTTATTCCTTGTCACACGACTGATGATGTTGTGCATGTTGCTGAATTGTTCTTTAGAGAAGTTGTTAGATTGCATGACATTCCTTGTTCTATTGTTTCAGATCGTGATGCTAAGTTTTTGAGTTATTTTTGGAAAAGTTTATGGTCTAAGTTGGGAACTAACTTGTTGTTTTCTACCTCATGTCACCCACAAAACTGATGGGCAAACTGAAGTCACTAATAGAACATTAGGGGTTTTACTTAGAACTATGCTTAAAGCTAACCTCAAGCGTTGGGAAGATGTTTTGCCTTTTGTGGAGTTTGCTTATAACATGTCAATCCATTCAGCTACTAGAATGACCCCTTTTGAGGTTGTTTATGGGTTGAATCCAAGGACGCTAGTGGATTTGACGCCTCATCCCTACAAGAGAAAAGAGAGCTTTGAAGCTAACAAGAGGGCTGAGTTTGTGAAAAAGCTACATGAGAGAACCAAGATGCACTTAGAGAGAAAATCAATGAAGTACATAGCCCATGCTGACAATGGGGCGAAAACAAGTGATCTTTAAAGACGATGATCTTGTTTTGGTGCATCTTAGGAAAGAGAGGTTCCCAAATGTTGTGTACCTGCCCTAGCCCTAGGGTCCCGAGACCGTGGCGACCCCCTTGGACTAATCTGCGGCTCCGTAGGACTCGTGCCAAGTCCCATGGTCCGCCTCACCAACGGCACCACGGCCCCGAACACGCGAGTCGCCAGCGTCGGGCCAACCGGCGTCAACACATGAAGTCCTTGTGCGTCACGCCTCGGCTGTGCCGTGCCACACTCGGTACCGAGCCATGCCACCAGCCCTCGGTACCGTTCCAGCCTTCCTCGGTACCGAGCCCCACGCCTCGGTACCGACCACCATGTCCACGCCGGGCCAACCCAGCGTCGCGACATGAGGTCCGCGTCCCGCGCCTTACCCTTGTCGTGCCACGCCTAGCTTGTCGCGACATGCCTTGCGCGCACGCTGGCGTGCCGACGCCTTATCGCGCCGCGCTAGCCTTGTCACGGCCTTGTCGCGACACTCGCGACATGGCCACCGTGACCACTTTCCATTTTTACTACTTTTAGTATTATTTCCTTTCCGAACATTACTATTTATATCTTTACTATTATTAATGAGCATTTATGGGCTTGGGCCTAAACGTTGGGCTGCTTGCATGCGCAACCCTAGTTTGCCCCATGCCTCCTTAGGGTTTCTAGGAGCTCCTCTATAAATAGGAGCCTCCTCTCATTGTATTATTCACGCTTTGTTTGATTAATGTTATGCTGTCGAGATTTCTCCAGAACTCATCATAAAGGCGTCAACCCTCAATTCTCTTCTCATCCCATATTCTTCAGGTTTCCGTCAAAAGAGACCACCATCTTAAATCCTTTCACTTCTTCCCTACCAAGTCTAGTCGTTAATTTGGCTCAATTCTAACAAAACCGCCGTGAGGAGACCATTTACGAGTCCAAGATCGATCCATCCGTGAATCCTTCAACGGGGTTCACATCACCAAACCAAAGGAAGAATAAGCTAGATCAGCGTGGAGATGGTCCATTTTGAGTCATCAGGAAGATCTGCCCTAATGCCTATCAAATGGATATGCCTGGTGAGTATAGTGTCCATCCGGCGTTTAATGTGTCTGATCTATCGCTTTATGTGCCAGATTTTGATTCCGACATCGAATCAGAGACGATTCGAGTTCAAGTGGAGGAGAATGATGCAGTGAAGCCAGCCATGTCTCCTACCGACGTCGATGAGTTGATTCGAGTGCCTTTTGACGGACCAATCACAAGGAGTCGAGCTAAGAAGATTGCTCAAGGCACAACAACAATCTTAGTTCGATTGGCTGCGGTTGTTGAAGAGCCAAGCAAGACAAGATGGGTCTCGTGCATTCGGCATCAACTAAGCCCGGATTTAATGGATTAACTACAAGGGCCGAGTTTCACAATTATTTCTTTATTTAGATACATATATTAGCTTGTCTCACTTTAGGGCTGAATTTAGTAAGTGACCGGGTGAGATAAGTTGTTACATGGGTCAAAGTCAACCCTTTGACTTGACCAATCTAAGTAGAGAAAATATCAGCTTTATTATTTTATTATAGGCGTGTTTTTAATTTCAATAATGTAGAGAATTCAATCAATAGGCTGATGTTAGTTGGTTGAATGTTCTCTCTTTTGTTTGTTATAGATATTTTGAGTTTGTTAGGATATTTTCTTAAATAAATAAAGGGAAAATTGCTCTAAATATCCCAACCTTGTATTCAGTTGCACACTCTACCCCACCCTTTTTGAATTTCACAAAATATCCTATACTGTGGGGATAGTTGCACACTCTATCCTCGAAGTGCCCCCATTTTGGGTAAATTTGTGGATTGACTCCTCACCTTTTTATTTTGTGACAAAAATACCCAACCCGTGTAAAAATAATTTTTAAAAATTATAAATCTTGTCCTTATAAGGATTAAAATATTAAAAAATAATCATTTTAGATCTCTTTTTGTTCTAAATCAATTTTAATGGAAATTAATTTAAAATAATAAATTTTCTTTATATACAAATATATTTAGTTAAGGTTAGTTCCATTTTTGGTAAGGTGCAAAGCAAAAACATAGCCTTATAGATTTACCTTTCTCATTTCTATGAAAATAATGTCAATACTTTTATTATTTGGCTAATATAAATTCTCCACTTCATAACTAAACACATAAATCTATAGTCATAACTTTGATTTTAAAAGTAGTTCATCTTAATACTTTTTGTTCATTATTATTTTTGAAATAATTTTAGACAAAAATTAGTAAGAATTTTCATAAACTAATTTTATAAAAGTTTGAAAATATTGAGTTATTACATAATCATCGAGTCCAACTTTTGTTTGTCGAAAATAAAAAAAATTAATTATGAATATTTTTAATGCCTTGTTTGGTTTTTTTTAAATAATTGAGTTTTTAGGTTTTTCATTTACTAAAAAGGAAATTTGGATTTTATGTTTAATTTAATATTTTTTATTTAATTAATTTGCGTCACTATGTTTAAATAAACATGGCAAATCATAAGTTGTACAGTATAGTCATAACTTTGACTTTAAAAGGGTTATGAATTTTTTTCCTTGTATCTAAATTTATTTTAAAAATAATAATGGAAACAATATTAAAATGAGTACTTTGTAAAATAAAAGTTATGGATTAATTATCTATGTGGTTAATTATAAGGGTGAGAAGCTATAACATAAGTTTTATAAAAAGGTTATGAAATCTTTTTTACTTGTGTCGATTTTCTAAAAAAAATAATAATGAAAAAGTATTAAGATGAACTAATTTGTAAAATAAAAGTGGTTTAATGATTTATGTGGTTATTATAGAGGTAAGATTTATATTACCAAATAATAAAAGTAATTATATTTTTTTATATATGAGAAAATTAAACCCATAGGGTTATGTGATAAATGAAAAAAAATTGTTTGTACATAAATTGGACATTTTTGTTACAAAACGAAAAGGAGAGGGCTTAATTCATAATTTTACTCAAAATGTGGACACTTCGTGGATAGAGTGCGCAACTATCCCAAAAGTATATGATATTTTGTGAAATTTGAAAAGGTCGGGGTAGAGTGTGCAACCGAATGAAAGGTTGGGATATTTGGAGCAATTTTTCCATAAATAAATCAGCCATGATTTATTTTATTTAAGAGAATCTAGTTTGTTATAGGTCTAGATATTTATATTATATCTTGGGAAGCAAGACATGGGCCAATTCTATCTATTTAGGGTCGGCCATGTGATGTCTTGTTCTCCAAGGAAGACTCTTGTATTCTACTATTTATACTTTGTAGTTTGCTTAATGAAAAATCAACTTGAGAGAGATTAAACCCAATTGGTTTAATCTATCTCTTGGGCCAAATAAACACACGTGTGATATTATTTTCGGCATTGGAGAATTTCGATCATCCTCATTCGATCATCACCATCATCGATCTCTCTTCTCTTGTTGTTTAAGTTTGGTTGATTGATTTAATCAATAGAGATTGTTCTAGAACTAATTGTTAAAGATCACTCTAGTTAATCAATCAGATTTAGCGTTAGAGCCAATCTGATTGAACTATCAAAATTGAATCTTTCAATTTATCAAACTCGTGTCTTTCTCCATTCGATCAATTCGGTTTCGTTGTTACTTGCGCCATAAGCAATCTAATTTTGAAAGCTTTTGTAGGTTGAATTCGTTTACTGGCAAGATCGGGACTTTTGTGGGTCATATACGAGATTTCTAAGGAGGATTCCGAGGCAGTCACGTATCATTATGTATGTTTGATTTAGATCATGTTGTGATTGTTTTTATCATAATTCTATTCTCTTGTTCTTAATCCTTGAAACGAAAGTGTAAAATGAATTTGTAGTTCATAGTTGAAGCGAAAGTGGAATCATTGAATCAGAATAGTCAATTTAGGATTTTTAAGCGAAAGCGGATCGATCCTAGTTGAGGTAGAAGAGATAGATAGTAAAGTTTATTAATTTAGCGAAAGTTAATTGATTTACTTGCTTATTTGACGAAAGTTGACGAATTTATATTATAAAAGCATGATCTTTGTGTTTCATTAGCGTTTGCATGCATAATTATTGTTGTGGGATACCAAAACCTTAGAATTCTCTCTCTATTTGATAAAAATCCAAACTTTATTGATTGCTTACGCCCTAAGTAAGAACTAATTTTGATACTGGCTTTCTCCCGTGGACGAACCTGACACCCTTGTAATCAACGGGGAGAGATTATAAATTTCTTTGTTGTCAAGAAACCCTTTCAACAGTAGTTACCTTACTAGAAGGGCTCAAGGTAGCAGTCACACTCAATATTAATCCCCTTATAATAGCATGATATAATTTAATTATTATTAATTGTTTAAAAAATATTTGGAAAGTGCCTTGAGAAATTAATATTTTTAGTTAAGGAAATTAGAAATTTGTGTTGGGGTTGCAGGAAGTGTTCTTTTCCCATTGTTTTAGGGAGAGTAATGCAGTAGCTGACATTTTAGCCAAAAGACATGTCAATGTTACTCATTGCCGTCAATTGGCTTCCTTCTATCTTTAAGTTTCTTCTACTCAAGATTCTAGTATTTGTAATTTTAGAGAGTTTATTTTCATTATCCTATATCGTTGCATTTTTTAAAGATGATTTAGACTGACCTTATTTCTTCAAGGTAGAGGTGTTCAAAAATATCCGATCCGGTGATCCGATCCGCGAAAATCCGGATCCATTGGAAAATTATCCAAATCCGATCCGATCCGAGAAAATTAGCCGGATCACCAGATCAGATACGGATCGGGTTGTCAAACCCTTCGGATATCCGAGGGTATAATACATGCATATATATTTTGTGCAATAACAAAAAGTTTATAGTCCAAGTCGTTTTATGTGCTTCGACTTCCAAAAGTACTACCCTTTGTTGTTTGTTTTTTTAATTATTTTTAATATATTTCACCCCACAAATAAAATTAACGATAAATAAATCCTAAATCTATATTTAACGTCCCATTTTTATTTTATTTTTTCTATTTTTTTATGCGGACGATTATTGGGATCATGATTTTTGAGTGAAATTTACCAAATGAATAAATCATTTAGAACTTAATTACAAAAAAATTATAAAAATATGAATATTCGGATATTCGAATATCCGTCACAAATATCCGATCCGAGCTGAGCTATACGGATCGGATATCCGGGTATACTCGGATCGGATACGGATATGGTTTTAGAGAAAATTTTATTGCGGATATTTGATCCGATTAGCCGGATCTGATATCCGGTAATCAGATCGGATATCCGGTTATAAACACCCCTATTTCAAGGTAACCTAATATTTACCTTGTAATAAACTAGTAGCTCGAAACGTGATAAATATATAGAAGGATGGGGAAGAATGTACAAGATACGCTTGACCAAAAACGGGTCAAGGTGAAAAACTACAACCCTAACAAAACCGTGTCTAAGACCCTATCATCCCAAAAAACTATAGACACGCAGTTGTATCAAAAAAATAAAAAATCTTAACATTATTTTATTGTCGGTTACAGACTCGCAGGTTATGGTATTAGGTTTTCACCTTTCCCGTGCGCCTCAGCTCATCCCGCCGTTCGCATCTCGCAGCCGCATGCCCGCGCTCACTCTCTCGGTCCTCCGCCGACCGCTACGCCTTCATCGGTCATAGCCACGCCGGCACCGCTCGACGTTCATCCTCCCGCTCCGCGCTCTCCCTCTCACCGCCGCGCTCGCACTGGTATCACGGATTCACCACCAAGCCTATACATCGAAGTGTCGAACTGGTAATGAATGTTTTCTCTCCCCTTTTTAGAATTGGAATTTCAGATTGATGCAAAATTAACATGTATTTGCTCAAATGCTTTTCCAATAAAATCCATTAATTTAAAGGGAGGGAATGAGCGACGCAAAAGGATTACTATCCTAGAATGAAATGAAATGCATAGGTTGGTCTCTAGAAATTAAATAATGTGAGTGATTAAGTAATTGCATTGGCTAACTTCAGAATGAGGAGCCCAATCAGCTATTGCTAGTTTTTTTCTTAAAAATTTTGGATGCGTATACACACTAGAATTATTAGTCAGATTTTATTTTTTTATCAAGGTCTGGTTTCATAATTAGCTAACTCTTAAGATTTTAGTTTATCAGTGAATTTATTAGTCAATGTTATCTTCAAAACGGTTTGATTTCATGATAAGCTAACTCTAGCGATTAGGTTCCTCAATGATGATGTCTGATGAGGAGGAAACGGCCCAGACAATGGACGCCCTGAATGGTGGTGAAGAACAACAAGCTGAGCAGAGATCTTCGAATGTGGAGGAGAAACAAAGAAAGAAGAAAGAAAAGATGAAGAGGAAACTGTTGGAAGAGACTATGAGTCTCAAGAGCAGAGGTGTTTGCTATCTTAGTAGAGTTCCTCCCAAAATGGACCCTCTGAAGCTCCGACAACACCTCTCCCAGTTTGGTGAAATCCTACGTCTTTATCTCACGCCGGAAGGTAGACTCTACTTCAAATTTGATTAAAAAAAATCTTTAGTTATATATATGGTAGCAGGTGCTTGAGAATTTGTAAGTAGCATTTTCAATTGCAAATTTTTCCAGTTTCGTTTTTTTTTTCTTCTGTTGATTGGATTAAATTTACAACTAGATTGAACTGGCAAAAGAAACGGAAACAAATTATGTTATTTGCTGAAGTGATTTTATACCTATGGTGTTATGATATTTATGTGTAATACATCATAAATGTAGGTAAGTTTAGGTTTTAATTTGTACCTATGTGTGTAATTCTTTCAGTAAGGTTTCTGGAGCTTTGATTTGGTAATTGATCAAAAACCATGAATTGCAGATCCTAATGCAACATTGCAACGTAAGAAGGCTGGTGGATTTCGTGGACAAGAATTCTCAGAAGGGTGTGTATTATGACCTAATAGTCTTTCCTAAATATTGTGTGGTATGCTAGCTTCAGGTGCCATGCTTTGTAGCTAGTTTCTAGTCTAAAATATGATCTTTTCATTGTTGTCTTTGTAGGTGGGTTGAATTTGCAGACAAACATGTGGCAAAAAGGGTTGCTAATATGCTAAATGGGGAACAAATAGGTAAATTCCTGTATCAAACACAGGTTTTATTTTTCTTAGAGAACATTTTGGTAAAGTGCGTGAACTTCTAAGATGGAAATTATACTGATGATCATTGATGAAATATATGGTCTGTTTTAATAGAAAAAATTTGTGCAAATAAAAATATTTTAAAGAACAAGCAAGTTCACTGTTAGAAATTGACTCAGTAGACTAGAGGCTCCTTTGAACCCCTGAATCATGTACCAAGAATGAATATGAAAGCAGCGCAATCCTTTATGAGCTCCTGGTATACCAACTTGTTTAAGAATTTTTTCTAGACAAGCAAGCGCACATCAGTTCTCCTAAACAAAATCTTCTCCTTCTTTGGGTCCCCACCCCATCCCCGTCTTTAACTTGTAAATAGCTTGCTTCAGGTGCTAGACACACCAAAAGTTGGAGCCAATTTTTTTTATATGTACTAGGATAATCAACAATGAAAAAGGGTAGTCGTCATAGGTTCACATCCATTCCATTGAATATCACAATTCAAAATGTTGTAATGTCATTGGTTCACAATTCCAATGTTGACGATAGAAAGTATCATAAGGAAATTCTTTTACTCTTTCGGGGTATGTTTCTCATGAGCATTGAACTTTAGTTCTTAGTTTAAAAAAGCGCGCCTCGGGCGCGCCTGGGCGGTGGGCGCAGGGTCCAGCGCCTTCAAGGTGCCGGGCGAGGCGGTTTACAAAAGGCGCGCGCCTGTGGCGCCTTTCCATAGGGCGCTGAAGGCGCGCTTTTCGCGCCTGGGCGCGCCTTTTGTTCTATGGCTGCTGAATTGCGTTAAAACCCTGAAAGTAATATCAATTATCATTTTTTTATCAATATGGGCTGTTGGCCCAAACATATTAAAGCCCATTTGAACTAATAAAAATAAAAAAACAAATTTAAAACAAGAAAAAAACACATTCTGTTCACGATAGAAAGGAGATGGAGAATTAGAAACCCTAGCCACCCATCACCCAACGCCCCTGCTGCCCGCCAGCCCTCCCGGCCACCTGTCCGACGCCGCCACTAGTCCGACCTCCGACGCCGCCAATGGTCCGACCTCCGACGCCGCCACCCTTCTGCTGACGCCTCCGACGCTGCCACCTGTCCGCTAACGCCATGCTGTTTTGAGTTAAAATATGCTCTAGAAATGGTTTCACATGTTTTTGACACTTGTATGCGCCTTGCCTACGAAAGGCGCGCGCCTGCGCCCTGCGCCCTTCGCCTGGGCTCCAGGGCCATTTGCGCCTTTTTGCGCCTTGCGCCTTTTAAAACTAAGCTTTAGTTATAATCTTACAAACTTGTCAATGATAACTCTTCTTTGGCACCCCTATCTTCTTTCCTCGAACATCCCCTAAGATGTCTTATTTCACAAATTCTTTCTTTTATTGACAAGTTCAATCTTGACAGGGAAGTCAGCACGCCAACAATTAATCTTATGTCTTCCCCTGCTTGTTTCACAAATTCTACTTGTAAAGCTTAGGATCTTACAACACCTATCTAGCTTCGGACATCATAAGAAATGGTTTGAATGGTTTTCTGTATGATGTTTGACCAGGTTTCTTTCTACAGGGTCAAATAATGAGTGCATTGCAATTGACAACTTTTGGTGCACTGAGTATTGCAAATTTTAGATTTAACAGAAAATGGCATAGTTTATATTATAGAAGTGCCAATCCTAAAATAAAATAAGTTGACTTTCTCCAACTCTGGTTTGCTACTAGGTGGCAAGAAGAGGTCTCAATTCTACTATGATTTATGGAACATCAAGTACTTGAGCAAGTTCAAGTGGGATGATTTAACAGATGAAGTTGGTGAGTATTTGCTTTTATATAGTAACTTCTCTTTATACTTACAAATCAAGCTGCCATTTGTGGAGCTGATATAGTTACCTAATTGGGTGCAGCATATAAGAAAGGTGTCCGGGAACAAAAGCTAGCAATGGAATTGTCTGCTGCCAAGAAAGAGCGTGACTTCTACCTGTCAAAGGTTGAGAAGTCTCGTGCTCTGAATGCGATAGACGAACGCATGAAAAAGGTATGTAGAGTTTACTTTTCTCTAAAATCAATTTGGGTCAATGATTTTTCTTATGTTAGTTGCTTAAAGTTACTTTGGTCTGGTAGATTAGATTTTACACCGCTAATAGCTTAAGCTCACACAAAGTATTGTTTTAATGATCGAAGGTTTTCTTCTTGAATCTAATGTATCTGCATAATTCATCATTCTGCTTTTTCTTTTAATGGCACAAAATACAATGTGAAAGATTTTGATATTCTTCAATGATAATTGTTTTTTAAAATGCATTCTATTCACCTACTTCTATTCGAATGAGTTTCCTCATTCCCGTGTTAACGAATATCCCATATAGTAATTTTCAGCTTGTTATGATCTTTTCTTCCCGTCTTATTCAGAAGCAGAAGCTCCAACAAGAATCAGGATCGAATGCAGACAACCTTGTAGATCAGCACGATACACGACCGAAGGTGGTTCGATTAATGCCCCAGACCAAACCTGTTGCAGATATTTCTAGACAAAGCAAACCTAGGCTCTCTAGAGATGTATTGGCTGAGGTAAGCATGAGCTAAATTGGCTTCATGTTTGATAACATCATTCACTTTGTAGTGTTATTGACTAACCTATGTTCTTACCATTTTAGGTGTTCAACAGCTGATAGTTTAAGCGTGTACTTGGACTATAACTTATGTAAGACATCAAATATACATGACAGATTCCTCTCAACTGCTAAGGTAAACATTATGGAAGTTAATATGACAGTTGATTATGTGTTATATTGTAAAACTACCAAACTTGGACGTCTAGGTCTTGGTCAATCTGTGTTCCAAGAAAATTTTGATCTCGGTTATAAAGGTTACTTCAACTTATGTAGGTACCGTTTGGCCACATGTCAACCTAATATTCAATTCGCCTATGTGTTATTTTTTGCTGTTTTTGAATTATTATTTTATCAATAATTTGGGCTCATTGTATTTAAATTAATTAGTTCTTAGAATTATTGAAATAACAAATACTTAAACTTCCTAATATCTAGGCATTTCAAATTTTAAATTTTAAAATATTATTTAAATTAGGTAAATTTGAAAAATAGTTTATTTATGCAATATATTTTAAGCAAAATCCGTGCGTGGCACGGGAATTCAACTAGTTTGATACTAAAAGATGCCCTGCCTTGTCAAAGGGAAACTCACTGACTAATTATTTGGACTTATTTTGTTTTAAATAATAAAACTGGTATGGCCTTTTATCTGGACTTATTTTGTTTTAAATAATAAAACTGGTATGGCCTTTTATCGTGCCGATGACTGAGGATAAATTAAGCTGTTGATTCTAATGTTTTGCAACGTTTTTGGTATTGGTTTTCTTATTGGTTAACCAAAAAGTCAATAATAATAGGTCAATCTCAATGTTTCACTTGGTTCTCTTCCCTTCCCTCTTTTATCTTCAAATTACAATTGCACTCATAAAGTAAAAAATAACCTTTTTTTGGTGCATTTAGCTAAAGTGGAGTTTCTCTAGGTAGAGTTTGAAAAATCTTAACTACTCCGTATTAATTAATAAATAAAGAGTTGAGGTTCATTTTTTTTCTCTTCAATTTTTTTCTTTTTTTCTTTTTTAAAGAGTTTATTATTTTTGTGAGAGGGTTTAGAAATGTATTCATAGAGTTTGTTTTTAAATATAACTCTATCGGAGCATAACTGTTTTTTGGTGAGAAAAGAATCATGTGCAATTTAGGGATGGGGTGATATAAAACTTAATATTGAATGAGAGAGATTTTTGTGAATTGTTCTGATGGACTTTTCTATTGAGATGATAGAATTGAGATCAGATGTGTGTGTATTACGGTATAAAATGCGAGCACATTATACCCGTCTGATTATCTTATATCTGTGGCCACGATTAATACGTGTTTAAAAAAATTTCTAAATGGAGGGGTATATTCGTCATTTTCCTATACATTCACCCCACCTTCTTCCCCGTTTTTCTTTTTGCCTTCACCGAGATATAATGTTTTTGCAGCTATTGTTTGATCTTCTCCCATAAATCATTTTGCCATGTTTTAATTGGATTTAGTTGTTGTTTTTGAGCACCTGCACAATACTTTCTTCATGAATTTAGTTTTTTTTGATCTTATGATTTTAAGTTCGAATTTAGGTTTTTTTTTTCAATTTGGGGGTTTTTGATTTCGGAATTCTGTTACTTCGAATTGTATAGATTCAACAATGTTTTTAATGTTATTTATTGAATTTTTGTGGCTTTCTACTGATTTTTGTTGGTGATTTCAATTTGTATGGATTGTCCCCCACCTATATAAGAGTATAATCTTCTCTATGTGAACCATATTTCACCATCTACATTGCTAAGACAACTTGTTTCTTTATTCTATCTATACTTGACACATCATACACTAGATTGAAAGTTTGTTGTAAGGCTTAGCAATGAGGACACGAAAAAGGCGTTGAACATCATACAATATGGTAATCTCTATTGTTCATAAATATATTATTAACCATAATGACCGAAATTATGAACATAGCATATCAAGTTATGAACCCATACTATTTATGAACTATAATGAATGGCACAAGTAACAAGTATCGATAATTAATTTCATGAACCTTATTGATAATTGTTATGAACCTAATCGTATTATGATATGAACTCGCAAAATACGATTTATGGTGTAGATTACGTGACAAATATAACAAGTATTATGAATTAAATTACATGAACTTTATTGATATTTGTTATGAACTTAACCGTAAATGAAATGAACCAACAAAATACCTCTTATAAATACGAGACAATAACAAGTATTATAAGTTATATTTAATGAACCTTATTAGCAATTGTTATGAACCTAACCATGTAAGGACATGAACCAATAGACCAACTTTTATACTAAAAGTCATGAACCATGAGATAAAATATTATGAACATATGATTATAAAAAACTGAACCACATGAGAAAATATCATGAACCAAAAGACGTGAACCAAAATAACAACTAAATAACTAATATGACTTAAAAGACATGAGTTGTAAGATAAACTATTATGAACCTATATTTATAAAACATGAACCAAATGAGCAAATATCATGAACCAAAAGACGTGAACCAAAATAACAACTAAATAACTAATATGACTTAAAAGACATGAGTTGTAAGATAAACTATTATGAACCTATATTTATAAAACATGAACCAAATGAGCAAATATCATGAACCAAAAGACGTGAACCAAAATAACAACTAACATGACATAAAAGACATGAGTTGTAAAATAAACTATCATGAACCTATGCTTATAAAAACATGAACCAGTAAAAGAACTATCATGAACCAAAAGATATAAACCATACGAAGAGTTAGCCTATGTGGAATTTGAACCCACATCTATGTGCACATGCACATTGCTCTACCATTTGAGCTAATAGGCTATCACATACGAATCAAGTCAAGATTTTACAATATGATTGTATGTTATGGAGATAGAAACAATAATTTCCATACCTTCTCACAGCTTTGCTCATGAAAAAACTTCATTAGGTTATCATCATACATCAAACTATGTTAAAACACCTAACTATTAAAGACATAAACCCACAAACCTTGTCAAAACACAACTTTATAAAGACATCAAACTATGTCAAAACACTTAACTATATACTATGAACCTATAGTCATTACATTAACTACTAAAAACTAAAATATCCATGAACCATATATACAAAATCATGAACCAGCACATCACCTAATATGAACCATAATATGCAGAATGTTCGAATCCCACATTTTCGTTGGCCTTGATACATGCTTTAAGCTGGTTATTGTAAGAATCGGCGTCCATGTCAATTCCAAATTCATTCATATTAGTTAAGAAGTTGAGCATATCAAGAGGCAAGACCCCAATCATCAAATTAGTCCACAAGTAATAATTATACACCAACAATTTATATGAAATTTTCCTTGGTCCAAACATAAAATCCATTAATACGTGAGTTTCAACCCTAATATGAACTAGATTTTGAACTTAAACAATACATTCATGAAACCTCTAGAATATTAGTCAAAGTAGAATTTATGAACCCTAAATTTCGAATTGAACTAGGAATAAAATCATACTTACCTTGTTGTGCTTTCTTCATGATTTCCTTTTCGATTTTCATAGTTTTTGATGGATTCGAGTGCGAGCGAGACGGATTGAGGTTTAGGGGTGAAATCTCTTGCGTGGGATTCATATGGGAGAGAAGCATCTTCAAATCATTGAAGCGTGTTTTTGATATTTTGGGGAAAAATGAGCTTTTTATGATAGAAGGGTAATATCGTCTATAGAATTAAAATTTGACATTATTACTCGTGTTGCCACTTTAAATGAACCGACCCTTTTTCTTTATTTTCTTCCAAACCCATTTGTTTTAATTTGCACCGTTGATATATTTGATCCGATGGCCTAAATTTGCTCGCAACGCTCACCCTATGAGATTAAGCCATCCGAGCGTGACTCTAAGATGATAAGCTTATTTATACAAAGTTACTCCTTAGGCCCCAAGGCACTAGGGTTTACAAGGTATACATAAAATATATAAGGATAGAATATTATCTAAGAAATCATATTAACATAGAAATAAAATCTATCCTTTTGTGTGAAATAATATCCTAATACCCCTTGCAAGATTATGGTATGGTGGATTTCTGACATGAAGTTTGGAGCGAAGCTGTAAAAATCTGACAATACCAACACCTTGTGTTAAAATGTCTGCAATTTGATCATGAGCATGCACATGCGGAACAATTAACGAACCGTCTTCAACTTGTTCTCTGACAAAGTAGTAATCAATCTTAATATGCTTGGAATGCTGATGAAATACTGGATTGGCAGACATATAAGTAGCACTCAGATTATCACAAAGAAGAATAGGAGGCCGAATCAATGGTGCCTGAAGCACCAAAAGTAATTGTTGAATCCAAATTAATTCATGGGGAGTAAAAGCAATGGCTCGGTATTCAGCCTCAGAACTGGACTTTGCAACAACATTTTGCTTCTTAGAAGCCCAACTAATGAGATTACCCCCATAATAAATAGAAAAGTCATGTTGAGAGCGACAATCATCACCATCAGAAGCCCAACCAGCATCAGAAGAGTTAACTAAACGATGATCAACAGAAGGCCGAATAATGAGACCAGTAGAGAGTGTGCCTTTCAAATACCTGAGAATCCGCTTGACACTAGATCAATGAACTTCAGTGGGAGAATGCATAAACTGACAAACCCGATTAACAAAGTAAGAAAGCTCTGGCCGAGTTATGGTAACATATTGCAGTGCACCAACAATGCTTCTGGACAAATGAGGGTCAGGAAAGGGATCACCATCTCGAATGAGGCGTGAGGCCGGCTCTGATGGTGAGGAAATCGGACGGGCATCATGCATTTTACTATGCAAGAGAATATCACGAAAATACTTTTGCTGAGTCAAAACAATAGAATCCGAGTGCCTTGTCATCTCAATGCCAAGGAAGAAATGCAAGGGACCCAAATCTCGTAAAGAGAATGTCTTATTCAAGAGCAAAATAAACTGATCAATTTCTGCCGGAAAGGAGCCCGTAATAATGAGATCATGAACATAAACAAGAATGCATATAGAAAAAGAGCCAAAACGTCCCACAAAGAATGAAGTGTCAGATTTACATGACCGAAACCCGTGATGCATAAGGAAGGAACGGAGCTTGTGAAACCATGCCCGAGGAGCTTAGTTAAGACCATAAAGAGCTTTACGTAGCAAGAATACATCATTCGGACGTGCAAAGTCAACAAATCCTAGTGTTTGAGACATATAAACATGTTCAGTTAAGTCACCATTGAGAAAAGCATATTGATATCAATTTGACGCAAGGTCCAAAACTTTTGCAAAGAAATAGACAAAACAATCCGAATAGTAGTTGACTTAATAACCGAACTGAAAGTGTCAAAATAATCCACTCCTCCTTCCTGATTGAAGCCCTTTTCCACAAGTCGGGCTTTATACCTCTCTATAGAGTCATCAGCCTTACACTTTATCCTGTATACCCACTTACAACCAACAATGTTAGAATGCATAGGGTGAGGTGGAAGCTTGAATGAAGGTCTTTGGCTCATCATAAAGGTCAGGTGTGGCAGGTAGAGGGTGTTTGGTGGCATTGAAAGTTTTTGGTTTAAGGTTGTTGGTTTTGGAGCGAGTAACCATGTCAAGTCGAGAATTTGGGGCGGGCCGAAAATAAGAGGGTATAGTTGATTGCACAATATGAGAATCAGGAGAAATAGAGGAGTTAGATGGTGTACCTGTGTTGGTCGAAGTCGAAGCCGAGAGCTCGTCCCCAAAGTCTCATGAAGCCGGACTCGTTAATTGGACAAGTTCGACAATTTGGGGTGGCGGTGTGAGTGGGAAGGCTGTATGGGGCTGATGGGAAACGATCAAAGGGAAGAAGATGATGTCGGGGATGACTCAATCGTGATGCATGGAGAGGTGACCGGCGGAGATGGCGCCGACGAGGGTTGAAAATGTAATATCCGCTAAATTCTAAATAAAATAAAATGGGTAATTGTCCCAATAAATTTTTTTCTTCTCTAAAGTAGAGAATTTAATAATTTTTATAATCTCATATTATAAAAGCTTATAAATGTTTACTACAATGAAAATTAAGAATTTAATAAAATATGTTAAACAAGTCGGATAAGTATTTAAATATTTTGTCTTAAAAGAGAGTTTAATTATTTTTAAAATTTTCATAATAAATTACAAAAATATGATAAAGGTTTATTAAAGTGGTAAAAATCTCAAATGAAAATAAGCTTTCATAATTTTCGAATTTAATTAATAAGATGCATTTACAAGGCTATCAAAAATAACAAACAGAGTGCAAATAAAGAATAGGCAAGAGCCGGGACTCGAACCCAAGACCTCTTGCATCTCGCCCCTAATCACTTACACTCATTTTCGCTATGCCATTGTAATTCATCTACTCATAAAAGAGTTTTTATTGTTTTATTCCCTTATTTCCTCTTCTTCCTAAATTGAGCAAATCAGACATCTGATTGAATTGACATACATCCAATTCTCACCATCTTCACCTCTTTTCTCCTCCAATGAACAAGATAGCTTCCATGGCTAACCAAAAACCTCATCACCCCATGTCATCTTTGAAGAAGCACAACCCCCACCAATTTCCTTCAAGCTCCTTTTCTTTCAATGGTCAATTTCAACCATGGAGGATTGAGAGAAACACAATTTTTGGCTATAAAAGGGGTTGGGATTTCAGTAGAAAACTCACATCATCTACTTCCTCTTTCTCCCTTGCAAAACTCATCTCTTTCAAGCAAAAATTCAGCCAAAGAGCCTTCAATTTAAACGCCGATCGATTTTTTTTCAAAAAAAAAACTCACAAAAAAATCCCTTCTCCCTTGTGTGGCCACCGAAGCACAACCGGAGCACCGCCCCTTAGCCGGACCGCCGGCCACCACACGCGCCGCTGCCCAAGGTCGCTGCCACCGCCCAAGGACGCCTATGTGATGCTGCTCGTGGAGTCCATCGTCGTTCTTGGCTTCAAGCGTGGAAAAGAACAGAAGAAGGGAGTTGGGCTAGGTATTTTTGGGCCTTTTGAGTTTATGTTTAGGCTGATTTAAATTAGGCTCATGCACTAATTAGAAACAGTTTTTACATATTAATTTCTAAAAATATATAAATATATATAAAAAATCAGATTTATAAAATGTAAATGCTTGTACATAGTTTTTAATAAAAATAAACATGCATGCATGATTCTAGAGGAAAATAATTTTTGTAAACTATAAAATAAATTCTAAAAATATTTAAGGGTTATAAAAGTGATTTTAAGTATGGAAGATCTAATCTTAAAATTTTTATTAACTTAGGCATATTTTTCTTTTATAATAAAAGAAATAACATAAGATAAGGGGATTTATTGAAACAAGACTCTATTAAAAAGAGAATAAACTTGAATGTCTTTTAAACCTATTATAATCTTTGAAATAATATTAGTAAGATATATTGTATAAGGTATTTTAACAAGAATGAGATTAAATAAATAATTTTACATGTCTTTTATATAAAGACATATATTATGATAGGCATGGGAAAATTGTTAAATAAAATCATGGGATTAAATTATGAGATTTATATAAATGAAAAATATAATATAAATAATATATTTACCTTACTTGGAGCTTAATTTAATGAATAAAAAGAATTAGAACAAGATGATGGAAATTATTAACTTAAGACTATTTATATAGAAAAAGGCTTGCATGTCCTTTAAAAATCATATTCTAAACTTAAATATATTTTGGATAAGATATTTTGGGTCATGAGATATTTTTTATATAATTAAGTGAAGAATAAAAAGATATATTAAAAATATGGCATAAAAGGAGCTTCTTGGATTTTATAAGAAAAGTGGTTAATAATATCAATATTGGATTTAAATAATCTAGATAATATCTTATTGGTGGACTTTACTTAATATTGTCACTTGCATGTAATTATTTCAAATTTAAAAATATTTTAATAATATTGTTTTAACTTTTAAGACTTAATAAAGAGAATGAATATTCTAATGGTTTTTAACCATAGATTAATTAATATTTTAACAACTCAAGAAGGGGTGTGACTTAACTTTCAAAATACCATAATGCTTGGTTATAATGTTAGAATAATAAGTTAAGCTAATAGGAATATTTTAATAATATAATTAATGTCATGACTTGACTTTCATAAATGATGATGGATAAAATTAAAATAAGGATTTTATAAATATAATAGGATATTACAAATATAAAATATTAATAGAAAATATTATTATTTTATCCGGCTCCATCTAAATTATTATTAAAATAATGTAGAAATTATTTCTCTTATAATAAAGGATATAAGAGATTTCCAAACTTTAAAAGAATTTAAAGAAAATTCTTATTAAAGCTCGTATGCCTCTACGCTTAAAGTACGACTTTCAGGATCATGATCTATGTCCACTCCGATTGCAACGGAGGGATGAGTGGCATCGTAGCTAAGTGTCAAAACTGGGTTTCCCTTAAGTGGTCCGGGCCATGAAAGCCCCCACACTCTATAAAAAAATCATTAACATAATCGACATTATCCGTAACAATATAAGATAAGTGCCAATGCACAATTAAAAGACCGGTCCGCAAGGGCGCGAGAGATTTTCAAAAACCTGTATGAATTATAACGTTCCCAACATACTTTCTACTCTAACAAGTCTACAATCTCGTAGTTCTTCTCTCGATTAACGAGCTATCTCCTCTCATGATACACTCCTTCCCGTCCCGATAAGCCCCACATAAAGACCTACACCTTTCAACACATCCCAATAATATCTCTCGAATATTATAAATTACCATAATACCCTTGAGAATTTCCATTCTCGCTTGCTTAGTCTCCTTAGACAAATTCGACATTTTCTGCATTTTTTCCTGGTATTTCTCGCCCTTCGCGACAAATGCCAAACTGTAGGAAGTCACACCGAAGAGTTGAAGACAGAGTCTAGAAGGTTCGAGAAGCGTTATGCAAGGCTAGAAGGTCAAGGCAAGACGACGTTGAAGGAAGGAATTTTCATAAGAGCAAATTAAAGCATTCCGAAGATAGTGCACCAACTCTTCTATTTTAAACCAAGCAAATCATCATCACATGAATTGTCTTGGGTAACTGTACTTGTAATTTCAACACTTCATTTCAACCCTTTTTATATGGGCTTCATTTTTCCGCTGCTACACCATTTGTAACACGACTCCCAATGTAATGAACGACAGTTCTTATCAATAAATAAAATTCCGTTTTTTAGTCAATTTCATCCTTAATTACCTTTAAGTCTCATTCGTGAGCATCCGTTTATTTATGTAACGTTTATGTCAATTTCCGCATTTCTATAAGTTTTAGTATCATTATAACGCCTTGGGTGACTTTGGACGGTAAAGTCCGAGGTCACTGGCGGTAATACCCAGTGTTGCAAAATAGGGGTGCTACAGAAAAGGCAATGGTGATGATGCTTGTTGGAGAAGGGAACAATCAGTGAATGGGGCTGAATTTTCGGTTGGTGGTGAAACAATGGAATGATGTTGTGGGTAGGGAAAGGTTAATTCATCAAATATGAGATGGCGAGTGACATAAACCCGATTAGTTGGAACATGAAGACACAAGTACCCTTTGTGTTTGGAGGAATAGCCATGAAAAAACATGGAGAAGAGCGAAACTCAAGCATGTTAGAGTTGTAAGGCCGTAAAAAAGGATAACATAGGCAACCAAAAGTTTTAAGAAAGGAATAATCAGGGACTTTGCCATATAGAGATTCAAAGGGAGATTTTAATTGGAGAATAGGAGTGATTGTACGATTATGGAGATAGACTGAAGTGTGGAAAGCATGCTCCCAAAATTGATTTGGTATTTTTGATTGAGAAAGAATGGAAAGACCCTTTTCAACTATTGTCCTATGACAGCATTCGGCTGCACCATTCTGGGACTGTGTGTGTGGACGTGAAACACGATGGATAATTCCTTGAGATTCAAGTACTTTTGAGACATTCCTAAATTCACCTCCCCAATCAGATTGAAGTTGCTTGATTTTAACAGAAAATTGTGTTTCAACCATCTTTTGGAAGAGAGTGAAATAGTGTAGTACTTGAGATTTTTGAGTAAGAAAATAAGTCCAAACAAATTTTGTGCAGTCATCCATAAATATGAGAAAATAGGAATTGCCATTAAAAGAAGTAACATGGGCAGGACCCCAGACATCAGAGTATACTAAATTGAAAGGAACAGAACTTGATTCATGATGCCTTTTAAGGGGAAGTCTATGACTGATGAAATCCGAAATAACGAGGTTCGCTACGAGACAAGAAATAAGATTATTATATTTGAGTGCAAACACTTGCTCCTTTATTTATGACTTTTCTCCGAAATAACGAGGTTACACACCTACGAGATTGATGAACAACTTTAAGAATTACACCTAGACCTCCTACGAGGTTCCGAGATCAAACCTAAATGTTGCGAGGTCGACGCTAAGGCGAGGTAGATTTGGATACGTGGTGTAGAGAGCTTTGTGAGATTTTGTAGCGAGGTCTTTAGTGTAGGCGAGGTCTTTGTATGACTTGGAGTCTTTTTGTGGATTTCTCTTATCTATAACGAGGTCTGTTGACGGTATTCCTATCACGACGATCTTTAACAAACAAGAGAGTTCTTGAGTTCAAGTTGTTTTTCGACCCCCTCTTCCTACGAGGTCCTTCTCTATTTATAGAGAATTGGGGGGCTGAGTTTAGGCTAATGTCCGATGTGGGATACTTGAAATAGGGGTTTTTGATTGGTCCATGAGTGAGGTCACCTGTGATTGGTTTGGGAGTGAGGCCGCCGGTGATTGGTTCAGGAGTGAGGTCGCTGGTGATTGGTTCGAGCGGGCGGGCGTACTTAGCAGAGTTGGTGACGAGGTTGAGACCTCGTCCCGGGATGTTTGATAGACCTCGCGCGCGTTGGGAGTTTTTGTTTTTTAGATAACCACGTGGATGTGGGTACCCAACTTGCCTATGGGGGCCCTCCTGGGCCCACTTTTTGCTTTTGCTGTTTTGGACATCATCACAACCCCATGGCCTGGGGGCCTCGCCCCGAGGGTCGCAGGGCATAAGTTCCCTGGATTTTGCGAGATGTGGGGTGTTTTTTAGTGGTTATGAAGGTCTCGAGGTTGGGAGGGCGTTTTTGCGAGGTGTGAGGCTCTATTATGCGTGGATAAAGATCCCTGGGCCTTTTCGCCGTTTTCTGCTTAGTGGGCCGTCTAGGTAAGAGGCCCAAGAAGCCTTTCGGGAGTGGGGGGAGGCTCAGATCTGCTCTATATAAGGGCGTATCCCACACGCTTCCCTCCCATCTTCTCTCTCCAATATTCTCGCTCTTTCTCTCTCTGTCTCTTCGTCTTCTTTGAGCGGTTTCTCTAGACGGTTTCCGACGAGCTTTCCGCCGTTCGCTAGTTACGCCAACGCCTTCCCTTCGTCAACATTTAAACAAGTAAGTTCTTGATCTTCTTCCTCCTGTCTTTCGGTATTTTTTGCCTTTGATTCTTCCCTTGTTCACCTTTCGCCCCGCGTTTCGTAAGGGCGACGGTGAGTCGCCCGGCGTTTCGCGCCGGCGTCACGGTGGCGAAGCGGCGGTGGCAGGGTTGTTGCGTTTTTTGCGTTTGCTTTTTGTTATTTTTCTTCGTTCTTTCTTCGTTTCGTTTCGCATCTGGGTGGTTGTTTTGTGGTTTCAGGGTGTTTCTTCGTTCTTCGCTTGCTTCCGTTTCGCATCTGGGTGTTTGTTTTGTGGTTTCAGGGTGTTTCTTCGTTCTTCGCTTGCTTCCGTTTCGCATCTGGGTGGTTGTTTTGTGGTTTCAGGGTGTTTCTTCGTTCTTCGCTTGCTTCCGTTTCGCACCTGGGTGGTTGTTTTGTGGTTTCAGGGTGTTTCTTCGTTCTTCGCTTGCTTCCGTTTCGCACCTGGGTGAGTGCTTACGATTTCTGGGTGTTTCTCCGCTGGTTGCGCGGCGGCGTTGTTGGTGGTTTTTGTTCTGTAGAGCCCCCGTCTTCCCTCGGTTTTTCGTCTCCTCTCCTTTCTTTTTGCCCTGCTTTTCTCCCCTCTTTTTCTCTTTGCGTTATGCTCCGGGGGGCGGTGTTGTGAGACGGTGGTGAGATGGTGGTGGGGGGTTCGCCGCCGCGAAGGTATCGCTGGGTTTTCCGGGTTTATCGTTTTTCTTTCTTTCTTTTTTGCTTGGGGCGACGGTTGAACTCCCGTTTCTCCGCCCACCATTTTTCGAATTTCGAAAACCCTCGGGAGCCCAAACGTCATGACGTCTGATTGACGGGACGTTTGGGCTTCCGCCGCTGGCCTCCACCGCTGGTTGGCCTTCTTTTTTCTCTTTCCTTCCTTTTGGCGCTTCAAATTCTTCTTTGTTGTCCTATCTTGTTAGAATAGCCCGTAGGGTGCCACGTGGCCTTTCCCTCTATGACCTCGCGTTGCTTTGTCCCTCGAGGTTGCGATCTCGTGCTCTTTTTTTTTTCGAGGTTATAATCTCGTGCCTTTCCCTTTTCGAGGTTATGACCTCGTGCTCTTTTTTTTCCGAGGTTATGATCTCGTGCTTTGTTCTCGGGCTTGACTTCGTCTTTCCTTCTTCCCCGGGGTCATGATCTCGTGTTTTTCTCTTTGTTTGCCTTGCCTTTAGTGCCTTACTGACCTCTTCTTTTCCAGGTGCTAGCTTTTCGCGGCCTGGACAATCTTTTCATGCCTAGGAGAGCCTCTGCGAGCCCACCGCCTGGCTTTGTTTTTAATTTCCAAGAGAGTTTCTATCAGGAGGTCTCCGAGTCCGTAGGAAGCGTAGAGCCTAGTGATTCCCAGAACCCGAGTTCCCCTTCGTTGGTCTTCAGCGAGCCCTCATCCAGCGACTCCGCCGTTTCGATCAGTTCGCATTTCCCTCGTCTGCGCGTATACTCTGGTGTTGAAATGGCTTCCTCTTCTTCTCCTGATGCGATTGCCGCTGAGGTCGAGGCGAGGTTGGACACGGCCATTGCCTCAGCTTCGGCCGCATACGTGCCCTCGAGCTTTCCCGAGGCCTACATTACTGATGCTGTATCCGGCGTTCCCGTCGTCCTCAGAGAACGGATTCCCATGAGTCCGAGTACCCCCGAGGCCTACCTGTCCGAGGGGGTGCCCTCCGATTTAAAGCTGGGTGACCTCGCGGACATAGCTAGAGATTTCCCCTGGCCCGAGGGAGTCGAGCTGGCACTGCCAGAGGAGGAGGGGCGGCCCCTGGCATCCTACGAGGGGTGTGTGGTCGTGAACCTCGTCCGCCTTCAAGCGGGTTTTAGGCTGCCCCTGGCCCAACACATCGTTGATTTCTTGTGGGCCATGGGTGTCTGCCCCGCTCAGTTGTTCCCGAACGCCTGGCGGTTGTTGTGTGCTTACACGATTCGAAGTCGCGAGCTTCTGGACGAGCCGAATCTCAACGACTTATCGGCGTTAGTCTTGGCGAGGAGAGAACCTCGTTGTTCCCTGGTCAACCTCAGCACACCGAACGTCAAAATCATCTCGACCCAGTCGAACTGCGGGACGTGGAAACCTAAATGGTTTTTGGTCCGAGACCTCAGCGGGAGATATCTTAATTTCCCTGTGGCACCGGGCAACTTCGAGAGATGCGTGTGCCCGTACAAGGTCGCCGAGTTCCAGGCTCTCAAGGCCAAGTACGCCCCAGCGTACCGGGCGCCATACGAGCGCTACCTTTCTCAGGACCGGCTGGAGCGGGCCGGGCTGAGCCTCAGTTTCCCTCCTCGCGAGGGCGGAGAGGGTATTTTATTATCGCCATTTCCCTGATTGTTTTTTTTCTGTATGTTTGCGGGGTCATACACCTCGTTTCCTTCGTTTTTGACCTCGTCCTAAACTGCTGTTTTCTTTTTACCTCTTTCTTGACAGTGAACTTTCTGCACGCTCTTACCACGACGTCAAAGGGGAAACAACCTATGACGTCTACTTCCAAGACCCCTGCTCCCCGGGTCCTCAAGGAGATATCAATCAACGAGCCGAGCTCGCAAACGAGAGCAGGCACCACGCAGCCGGGACCTGTTCCGCCAACGGCCGCGGCAGGGGGAGCCCTGCCCAAGGGGAGCGTTCCGAGGGCGTCGCAGTGGGACGTCACGGGGCCGCCCCAGGGGGAGAAAAGGCCTGATCTGGTTCCGCCAAAGGGGGCCACCACGAAGGGGACCACTCATCCACCCCGGGCGCCCGATGATAAGACCCTGCGGAAAAGGAAGGAAGCGGGGTCTTCTCCTGAGAAGAAGAAGAAGCCCCGGTCGGGCGACCACCAAAGAAGCTCGCGGGAGCTGGAACTCATTCCCGCCTTCAACTTCGAAGGGCGAAGCCGCGGGGATACAGGCCCCCACCCTGCCAGGTTTCATTGTCCCGGACCCATCAGGGGGGCCCCGCTGGACTGGGCCCGGGGAGATTACAAGGAGGAGGTCGCGTGGGCCAACAACCTCACCGAGGCAGCGCTTGACGACGAAGCCGCTCGGTATTCGGACATGGTAAGTCTCTTCTTTCTTTTTTGTTTTCGTGTGTTTGATTCTTGTGTCTTTCTTGTTTCTTTTCTTATCCTTCTGTGAACCTGCAGCACACCTTTTTTGACAATTACAACCGAAGTCGCATCGTCCTTCTTCATTCG
Source organism: Fallopia convolvulus (assembly GCA_964016875.1). Lineage (NCBI taxonomy): Eukaryota > Viridiplantae > Streptophyta > Magnoliopsida > Caryophyllales > Polygonaceae > Fallopia > Fallopia convolvulus. Next base: position 10,025,793 of record OZ024737.1, read on the forward strand.
AGGATGGACAAGATGGAGGCCGCGCTTCGGGCCCGCAACGAGGTGTGCGAGCGACAGGCCAAGGAGTTGTCCGAGGTCGCGGAGTCGTCTAAGGCCGCGGAGGCTGCGGCCAAGAAGCGGGTTGAGGCCGCGGAGGCCGCGGCAAGGGAGGAGGTGAAGGCGGCGAGGGAAGGGGAGAAGAGGGCGAGGGGCGAGGCTGAGGTTCTGCGGAGCGAGGTTGACGGGATTCGAGGTAAGCTCTCCGCTGAGCATGAGTTCTACAAGGCGAAGGAGGCGGAGTTCCTGAGGGCTGAGGAGGAGATCAGGCGCCTCGAGGGGCGTATTGTTGAACTCAACGAGGAAGTCGAGGTCGCGGGTCCCAGGTATGTGGACTCGGAGGAGTACAAGGCGGAGCTGGTGGAGAGTGTGAGGACGATGTTCCACCAGGCCATCCGTATGGGCCTAAAGCAGGCGGTGGCAAAGTATGGGCACCTCAGCCCCCAGATCATCTTCTTCAACCCCAACTACAATGAAACCATGGGGGAGCTGGGGTCGACGGATCCCGAGGGGGAATGCCAGTTCTTCCTCAACGAGGACGGGACTGTGTCCAGCGTTGCGCCACCCGAGGTAGAGCTTGTTGGGGGGAACCCGGAGTTAACCTCCACGGGACCTCAGCCTGCGACCAGCGCGCCCGCGCCTCTTGCCTCCGCTGCCCCTGCTGAAACTGCTCCTACTGAGGCCTTGGCTGGCTCCGCCGAAACCCCTAAGACCATTGATCTTACAGGTTCCAAGGTTGAGACCTCGAAGAGATGATAACTCTCCTTTTTTTTATTCTGGTGGCCCTACGGGGTTTGTAATTGAAACATTCTTCTTTCTCCTCTTTTTTTGTTCGGGTGACCCTACGGGGTCTGCAATTAAAACATCTGTTTTTGGTCTGTGCCCTTCGTCATTTTCTTTTCCTATGCTTGTTTGCTTTAGACTTTCTTGCATATTCCTTATCCGTCCAACCCCATGGTTCGAGTGTCACATCTTCTGTGGGGCTCGGACCACACCGGGTGTTGTAGTCCTGTGGAGAGATCGTGAGCCTCCGTTCGGACCTCGTTTTTGTGGAAGTTCGTCCCAACCTAAAAAACTCGTCTGCGAACCTTGTTCGTGTCGCGAGACTTTCCAACCCCGAGCGGGGAGTGAGGGGTGGGACTCTTCAACGAGACTCTTCAACCCCAAGCGGGAAGCGAGGGGTGGAATTTTTTCAACGAGATTCTCTAACCCCAAGCGGCCAGCGAAGGGTGGAATTTTTTCAACGAGATTTTCCAACCCCAAGCGTGAAGCGAGGGGTGGAATTTCTCAACGAGATTCTCCAACCCCAAGCGTGAAGCGAGGGGTGGAATTTCTCAACGAGATTCTCCAACCCCAAGCGGGAAGCGAGGGGTGGAATTTGTCAACAAGGTTCTCCAACCCCAAGCGGGAAGCGAGGGGTGGGATTTTTCAACGAGATTCTCCAACCCCAAGCGGGAAGCGAGGGGTGGAATTTTTTCAACGAGATTCTCCAACCCCAAGCGGGAAGCGAGGGGTGGAATTTTTCAACGAGATTCTCCAACCCCAAGCGGGAAGCGAGGGGTGGAATTTTTCAACGAGATTCTCCAACCCCAAGCGGGAAGCGAGGGGTGGGATTTTTCAACGAGATTCTCCAACCCCAAGCGGGAAGCGAGGGTTGGAATTTTTTCAACGAGATTCTCCAACCCCAAGCGGGAAGCGAGGGGTGGAATTTTTCCAACGAGATTCTCCAACCCCAAGCGTGAAGCGAGGGGTGAAATTTTTCAACGAGATTCTCCAACCCCAAGCGGGAAGCGAGGGGTGGAATTTTTTCAACGAGATTCTCCAACCCCAAGCGGGAAGCGAGGGGTGGAATTTGTCAACAAGGTTCTCCAACCCCAAGCGGGAAGCGAGGGGTGGGATTTTTCAACGAGATTCTCCAACCCCAAGCGTGAAGCGAGGGGTGGAATTTTTCAACGAGATTCCCCAACCCCAAGCGGGAAGCGAGGGGTGGAATTTTTTCAACGAGATTCTCCAACCCCAAGCGGGAAGCGAGGGGTGGAATTTGTCAACAAGGTTCTCCAACCCCAAGCGGGAAGCGAGGGTTGGAATTTTCTCAACGAGATTCTCCAACCCCAAGCGGGAAGCGAGGGTTGGAATTTTTTCAACGAGATTCTCCAACCCCAAGCGGGAAGCGAGGGGTGGAATTTTTCCAACGAGATTCTCCAACCCCAAGCGTGAAGCGAGGGGTGAAATTTTTCAACGAGATTCTCCAACCCCAAGCGGGAAGCGAGGGGTGGAATTTTTCAACGAGATTCCCCAACCCCAAGCGGGAAGCGAGGGGTGGAATTTTTTCAACGAGATTCTCCAACCCCAAGCGGGAAGCGAGGGGTGGAATTTGTCAACAAGGTTCTCCAACCCCAAGCGGGAAGCGAGGGGTGGGATTTTTCAACGAGATTCTCCAACCCCAAGCGGGAAGCGAGGGGTGGGATTTTTCAACGAGATTCTCCAACCCCAAGCGGGAAGCGAGGGGTGGAATTTTTCAACGAGATTCTCCAACCCCAAGCGGGAAGCGAGGGGTGGAATTTTTTCAACGAGATTCTCCAACCCCAAGCGAGAAGCGAGGGGTGGAATTTTTCAACGAGATTCTCCAACCCCAAGCGGGAAGCGAGGGGTGGGATTTTTCAACGAGATTCTCCAACCCCAAGCGGGAAGCGAGGGTTGGAATTTTTTCAACGAGATTCTCCAACCCCAAGCGGGAAGCGAGGGGTGGAATTTTTCCAACGAGATTCTCCAACCCCAAGCGTGAAGCGAGGGGTGGAATTTTTCAACGAGATTCTCCAACCCCAAGCGGGAAGCGAGGGTTGGAATTTTCTCAACGAGATTCTCCAACCCCAAGCGGGAAGCGAGGGGTGGAATTTTTCAACGAGATTCTCCAACCCCAAGCGGGAAGCGAGGGATGGGATTTTTCAACGAGATTCTCCAACCCCAAGCAGGAAGCGAGGGGTGATATTTTTCAACGAGATTCTCCAACCCCAAGCGTGAAGCGAGGGGTGGAATTTTTAATGAGGGAGTGTTTTTAGAAAAGCCTGCAATCCTTTATTTACCAACTGTGGTGAACAACGGGGTTTCGAGCGTCTACATGTAATATTTTTTGAGTCGTGCGACGTTCCACGTTTTGCTCAGCGTGCGCCCCTCGTCGTCCCTGAGTTTGAATGCCCCGGGCGCGACTTCTTCCCCGAGGATGTAGGGTCCTTCCCAGTTAGGGTCCAAGTTTCCTCCTTCGGTGCGTCTTAGCACGAGGTTTCCGGTGGCCAGGAGGCGAGGTCTGACCTTCTTGTCGTGGTATATGGCGACACGTCGCTTGTATTCTCTAGAGCGCAGGTCCGCCACCTCGCGGACTTCATCCCGGAACTGCAGTTCGATTCTGAGGTTGGCATCGTTTTCTTTCTCGTCGAAGTTATACACCCTTGCTGATGGAATTAGGGTTTCTACGGGAACGAGGGCTTCTGCCCCGTAGGTAAGAGCAAAGGGGGTCTCGCCCGTTGCGCGGCGCGAGGTCGTGCGGTACGTCCAGAGGACGAGGGGAAGTAATTCGGCCCAACGGCCTTGTGCCCTGCCCAGGCGCTTCTTGAGGTCTGTCAAGATGCGGGAATTAACGTTCTCTACCTGGCCATTGGATTGGGGGTGAGCCACGGAGGAGAATTTGAGGTTGATGCCCAGCTCAGAGCAGAAAATCCGAGTTTCTTCGCAGTCGAATTGGGGGCCATGGTCGGTCATGATTGTCATGGGAACACCGAAACGGCAGACGAGGTTTTTCCACAGGAACTCGCAGACCTTTGCCCCGGTGATTTTTGCCATTGCCTGTGCTCCGATCCACTTCGTGAAGTAGTCCACGATGACCAAAATGTATTGCACTTGGCCCGCGGCCTTAGGAAATGGGCCTAGAATGTCCATTCCCCACATTGCGAATGGGCATGGCGCGTGAATGCTGCGGAGGGGAGCCGTCGGGGTGTGTTGGATGTTCCCGTGTTTCTGGCATCCGACGCACTTTTGGACGTAAGCTCTTGCGTCTTGTCGGAGAGTGGGCCAGAAGTACCCCAAATGGACAATTTTGTGTGCCAAAGACCTCCACCCCGGGTGTCCCCCACAAACTCCCTCGTGGGCCTCGTAGAGGACGTGGTCCGTGGCTTCGGGCGGTATGCACAGCAGGTTGGGCTCAGCGTAGCCCCGGCGATAAAGCTGGTTGCCGACGACGCAGTAGCGGGCGGCCTGCATTTTTAGCTTTCTGGCCAGCGCGGGGTCTTCTGGGAGGATGCCGCTTCGTATGTACCTCGTCACCGGGAACCTCCAGTCCTCGGTCATTATGGACATGACCTCGCTATCTATGCTTCGTGAGAGCTTTCTCTCCACCTTGACGCGGTTTCCCACATCCAAGGGAAGTGCGGAGCCTAACCTGGCGAGGGCATCCGCCTTGGTGTTTGAGGTCCGCGGGATTGATTCCACCGCGAACGTTTCGAGGCACGAAACCAAGGCTTTGACTTTTGCTCGGTAAGCGGGCAGAAAACCTGTTCTGGTGTCGTATTGGCCGTTGAGTTGTCGCGCCACCAATTCGGAATCTGTGTAGACCCTAATTTTGCGGGCCCCGTTGAGTAGCGCCATCTCGATCCCGGCGATCATGGCCTCATACTCGGCGTCGTTGTTGGTGGCATCAAAGGCGAAGTTGAGAGCATACTCCGTCTCGATTGAGGGTCCAACGAGGAACACCCCGGCCCCGCCACCGGCGTCACATCGTGAGCCGTCAACGAATACTTTCCATTCGTCCGAGCTTGTGTCTGTCTCGGGGAAGGTGACCTCCACCATAAAGTCGGCGAGGGCTTGTCCCTTCATCGCGGTTCTCGGAAGATAATTGATATCGAACTCGGAGAGCTCGACGGCCCACTTGGTCATACGTCCGGAGAGAGCGGGCTGATGCAGAATTTGGCGGAGCGGGAGGTCCGAGAGAACTTGGATGGGATGTGCGTGGAAGTATGGGCGTAGTCGCCTCGCGGCGGTCACCACAGCCAGCGCCATCTTCTCTGCCGGGGATTCTCTCTGCTTCGCGGGCTGGAGCACGCGGCTCACAAAGTATATCGGGTGCATGGCCTCTCTTGTGAGCACCGCGCTAACGGTCTCGGGACTCACCGCCACATACAGTTGCAAATCTTCACCCGCACGTGGAGGTGACAAGTTGGGGAGCTTGGTGAGGAAGGTTTTTAACTCAGAGAAGGCTGTCTCGAGTCTTTCGTCCCAGACGAACTTGTCGTTCTTTTTTAGGGCGGCGAAGAATGGGAGGGACTTGTCTGCTAGGCGGGAGCAAAACCTCCCCAAGTAGTTTACAGCGCCGTTGAGCCTTTGTACCTCGGTACGAGATCGGGGAGACCTCATTGCGAGGATTGATTCTATTTTGGCGGGGTTGACGTCGATCCCGCGCTCGCTGATCATGAATCCCAAAAACTTTCCCGAGGACACGCCAAAAACGCACTTCTCGGGATTCAGGCTGAGTTGGTGGTGTCCGAGGGTGGTGAAAACCTCGGCGAGGTCAGCCAGATGCTCCTCGGGGCCCTTGCTTCGTACCACGATGTCGTCGACGTAGGCGGATACGTTCCTGTCCAGGTGATCTTTAAAAATCCGATCGACGAGGCGTTGGAATGTGGCTCCCGCGTTCTTGAGGCCAAACGGCATGACCTTATAACAGTATGTCCCCCGCTGGGTGATAAAGGATGTTTCTTCCTCGTCACGGGGATTCATCGAGATCTGGTTGTACCCCGAGTAGGCGTCGAGGAAACTCAAGACCTCATGCCCAGCGGTCGAATCTACAAGTGCGTCGATCGAGGGCAGGGGGTAGCTGTCTTTGGGGCATGCCTTGTTGAGGTCTTTGAAGTCTACACACATTTGCCACTTGCCGCTGGCCTTTTTGACCAAAACGACATTGGACAGCCATTTCGGATACTGGACTTCGCGTATGAAATCTGCGGCCAGCAGCTTGGCCACCTCTTCATTTGCGGCGGTTGCCCTTTCTTCGTTCATTTTCCTTCGACGCTGCACCACAGGACGAACGGCGACGTCGATGTTCAGGGAGTGCTGGGCCAGGGTCCGAGGCACACCTCGGAGATCTTTTGCAGTCCAGCGAATACGTCGCGGGACCCAGCAAGCAGGGCTTCTAGTGACGCTGCCGCGTTCCCAGTAAGGTAACCCCCGAGGTATATCTTCTCGGATTTGTTCTCGAAGGGGGTAATCACCCTTCTTTCTGCCTCGGGAGTGGGTATTGTGAAGTCTCGGACCTCGAGGTCCGCTTCACCCGAAGTCTCCACCAAGAACACAGGGCATTTTTTCTTAGCCGAGGTCATGTAGCAGACGCGGCCCTCTTCTTGGTTGCCCTTCACCTCTCCGACACCCACGTTGGTGGGGAACTTCATTTTCAGGTGGTAGATGGAGACCACCGCCTGGAATTTCATCAAGGAGACTCTCCCGATGATTGCGTTGTAGGCCGAGGGCAGGTGTACCACCGTAAACTCTATTACCTCGGTTCTTGTTGCCGGGCCAGTACCGAGGGTCATCCAAAGGTCTATGAGACCAGCGACATCGACATCGTTCCCTGAGAAGGAGGTGAGCTTCCCAGCGTAGGGCCTCAAGGATGTCGCGGAGATCCCGAGCTGCTCGAAAGCGCTGAAGTACATGATGTCCACGGAGGAACCCGTGTCCACCAGTATTCGCTTCACTATCTTCGAGCCCAACTGAGCGTGTATCACCAGGGGGTCGGAGTGGGGCATATGAAGCCCTTCGGCGTCTTCTGTCGTGAAGGCCATACCCACGTGGGACCGTGAGGTTTGTGTCACGCTGTATACCGAGGGCTCATGGTGACTCGCCCTTGCGTATCTTTTCCTCTCCGCCTGGCTCGAGCCCGCCAGCGAGGGTCCGCCCGAGATGGTATTGATGTACCCATCGGGCGCCGCGGCTTGTCCGGAGCGCGACTGCCTTGCCGGAGCTTGTTGTTCTGCGCTGCCTGGTCGGGGCCTGGTTGGTTCCTGCTGCACGAGGTTGGCCCCCGACGCGGGGTTGGCGCGCTTTTTCTCGTTTGGGTTGTAGGCGGGGCCACCTTTGCCTTTGTAACCTCGTGGCTTCCCGCCGAAGCAGCTCCAACCCCCACCGCCACGGTTGTCGTAGCGGTTGTTGTTTCTATTGTCGTTGTTGCCTCTGTTATTGTTGTTGCTTTTGTTGTTGTTGCTTTTGTAATCGGCATGCCGGTCGTGAGTTTGCGTCATGTACGCGTCCCTCGCGGCCGGCGCAGCCACTTTAGCCTTTCCCTTAGCCTCGGTTACGATTTCCTTGTCGGTCCTCGGTCGCGAGCTCTGGCTGGCAGCGTCCTCGGCGTAGACCTGTGCCGTGATCCGAGCACACAGGCTCTCATACGTGGTCGGATTTTTGAGGAAAATGCGACATTTGAAATCCCCCTAGCGAAGGTTGCCCATGAGGATGTCGCGGACCGAGGCCTCGTCGATCTGCGCGATCTCAGCGACCGTGGTGGTGAACCTCGTAAAAAAGGTACCCAACTTCTCGTTTTCCCCCTGCTCGATGCCACGGAGATCGCGCATGTTCTTCTTGCGCTTCCTCGAGCCGTTGAAGTGCCCGACGAAGGACTCGCATAGCTGGGAAAACGAGGCTATCGACTCGACCTTAAGGCTGGTGAACCACGTCATTGCCGCCTTGTCCAGAGTGGTCGGAAAGATCCGACAGAAAATGGCGTCATTGTAAGAGTTGACGTTCATCTGGACGGCGTAGCGTTTTATGTGGTCCTCGGGGTCGGCCGTGCCGTCGTAAAGTCCTATTTGTGGCCAATGGAAGCCTTTGGGCACGTGTGCCACTTGGATTTCGGGTACGAAGGGATTCCTGTACCCACTCTCGACGGATGGGCGAGCAGACTTCGACTTTGACCTCGCCAGAGGGCGTGGCGCGCTTGTCGCCGTCTCGGACAGCTCCATGTCGCGCCTTTCTGTACGCCGCGAACGGGATCGCGAGATCTGCATTGGATCTCGGGAGGGCCTCTCCGTGGTGGATCCGTTCGTGGGCGCCTCCTGCCCCGGGGTGTAGCCCGGGACATATGCGGGCACGTACTCGGAGTGAGGCTGCCCCTGGGGAGGAATCGGGACGTATGGGGGAGCTTGGCCCGGTTGGTACTGCCCGTACCCCGGATAGGGATACTGGTTGAAAGGGGCGCCACCCTGTTCGTACCCCTGGAACGGGTATGGGTTTTGTGGGATGTTGTATGTCCAGCCTGGCGGGACCACAAAAGGGTACCCTGACGGACCTGTCGTCGCCCATGGAGGGGTCTCGGCCATATTGTCGGGATGTTGAGGGAAGAAATTGTTTGGACAAGCCATTTTGAGGGGGTTTTAGGAATCAAGGTTTGCACTACAAAATGGGGAGCTGCTTAGGATGAAGAGGTTCCCACAGACGGCGCCAGTGATGAAATCCGAAATAACGAGGTTCGCTACGAGACAAGAAATAAGATTATTATATTTGAGTGCAAACACTTGCTCCTTTATTTATGACTTTTCTCCGAAATAACGAGGTTACACACCTACGAGATTGATGAACAACTTTAAGAATTACACCTAGACCTCCTACGAGGTTCCGAGATCAAACCTAAATGTTGCGAGGTCGACGCTAAGGCGAGGTAGATTTGGATACGTGGTGTAGAGAGCTTTGTGAGATTTTGTAGCGAGGTCTTTAGTGTAGGCGAGGTCTTTGTATGACTTGGAGTCTTTTTGTGGATTTCTCTTATCTGTAACGAGGTCTGTTGACGGTATTCCTATCACGTCGATCTTTAACAAACAAGAGAGTTCTTGAGTTCAAGTTGTTTTTCGACCCCCTCTTCCTACGAGGTCCTTCTCTATTTATAGAGAATTGGGGGGCTGAGTTTAGGATAATGTCCGATGTGGGATACTTGAAATAGGGGTTTTTGATTGGTCCATGAGTGAGGTCACCTGTGATTGGTTTGGGAGTGAGGCCGCCGGTGATTGGTTCAGGAGTGAGGTCGCTGGTGATTGGTTCGAGCGGGCGGGCGTACTTAGCAGAGTCGGTGACGAGGTTGAGACCTCGTCCCGGGATGTTTGATAGACCTCGCGCGCGTTGGGAGTTTTTGTTTTTTAGATAACCACGTGGATGTGGGTACCCAACTTGCCTATGGGGGCCCTCCTGGGCCCACTTTTTGCTTTTGCTGTTTTGGATATCATCAATGACTTTTCCCAAGTTGACAAGACTCACATACACTTTTGAGATTATTAAGAGAAATAGGTAAATTAAACTTAGAAACTAGATGCCTAAAAATTGACTCATGAGGATGACCAAGACGCTCATGCCATATTTTGAGAAGTAGTCTTTTCACCAAGGAATGCTTGATGGATGGGATGTGTTGGAGCTGGTGGGTGTAAATGGTAGAGACCGTTTTCAATGATTTCTTTGAGGAGCGTGCTTCCCTGCTTGTCCTTCAGATAACAACAAGTAGGAAAAAAGATCATATAGGCATCATTATCTTTAGTTAATTGAGAAACACTAATTAAGCTTTCTTAATTTGAGGAACAAAGATAATATTGTGCAGTTGTACTGGACGAGGAGAGGTAGGTAAATATGAAGAACCCAAAGACGTAATGGGAAGAGACATACCATTGCGTACTTGCAAACCGTCATTGCCAGTGTAGTCGGAATGAACAGAGATATTGCCCAAATCTGATGTATCGTGAGAGTTAGCACCCATGTCAAAATAGCAATTCGGGTCAACGAGACTTCACGGAGGTGCACCAATTTGATAAGCATTACGCTGCTGCATAGGGGGAGGCGGCCCATAATACTTATGATTAGCTTGATTTGGCTGTTCATTGCCTCGGCCACGTCCGCCTCGCCCTCGTCCACGACCACCCCGCTGGCTATAATTGGGATTGGTGGGCGGGTATTCCATGAGATTAGCAAGTCCCCAACAGTTTATCGCTTCATGACCAGGCTTTGCACAAATCTGGCATTGAGGACGAGAACGAGTCGTATCATGAGAGGACTCGCCCCGAACTTTCAATTGAAAAGAACGACCGTCGCGGTTGGCCACATTAGCGGTGAGGCCAGCCTCAGGTGCCGGTTGAGAAAACATCTTGATGTTCTCTTCCTCTTGGAGGAGAAGTCCCAACAACTCGTCGGAGGTGATGGGATGTTTTTGCATGTTGTAAAAAGTGAGAAAAGCTGAGTAGGAAGAGTCTAGCCCATTGAGAAAGCATTCAATGAAGTCGAAATTCCGGACAATATAGGAGAACTCTGCTAGGGCATCAAAAAAGGCCCTCCTTTTCTCAACATATTCAAGGATACTGAGTGATCCTTTTTGTAGATTCCGCATCTGCTGCTTAAGATGCATAATGTGCGCTCGAGATTGCGCAAAAAATATACGCTCGAGGATGGACCAAGCATCATGTGTAGTTTGTGCCTTATCAACATGAGCCAAGAGTGGTGTTGTGGTGTACGAGCGAATCCAATGAAGGATGTATCGGTCCTTCTGCTTCCAGTCCTCATAGGCTGGGTTCAAAATAGGTAGATCAGAATAGCCAGCGGCGACGGGAAGGAACTCCGAGACAACATGACTCGCAAGGAGAAACGATTCTAATTTGAAAGCTTCGAGGGAAGACTTAACAGTGTGGCGCCATAACGTGTAGTTGGTACTATCAAGCCGTAAAGTAAGTGTGGGAAACTGAAGGGTTGGAATCCCCACAAAACCGAACACAGCAAGTAGAAGATTGGCGATGGTTTTGGGAAGATTATCAACGACCGTCTTGAATTAAGCATCGTTGTTCGTCATGGTGAAAGAAATTTCGGAAAACGTGGTAAAATCTTACCAATCTGATACCATATAAAACTTAATATTGAATGAGAGATATTTTTGTGAATTGTTCTAATGAACTTTTCTATTAAGATGATAAACGTATTTATAGAAAGTTACTCCTTAGGCCCAAGGCACCAGGGTTTACAAGATATACATAAAATATATAAGGATAGGATATTATCTAAGAGATCATATTAACATAGAAAATAAAATCCATCCTTTTGTGTGAAATAATATCCTAATAGGTTAGAATAACTTTCAGTTTACGGACTATTTGAAAATTAACTTACAATTTAAGGTGAAAATTGTGGACTATAGAGACCGACTTCCATTTAGAAGAACTTTTATGGACTGTATATATAGGTCGCAAAACTTTTGCACCAATGGAGTAATTTAATAAAGAAGAAACAAACTCTTTAAGAAATTGCCCCGAATGGGTGGCCAAGTGGGTGGAGATATGGATCATTTTTGGGAGGTTTTAGGTAAGTGAAAGAGCGAAGGCAATAAACTCTTTTAAAGTAAAAATAATAGATACATTACACTTGATATTTTTTAAAAGAAAATAAGATAGTCATCAATCCCCTCTCTCATGTGAGTCATGTAGGCCCAACCAACATAAGTAATAAATACGGGGAGACATCATCCATTGGGATTTTTATGTTAGCATGAAACTTTTATCTCTGTAATTTGCTCTACATTGATTCACTATTTCTACATGCTTCAAAAAAATACATTTTACTCCACGCAAATAATCATAATTGTTTTTCTTTTTCGCTAGAAAGTAGTAAAAATCCCTTAAATATTACTCCCTTCGTCCCTTTTTGTTTGTCCAGTATTTTATTTCGGGCGTCCCGAAATATTTGTCGTACTTTCCCCCCTTTCCTTTTTTTATCTATACATTTCTTACAAAAATACCCTCAACCAATATCACTTTTTACTCGCTTTTTCACTTTTTACCTACTTTTTCTCTTTCCATCCCATCAACTATTCATCTTCTCCTACCTCAATTAAATTCCATCATACACAACTCATTTCCTTTGTGTCATATCACTTTTTACTCCTTTTCTTGCTTTTCATGATCTTTCTTTTTGATTTTTCTTTGAGGGGGTTCGGTACCGATCCTATTAGGTCGGTAACGACTCTGCATTTTTTCTTTTCCCCTATTTCTTTTTCTTTCCACTTCCTTTGTAAGTGCATTCAGAGAACCAAACTCCTTTTACATGACAAACTGCAAGACTTTTACTTTAGTCAACCCATATTACCCCACACTTGAACCAAAACATCTTACTTAACAAAATTATAAACCAAAACTAAGTCCTAATACCCGGATAGGGTCAAGCTTTATCGGCTAGTGAATAATTTTGTGGAGCTAAAAATAAAAGGCTTTAAGGCTCAATTTGGCTTCAAAAAGTGGATAATGATAAAGTAGGTAAAAAGAGAGGATAAAAAGTGCTTAATAAAATAAGTTCTTCATCATATGACTTCACATGCAATGAACTAATATCTCATATAGGTCTCAAGAAATAGATAACTATATCAATGACAAGAGATAATGTACATAAGGAGAGTAAATCACATAAGAAAATAAGAGGGATTTTTGATGTTCTCTCTATAAGGCCAAAAATATCTCACAAGGTAGCAATTTTTGTTGGATTTCAATCACTTCTACCTAAGATCATATGTGCTCAATTTCATCAGAAGCTAAATATCCACATAAAAACAAATTTTCAACATGATTCAGGCAAAGCTATCCAAACATTCTATGCATGATCAAGCAAGTTAAAGCATATCATAGGACATCTAAGTGGAATATTATCAATCCTAAAAACACAAACAAAAACAAAAACTGACACAAAACTGAGTTTCCTTTTCCCATACTCCATACTTAAACCAAAAAGTGTCCTCACAGTTTAAAGCAAAGACATAAAAAGAATAAAGATGATAAGAAAAGGGAACTCACAAATCGGTACCGACCATGGGGGGTCAGTATTGAACCAAACTGTACACCGAATTCTTCGTTGTTGCTTTTGTAAACCGAGTGTCTTGCTTCTTTGTTAAGCACTTCTTTTATATATTTGTACCTGAGTCACTTTAGAAAAACTTCTATCCCTACTATACTAATCTAACCTAAAAAGAAGTCAAAAGAAAGCTAGAAAAAAGATCTAAGAAAGCAAAAACTAAAAGCGGGTTGCCTCCCATAAGCGCTATGTTTATCGTTAGCCTGACGAACTTATCTTGGCGGATCAGGGTGGTTTCCATCCAACATTTTTGGGTTCAAGAGAAACCCCATACTTAGATGGAAAACCATAAAAGCTTCTCTCCAAAATATTTGGCCCTCGATCATCCACAAGAATGGTTCATAATCCTACAACAGGGTTAGTATAGTCCGAAAACCAAGGAGGTTTCGACTCTCACAGGACTAACAGTAGGATCTTGTATAAAACAAGGATGGGAGAAGGGATCATGACCAGAATCAAATAAATTAGCATAAGAAAACTGACCTTGATCGAGCAGAAAAGGGCTCGGTACCGAGGTGTAGGGGGTTGTTACCGACCTATCTGGGTCAGGGAGTGCCTCGGTATCGTGCCTGAATACATCTCCAGCATCATACTCCTTTAGGAAGGGGTCATTACCAACCCATGGGGGTCGGTAGGCTCCTCGGTAATGCTTTCGTTGCTTTTGCCCGTTTCTGTACTCAGAGAGGGGTCGGTACCGAGCCAGGGTGGGTCGGTAGGCTCCTCAATACTACAACTAGCAACCTCATTCACGGCCGGATTGAAATGAAATTCTACCTTCTCTTCTCCAATATCAAACGTGAGAAGTCCCTTTTTGACATCTACACGTGCTCATGCAGTGGTTAAGAATGGTCTTCCAAGAATGATTGGTACCACAGGGTGTTCTGACATATCTAGAACAATAAAGTCGTTGGGAACAAAAAAATTTCCGACTTGGATAGGAATGTCGTCCACAACTCCATTTGCTGTTACAAAGGATCCATCCGCCATGTAGAGAATCATATCAACAGGCTCCGACGGTTCCATGTTAGCCTTGGTCCAGATAGACAATGGTAATAAACTAGCACTAGCACCTAGATCACATAGAGCTTTAAAACGGTGAGTCCCAATACCAATTGAAATTGCAAACTTACCAGGATCACCAAGTTTTTCAGGGAGCTTTATAGATCGGATTTCACTTGACAACTCTGAGATAGATCTTTTCCTGCTCAAAATCTCTTTTAAAAATTTAGTGTAGGCATGCATTTCATTAAGGGCTTCAGTAAATGGTATAGAGATATTTAACCCTTGAAGAATTCTAACAATCCGTCTAAACTTTCCTTCCGTGACATCATTAGACTTCTTAATCGGGAAATGAAGAGTTTTTGACAAACTCGGGATAGAGAGAGGCCTGGATCGAAGCCCTACCGAATCGACAAGAGGGTCTATTGTTGTTGTAGAAGGATCGGTGTCGACCCTAGTGGGGTCGGTACCGTGCCTGGGACTGAGGGAGTGACCTGGAGTCCAAGACTTACCTAGGTTGGGGTCGGTAACGAGCTGGGGAGCATCGGTACCGAGTGTATGAGGGTCAGTACCGAGCCTGGCGAGGGCAGTTTCCGCGGTATCGATCTTGTTATCCTTGGCCTCGACACAGTTCGGTAATGTCTTTCCGCTTCGGAGGTGTACAACTGCTATTTGTCCTCTTGGGTTCTCGTCGGGGCGGCCTGGGAGTTGCCCTTGAGGTCTCGGAATTTGTGCCACAAGGTTGCCAAGTTGGGAGTTGACGCTTTTTCTCCATGTATCTAACTCTCCCAATTGGGCTTGTACACCCTTCATTTGAATATTTAGGTCAGCCCGGACTCCATTGATTTCATTCTTCACTCCATTGATCCCTTCATGGAGTCCATTCACCCATGATGGCGTCTCTTGATAGCTGAGGAGGTTGGCTCCCTTGGCCATAGTTGCCCCAGGTGGGCTGATTGTTATTCCTTCCTGCATAAAAAGTATTACCTTGGTTCCTATATGGACCCTCATGTAGTTAGCTTCTTAATATGCCTCAGCAGCACGGACCTGTTGCAAGATAGTGCAGGCAGAGGTTGCATGGGATTGAGACCCCATTCTTGACAAGAAGGAGATGATTTAAGACAACTTACCTGCTTCTTCAGGCGGTTGATCTCATCTTGCAAGAATTAGTGCTTCACTTCAGGGCCTACCTCATCTCTATTTGGATTGTAGAGCCTTCGTTGGGGCTTGCTGTATTGTTGAAGGGTATTCTTGACAACAAATAAATTTATAAGTCAAGACCCCGCTGAGTACAGGGGAGTCAAGTTCGTCCGCAGGGAGAAAGTCAGTATCAAGTTTTGTTAATTTTCACGCAAGTAATCAAACAAAGCAAGGGGTTTTAACAAGATAGAAAGAGATTCTAAGGTAAAGGTATCACCACAAAAATAATCATGCAATGCCAACGTTATGAAACATAAAGATCATGCTTTTATCACATAAAGGTGTCAACTTTCGTTAACTTTAAGCAAGTAAATCAATCAACTTTTGCTAAATCAATAAACCTACTATCTAATCTCTTCTACTTCAACTAGGATAGATCTGCTTTCGCTTCAAAACCCTAATTTGACTATTCTGATTCAAGGTTTCTGCTTTCACTTCAACTATGAATGAGAAATTCCCTTCAACTTTCGTCTCAAGGATTAAGAGCAAGAGAATAGATTCATGTAATAAAAACAATCAAGACATGATCATAAACAAGCATGCACAACCATTGTTGGGTTTAACCCCAACCTTAGAGAGGAAGACTACTCACAAAGCATGATTGAAAACAACTGAATTAAAAAAAATAGAAAGCTTACAACTTTAAATCCGAACAAACTTGTCTTCCACAAATCCCACTCGCCCCCCTCTCTCGCGTCTCCTCTCTCTCCTCCTTCTCTAACTTGAATGATTGATTGATTCCCAAAAACTAAAGAGAGGACAAGTGTATCTATAGAGAAACTATTCTATCTTAAATCTATCTCTAAGGAAATAAATCTATCTTAAATCTAACTATAAGGAAATAATATCTTCTAATAAGATATATCCCTTCTATCTATCTAATAACATAATAAAAACTTACTAAACTAAAGATTAAAAGATAAAAGATAGAAGCCTTTAATTAAACACCGACTCGGATCTCGCTGTGCCTCGGGACCTCGTTAACGACCCTATTCAGCACTTCGAACAACCTTGAGTAAAACTTGCGTAGAGGATTCGTTACAACTCCGTTTGACTCGATTCTTTTTCCTATGTTCTCGTAACAAATTTTTCTATCTCTTTCCAAGCTCAAACTTCATCTTTAATGACTTTTCTTGAGCGCTTAATCTCCATCTTCTCTTCATTCTTGAGTGCTATCTTCACCAGCTTTGTTCCTTTCTTCAAAAATTACTCCAAATAGCTTCTAAAAACCTACAAAACACCACCAAATCTTATGTAGACTCCATATCTCATGAAAATACGAAAACCTACACAAATGACTCAAAATAAAACACAAAACTAAAGAAAAAGACTCAAAAGACACAAAAACACACCCTAAAAACATGACTAAAAAGGCGGACATCAAAATACCCCATACTTAGACTTGCTTGTCCTCAAGCAATCAACAAGACATCAACCAAAACCATCAACACATATATCAAGTCAATGCCCTCATCAAAAAGCAACATCAAAGCACAAGTAGAAATAGATAGACAAGTGAATCTAACATCATCACACATATATAAGCAACCTCAAGCAAAAGCAACCAAAAATCCAACCTCACAAGGGTAATGTGTTTCACTCAACTCTCAAGTGTTTAGGCTTTCAATAACAACTCTCAACTTAATCCAATATGCAAAATCAACATAGTCATTGTTACTTATATCACCAAACTCTCCACCCGAGATGTCAAAACAAGCAAAAATCATCAAGAGAACTTAGGCTCAATGAAAAACTTCATAGAAGCTTCCATTCGGCCGGGTTGTAATGGGGCTTGGTAATAACAATAAGGCGTGGAAATATTTGGTCATGTGGTGCTATTAATATCCGGGAATCAAAGACTCCTAAGAACTCACACATAAACAAAACTCTCTTTTTAAAAAAAACAATATACCAAACTCACTCAATCATTATACACACTCATTTTCACCCATTATCATCCTAGAAAGTCTCATAAGAAATAAAAGAATCTCTGATATTATCTATAAACACCCATGCACTTCAAACTTTACTTCTTTTTTTCTTTCCTTTCTTTTTTTCTCTTTCTTTTTTTCTTTGCCTCGCTGCCTCGTTAACGAGCCCACTTTAGGGTCGTTAACGAGCTTTCGTATGTATTCCTTCTCTTTTCTTAACAACTTTATTTTTGTGCATCCTTTGCTTATCAAGAGATCTTTCTTTCACATAATATTATAACAAGAGACTTCCAATCTACCCTTCCCAATAATCCTTCAATCAAAGCAAACATTATAAAACACTCCTCTCTTTTTAAAACTCAACAAGAAATACCTCTCCAATCTAAGTCCTAATCCCCGGATAGGGTCAAGCTTATCTCGGCTAGGGAAAATTTTGTGGAGCTTAAATATAAAGGCTTCAGGCTAAAATTGGCTGTCAAAAGAAGGATCATGTAAAGGTGGATAGGGAATAATAGGGCTTATAATAATAAGTTCTCCATCATATGATTTTCACAAGTAATGAACTATAAATCCCATATGGGTCTCAAGTAATAGATAACCATGCAATTCCAAGAGATAATATGCATATAGAGAGTAAATCACACAAGAAAAGAAGAGGGATTTATTAATGTTCTCCCTATAAGGCTAAAAATTCCTCACTAGGTAATGATTTTGTTGGATTGCATCACTTATGCTATAAAGTATATATGCTCAATTTCATCAAATGCTATCTTCTTCTAAAAACAAACAATTTCAAGTTAAGAATCTGGCTATACTATTAAAGACATGCTTGCAAGGAATTATATGATTAAGCTAGCAACTACTATCATAGAACCTAAGAAAGGGATATCTACCAATTCTAAAACTCTTTTTTTTTTAGATTTTTTCAATTTTCCGATTTTTTTATTTTTTTTCGGAATAAAACAAAAACTACTCAAAACACATAAACACTTTAGGACACATAAACGCTTAGGACCATAAATTTTCTATTTTCTCCCACACCATACTTAAAATTACAGTGTCCCCACTGTAAGAAAAATAAGAAGAAGGAAAAGAGATAGAAAAGAAAACAAATAAAGATAAAAATAAGATAAAGAAAAACATAAAAATTTACAAACTCTCAGAAGTGGGAAACAAGGAAAAACTTCATCTTCAGGCTGAATCAACGGTTTGGTGGAGGAAAGTAGTGCTCAAAGTTCCCCATGAAGTCGTACATCGTCCTCCAACGCTCAGCATCATCCGCCTCTCGCTGACGATGCCTCTCATCCTCCATCGACATGCGATCAGAATAGACGAATTCCCATCTATCCATCCTCCTATGAATATGGTCCTGCCGGAGGTGAAGCTGCTGCATCCGTGCAGAAAGATCCTCGGCCCATGGTGGTGGCATACTCGATCCTGTGTACTCGGGCTGAGGAGGTGGTGGATAGTGAGGCTGGAAATGATCCACCTTAGAGACTAGCTTCTCGTCGTTTATGATTCTGGACTGGTATTGTTTTTTTGAAGCTATGCAGGGTCGTTAACGAGCCTGGGTGGGTCGTTAACGAGCGGAGAACCTAGAAATTTGAAGAACAAGGGGTCGGAAATCGAGTGAGTAACGAGCTCGGTGAGGGTTATCGAAAGCTCGGATCTTCGACGGTGGAGGGAAGGGTTTTCGGGCTTCGGTAACGATGGTTGCTCGGTGGTGGTTAGTGCAGGATTCCGATCGGTAGGAGGGGGTCTTCAAGATCTTTGGTTGAGTTTTTTGAGAAGGTTGGAATTGAGAGAATTTGAGGGTGGATTTTTGGAAGGGGTAAGAGGATTTTATAGGAGATGGAAGGGATAGGAATAGGAAGAGGGGGGGGGGGGGGGGGCGGCATGGGTAGGTAAAAAGATAGATTAGGTTAAAAAAAACTTACCTACCCGTTTGCCGAGTCGGGTCGTTCGAACCGGGTCGTTAACGACCCTGGGTAGGTCGTTAACGAGCCACCGTAGCTTCTTGGAGTGATTTTCGATCCCTTCTCCTGCATCTTGTTAGCTAAAAATTTATCCTAATTTCTATCCTAAAAATTACTAAAAAGAACTCAAAAGAAAGCTAAGAAAAATAATATAAAAAAGAAAAAGAAAAAGAAGAATCTAATTCTATACTAAAAGCGGGTTGCCTCCCGTAAGCGCTTTTTTTTAACGTCGTTAGCCCGACGTGCTCCTTTGACTCAAGGTGGCTCTTGTGTAGCCATGTTAGGGTCTTGAGGTACCCCATACTTAGCTTTGCAGCTTCTGTGTGCTTGAGTTGCTAACTTAGGACCCTTTTCTTCTATCAGTATGTCCGATATTCCTACATGATGGGTAGTGAAATCCGAAAACCAAGGTGGTTTGGACTCTTCTTGATTGTACTCTTGCACGTGGGACTCAGTGATTGGCCAATGAGGCTTGGTAGGGACAGTTGTGTCAAGTTCTAGTTGGGTCAACTCGATTTGTGCGACCCCAATTGGGTCGTTGGCATTCTGATCCAAGTTGAATTCCACCCGTTCCTCTCCAATATCAAAAGTGAGGAGTCCTTTCCGCACATCAACTCTTGCACCTGCTGTGGCTAAAAAGGGTCGGCCGAGAATTATGGGAGCATGAGGGTCTTCAGGCATATCGAGAACGATAAAATCATTCGGTATAAAGAATTTCCCGACTTGAATAGGATAGTCGTCCACCACTCCTGTGGCCTTGAAACATGATCCATATGCCATGTACAGATTCATATCTACCGGCTCTAGTGGTCCCATATTAGCTTTAGACCAGATTGAGAGAGGGACTAAACTAGCACTGGCGCCCATATCACATAAAACCTTGAACTTGTGGTTGCCTATGCCGATCGTTATTGCAAATCTCCCTGGGTCTCCTAGCTTTTCCGGTAGAGCTATTGATCTGACTTCATCCTGCAGCTCTATAATGGATCTTTTCTTGCTAAGAATATCTTCCAAAAACTTTGTGTAAGCTGGCATTTCGCTTAGGGCCTCAGCGAATGGGATGGAAATATTAATGCCTTGAAGAATCTTTACGAAATGCTTGAACTTACTCTCAGTAGAATCCATAGATTTCTTAGTTGGAAATGGAAGAGATTTCACCATTCTCGAAACCAAGTTAGGCTCGAGAGGTGAGAGTACCGGGTCGACACTAGGGTCGTTTGTTGTCCTCGGCGGGTCGTTATCAACCCTAGTGGGGTCGTTAACTACCCTGGGGTTGAGAGGAAGGCTCGGTTTAGAAAACTTACCTGTGGTAGGGTCATCAAGAACCCTCGGAGCCTCGTCATCCTTGTATATGGGCTCGTTATGTGCCCTCGCTGGCTTGTTAACGAGCCGTTTGGTGACATCCTCTTCCTTCTTGTCCTCAACTTGAACTCGCTCCGGCAATGTCTTCCCGCTCCTAAGGTGTACCACTGCTATTTGTCCCCTAGGTTTCTCCTCTGGGCGGCCCGGGAGTTACCCTTGTGGTCTCGGAATTTGGGCAGTGAGGTTCCCTAGTTGGGAATCAACACTCTTCTTCCATATATCGAACTCTCCCCATCTTTTATTTTGTTGGTTCAGGTTGGTTTGAACTTCATTAACCTTGTTGGTTACTCCGTTAATGCTTTCCTGTAATCCTTGAACCCATGATGGCGGCTCCTGATAGCCTGGAGGTCGATAGGGTGCAGGTCGTCTATCTGGTGGTGGCACTCCATAGTTTTGACTTGTATTCTGATTGCCCCATGCCTTATAGTTGTTTGACCTGTCATGATAACTAGGTTGGTTCCTGTATGGTCCTCTCATATAATTCATCTCAGCAATTATTTCAGCGGCTCTAACCTGCTCTATGTTAGTGCAAGCAGAAGTACTATCTGCAGAAGAATCACATTCTTGACATGATTGAGAGGATTTCAAAAAACTTACCTGCTTCTTCAGACGGTTGACCTCATCTTGTAAGAATTGATTTTTAACATCCGGGTCAACTTCGTCTCGGTTAGGTATGTAGAGACGTTTTTGGGGCTGTGGAGACTGCTGGGTTCCATACATGTCATCATAATTGGAAAGCTTATCCAACAGTTCCCATGCCTTCGTCGGATTCATCTCTATAAAACCGCACGCAGTATGCGTGTTGATGCGGTTCTTGGTCTTTGCGTTGATACCCTGGAAAAAGATTTCTTGCAAAACATATAAAGGTTGCCCATGAGTGGGGCATTGTCTAAGCATCTCTTTAAATCTTTTCCATGTTTCAACGAATGTTTCATTAGGCAGCTGGTGATAGGAGGTGATGCGTTTCCTCAACTCCGTCGTCTTAGCAGGAGGGAAGAACTTTGTAAGAAATTGATGGTACAAAGCTTTTCAAGTTTTGATAGACTTAGATGGTAGGCTCTCCAACCAGCTCAGGGCCTTTCCAGTAAGAGACCACCTAAAAGCTTTTAACAGAACATATTCATGTGAGACACCTTCAACAGCTATGGTGTCACATAAATCAAGAAAATTTCTAATATGCTCCATAGGGCACTCAGTAGGTTTCCCTTGAAACTGAGCCCGTTTTTATCAAGGATATGAATTGAGACTTGATCTCAAAGGGTTTCTCTATCTCGGGAAGCACGATTGGAGACTCTGGCACCCTCAGTTCCGGATGCATGTATTGTTTGGCATTCCTCGGATAGGCATTAAGCTCCTCTTGTAGACGAGCATTAGCAGCTCGTTGACGCTCAGTGTCGGCAGCAGCGCCTTCTTTTGCAGTCTTCAGCGCCTCCATCTGATTTCGGAGTTCTTCCATTTGACGAGCCATCTCTTCTGGTGTGGCCATGGCTCGGTTCTCTCGACGTCTACGGTGCAGGGAACGTTCAGGTTCTGAGTAATAACCAGTGTTATCAAACTGAAGCCTTCGTCGTCCAACCGGCATACGTTGAGAAAACAGACAAAGAAAACAAAAATTAAAAACAAAAACGGGGTCGGGCTATTCCCGAACCAACAGATAAACTAACAAACTCGTTGCTTCCCCGACAACGGCGCCAATTTGTTGAAGGGTATTCTTGACAACAAATAAATTTATAAGTCAAGACCCCGCTGAGTACAGGGGAGTCAGGTTTGTCCGCAGGGAGAAAGTCAGTATCAAGTTTTGTTAATTTTCACGCAAGTAATCAAACAAAGCAAGGGTTTTAACAAGATAGAAAGAGATTCTAAGGTAAAGGTATCACCACAACAATAATCATGTTATGCCAACGTTATGAAACATAAAGATCATGCTTTTATCACATAAAGGTGTCAACTTTCGTTAACTTTAAACAAGTAAATCAATCAACTTTCGCTAAATCAATAAACCTACTATCTAATCTCTTCTACTTCAACTAGGATAGATCTGCATTCGCTTCAAAACCCTAATTTGACTATTCTGATTCAAGGTTTCTGTTTTCTCTTCAACTATGAATGAGAAATTCCCTTCAACTTTCGTCTCCAGGATTAAGAGCAAGAGAATAGATTCATGTAATAAAAACAATCAAGACACGATCATAAACAAGCATGCACAACCATTGTTTGGTTTAACCCCAACCTTAGAGAGGAAGACTACTCACAAAGCATGATTGAAAACAACTGAATTAAATAAAATAGAAAGCTTACAACTTTAAATCCGAACAAACTTGTCTTCCACAAATCCCACTCGCCCCCCTCTCTCGCGTATCCTCTCTCTCCTCCTTCTCTAACTTGAATGATTGATTGATTCCCAAAAACTAAAGAGAGGACAAGTGTATCTATAGAGAAACTATTCTATCTTAAATCTATCTCTAAGGAAATAAATCTATCTTAAATCTAACTATAAGGAAATAATATCTTCTAAAAAGATATATCCCTTCTATCTATCTAATAACATAATAAAAACTTACTAAACTAAAGATTAAAAGATAAAAGATAGAAGCCTTTAATTAAACACCGACTCGGATCTCGCTGTGCCTCGGGACCTCGTTAACGACCCTATTCAGCACTTCGAACAACCTTGAGTAAAACTTGCGTAGAGGATTCGTTAAAACTCCGTTTGACTCGATTCTTTTTCCTATGTTCTCGTAACGAATTTCCCTATCTCTTTCGAAGCTCAAACTTCATCTTTAATGACTTTTCTTGAGCACTTAATCTCCATCTTCTCTTCATTCTTGAGTGGTATCTTCACCAGCTTTGTTCCTTTCTTCAAAAATTACTCCAAATAGCTTCTAAAAACCTACAAAACACCACCAAATCTTATGTAGACTCCATATCTCATGAAAATACGAAAACCTACACAAATGACTCAAAATAAAACACAAAACTAAAGAAAAAGACTCAAAAGACACAAAAACACACCCTAAAAACATGACTAAAAAGGCGAACATCATGTATTTCGTACATTGCATCGTAGTTGGTCAATTTGTCAAGCAATGCCCACGCCCCATTAGGATCCATCTTTATGAAACTGCATGCAGTGTGCAGATTGATGCGGTTTTTCGTCTCAGCATTGATCCCTTGGAAGAAGATTTCTTGGAGCACATATTGTGGTTGACCATGAGTAGGGCACTGTCTGAGCATCTCCTTGAAGCTCTCCCATTTCTCCACAAAGGTCACGTTAGGAAGCTGGTGGTAGGAGGTGATGCGCTTCCTCAACTCTGTAGTCTTGGCGGGAGGGAAGAACTTTGTCATGAACAAGTCATGCAGAGTTTCCCACTTCTTTAATGACTTGGGAGGAAGGCTCTCTAACCAGCTCAAGGCCTTTCCTGCAAGAGACCACTTAAAAGCTTTCAATAGAACATATTCTAAAGAGACATCGTTAGCAGCAATAGTGTCACATAAATCAAGGAAATTTCTAATATGTTCTATTGGGAACTCACTGGGTTTTCCCTCAAATTGAGATCTTTTAATCAAGGATATGAATTAAGGTTTGATCTCAAAGGTCTTCTCTATCTCAGGAAGCTCTATGGCGGACTCTGGCACCCTCAGTTCTGGATGCATATACTGCTTGGCATTCCTTGGATAGGCGTTCAACTGCTCCTGTAAACGGGCAGTGTGCTCTCGGTGATGTTCAGCTGTAGCGTCTTTTTCAGTTTGTAATGCTTCCATCTGCCTCTGGAGAGCAACCATCTGTTGAGCCATCTCTTCAGGTGTAGCCATTGCTTTGCGTTCTCTTAATCGGAGGTGGAAGTATCGCTCGGGTTCAGAGTCTACTACTGGATTAGAGACAACTCGGCGTCCTTCACCTGGCATACACTGTAAGCAAAAACAAAAACAAAAACAAAATCAAAAGCAAAATAGGTTCTCAGAGAGGGTCGGTACCGAGGCCCAAATTGATACGTGATTGGCTCGGATTACTCCTTAGAAACCTCGTATTTAACCCACACGTGTCGCGATCTTGCCTTGTAATGTGATTTTCGTACCTACAACACTTTCAAAATCAATGCCTTGTAACGCAAGCAACAAAGTTCAACTTGAATATGAATGAAACTGGTTTGAATCACTAGATTGAATCAAAAGGGATAGTTCAATTGGATTGGCTCTAACGCTAAATCCAATTGATGAACTAGATTGATCTTTAACAATCAAAACTAGAACTAATCAATTGATCAATTGAATGATACAAACTAAATTAAACACAAAGAACAAGAGAGGGAATTCGGATGGTGAAGATGATTGATCTCGTAAGCAATTGCTAGACACATGTGTTTTTGAATCCCAAAGACTAGATAAACCTTTTTTGGGGTTTATCTAATCTCAAGCTGAATTTTATTGAATGAAAATTGCAAAGTATTTAAAGACAATACAAAGCTGATCCTTGGATAGCAAGCAATCTCATGAGGCCAGTCCTATAGGGTAATTTGGTCCATGTCTTGCTTCCAAAGATATAATAAAAATATCTATCTAAGTCTCCTTATCCTTATTAAATCAAATAGATAACTAATTTACTTAAGGGATAAGAAAACTATCAAATAAACTTAAAGATAACAAGAAATAAAAGGGAGATATATTTCAGCCAACTAACATAAGCCCATGGCCGAAAATATGCTTAAATAAAATATCTATTTAAAGATAGAATTAAAACTAAAGATAAGATTCTCGTAAGACTTGAACAACTCTTAGTAAATCTCATTTTTCGGACCTTTTCTGTTGGATTCTGGATTTGATGTAAACTACAAAGTTGTAGAACTTTTAATTATCTTTCCAACGAATACTTAATGGACTTGAAATGAATTTTCTATCCCAAGTTATGACCAGTTTACGGAGCACTATTTTCTATTTGACTGGTTTCTTAACTTTCCAAACTTTGAAGACTTCATCCTCTTCCTTGGTGGCCTTGGACGCCATTGATGAATATCTTCAACCAATACGATCAAGTCCTTGAATTTATTCTTGAACTTGAATGCTCGAGACCTTGGAAAAGGTATTGGTCTTGGCCTCTAGACAGCTTCTTTTCAACCTTATTTTTCATGGTCCTTTGCTCGCTATCACAGATGGTCGGTATCGAGCCTACAGGGATCCCGTGAAACCGAAACTAAAAAGAAAGAAACAACTATCTATCGACAAGGTCAGTACCGACCTGGGAAGGGTCGTTACCAACTCGACAGAGATCCTAAAAGCAGACAAATAAAAGAAAGAAAAAAACTGGGTTCTCGGCAGGGTCGGTACCGACCCTAGGGGGTCGTTACCGGCTCGACAGAGTCCCGAAAAAATGCTAAAAGAACAAAACATGGTACAATTGAAATCTCCCTAGCAACGACGCCAATTTGTTGAAAGGGTTTCTTGACAACAAATAAATTTATAATCAAGACCTCGCTGAGTACAAGGGAGTCAGGTTCGTCCACGGGAGATAGTCAGTGCTAAGTTCTATTACTTGTCACGCAAGCAATCAACTAAATCAAGGGAATTTAGCAAGAGAAAGAGGAATTATAAGGTAAAGGTATCACCAGAACAATAATCATGCATGTCAACGCTAATGAAACATAAAAAATCATGCTTTTATCACATAAAGGTGTCAACTTTCGTCAACCTAAGCAAGTAAATCAACTAACTTTAGTTCAATCAATAAACTTACTATCTAATCTCTTCTATTTCAACTAGGATTGATCCGCTTTCGCTTCAAAATCCTAAATTGATTATTCTGATTCAAGGTTTTCGCTTTGGCTTCAACTATGAATAAGAAATTCCCTTCAACATTCGTTTCAAGCATTAAGAATAAGAGAATAGATTCATGCAATAAAAACAATCAAGACATGATCACAAACAAGCATGCACAACCATTGTTGGGTTTAACCCCAACCTTAGAGAGAGAGAGACTACTCACAAAGCATAATTAAAAAAACATCTGAATTAAATAAAAAGAGAAAGCTTACAACTTGAATCCAAAACAAAACTTGTCTTCCAAGTATCTCCAAAAATCGTCCCCCTCTCACTCCTCTCTCTCTCTCTCTCTCTCTCTCTTCCTCTCCCTCTCAATCGTGTGTTGTGAAAAACAAAGGCTAAAGAAGGGTATTTATAGAGAAACTAATCTATCTAAGAATTATATCTAACGAAATAAATCTTCTAATAAGATATATTCCTTCTATCTATCTAATAACATAAAAGGAAATAGGATAAAAGATCATTAAAACGCGCCGACTCGGTCTTCGCTACGATCCAGGATCGCCTCGGTATCGAATTGTGTGCCTCGGTACCGACCTGTTACAGCACTACGAACAACCTAAAGTAAAACTTCCGTAGCGGGTTCATTACAACTCCGTTTGACTCGATTCTTTTTTCTCTGTCTTTGTAACGAGTTTCTCTACTTCTTTCCAAGCTCAAACTTAATCTTCAATGACTTTATGAACTTCATTCCTTGAGCTTTTCCTTAAGTATTTCTCCTCGGTTTTGCTCTTTTCCTCAAAAGTGCTCCAAATAGCTTCTAAAAACCTACAAAATACCATCAAAGCTTATGTAGACTCCATATCTTAAGAAAATACGAAAACCTACACAAAGGACTCAAAACAAAACACAAAACTAAAGAAAAAGACTCAAACACACAAAAACACACCCTAAAAACATGACTAAAAAGGAGGACATCATCGAATCTCCATTTACAAGTTAAAGTCTTGAACTAGAGATGTTTTCGGCCCTTTTATCTTCCACCTTATTCACCTATTTATAGGTGTCTTAGAGAAACCTTTATTGTGTTTTGCCAATGTGGTACAAGCGAGGTGTTACTACTTGATTGGTTGAGAATGTGGTGAGTGATTATTGGTGGGGTATATAGTGTACTCTGATTGGTCAAGTGTGCGAATTTAGTTGGATTTGTTAGATCTTTTGATGTGGGAGATATTTGCTTGGTTTTCTTGATGAATTCACATTAAAGTACTATAAACAACATGAATTCATATTAAACCAAATTAAATTAATCTTTGATGACATTCAATTATCATCAAAGGCCTTTGAACGTTCAATCATTATCAAGGCTTGATAACATTCAACCGCCATCAAGCATTTTATGTCATCACTATATTAAAAATATTGGAACTGCAAACATTTAGCACCAAATGTTATCATCACAAAATAATTATCATCAAGTCCCTAAGGCCATCCACAATGGTAGTACAAAAGGGTACATATATGAGTACATAGCTTTTTTAGATGAAAGAAAAAAATAAATTTCCATGTACCCATTTAAGGGTAGCAATATAGCTACCCACTATGTACTCCATTATGTGGTCCCTATGCCACATGTCAGTCATTGATGAGTACCTTTAAATTTTAAAAAAACATTTATGAAAAAGGAAAAGTAGAAACAAAGGATATTATGTACTCTCAGCTACTCAAAAGAGTACACTAATAAAAAAGACAATTGCAAATGGGTACATAATAGTAGAAAGTAGAATGAAATATATTTTTGTAATGGTTATGTACTCTTATAAGGTACACCATTGCTCATGGCCTAATAGTCTGGCTCCGACCACCCCCATTTACTTCCACGACCATTATGATGTTGGAACTGCAAACATTTTAAAAATTAGTAAGACATGATACTATATAAGAGCTATTAAAATAAGGCATTTTCACAATATCACGCTATACAAGAGTTATTGGAAATATGGTAATTATCATATTTGTAGAGATATTCTAATCAAATCAAGAAAAGCTTTCAATATATAGGCATTTTTTTGTCATATTTCTAAATAATGACACATTGTACTCATCTTCCGATATGCACTTTGCACACATCACAATTCAGTTTCACTTTAAAACTTTGAGACAATGTGAACAAATTGTGAGAGTGTATAATATTCAAACATCATATTATTCAAACAATATGAATCCACTAATGGGTAACAATTGTGACCAAGAAAATACATTGAAGCAGAAATTCATTTCATTATAAAAACAATTTTTTTGTTAGCAGTTCTACAAAGTATGAATGTTGTGGAAAAATCTTTACCATATCTAGCTAATCAGTAAATCATATCTAGCTGAGATTCAACGATATTCCAATCAAGAAAAGCTTTCAAGTAGCAAAATGTACCTACATTTTTTTTTCAGATTTAAAAATAATGCAACATGTCAAATTGCAGTTTCCCTTTAAAAATGGGTCTAAGTCTTTTTTAGCACAAGAACACTATTAAGCTTTCAATTTTGTAAAAGTTTCAGCAATTTTCATGGATGATGAAAGTTGAATGAAAGGAATATCGAATTATCTCGACCACAAAGAAAGTATTTGCTGGTTGTATTAGTGATATGAATATGCAACCATAATATATAACAACTCCATGTGGATCAGATGTAATTTCCCACAAAAATGCATTCTAGTAATTATAATTCCTCCATTATAAAAGAAGTGTAAATCATGAGAATTGAACTTCCTATGTTTCTAAGCACATATGTTAAATGCCATTTTCTGGAAAAAAAAATTTAAATCATAGAATCTATCTATCTATCTATATTATAAAATAGAAAATTTTGGGCAATCAATGCCTCATTAGAATGACCTAATATATATGATCTATCCCATAATTATGTTCATATAGAAAAAATAAATAAAAAGAATTCAACCCCCATATTAAATTATGATTTATCGAAAATTTAATTTTGATTTCTAATATAAGAAAAATATCATTTTCTTCGTATTAGCTCATATTCATTATAGGAGAGTTTTTGAAGAGTTCACAAAAAAACAAGTTGGTAGTGAAGAAGAAACGCATATGTGGATGTACATAAAGATTATTGATATGTTGTGTTTTGTACAGCATAACTAGGACTTTTTAGTACATATTTGTGTAGTATTTTAGGCCTATTAGGAGCATTATTGAAGAACAGATTTGAAGGCCGAGAGTTCAGAGTTATGAGGATTTTAGAAATTTCGAAGATACTTAAGGTCGTGATCGTTGCCACCCTTAGGGGCGATCGCGGTGGACGTCGCCGAGGAAGGTCAAGATCGCCGAGAAGGACCGCGATGACACGAAGGCCGTGATCGCGGCTAGGTTCGGTGGCGATCGCGGTTTGAGGTTGCCATTGGGATCGCGCTTTGAAGATAGGCAGCGATCGCGGCTAGGTTTGGTGGCGATTGCGGCCTAGCTGGATCGGACGCGCGATTGGATTTCTCTGCTTAGTTTAATATTTTATATTTTATATCTTTTTAATTTCGACTTGTTCGAGACTATTTTAGGTTTACTTTTTAGACTTTGTTGGTATTCTCTCTTAGACCTAATTTTCATATTTGGAGATTTTGGTATTTTCTCTCTTATGGAGAACTAAACTCCCTAAATCTTATTCGAGTTGAAGCTTTTCAGATTCAAGTTGTTGTGAGATTCTTCTATTCAGGTTTATTTCTACAGGTTATTTCGATTCTCTTGTGCATAATTATTATTGATTGTGTTGATTTCTGCTTGTTTGGCCAACTTGTTGGAATTAATATTATCTATTGCTAGATCTAGGTTTTCTCGTAGCAAAGCCTAATCTTTGTAGCAACTCAATTGGTTTAGGACTCGTTGGACTAAAACAATTGAGAAAGAGATTTGAATGCATGTTAATTGTTTGACTTGTTGGAATTCAATTGCATGTATCCTGTTTATCCTTGTTCTCATTGCTAATAACCCTATTATTTATGATCGTTTCATGAGTTGTTTGGATATTAAGTTTGCATGTCTCGTTGCCATGTTATATTTCTGATCAAGATATGAATAACCAAAGGAAATAACTTGTTTGAATCTATGATCAATTGTTTGAGGAAGAAAAGTGGATACTTGAATAGGATTGTTTTCCCTAATTGATAAAAATCCAACTTTTGCTTTGCTTGATTACTTGTTTTGCTTGTTTCAATTCTTAGTGTTAGTTTAAATAATCAAAATCCCCCCTTATTACCTTTCTGAGTTGATAATAATATTGCTTAGAATTACAAGTGTCTCTTGGGTTCGACCCCGACTTACCAGCTAATACTAGTTGAGTAACTAGGGATTTATTTTTGATTTGGCATCAACGATTTTAAGCCAGTCAATTATGCATCATATTGGTTTAATTTTGTAATTGCTTTGTATTCAATTTATCACCATCGTAAAAACATTTCTCATGTTGCTACCAGTATTCTCCTAATCATCCTTCCCTAAGTCTAATTTTTTTTTCATCTATATATGTTTGTGTATAATGTAACATTTAACTTTTCAATGACTAACTTTAGATTAAGTTGATTGATATACACCAATGTAGATTTTTTTTGGCAAAAATATGATCCATTTCGATGTAAGTATGATATCAAGTTTTGGATTTTTCTTTAAAGTATGTTTATGCTCAATCTTATTTTATAAATAATCTTATATATTTTTGTATTACCATGTGATAGAAAAGCATAATTTAAATAACAAAATAAAATTGCTTCCTTTATAAAACGATAATATTTCTTCCAAACTAAAAAATTGTCATTATTTTTTCAATATGTTAATTCATAGTGATTCAATCCTTCCTACCCAATTTATTTTTTAAACCTTAATATTTCTTAATTGAATTAATTGATATTTTTATTCATGATTAATATAATACATGCAACCAAAATATTAAAACAATATTTAACAAAAAAATTACTTAACGAGATAATATAAATTATATATTGAAAAACCCGTGCTTAGCACGGGTCATCCTACTAGTTTTAGTAGACAATCAAATAAGTACTTAACTAGTTATACCCGTCGTGACATGCACGACTACGACTGAGATTAATTATGAACATATTTATTTTAATATAATGATACAAAAAAGTTAAAAAAACATTATATTCACATACGATAGTTTTTTTTTTTAGAATCAAATAAATTTCGAATTTTTTATAAATAAATAGAGAGAAAATTATTTGAAAAAAATAAAGTAATATAAATAAAATTTGAAATTTTAAAAATAAAGTTCGGCCAAAGTCAATGTGGTGGCTCAATGAGATACAACTTTAATATATAGTTATTAGTTATATGCATATATTTTAACCAAAATTTAATTTTAAAAAATCTTTTACATCATAAATGGATAAAAAGACATACATAATTTAATTTTTATCATCTTGTAATTTTTTTAATTTTTTTATCATAATTTGATTTAAGAAAACTTTTATATAAATAGATAAATAGATAAAGATAATGTAATCAACTGATAATCAATTATATACTCAGAATCTATCCTAATATATATATTATAGTTTATTTTATGTTAGATAGAATCTTTCAATATATATAAATTGTGAAAATGACATGTACGAAAAATCCTAGGTGGCACATGGTAAAATCCTACGTGACAAATAGCTTATATTGTGGTAGGAAAAATAACTTAAATAAATTATTATAAATAATATTCATCAATAATATTTTATCAAATATTTAATGCTTTTATAGTTCATTTTATTTTAGATATAATCTTATTACGTTAAATAAATTATAATATCAAATATTTAACATTAATACTTAAGATTTAACATTACATAACATCTTTATTTTAGATAGAATTTTTCCTAGATTAATTTATCATGTTTCTGTATTATCCTAAAATAATAACAACATATATAAATTCTCAATATCAAAAATCCTATGTGGCGAAATCCTATTTGGCTTAATGTGAAAACGACACATAGGAAAATTTTAGGTGGCACCACGTGGTGGCCTTATCCCTTGCATCTTTTATATATTAGCAATTAGGGCGGCGATTATAAGACGGGGACTTCATTAGTGTAGAGATATGGAAATGGCATTTTCGTAAATTTATTTAAAGGGGCATGGTTTTTTTGGAAAAGGAATATGGAAATGGCATTTACATAAATTTATTTAAAGGGGCATAGTTTTTTTGGTATTAATTTACTTGACTTCACGCCATCCAATGTATGAAAACTTTTTTTATTACGTATACGAGCTTTCTTCACAACTAAGAAACAAACTTATCCGAGCTTGCTTACAAGCGAAGTAACTTAGACACGTTTTTCGAGACATGTCAAAATTACCCGTTCACATCCAAATATCACATAAGTCGATCACGCTTTTCCAAGAATATATATCCCAAGATTACTTAAGAGCTAAGCAAAACCTTTTGGTATTAATTTAAGTGACTTCACGCCATCCAATGTCTTAAAACTTGTTTTATTACGTGTACGAGGTTTCTTAACAACTAAGAAACAAACTTATCCGAGCTTGCTTAAGAGCGAAGTAACTTGGAGACGTTTTTCGAGACATGTCAAGATTACCCGTTCACATCCAAATATCACATAAGTCGATCACGCTTTTCCATGAATATGTATCACGAGATTACTTAAGAGCTAAGCAATACCGACACGAATTTTGAGGAACATTAAAACAACAAAATTATTCCCGAGGATCGGATTTTGCACGAATTTTGAGGAACATTAAAATAACAAAATTACTCTTGAGAAATAATGAATAATGAATTAATAATAGTCGTACGATAGTTTCTATGAAATTGGATGGTCGTGATTAAAAGCTATGAATTAATAACAGTCGCACGATAGTTTTAGCAAAATCATCTCAATTTTGTAAAAATTGACGGCCCTGATACAAAGTTACGTATGCTTTTATATTAATACTAGCATCGGACCCGTGCTTCGCACGGGGACCAGTTGGGGATTCAATTTAGTTGGGCTCTACTGAAATTGGGTAATATATATTTGGGTTGGTTTTTTTTTGTCAGAATTGAGTGTGAGGGGAGTTGTTTTCGGTATGTAGCCGCTAACATCACAATTTTTATAAGGAAAATCATAAATACAAATATAAGAGTCAAAATTGGAAGCTTGCAGAGACACACACACCTAAGCGATGTTGCAGCCTGCAGCTAGTAGGCTTCACATAAGAGTCACATGTAAGGAGTGGCCCATGCTTTTTTTTTTTGCAAAATTTGTATTGAAGTAAAAAAAATGATAATTAAAATATAAACTTACAATAAGTTAATGTAGTAAAAAAATTTGGGGGGAAATATGTTTGATGCTTTAGCAGCACACATTCAAATATATAAAAAAAAAAGTGACCAAATAGCTCAGTTACAATCTACATGATACATATTACATAGTGTGGGAACACTAAGGTTCCCAATATGTGAAAGATGAATGAACCAGCACACCTTAGCAAATTTTCCACTGAATACAAAAAGTGCTACTTTCCAAAATGGAGGAATATGTTGGATAAGAACCGTTGTCAGCCCGTGGATGTATTTTCCTCGTAGAGCATCAACTTCATCACCAGCTAATACTACAGAAAGATGAGGATCTCCATTTGCATCCGACTGATAACAGTGCAAAATAAAGGGGAAGCTAAGGTGAGAAAGAGCATTACACCAATACATAACTATCATAATACTTCATATAAAAACACCAAAATTAATAAAGATTCCAGTTACAAATTCACAAAAGGAACACCAAAATAATAATTAATCAACAAAATATGTAAACCAAAAGATATATCCGAATTCTGTAGTACTTTAGAAAACGAAAAAAAGGAAAGTATTAGTGAGAAAATGCCCACTGAATAAACCTACCAATTGAATGTTATTCTTGGTGGATTTTGTCCTCATGATTTCAAGTTGGTTGCTATAGCCAATGCACGTGTAGCAGCAGCCTACCTTCAGAAAAAAAAAAAAAAAAAGATAGCAACATCGTTTTTATATCTAGATAACAGGACCATCTACTAAAGGATTGGAGTAAGGTAATTTGCCTTGATTAACTGTGTGAATTAATGGTATTAAATAGCATTTTGATCTTTCTTAATAGATAAATTCATGAAATCTAAGAATACAATAAATCGAAAAATATAAGACTAATTTGAGTAACCATTTAGCTTATTCCAAGAGTTTGGCATACAGAATCTAATTTATACCTTCCAGGCTTTGTCCAAGCTTTGCTCTATATTCTGTTCCTTCACTTTAACTGCAAGAGAGCCGAGGAGATGAGCTTGCTGAATTAAAGCAAGTATCTTAGGATCATCCTTTTTATGAAGTTCCTTCAACTTTATCATTCCATACAAATTGCAACATTCAACATTCAGCTCATGTCATACCCAAAAAGGTAAGGGTGTGCGGCATGCTTTGCTGAACGAAAATAATCCCAGCAAAGCTGAATAAGAGCACCAGAAAAGAACACGGAAGAGAGAAAGGAATTAAGCATAAACAAATTAAAGACAAGCACTTTCTTACTAAAGCAAGAAACACATGCTAAAACTACACATTTATATATAAAATCACCAAACAAAATTCAGAAACTATCAACATAATCATGTAAAATTACCATAATTGGGGGCTGACCCGCTAACAGAGGTATCAACCTTGGATTTAGAACTAATGCAGTTGCCAATAAATCTCAGCTTAATCCAACACCTAGTTTCCTCTACAACATCATCTCACTCTCATTCCCTTTCTTCTTCCTCCCAACCTTTGATTTCCCACCAACCAAGTCTATCACTTTCTCTCCACCCCCTTTTGCACCCAATCCTCTAAAACCCCAAAAACCTTTGAATTTAAACAGTATACAAAGTCCAAACCCACCAATTACAAGAATCAATATCAATAACCCGTCAAATCCCTACCATCACAAATCCTCCACCACGACTGCCAAACACAATTTCACATTCCCAAGCAACAGCAAAATCCGAGAATACAAACACAACCCTAAATGATAATTTTTTACACAGATTACCATATCAAAAAAGCTAAGACACCAAAAGGGTAAATGATAGATCAGAAACCAATTGGGTAGAGAAACAAAAACAATAGGAAATCTTGTTGATGGGTACTTGAAATGTAAGCAACCCAGTGTTGAAAGAGACCTCAGAAATTGCCTGCTCCAGGATATTACATAGCACCTAAGAAACGAGCTATCTTCTCAGTCTTCCCCCATCCAGAAGCTAGCTGACCAGTTCAAAAACACCCCTCCCCGAAACTTGAAAAAAAAAACTACTCAATAATACTAATTAATAACTTTCCCACCATTTCTCCTGATTTTTTTCAACTTTCTTCAACTTTTTGTGTCAATCGGGACTTTGGAAGGCTTTTTATATGGATTCAGATAAGAGAGCTGAGATGAGTGGTTGAGTTAGCTTTGAATGTGTGGGAATGAAGATGAACTACTAAGTGCTAGCTAGTTCTGAAATGGTCAAAATTTTACCCTTTTTAAAGACATGATCTTGAAAATGATTGCTAGCAAAGATTACCTATAATTGGTCCTCTGATTGTGCTGTACAGCATCTGTCTGGGTAAATCTTGCAAAGAATTCAGTAAAAAGATCAGAAATTCAGCCTTACATGCTTGTTATAAAAATCTTACATCTTTAAACTGGTGATGAGATCATAAATTGTCTGGGTACCAAGTCTGGCTTCAAGATGTTTGAAGGCAACTTCACTGCAAGATTGAGCAATCCAGACTTGGGATCTGTGTATGTTGAAAGGGTTTCTCGGCCAACAAATAAATTTGTAAGTCAAGACCCCGCTGAGTACAGTGGAGTCAGGATCGTTCCACAGGAAGCAAGGTTGTTTGTTTATCAATCTAATAAAAATCAAATAAAAATCAAACACAATCACTCACGAGATGCCTCGTTAACGACCTTGTCAGGATCGTTACCGAACCACCGAACACAAATATACCAATTAACGACCTAATAAAAT
This sequence comes from Fallopia convolvulus, assembly GCA_964016875.1. Taxonomy (NCBI): domain Eukaryota; kingdom Viridiplantae; phylum Streptophyta; class Magnoliopsida; order Caryophyllales; family Polygonaceae; genus Fallopia; species Fallopia convolvulus. The sequence goes on from OZ024737.1 coordinate 10,061,973, forward strand.
TCTAATTAATACTCGGTACCGAAGCAAGTATTCAGCAACGAAGACTTATCAGAAATAATTCAATAAAAACAAATATCTAGGATAAGGGACACCACAACATAGCCAAGCATAAGAATTCGTAAGAAGATAAGATCATGCCTTAAAATAGATAGAGTCATCAACTTTCATTGACTTTAAAAGTAAATTAATCTATTTTCATAAACTAACTCACTCAATTGCTTGTTTTGGATCTAAAGCTTGAAACTTCCGTTTTCAAACAATATCAACCTTCAAGTTACTAACTTTCTCTTTCAATCAAGTTAAAACTCAAATTACCTCAACTCCCGTTTCGGTATTAAGCACAACAAACAATCTCAATAAAAATAAAAGGCATTCAAAACACAATCTTACTCATCAAACATGCTCAACTATGCCGGGCTTAACCCCGACCCTAGAAAAATAGACTACTCACTACTCATGATTAAAAAACCAAAAACTTCAATAAAAATAAACATTGAATCAAAACTCAAACTTAAATTAATAACAAAAATATTGTCTTACAGAGAATCATAAGAAAACCAAAACAAAACAATCACCGAACCACAAACTCGATCAACGAACCTCGGAAACCGTCGTCACCGACCCTCGTTACCGACTTCCGATCCGGCTCTCTCTCCAAATCTCCTCCAAAACTAGCTCTAAAATTCTACTCCAAAATTAAGCCTCTCTTTTCTATGCTAGATAGAAGGGTATTTGTACTAGAAAATCCTAAAAAACTAAAAAGGCTAAAAGATAAAAACTTTCCTAAAAAGATAGAAACAATCTCTAAAAGATAGAAATAAAATCTAGAAAGATATTAAACCCTAAAATACATATTCTAATAACCCATAAAGATTCTAAAAAGATACTCAACCGATACGGAAATAAATTCCCGCTCAGGATCGGTGAATAATAAAATAATACTCCGAAATCTTTCTCTTCGTGGCCTCGTTAACGACCCCTTACAGCCTCGTTAACGAGCCTGGGGTTTTGTTTTCTTCAACACCTCCTCTCGTTTTCTTGAGTTTTGACTTCTTAAATCTTGCACTTTCCCGTCCTTCACTATGATGCTCCAAATTTAGCTCCATTTAGCTCCTTTCCTCGCTAAAACCTGCAAAATACACAAAATAGCGTAGATTCTACCCTTTTCGTAGATTTATGCAAAAGTAACTAAAAACACTTAAAACTAAACCTAAATTAGACAAAACTAAACCTAGTAAGCAAAGAAAACCTATCAAAAACTATACCAAAAATGCGAACATCAAAATAGCTCATACTTAGACTTGCTTGTCCTCAAGCAATAAACAAGATACTAACCAAAACCAAAACAAATCATGCTTATCAAGACATAGCCATCTTCAAAAAGCAATATCTACACATAAGAAAATTATAACAAAAGACTATTAACATCCTCACACATATATGCACCTAAATAGACATAAAATAATACAATCCAACCTCTCAAGGGATATAATGTGTTTCACTCCACTCTCATGTGTTTGGGTTTATAATATCAATCTCTTAACTCATCCTATATACATAAACTCATAGAAATTGGAACTTATATCACCAATACTCTCCACCCAAGATTTGTCAAAACAAGCAAAGAATCATCAAGAGAACTTAGGCTCAATGAAAAGCTTCATCGAAACTTCCATTCGGCCGGGTTGTAATGGGGCTTGGTAAAGACAATAGGGCATGGAAATATTTTGGTCATGTGGTGCTAATAATATCCGGGAATCAAAGACTCCTAAAAACTCACACATAACATCAAAACTCTCATATAAAATAACCAAACTCACTCTCATATTATGCACACTCATTTTCACTCACCCATTTATCATCCTAGAAAGTCTCATAACCAAAAATAAAAGAATCTCTTGATATTATTTTTAAATACAAATGCACTTCAACTTTTCCTCTTTCTTTCTCTCTTTTTTATATTTTTTTCCTTTTCCCTTTTTTTTTCGCTGCCTCGTCAACGAACCCACATCCGGGTCGTTAACGATCCACCGTATATATTTCTTCCCTTTAACACTTAATTGTGCATCTTTTATCAAGAGACCTTTCTTACATATAATAACAAGAGACTTTCAATCTACCCTTCCCAAATACCCTTTAATTCAAGCAAATAGAAACTCTCTTTTTTTCAACAAAACACAAAACTTTACCTCTCCAATCTAAGTCCTAATTCCCGGATAGGGTCAAGCTTATCTCGGCTAGGGAATAATTTTTGTGGAGCTAAAAATAAAAGGTTTTAGGCCAAAATTGGTTATCAAAAGAAGGAATAATGTAAAGGTAGATAGGGGATAATAGGGCTCATAAAAATAAGTTCTCTATCATATGATCTTCACAAGTAATGAACTAAAAATCTTTCAAGGGTCTCAAGAAATAGATAACCATCACAATTCCAAGAGATAATATGCATAAGGAGAGTAAATCACACAAAAAAGAAGAGGGATTTATAAATGTTCTCCCTATAAGGCCAAAAATTTCTCACAAGGTAGATTTTGTTGGATTGCATCATCTATGCTATAAAGTATATGTGCTCAATTTCATCTAATGCTATTCTCTTCTAAAAAACAATAATTTCAATTTTTAAGAATTCGGCTATACTTTCAAAGACATGTTTGCAAGGAATTATATGATTAAACTAGTGATTGCTATCATAGAACTTTAAGAAGGAATATCTATCAATTCTAAACTCTTTTTGGATTTTTAAATTTTTCAATTTTTTTGGTTTTTCGATTTAACAAAAGTAACAACTACATAGAACATAAAAACACCTAGGACATAATTTTTCTACTTTTCTTCCCACCCCATACTTAAAATTACAGTGTCCCCACTGTAAGAAAAATAAGAAGAAGAAGGAAAAGAAATAGAAAAGAAAACAAAAAAAATTAAAAAGCAAAAGAAAGACATAAAACTTACAAAAGTGGAAACAAGGAAAGGAAACTTCATCTTGAGCTTGATCAACGGTTCGGTGGAGGAAAGTAGTGCTCAAAGTTCCCCATGAAGTCATACATCGTCCTCCAACGCTCAGCATCCTCCGCCTCTCTCTGACGCTGCCTCTCATCTTCCCTCGACATGCGAGCGGAATAGACGGTTTCCTATCTATCCATCCTCCGATGAATGTGATCGGTCTGAAGGTGAAGCTGCTGCATCCGTGCAGAAAGATCCTCGGCCCATGGTGGTGGTATGCTCGATCCTGCGTACTCGGGCTGAGGAGGTGGTGGGTAGTGAGGCTGGAAATGGTCTTGATACATCACCAGGTTGTAAGGCATTAAGCCATATGCATGAGGGTCGACAGGAGCTGGTGGAGGGTCGACAGGAGCTTGCGGCACCTCGTTAACGAAGCTGGTTGCCTCGTTAACAGTGTTGTGCGGTGGCTGGAAATGGTCGTTAACGACCCTGGTTGGCTCGTTGACGAAGATGTTGCCTCCTAATTCCTCCGTCTCCATGTCGTCTTCTGTAAAGTTGAGCTCCTCAGTGCCGCCCTCGGTGTCGACTTCATCGGTGTCATTGCCTACGACCTCGGTATCCTCTTGCTCATCTTCTTCTTCATATTCGTCCACATCGTCCCGCTCAAACCGGGTGTGACATGGTCGAAGCGAGAGCTCATCCTCCGGTTTTGGCTCCAATGGGTAAGGCTGGCCCGTCCACACTTCGTACCAATTCGGTACGTAGAGTAGCTCGTACATGTCGAGGGAAGGAATGACTACTTGATCTCGAACCTTCACTTTGTAGCCTCCCTCGGCTTGCACGAAAATCTCGGCACTATACCAATAGTTCTTGTTGAGGAGTTGAGCGTGGGCCGGTGTGTAGCGAGTGAGATCCACTCCAACATTTTTAGCCAAGAGGCTAACCAAATTGCCACACCACACCTCCTTGGACTTGTGGGACTTCTCGACATAGTAGAGCCATTCGTACCCCAAATTCAAGGGACCGGGCTCCTCGAAGAGGATGGTGCGGAAACAAGCGACCTCCGTCCTTGTAGACCGGTTCAACTCCTTCTTCGGCCAGAATGTTGCGGCGAGGACTCTCAAGATAATCCGGAAGATGGGGTTGACTATGGTTGCCCCGGATAGCGCCGCGGTGGAGGATTGAACCTCTCTGGTGATGTAGCTCCAAGTGCGGGTCACTCGGTAGTCCTTCAAGCTATAGTCTCTAGACGGGTTTGGGAGCTCCAAGATTGCATTGAACTCCGCCATGGTGAAGTCACGATCCTCGTTACCGAGCCGGAACCGAATGCGTCCCGCCGAGATCTTTGACGAGAAGTTGGTCTCCAAGGTGGCCAAGAACTCGGATGTGAGGGCCGGATAATGTGGCAAGCTCTCTTGCTTCAATAAGTGTTCGGCCCCAAGGATGATGAAGGCGTCCTTGACATCCGTGTAGATGCCCGTAGAGACGGCGCTAGACTTCGAGAACCATCGGGTGTAATGGTCCTTCTCCATAAAATCCCGGTAGCGTCGTACCTGGCTTTGACTGCTCAAAATCACATCGTCCACCCGGGGTGGAGATGGAGACTTGTGGTTCCTCCTCTTCTTCTGGGCTCGGGTAGCGGGTCTGCTTGAACTAGCCATGGATCCTACAAAATAATCGAAAATTTTCCAAGATAAGATCCACTCAAAAATAATAGGTACGAGACCCCATACTTGGTCTCAAAATTAACCTCGGAATTATTCATAAACTACCCAATTGGGTTGTTCACGAGTCTGGGCTCGGATCGATCATCTATGAAGTGCAGGGTCGTTAACGAGCCTGGGTGGGTCGTTAACGAGCCGCCGAGAGCAAAACCAGAAATTTCCGAAATTAAATCTACCTCTAATTCAGCACAAATCAAGCATGCAATCTTCTATTATTCTCCACAATTCCCTCATTGGGTAAAAGCACCTCATACTTACTCAATTACCCATCCCTAACATGCTAAAAATTTTCCGGAATTTTGACATACAAAGTTCGAACTTTTAGATCTAGAACAAGAAAAATTCATGCTTTCTTAACTAAAGGGTTACAATAGTTAATCTATCATGAATAATCTTACCTAAAACATGAACAACTAAGCACAATCAAGAATTTTTAGAACGGAATTTAAGCATGCTCATCGATCTCCCTAAAAATCATGATTCAAGATATGAAATTTAACCCTATAGATAATCAATCATGCAAATTCAAGCAAGGGTTTAGAAATCATACCGGAGAACCGAGAATTAAAAGGACAAGGGTCGGAATCGGGGCGGTTAACGAGCTCGTCGTCGACGGTGAATGGCTTTCGAACTCCGGTAACGATGGCGTCTCCGGTGGTCGTTAGCGTGGGATTTTCCGACTCGGTGGGAGAGAAGGGAAAGGGGTTTGAGAGAGTTTTGGGTTTGAGAGTGAATGTTTGGAGAGATTGTGGTAGAATTTTGGGAGGGGTAGAAGGGTTTTTATAGGAGGGGTAAGGATAGAGGGGGTGGCGGCTAGGGTTAGAAAAATTAACTAGGTTAGAATTACTTACCTGCCCCGTATTGTGACGAATCGGGTCGTCCGAACTGGGTCGTTAACGACCCTGGGTGGGTCGTTAACGAGCCACCGTAGCCTTCTTGAGTGAATTTTCGACCCCTTTTTTCCTGAAATCTTGTTAGCTCAAAAATCTTATTTCTATCCTATTTAAAACTAAAAAAAGAAAAATAAAAGAAAGCTAGGAAATAATCTAAAAGAAAAATTAAAAAAATTAAAATAAAATAAAATAAACCTATTCTAAAAAGCGGGTTGCCTCCCGTAAGCGCTATGTTTAACGTCGTTAGCCCGACGAGCTCTCTTGCTAGTCTCATGGTGGTTCATGTCTGGCCATGTTAGGGTCTTGAGATACCTTGCCTGTAGCTTTACTGCCTCTGTGCACTTGAATTGCTAAATTAGGACCTTCTTCTTCTATCAGTAAGCTCGATATCCCTGGGTTATTGGTGTAGTCCGAAAGCCAAGGTGGTTTGGACTTTTCTGTAACCTATGTAGTAGGGCCTTTGTGCATGGGAGCATCAGTGATCGGCAGATGTGGCTCGGTAGGGACTGTGGTGTCGAGTTCGGGTTGAGTCAACTCTAGTTGTGCCACTCCAATTGGGTCGTTGGCTTTTTGATCTAAATTGAATTCCACCCATTCCTCTCCTATATCAAAAGTGAGGAGTCCCTTACGCACATCAACTCTTGCTCCTGCTGTGGCTAAGAATGGTCGCCCGAGAATTATAGGGACATGAGGGTCTTCAGGCATATCAAGGACAATAAAATCATTCGGTATAAAGAATTTCCCGACTTGAATAGGGTAATCGTCCACTACTCCTGTTGCTTTGACACTTGACCCATCTGCCATGTACAGATTCATGTCTACTGGTTCCAGTGGTCCCATATTGGCTTTAGACCAGATTGAGAGTGGAACAAGACTAGCACTGGCACCAAGATCGCATAAAGCTTTGAACTTGTGGTTGCCTATGCCGATTGTGATTGCAAACCTCCCAGAATCTCCAAGCTTTTTTGGAAGAGCTATGGATCTGACCTCATCCTACAGCTCTGTAATAGATCTTTTCCTGCTAAGAATATTTTTCAAGAATTTTGTGTAAGCCGGCATTTCGCTTAGGGCCTCAGCGAATGGGATGGAAATATTAATGCCCTGAAGAATCTTAACGAAACGCTTGAACTTACTCTCAGTAGAGTCCATAGATTTCTTAACTGGAAGTGGAAGAGTTTTCACCATTCTCGGAACCAAGTTAGGCTCGAGAGGTGAGAGTACCGGGTCGACATTGGGGTCGTTCGGTGTCCTCGGCGGGTCGTTACCGACCCTGGTGGGGTCGTTAACTACCCTGGGATTGAGAGGAGGGCTCGGTTTAGAAAACTTACCTGGGCTGGGCTCGTCAGGAATCCTCGGAGCCTCGTCATCCTGGCTTGTAGGTTCGGTACTAGCTCTCGCTGGCTCGTTAACGAGCTGGCTGGCGAGATCTTGTTCCTCCTTCTCTTCAGCTCGAACTCTCTCCGGTAGTGTCTTCCCGCTTCTAAGGTGTACCGCTGCTATTTGGCCTCTAGGGTTCTCTTCGGGACGACCCGGGAGTTGCCCTTGTGGTCTTGGGATCCGTGCAGCAAGGTCTCCTAGTTGGGAATCAACACTCCTCTTCCAAATATCGAACTCTCCCCATCTTTTATCCAATCCATTGATGCTCTCTTTAATCTCCCGAACCCATGATGGTGTCTCCTGATGGCCTGGAGGTCGATATGGTGCAGGTCGTCTATCTTGCGGGGGCCCTGTGTAATTATGATTTGTATTCTGATTGCCCCATGATTGATAGTTGTTCGACCTGTCATTATAATTAGGCTGGTTCCTGTAGGGTCCTCTCATGTAATTCATCTCAGCTATCGTCTCAGCGGTTCTAACCTGCTCAATGTTAGTGCAAGCAGAAGTACTATGCGCAGAAGAACCACATTCTTGACATGATTGAGAGGATTTCAGAAAACTTACCTGTTTCCTCAAACGGTTGACCTCATCTTGTAAGAATTGATTTTTAACATCGGGGTCAACTTCATCTCGATTGGGCACATAGAGACATTTTTGAGTTTGTGGAGCCTGCTGGGTTCCGTACATAGCATCATAATTTGCCAGCTTGCCCAACAGTTCCCACGCCTCTGTCGGGTTCATCTCTATAAAACCGCACGCATTATGCGTGTTGATGCGGTTCTTGGTTTCCGCGTTGATACCCTGGAAAACGATTTCTTGCAATACATATAAAGGTTGCCCATGAGTGGGGCATTGTCTAAGCATCTCTTTAAATCTTTCCCATGTTTCAAAAAATGTCTCATTAGGCAACTGGTGATAAGAGGTGATACGTTTCCTTAACTCCGTTGTCTTAGCAGGAGGGAAAAACTTTGTAAGAAATTGATCATACAAAGCTTTCTAAGTCCTGATAGACTTAGAAGGTAGGCTCTCTAACCAGTTCAGGGCCTTTCCAGTAAGTGACCATCTAAAAGCTGTTAACAGAACATATTCTAGTGAGACACCTTCAATAGCTATGGTGTCACATAAATCAAGAAAATTTCTAATATGCTCCATAGGGCACTCAGCGGGTTTCCCTTCAAACTGAGCCCGTTTAATCAAGGATATAAATTGAGACTTGATCTCAAAAGGTTTCTCTATCGCAGGAAGCACAACAGGAGATTCTGGCACCCTCAGTTCCGGATGCATGTATTGCTTGGCATTCCTTGGATAGGCGTTTAGCTCTTCTTGCAGTCGAGCCTTGTCTGCATCAGCGTCGTCCTTATAGGCTTTTAATGCCTCCATCTGGGTCGGGAGGATCTCTAACTCTCGAGTCATCTCTTCAGCTGTGGCCATGGCTCGGTTTTCTCGGAGTCGTCGGTGCAGGGAACGTTCGGGTTCTGAGTAATAACTGGAGCTATCAAACTGAAGCCTTCTTCGTCCTACCGGCATACACTGAGAAAACAAACAAAGAAAACAAAAATTAAAAACAAAAACGGGGTCGGGCTAGTCCCGATCCCAAAGATAAACTAACAACTCGTTGCTTCCCCGGCAACGGCGCCAATTTGTTGAAAGGGTTTCTCGGCCAACAAATAAATTTGTAAGTCAAGCCCCCGCTGAGTACAGTGGAGTCAGGATCGTTCCACAGGAAGCAAGGTTGTTTGTTTATCAATCTAATAAAAATCAAATAAAAATCAAACACAATCACTCACGAGATGCCTCGTTAACGACCTTGTCAGGATCGTTACCGAACCACCGAACACAAATATACCAATTAACGACCTAATAAAATTCTAATTAATACTCGGTACCGAAGCAAGTATTCAGCAACGAAGACTTATCAGAAATAATTCAATAAAAACAAATATCTAGGATAAGGGACACCACAACATAGCCAAGCATAAGAATTCGTAAGAAGATAAGATCATGCCTTAAAATAGATAGAGTCATCAACTTTCATTGACTTTAAAAGTAAATTAATCTATTTTCATAAACTAACTCACTCAATTGCTTGTTTTGGATCTAAAGTTTGAAACTTCCGTTTTCAAACAATATCAACCTTCAAGTTACTAACTTTCTCTTTCAATCAAGTTAAAACTCAAATTACCTCAACTCCCGTTTCGATATTAAGCACAACAAACAATCTCAATAAAAATAAAAGGCATTCAAAACACAATCTTACTCATCAAACATGCTCAACTATGCCGGGCTTAACCCCGACCCTAGAAAAATAGACTACTCACTACTCATGATTAAAAAACCAAAAACTTTAATAAAAATAAACATTGAAACAAAACTCAAACTTAAATTAATAACAAAAATATTGTCTTACAGAGAATCATAAGAAAACCAAAACAAAACAATCACCGAACCACAAACTCGATCAACGAACCTCGGAAACCGTCGTCACCGACCCTCGTTACCGACTTCCGATCCGGCTCTCTCTCCAAATCTCCTCCAAAACTAGCTCTAAAATTCTACTCCAAAATTAAGCCTCTCTTTTTTATGCTAGATAGAAGGATATTTGTACTAGAAAATCCTAAAAAACTAAAAAGACTAAAAGATAAAAACTTTCCTAAAAAGATAGAAACAATCTCTAAAAGATAGAAATAAAATCTAGAAAGATATTAAACCCTAAAATACATATTCTAATAACCCATAAAGATTCTAAAAAGATACTCAACCGATACGGAAATAAATTCCCGCTCAGGATCGGTGAATAATAAAATAATACTCCGAAATCTTTCTCTTCGTGGCCTCGTTAACGACCCTTTACAGCCTCGTTAACGAGCCTGGGGTTTTGTTTTCTTCAACACCTCCTCTCGTTTTCTTGAGTTTTGACTTCTTAAATCTTGCACTTTCCCGTCTTTCACTGTGATGCTCCAAATTTAGCTCCATTTAGCTCCTTTCCTCGCTAAAACCTGCAAAATACACAAAATAGCGTAGATTCCACCCTTTTCGTAGATTTATGCAAAACTAACTAAAAACACTTAAAACTAAACCTAAATTAGACAAAACTAACCTAGTAAGCAAAGAAAACCTATCAAAAACTATACCAAAAATGCGAACATTAGTGTACTCCTGATATGGCAGTGCAAATATAAACTCATGACAGTCTCTTGGTAGAAGATCTTCACGTCACATAATGTGTGAAACCAACAGTATCTGCACACCTGAGATCAAGCAGAGTTAGGATCATGGACTCCCACCATGATCACATAATCACAATAATGGCGATCATGAAAGCTATTTAAATGCAAATCTAGAATAACAATATCACATCAAGAAAGTCTAGGACATTATCCTCAGGGTTAAGCTATCTTTTAGTAACTATCTGGACCTAGCCTAACAGTATGCTATCTTTTAATTTCCCTCTTATGCAAGAAAACATTCAGTCTAGGACGTGTGGTCCATGGTTGAACCTCTGAACCTAACCCAAAAGAAGCAATAATTACTCTACATAAAGTTGGGAGACTTTTTGACTTTAAGCTAAAAAGTCTCCCAAGCATTACCACATTTAAGCATTACCTCATAGTTATTTACCTCAAGCATTTTACTGGTAAAAATATGTGTAGTTTCAATCAAGCTCCACTTTGGTAAGAAAAAGAGAATGAAATTTAAAGAAGAAGAAGTCCCACTTCCTCTAGTTACACTTTCCTTTCACTACTTTTCATGACAGAACCAAACACAAATAACCCTGCAAAAAGCTAAATCACAAACCACATTTATTTGACCTGCTCTGAAATGTTGTGTAATGATATTGTCTATTCATATGCCCAGTTCAGAGTATATGACATGAAATTAATAGAAAGAGCATTAATCTTGCCAAAATTACCCTCTTCTTCAAAAAGAGCATTACTTTCAAGTTTTTTTTTCATCAATCCAATCACAAAAACCATTCCATTATATGAAAGATACAGCTTGAAAACATGTTAGTTTTTACCCTTATGTACAGTTACATTCAATTTATATTGATCCAAAATTATCCCTTTTAAACAAATTCACACTTCCTACAATCTAGCTCTCCAAATTTCCAATCACAAAGAACACCACAAGCCCAAAAAGGATAAAAGAATCCATAATAACATAATGCTATGATTTTCCTACAATGTACACAAGATTAATTAGCTTTCCTCTTTTGCCTTTTCACTCAGGCTCCACAAAGATTCTATTCAAGAAATCTCTGAACCTTTTAGAGTAGAGCTTGGGATCCACAGCTGAAATGGATGTGGGATCTACTTGCAATGACTTGTAAGAGTTGTAAGCATGTTCAATCTTCTTACTAATATCATAGTCTTGGAGGATGTCAATTATACCAAAGTAAAGGATCACCTCAAATACCTCATTGTTGCCATCAACACTTTGTATGCGTGGCGTCCCACTACTCCTAACACTTTCAAACTGATCAAACTCAATCCCTCTTCACTTGCTCTGCTCGTGCTGGCATGTTTGCACCTAATTGAATGAATGGTCTCCTGCAAACATATAGAATAATTTCATAATGACAAGATGAGTACATTTTTAAATTGCAGTTAACACCATTAGTATCATTAAAATAACATTAAAGCTAACCACTCCCTAAGAGATGGCGACAAGCTAGGATAATTTTTTAATTATGCAGACAATCATGTATGTAAAGATCACTGAGGTTGACCATAAACTAATGTAGCCTATATTATAGGCCATAGATGCCTTTTTCTTGTGAAGAATTCCAAACATATCATACATAGGATAAAATAAGATTTCCTAGGCTGTAATCATAAGTTATGCAAATTTGTTTTGCTCAGGGGTAAATTTGTTTTGCTCTTGGAGAGAACTCTCATTTCTGGCTTTCCCTAAGAAAAGAAGAAAACACATGTTATCAGTACTGGTTGAATACATTGTCAAATTATCTCAAGCGGCAAAGAAAGGCAAGAAGTAACAAAGCAATGGGTTTTTTTAAGGTAAAGAACACCAGAAAAGTGTAGCAACACCATATGTAAAAGAACTAACTTGATAAGTTCTTGGAACCAAGATTTCTGCAAGCGAAACATGAAATTGAGATCGAGGTGCATTAGTGTGGTCGTTTCATCAATCTTGCCTTCAGGTTTATAAATTGACCGACCATGGGAAGATCCTTTTAGATCAAATCTTTTGTGAATCTTGTACTCTGAATGGAATAAGTTGCCCATCACAATGAACCTTTTCTAGTTTATAAATAAATCAGAGGTTGAAAATCCTAGACTGGACTACTTTTATGTTTTAATAACTTAAACAAACAATTTAACCCAATAATGAATTGCATTATGCAGTAAGAAAATACCTTTAGTCCCCCAATTGGTTTGATACAATGCACACCAAAGAATTTTGTAACCAAGGTATTTTTTGTATTTGCAAACATGATGGTAGTAACTTGGAAGCATTTTTATAAGAACCTGCAAAGAGTTAAAATAAAAGTTACAGAAGTATAAAAAAACTACACATTATCTTACATGAATAATGTATGTGTTACAACTTACAAATTTATAACAGGAAACATCATATGGACTGCACTGTATATAGAACTTTCACCTAACCTTAACTTCAGACTTCTTGACAGTTTTTATCATAAACCGGTCATCTTGAGTAAGATAAAACAAGCTTCAGCTATTCCCCGGTGAAGAAAACTCTCTCAGAGCATCACTTCCGCAAATAGCCAACATGTATTCTGCTGGATCTATCCCAAACAATTGCCTCAAGTATCTGCATAAAATTGAATTAATCATGGAAAAAGAGATTACAAAGTTTTCCCGTACCAATAGTGTAAGCAAATTCAACAAAATGAACTCCAATTATGATTTAAATTACCTAAACACCATGGGACAATAGTCCTTCCACTTGAAATCCACCAACTGATGTGGAGGCGTCGATTTCGATCCTTCTTGAGGAAATCTAGTCCAATACTTCTCTCTGGGCTCAAAAGTAGATGGTTTAAGCTCCCTGTCTTTAGAGGAATGCTTCCCAACATAATGCCTACCAAATTCAAAATTCCCATCTCAGCTAAAAAACCCATAAAATCACAATCCACAAAACCAAAACCAATTTAGCCATATCACACAGCATTGCCTAATTCACATCAAAACTAACATTAAACAGTCAAACAGATCGTTACCTGATACCAAATTGCAGTTTAAGCATTACCTCATAGTTCTAATACCCTACAGAAAATAACAATCGTCACTCTCTCTCTGGTTTTGGTTCCCTTCAATGAGACATGATAACTATTTGAAAAAATCAATTAAGAACGACAAGTTCAAACCGATCAATTTTGGTAACGAATTTTTAGACCTTGACAAGGAAGAGAACAGTTGCCAGCGGTGACGAATAGTCGCTCCCTAGTCCATCGCTCCGACGAGGAGCAAGAGGAGATATGCCGATGGCGAAGATTTCTGTATCCCGAGTCTGTTGGTCGGTCCTGAATCTCTCTCTTGCTCCTGTTCCCTTCAATAAGATGCTTCAGGATACGGATTTGTGGACTTTGACGAGGCAGGGGATAGCCGACGGTGAAGAATTCTTTCTCCCTTTTGTCCTGATTCTCTATCGTGTTCAATCGAGAACGCTAAGTTCAAACTGATCAATTTTGGAGGCGAATTTGTAGACTTTGACGAGGCAGATAATGTATGCCGGAGTGAAGAATTCTTTCTCCTGAGTCCGTCGTTCTTCCATGATTCTCTTTGGTAATGTTCCCTTCCTAGGGCTGTTAGTTTCGGTGAGCTTCTTGTTTTGGGCTAGAGTTGATGACGAATTTGTAGACTTTGACGAGGCACTGTTGACGGCGAAAAAAGCGTCCTCCCAAGTCCGTCGTTCCGCCCATGATCGTCGGCCCGTCCATATTCTCTCTGGGGTTTAATTGAGAGCGTCAAGTTCAAACCGATCAAATTTGATGACGAATTTGTAGGCTTTGAGGAGGCAGCGCCGGTGGCGAAGGAATCGTCCTCCCGAGTCTGCCGTTTCTGGCCTGATTCTCTCTCTGATTTTGGTTCCTTCTCGTAGTGGTGGGTTCCGGTCCCTGGAACCGGAGAACCGAACCGGTTCAAAACCGGCGGTCCCGGTTCCTCCCTTAGAGGAACCGGAGAACCTGCGGTTCCGAACCGGTGGTTCCCACCCGGCGGTTCCTCCGGTTCGGAACCGGCGGTTCCTCCTTAAGGAATAAGTGTGACCGCGACCGCGGTTTGTAGAGGGCCGCGATCGCGGCCCTAAAACCGTGGTTGCGGTTCAGCCAACAGAATGTACACACATTCTGTTGGACCACACCGCGATCGTGGACCTAAATCCGCGATCGCGGTGCCCAATGCCGCGATCGCGGCCCTTAATCCGCGATCGCGACCACTGTCCAATGGCTATTTTTTTCCCAACGGCTATATTCCAACGGCTATATTCCAACGTTCACATGAATTCCAACGGCTATTTTCCTTCCATTTACCCATATAAATACCATACTTCACCTTCAATTTGATTCACACCAATCTCATACTCTCTTATCTCTCTCTACTATTACTACTCTCATAATTCTACAAGCTTTCAACTTGCAAATTCTTTCTTACTACTTCCAAGTCTCTTATCTCCTTCCTAATCTTTTGAAACATGGATAACCAAGGTCAAGGCTTTATTAATTTATTGACCAAGCAATTCTATGGTGGTGTTGGTGGTTCACAAGAAAGTCAAATGGATCCTAATGCCTATCAACCACAACCACCTTATCCTCATATGTCTATGCCTATGCCCATTCCCCCTCATATGTCTATGCCTATGCCCATTCCTCCACAAGTTCCTCATTCCGCTCCTATTCATAACCAAGGTGCACAAGGCAATGAGGAGGTCGATGTCGATGAGCAACACACCGACGAGGATGAGCAACACACCGAAGAGGAGGAGGGGGCATCTACGGTCAACCAAACCGCAAAAGTGTTGAAATCCGACATTTTCACAAAGCACTTCACCAAGGGCAATGAATTGGATGCACTAGACCGATATGTTGTCAAGTGCACTATTGTCCCTCGAAGTACAAATGGAAGCGCAATGGAGGCTATGGCACCTTGAACAAGCATTTGAACGCAAAACACTTGGACAAGTTGGGCATGATGCGAGGTCAAACACAAATTTCGACTTCGGGGTTAGCAAGTTCTTCCTCTCAATCTCCCTTATTTACTTATAATCATGAGCGTAGTGTTTATGCTTTGTCCGAAGCTATTTGTGTTGATCATTTGCCATTTCAATTTGCGGAAAGTGTGGGTATAAATGATTGGGTTTCCAACCATTTGCAACCCGCTTATAAACGAACAACAAGAAAAACAATTAGGAAAAATGTGTTTAAAGCATATGCGTGTTGTAAAAAGGAGTTGTCTCGGTTTTTTGCTCAAAATGATATTCGTGTTTCTATTTGTAGTGATATTTGGAGTGATAACTATCAATCTCATTCATACATGGGTATTACATGTCATTATATTGATGATCATTTTCACATGCAAAAACGAGTTTTGGGTTTTCGAGTATTTGATGGGGCACATACCGCTTCAAATATTTGTAACATTATACGAACTATTTTAGATGAATATAGACTACTTCATCGAGTTTTCACTATTTCATTTGATAATGCATCTAACAACGCCGCTTCTATTAGTGAATTGATTCAAGTTTGTCAACCGGTTTTTGGAAACAAATACTTTCATGTAAGATGTTCTTGTCATATTTTAAACTTATGTGTTCAAGATGGTTTGACACTTTTAGGGTCATATATTGAACCTATTAAGCATGTTGTTAGCTTTATATGGTTAAAAAAGAAGGCCAAAAGTGATTGGGGGAGGTTTTGTAGAGCGAGTGGTGTAACACCCATACTTTTTTCAAAATATGTCGGTCATCGTTGGAATTCAACTTATAAATTACTTGTTCAATGTTTACGTTATAAAGAACTTTTAGCTTCCTTTGCCGCTCAACATATCCCGGGTTCACAAGCAATTGAAGCTTGTTGGGATATTTGCTATGATATTGTGGAGATTTTACAAGTTTTTAATGATGCAACTTATACATTTAGTCAAACATATACACCAAGTGCTCATTTGTTTGTTGTTGAAGCTTTGAATATTGCGGGTGCCTTTAAGGAAGGGCTTTCACAACCCGACCGACCCGACATTGTTGAAGGTATTTTACGTATGAAGAGGAAGTGGTTGAACTATTATAAATATATTCCCGATATTTATATTGTTGCTTGTGTTTTTGATCCAAGATTTAAGATGCAAGGTTTGCAAGATACTTTGTATCAATACTATGAGTTGTTAAATTTAGAAGAACATTATGATAGAAATTGCAATGTTGATGTCATTATAGAACGTGTTAAATCTCTTATCTATGATTTGTACAAAACTTATAGCACGGGTGGTGAGGTTCCTTCTACGCCTCAATTACCCCCATCGTCCTCCTCATCTCGTCGTTCTTTTCTATCCGTCGGGTCTCGTATGTTGCAAAATCTTACAAAAAAACCGAGATTCACGAGCTCACATACGGAGCTCGATACTTATCTAACCACTACCTTTGAGTTTGTAGATGATTTTGACATTTTAGATTGGTGGAAGCAACACAAGAACACATATCCAGCACTAGCAAGGATCGCCGCTCAAGTACTTGCCGTTCCCGCTTCAACGGTAGCGGTAGAGCAAAAGTTTAGCCAAGGCGGCCACATCTTAGACGATAAAAGATCAAGATTGGCACCCGAAGCATTGGAAGCCCAAGTTTGTGTGGACGATTGGAAGAGGGCGGAAATTAGATCACAATCAATGAACTATACGGAGTCATCCGATGATATAATAGAGGACGACGCAAGCCAAGCTTCTTCCGCCGGTTCCGCTGGGTCGTCTTAGGTAAGTTGCCAAACGGGGTTTCATATCGAAGGTAATAGAACTACGTGGGCTTTGATTCCTCTATGACCCCGAGAGGATACGTAGGCAACTTAATATCAAGTTCAAGCCTTTCTTCTCCCACCCCCCTTCTCTTCTCAAAGTCCGAAACCGGTCGGACTAGGCTAAAATAGCCTAAAATATCCATTATAACCACAATCCGCGATCGCACAACGATCGCGGAGGACGGGCCGCGATCGCGGTGATAGAGAACCGCGATCGCGGCCCACATTCCGCGATCGCGGCCCACATTCCGCGATCGCGGATCCACTCCAATGGCTATATTTTTCAAATTCAACGGCTATATTTATCAATATAAATATGATCTCTCTCCTTCAATTTAATTTACACCAATATCATTGACTCATACTCTTTTATTTCTTTTGAATACTTCATTTTGTATTCATTTTCAAGTATGGAAAACCAAGACGGAGGGTTGAAATTCGAAATTTTCACAAATCACTTCACCAAAGCCAACGTATTGGATGAACGAGGCCGATGTGAGGTCAAATGCAACTATTGTTCCATGAGGTACAAATGGTTGCCGGGTGGAGGTTATGGAACCATCACTCGTCATTTAAAGACCAAGCACGACATACACCTTAACCGTAGCCCGTAGGTAAGTCGCCAAGCGGGGTTGCATATCGAAGGTAAGAGAACTACGTGGGCTTTGATTCCTCTATGACCCCGAGAGGATACGTAGGCAACTTAATATCAAGTTCAAGCCCTTCTTCTCACACCCCTTCTCTTCCCAAAGTCCCAAACCGGTCGGAATAGGCTAAAATAGCCATTATAACCACAATCCGCGATCGTACAATGATCGCGGAGGACGGGCCGCAACCGCGGTTCTCTATCACCGCGATCGCGGCCCACATCCCGCGACCGCGGTTCTCAAACCGCGATCGCGGTTTCAGCAGAAAATTGAATTTTAAAAAAAAAAATTAAATGGAACCGAACCGAACCGGAACCGGCTCCAGAACCGGCGGGAACCGGAAAAAACCGGAACCGAACTGGAACCGGAACCGGAACCGAGGAACCGGGGGGTTCTCGGTTCCGGGGTTCCGAGGAACCGGAACCGCTGGTTCCGGTACCGGACACACCACTACCTTCTCGGGGTTGTTACCCAAAATTTAACGAATCACAAATTAAGTATAGAGGATTTGAACCTTAAATTAGGGTTTGCTTATGTATAGGAGATCGAGAAAGAAATCAGCCACAGGGAAAGATAAGAGAGAAAAAGAGGATTGTTAGCAGGCGGGGGAGAGATTTGTATAGAAGAAAGAAGAAGCATGAGGTGGAACGGAAGAGTGGAGGAATAGGAAGTTGTGGACCTGTGATTAGGATCCCAAAGTCAGTAAAATTAAGCAAATCAGAGCCATTGGCTTCCCATGCTTTCATGAAATCAACGGCCATTAGCGTGTGGGGGCACATTGCATAAACGCCTCTCATCAAAACGCTCCACATACTTAAATTCTTTGCCTACCAAACCAAAAACCCAACTGCCACCCGCAAAACTTTCTCCATAAATCTTTGTACTTGTACGGACCTCCGAAGAGTCTGGCGAAGCCCGAGCACTGCACACCACTCTGAGAACCCAACTCAAAAGCCTTGATCTTATCTTTCTCTGTAAAGGTTAGTGTTAGGGTTTTTTCAACAGGTAGCGCACACTGTTCTCGTCATTTGCCAGGCATTGCATTGGATACCTCTAGGTATTGTAGCTTCTGTTTCTTCTTCTTCTCCGTTGTATATTTTTCTCAGTACCGACTTCAATTTTTGCTGATACTTGAACAAAATTGCAAGGCATTCGATCAATACTTTTATTAATAATGTACAGAAAGGAATTGCAAGGCATTCGATCAATACTTTTGCTGATAATTGAACAAAATTGCAAGGCATTCGATCATTGTGGATAATTTCCTTTCCGTATTCCGACTAATAATATCTGCGCCTTTGATGTTCGGCTGTTTGTGGATTGCTTAAAATTTATCCAAGAATGTGTCAATACTTTCTTCCCAATTAAACTTACGTCGGTCTGAAGATGTGGTAAATATATACGCAAGGAACATGTACAGAAAGGAATAATTAGAGAAATAAATATCCCTGTGTCTGTTCAATACTTTTATTAATAATGTGTTACTCGAACAGTTCAATTCATACATGGTGTGTTGATCCTCGGCCGCTCTGATGAACGGGGGGAATAAATTACAACATTGTATTTCTTTCTAGTTTCCTCTCTCTCTCTTCCTATGTACGGTGAGTGTTTCATTATATCAAAAGATGTGACTCATGAATGAAGGCAATGTTTTGGGTGATATTAAATCCACTTAGCACTACCTATACGACTAGGATAGCAACGCAATTGAATGAAAATGTCAGCTTAATTGTTCAAGATCACAACATGATTGCTCAAACAAGATGCAGTTCCTTGCTTATTTGCTTATAATTTCCACTGTTGAACTCTGGTAATTTAATTCTTGACTTTTTCACAGCCTGCAGAACTGAGCTGCTAACTATGAAGTTATAGTAGTCTCTCCTACATAGCTAGATAAACTGAATTTTCCGAGCATGAATAGCTATCTTTGGAGGTATAGCTACTTCTATATTGCATTTCTTTAGTACATGGCGAGTCCTGTTCCCAGATTGTACTCCATTAAGAATTTAAGATTTCTTATTCTCTAGGCTATATAGTTTTCCCATTGTTTTATTGTATTGCCAACAGGATTGTCAATGGCAAGTGGGATGATTTCATGTTATTTATACAATACCCACTACCTTTGTAGCCTGTCATCTTACACTGTCTCCTTACTATCTATTGCAGTGCAAATTTGAGAAAACAAAATAAGAAAATGAGACTTGTTATTACGTATGTCATTGGCGTTGTGTTTGGATTCTTCTTGGGAGTATCTTTTTCACCACTTTCTTTATCAAAGGTTGTCTGTACTTTCACTTAAATGGTCTCAGCCACTATTTTGGCTTTCATTCCCTTGTGTCTTCTATCTTGATATTTTTTAGCTTTTACCTTCTATACCTTTACCATATCTGTTATAACTTTGGCAGATTAACATTCCAGCCACACTATTGTCATCTATTGACTTGACATATACTGAAGATAGGCATTCTGGCCTTTCAACCCAAGCTTGGTTGAATGTCTGGTCAACCTTGAAAGGAAGAAAAGTTGGTCCATCTCATGCACAAAACATCAATGAGACCACAGTATGTTTTCATTGACCACCCTATGAGTTGGTAAACTAGTTTGTTTTATGACTTTTATCTATAATGACTTTCATCGTTCTGTTATAGGGCCATTTATTATTGATTTTGCTAAAAATAGTATAATTTACTGCCTCCATGAATGAGAATAAGTGAGGAGCATAATCAACCTTCCAACTTCATTTGAACATTTTCTTAACAGCTCATAAATCAAGGTTGCTGTTTTTTTTTTTTCTTGCCTAATATCATTGGTTTTATCTGGGTACTATGAAGGTGGTGGTGCTTGTTTCTGTTGAGGTGATGATTGGCTCAAATTTTGGGTATTAGGTTGAAAATTGAAATGAGGAATGAAGTCTTACCTTCATAATTCATACCCAATTTTCAAATAGATCTTTAAATGAGCTAAGGCTTCTCTGTAGTTTTCTTTCGGTTTGGAATGAGCCAACCGAAGATACAAATGGGGATTTCATCATATGAGAACTTGGCCCTTGAATTGTTAATAAACTGTAAAGTACAAATACCTATTTACCCATTACAAATATAAAGATAAGCATTTTGGACATCCTTTTTTATGGAACTAGCTCAAAACTTATTGTATTTTGGGATCAATTTCCATTCTAAGAATCTTGCATACTCCTCGTTTACTTTATTTTGGTATACATTCTCTTCCCTTTTTAAATGCAGATTTGGGTTAAAACCAATCCTCGTGGTGCTGAGAGACTGCCCCCAAGCATTGTCCAATCTGAGTCTGACTTTTATCTTCGCAGAATTTGGGGTAAACCAGATGAGGTATTTCTATCATTGTATTTTCTTGGAAGATCAAGAGTCAGTGCACTAAAAAACCTGCCTAAGCCCTGCCTGGGCACTGGGCACTGGGCAGACCCAACCCGTCTAGCCTTCCAGGCTGTCTGGGCCGCCTAGCGTTTTTTAGACCATAGACCCATGCTTTTGCCTTATATTGCTCATGTTTGAATAGAAAGGTTTTCCTTACAGATAAAGTGTAAATTGAGGCCCAATTTTATTTTATACTTGCAAGGAATTTTTATACGGACTTGTTTGAATTGCCAATTTAATGCATTAAATTGTGCGATCCAAACAAGGGCTACATAAAACTTTTTTGTTCTACTGAAGGATTAGATCCTTTCCGCCTATTTACATCTTAGGAATGGCTCTCATGAAATATTTCTATTTTGAGTGCTATGTCAAACAAGCAGAAGTTGAATTCAATTCATAGAGTTTCTTCATGGATGTTTCTGTCCCCTTCATTTGATTAAGGGTTAAGGCATAGTGTCGCGCAAGTAATTAAATCAATGCTTACTAAACCTGTTCAGATGCTTTGCAGAATTACTTGGTTAGCATTATTCCATATCATATACGCTTAATCACTAATGAATTAGAAGCTAGCCAGTTAGCTGAACTTTCTATAGGAAAGCAGCTCACATTTCCTCTTGATTGAATGGACCTGAGCAACTGGATATTGAAATGTTTGTATGATAAGCATGCATCAGTATGTAAATGTATTACAGAGTCCTTTTCCTTTCATTTGGAACTTTTTTATTTTTTTTACAGTAGCCTTGAGTTTGCAAGGTCTTGCTAAATCTTGCTGTTGTACGAATAAAAAATTTGTGTTGTATTTGTGTAGTAGGTTGCATAATAGAAATCGATCATGCAAGTAAACCTAGGATTCTCATTCTGAAACTGCCTTCTGAATGTGTATAATTCTGACTCAAATTCGTTATATAATCGGTGAACATATTTAGGACTTAACCCACACACCGAAGTACCTTGTCACCTTCACAGTTGGCTTTGAGCAGAGGGCTAACATTGATGCATGTGTCAAAAAGGTTAGCCTGCTTCCCTACTAACCCTCTCATGCACCCTTCCTTAAATAATTATAAAACAAGGAACATGTTTCTGCAACCTCCCTTTTACCTGTCTAATGGGTATCTGATGACAGTTCTCAGAGAACTTTACAATTTTGCTTTTTCATTATGATGGACGGGCAAGTGAATGGAATGAATTTGAGTGGTCAAGGCGTGCTATACATGTTAGTGCTGCAAAACAAGCTAAATGGTTAGTTGACATGGTTTAAATCCTTCAAACTCTTACCTGATTTTCTATGATATAGTTGGAGAGTATTAAAAGACACGATTTGCAGGTGGTATGCTAAACGGTTTCTGCATCCTGACATAGTAGCTCCTTATGATTACATCTTTATCTGGGACGAGGATCTTGGGGTGGAGCATTTCAATGCTGAGGAGTAAGCAATGGGTCCTAGATTATGTTCTTGACCTTTGGCTGATGGATTATTGAGTTTACGAATCCATTTTGTATGCAGATACCTAAAGCTGGTTAGAAAGCATAATTTGGAGATCTCGCAACCTGGTCTAGAACCAAACAAAGGTTTAACATGGCAGATGACAAAAAGAAGAGGAGAAAGCGAGGTCCACAAGTAAGATTATAAGTGGCCCCCTCACTTGATTGTTGGTTGCATTGAATTATGATGTATTGCTACAATAACATTATGTTTCTTTTCTTCCTCCTACGATTGGCAGGATAACTGAAGAAAAGCCTGGATGGTGTGAGGATCCACTATTGCCTCCGTGTGCAGCGTATGATTTCCATTCCCAGCTAGCTGCATTTCCTGCATTCCACTGAAACAACCTTTTGAATGATTTATCGATGAAACTACTAATATAATATACAGGTTCATTGAAATTATGGCACCTGTGTTCTCAAGAAATGCATGGCGGTGTGTTTGGCATATGATCCAGGTTGAATTTCTTAAAGACTAGATTGAAGGAATAATTTTACTTTCTAATGTCACTCATGTTTCTCCCATTTTTGCTTAGAATGACTTGGTCCATGGATGGGGCCTGGATTTTGCTCTTAGGAGGTGTGTCGAGGTTAGTAACTATTTCTGAGTTCTTCTTTGTTTGATCATTCTCTGAATCGAATATTATTATGTTGCAGTTCAACTGATCAAAATGTTTTGTTTGCTCATTTAACTGAAACAGCCTGCACATGATAAAATTGGTGTGATTGATTCTCAATGGATAGTTCATCAATCTGTGCCTTCGCTAGGGAACCAGGTGATGAATTATAAAGTCTGGTTTCATTGTCAAGATGTCAATTAAATCATCCTACATGAATCAGGAAAGTAAATGGCACTTGTCTTTTTTTACAGGGCCAATCTGAAAATGGCAAGGCACCATGGGAAGGGGTAAAAACTCTGGGTCCTGGCGATTTATGCATCAAATTCAATTTTTTTTTTATAATACATAAATTACGTTTTGATCTGTGTCAGGTACGCAAGAGGTGTAGAAGCGAGTGGACGGTGTTTCAGCAACGCATGGAAAATGCAGAGAAGTCGTATTATGAGTCGATTGGATACGCATACGCTCATTAATTAGGTCACCACTGTAGAATCCATTGCTCGCTCATAGACATTGATGTGCTCAATTCGAGCAGCTTGTTAGAAGAGCGAAGTTATCTGATGGATTTTGGAACTACAAATCTAGTCTCTCTCTTTCTTTATTTGGCTTACTACTCCAGTAGTCCGATGTTGTGGGTTATATTGGAGTGCGGCATGATTTAGGTATTCGTTTGAACGTGAGCATTGTAAATATACTACATATAGACCTTAAGCTATGTAGATTGCTTACTAGGTGGTATTATAATTAGTGTCCAGGGTAGACCTGTGGCCTTTTTTACTTTTCAAGTTTACTATTTGGATTGTTTTTCAATTGATTTTTTTCTTCTGACAACTTGTACGCAAATAAAATATTTTTTCTTTCCACTCCTGCAAGCTGGGCTCATGTTTTACAGGCTTGCTGCACAAGTTATTGATTACAGGGAAAAAAAACTTGAAACGAGAGAAAGAGGCTAAGACTAGATGCATACATTTTTTTTGCTTTTGTTTTACAGTTTTGATGGTATGGTAGTGGAAAGCGAAGGAAAAAAATGGCAAGTGATAAAAAAGGTGATAGGCAATTCTGTGCTGTCTTGAAGAATCTTTCAGAGGGCAAGAAATAGACCGTTCAAAAGCGTAACAGTTCAAAAGCTTAAAATGTAAGTCATCCTCATAATTTGCTGAAAATCATGCTGAACTTTACTCAAGCTGAAGATATCTTGTTTTTAAAATGTTCATAAAAATGTGGAATGTCATGTGAACAAGAATCCTGGCACAACTCCAGTGGACAATTGTCATTGATGTGTTACTTGTTAATGTCACTGTACTAAATTGATGGTTAAAAAAGAAGAAGCATACAACACCTGCTCACATCTACAAACCCTAAACGCTAAATAGAAAAAACAAATAGAAAAAAAACTTTTCTTTCGGGTCGGAGGGAGAGGTGGCACCGCAACTCCAATTTTTTTGTATAGCACATAATATAATTCAAACTCCCATCCATTGCCAAACTAGATTTGCTACTGCATTGACAAAACTGTAGCTGAACCATAAGGTTTTTCATCCTCATTCTCTAATCCACATAACATATAAGGGCCCGTTTGGTATTGATATCCTGATATCAGATATCGGTATCGGGCCATATCTTGTGTTTGGTATGGGGGTATATGGATTTAGATATCGGTATCGGGTCATATCTTGTGTTTGGTATGGGAGTATATGGATATCGAGTCATATCTTGATATCAAAACAAGGCAAAAGACATGATATTTGATATACTCCAAAAAAAAGAGGTATGAGAGATATGTGATATGAATGATATCCCATATCCGATACCGATACCGATATCGATACCCGATACCGATATCCGATACCGATATATGATATCGATACCAAACGAGCCCTAAGAGTAGTTAGTAACAACAACAAATTTATGAAGTCAAGCAATTGTAGGAAGCTTCCCTAGTGTAGCTAGTCAATAGTGAGAACTCTATTTCTTGAATCTAATATCTTGTCTAGTCAGAGAACGCCAGTCAATATGAACAACCACAAGTTTGAACACAGTATAAACAACTTGGCAATCGATTATCCCAATAGTTGTTGTGAATAATGTAATAATTCTACATAGAAAGCTAGACAGAGGTAAGCAAAGTGATTGCAAAATAGCATCTCTTAACTTCAAAATAAATCTCTAAGCCCACGAGTCGCTGACAAACCAATCAACCTAAAACTCTGCCTTCTCACCAAGTTTCATGAAGTCCAAATGATGCGACCTTGGTCTCGGAAGAACTCAAAGATGCCTCAGATCGGGATCTAGACCGTGTGACTTGTCTCTTTTCGCTCTTGCAATGCGGAAGCAATGGATACAAGTTGAGGTTGCATCATGGAGAATGGGTCCTACGTTAAGGATCGACGGAGTCTCAACATGATGAGACTTGGTATAAGATCAACATGATGATCTTGGGAACGAACGAGTGTTTTGGTTTGTATTGGAAACTTGGAATTGACGCAAGTCTCACAAATTAGGAGGATATCTCTCTACTATAATTATGAGATAAAAAGGATGTGTAACCTTTCCATAGAAGCTTATGAAGGCTTATACAGGCAAGGCTCTTAACAAAAATAGGGTTTAAAATAACACAAGGGCTGGCCCATTAAACATAATGAGTCACATGCCCAACTACTTCCAAAAATAGTAAAACATACTTAGAAAGAGTCTAAACAAGGGAAACTACTAATAATAGCAAGGCCGGATAAGCACACAGTCGTGGCCAAGGCACTCGAAGTGTCAAGACCAACACGGAGTGAGGAGCACGCACGCAAGGCTAAGTGGAACCTCAAGTAGTGTTGGCATCGACATGGAGAGCGAGTCCTAGTGACAGGGCCATTCGAGCGGAGTTGCATGGCTTTCTCTTCTTCGGTGGCGTCCATGGCGGCAAGGGGCATCACCAAGCAATCCACAAATTCTCTTTCTTCACATAGTCTGACAATAGTGTTGTCTAACTCACAAAGCAAAGTATCTTGACATGGATCAGTGAAAAAGGAGATAAGTACTTGCCTCTTAATCATATTAACTCCCACTAGATGATATCCATTGAAGGGAGAGGTGCCGAGTGAGGCTTCACGGGCATGTTGAAATGCTTGACCACCTTGTCGGAGATAAAGTTGTTGCAACACTTGTGATACGTGATCGTCTCGGATTACTCCTTGCTGATCAAGTATGTCACCTCACAATTTCCAACCTGATTTGCCTTGAAAGTTAGAAACTTGGAGAACAAGTAACTCGAAATACTAAAAGAATGATGTAGAACGAATCTGATTTGAAGAGTTAAGATAATTAAAGAGATAGTTCAATTGAATTGGCTCTAACGCTAAATTCAATTGATGAATTAGGTTTGATCTTTAACAATCAAACTAGAACTAACCTAATTAATCAAATTAACAAACCAAATCTGAATTGAAAAAAAACGAATTGGTGATGATGATCGTAGAGATTAAATGCATGAACAACAATTGCTTTAATGGCCCATAAACTAGATAAACCAATAAGGGTTTATCTAATTCAGGCTGAATTTTATTGAATAAAAATAACAAGGTTATTATGCAGCCAAAACTAACCCGCAAGCGGATAAAAATATAAGGAATGGGGAAAATCTATAATTAAGCTAACAAGTGTCGATCAAAGTTTATTGCTTTAATGGCCCATAAACTAGATAAACCAATAGGGGTCCTAGATGCTTCAATCGTAGTACCTCAAGTGTCGATCCCACAAGGACCAATGTAATACCAAATGAAACCCTACTAGCAAATTAGGATAAAAAATATAAGAAATGGGGAAAATCTATAATTAAGCTAACAAACAACTTATGCAAATAAAGATGATAAAAACTATGGGATAGATGTGTCTAAGGTTTAGGATCACCACGATAATGTTTCAAAAAATAAGATTATACTCTGCCTGAATTTATTTCCAATTATTTGAAGGTAGTTATCTAAGGTAATTACTACGTTCTTTCGAACGATAACAACATGCCTAAACACAACCAACATCCGCTTTCGCGACTTGCCAATTGAAATCTTGACCAATAAGCACTTAGAATTTAAGATTAAATTGAATCAACATCCGCTTTCGCGACTTGCTAACTCATCTCAAACTTAAGGTTTCTATGACAACTATTAATCCACAAGAGAAATCAAAATACTTTCGCAATAAAGAAATCTCATGTTCAAATCCTAGGGTTCCGACAGGAAAAAGTACCTTTCAGTCTCAGTTCCCTGTCTGACTACTTATCAAAGTTTTCACCTTTCAGTCTCAAACTTTAACAAGTTCCCAATCACAAAAGTTACTAAGGCATAAAGCATCTAGGATCGAATCAAATATATTTCAATTCAGGGAAAGAACATAACTCTAATTAAATACACATTGAATGGATCACCAAAACCCTAGAACTAGGAATTTAGTCAAGCATGATTGAAGACATAATCACAATAGATAATCTAGCCATCAACAAATATGATATGCAAATAGAATAAAAATTAAGAAAACTTAGTCTAAATAATATAGATAATCCAAAGTATGGGCTAGAACTTAAACAACACCAAAACTTCAATCAAAAGCCGAATTCCACGTTAAAGTCGTCCTCGTACTGTGCTACACTAAAACAAACGAAAAAACTAAAGTCTAAAGAATCCCCCTCTGACTTACGTAGTCTATGTATATATATTATAGCAAAACTCCTAAAATTTCCTATTATTCAATATAATAATATAATGGGACCGCACCAAATTGCAAGATCATATAAGCGGGCCATTTAGCATCCAATTTCACAAATCAGCTATGGGCTCCAATTGGGCTTTCTCTTCCACACTCTTCCTCCTGGGCTTGCATGGATGTCTTTTAGTTGGGCCCTACAAAATTCAATTGTAGCGTTTTTACAGCTTCACGTTGATCTTGTATCATGGCTTGATTGTACTCATCAAAGTCCTTCCTTATTATCTCCAAATTAGCCTAAAATACCTGAAACAATAATAAAGCACGAGTGTAGATCCCGAATACATAATAAAATAAAATAAATATAAAATATGAGAAAATTTGCATGAAAACGACCTAATTTAATATGCAGCTAACCCCTAAAATATGACTAAAATATGCGTTATCAGGTATTTAAAGGAGTACAAGGTAGAGCATCCTTGGAGAACAAGCCAAAGAGCAGCTAGCCCAAGAGGGGTATTTTTTCCCTTTTACTTGCCTCCTAAGATACTATAAAATAATCTAAAAATAACTATCTAAATACCCTTACAATAAATAAATCAAATAATAGTTATCTGACTTATTTAAATAAGAAAATCATCCTAACAAACTTAAAAGATAAGAAAAATAATAAAGCAAGACAATTCATCCGTCTAACAAACTCATATGGTCGAATTTATGCCTAAATAAAATATCTATTTAAAAATAAAATTAAAACTAAAGATAAGATTCTCGTAAGACATGAACAACTCTCAGCAAATCGCATTTTTCGCCTCTTTTCTTATGGATTCTGGATTCGACATAAACTACAAAGTTGTGTATCTTTTAACTATCTTTCCAACGCAAATCTGAACAGACTTGAGATCAATTTTCTAACCCAAGTTATAACCATTTTACTGAGCACTGTTTTTAATTTGACGGGTCTCTTAACTTTCCGAATTTTCATAACTTGATTCTCTTCCTTGGAGGCCTTGAATGCCGTGGATGGATATTTTGAAGAGATAATATCAGATCCATGAACACTTTCTTGAACTTGAACGCTCGAGACCTTGGAAAAGGTCTTGGTCTTGGCCTCTTAGACACCTTCTTTGCAAGCGTATTCTTCATGGTCCTTTGATGGCTATCATCGTGCTATCTATTATAGCACTTAGTGAGACATGCTGCACCAAGCGACGTGTATGAAAGAGATTTTTGCGTTGATCGGTCTTGACGACCTCCTTTATTCTCAAAGCGCGGCAAGTGCTGAGGCTTAGTGTAGTGGTGCCATAGGAGTCTCACAAACCGATGTTGTAAGCATTGGTGTCGTTGGCCTCGACTTGTGGTGCGTCCCCGTAAGATTCCTCATCCTAGTCCTCATAACTCTCATAGCCCTTTCCTTGAGTTGAGAACAACATTTTTTTCTATTAGGGAAGTCCTTCTTAAAATGACCCCAACCCCCACATTTATAACATTTGATGTTGCGTGCCCAGTCACCTTGGTGCTGCGAAGGTCGATCTCAGCCAGCGTTGGCGGGCTTGGCCTGCTCCAGTCTATGGTTTTGGCACTTCTTGATATTTATTTAGACATAGATGAACTAGAATGTTTAGTACCATAACCGTATTGACTAGGTTTAGATTCATAGCTTTGTGAAGAAGAAGATTACCAAGGAAATTACCTCATGTGCATTTGTTGTTTATGGATCTAAATAGTTGTACGAACGGGCACGAAAATGTCCTTGATCGGAAGGATATCAAGATGGTCTTGAATATCTTGGCTGAGTCCCATCACAAAAAGATTCCTTAAGGTTGTCGGAGACACGTTGACACCTGCCTTAAAATACATGTCTTCGAGCTTGGGAAGAATTCTTGTGGAGTTAGTGAGCCTTACCGTGCACGTACAATCTCCATGCGCGTACACTCCTTGTAATTCTATGGAACATATTTGCATTTCATGATGTGTACGAGCTAGTGACATTCAATAATTAGTGGTAGACCACGTAGGTTCTGGTCCCCTTCCAAGTGATGCTACCATGTGCGCGCGTTGCCTTGGAAGTGGAGCATTACAACCTCGACATTCTCATGCTCCTTATAATGACAATGGCACAATACATGATTCGTGCCTTGCAACCATATATTCAATGAAAATTTCAGCATTATATTCACCAAAAAAGGTTCGATTTTTACCATTACATCATGACGTGATTGACTCGACTAAAGTCGTTGTGCCGAGATCAAAAATAAATTACCCTAAATTACAAACCAAGTATAGCATGCAAGTAAGGGGTCGAACCCAAGAGAATCAATATTCTGAACAATCAGCAAAGAACAAAAGCAAGGGTTTTGGGGTTTTAAGCAAGCAAATAGATTAAGGTTTCAAATCAATTAAAGGAAAGCAGAGTTCATTCAATCAATTCCACCTTTTTAATCATTCGATCATTGATTCATCCACTTTTCTATAAATCCTAGGTTAATTCCAATCCTAATAAAAGATTTCCTCTTGACCACGGTCCAAGCAAAACTATGTATGAACAAGGACGCTTAATTCAAATCATGCAAAGTATTAAGGATAAAAGGAAATCAATTCATGCTATCAAACAACAAGTCTCATGCATAAAATAACCATCAAATACTCTTTCTCAATTCCAGTCCACGGTCCTGGAAAAGAGTTGTTTCAAGGATAAATAAGATTGCACAAACAACAATCAAACCTAATCCCAACAGTAGATCTAAGTCAATCAAATAAGCTGATCAGGCTCATAAAATCAAACATAGATCATGGAATTAAAAACAAGAGTTTTGATATTAACTAAAGGATAGAAAAGTTACCAGAATCTCACAAATTCAATAAAAGGCTTCCTTGATCAAACAAACTCCAAGGAAGATTAGTTCTCCATAATAGAAAATAAAAACTAGGTTAAACTGAAATAAAATCTCCAAAGTCTGCTACGAAACTAGGCTTAAATACTCGAAACCATATCCGAAACAACCTAGAGATAAAAATATAAATAAAGATAGAATAAAACGAAAGTCGGCACTCGGAATAACCGCAACCCGCGAGCGTGGGTCTTTAGCCGTGAGTGCGGCTCCAGCTTCTCTCAGCGTCCGCGGAATCCTAATTACCCGCGATCTCTGGTCCCGATCCGCGATCGCGGGTCCTGCTTTATTCGAACCTTCAACTTTGTTTTCCTTAGCAACCGTTGTAAAGCGGGTCTTCAGCTCGAAATCCTAATAAAAATACATAATAAGGGAATCTGAAAATGTAGGCTTTTTTGATATTACAATTAAACACCCTAAACTAGCCTAAAACACTCAGAAATCCAAATAAAAATACATAATTACGTTGTACTAAAACCAGCATATCAAATTCCCCCATACTTAGATCTTGCTCGTCCTCGAGTAAGCTCAAAATAAATCTAACAATAAATCCTATCAAAGATCCACAGGGGAATCTGAAAATTAAAAACTCTCAATTCACAACCCGAACCCATGTAAAGAAAATAATGAGCAAAGACATGAAAGCTCAAACACACACCTCACAAATACAAAATATAACACTCAAGCTCTATAAAGTGTAGAGAAACCTAGGATCTACCCGACATCTAAAATGTAATTCCCAAACCCCAAAGTAGAATATGATCCTAAACACTCTGATTTTACCACTCATTCTACTTAGGCGCCCTTTCGGGTTTTCACCTAATCACTCATTTCATTTTTCTTTAGGTGTGCTCACATATACTCACATCTCTCATTAACCTCTTATTACCCCAGCCTAATGCTAGTCCGGGTTACCTGCTTATTACCTGAGCCGCCCTTTCGGGTTTTCAGCTCATCCTAGGATTTTCTATGCCTTTTTCTCATTTTTTATGGCTTTTTCTATTTTTTTTTAGAAATTTCTCTATACAAAACATGGAACAAAAATCCCATAAAAATAACGAAAAATAAATTGAAATGCAACTATCTATGATAGGAGTAGCGAGTACTTCCTCCCCCATACTTAAATCCTTCATTGTCCTCAATGAAGTAAAGAGAAAGGAATGAAGCATAGAAGAGAAAAATCAAAAGACTCACATACGAAAGAAAATATGGAAGAACTCTTCAAAGGCAGGGATGAACAACTCGAAAATCTTTAGAAAGTTAGTCGTCAGGAAAAACCGTGGGCGCGGTGGCCAGGGCGCGGGTTCTCCGATCACGAAAAAAATGGTTAATTTTGGGCATATACTGCATACGCGGTTTGAACGACATCAAAAAAAACGATCAATAACAGAGAACACGAACTCACGAACGAACTCTGAATCTTTCCTTAAGCATTAATGTAGTACGAGCCTTGAAGAAGAAGATTCCCTCATACTTGAGGATGACCATGGGCGGACATAAAAATCTCCCAAAGAGGATGAAGATACAAGAAGATGGAAAAGATAGAAGGATGGAAAAAAGAAGGTAGAATCTCGGGGATTTCACCAGAAAACCTTTTATTTCAAGGGTTTCACCCAAAATCCTTTAATTTCGGGGGTTTCACCCGAAAACCTTTTATTTCTCTTTTTTTTATTTTTAAATTTTAATTTTTAATTTTTAATTTAAACGAAAAATGAAACTTCTGCCAGGAGGGACCCGCGAGCGTGGGTCCAGGCCCGCGATCGCGAGTCCAACCGCGGGCTCGAGTTTGTTGTCTTCGAGATACGAAATTTTAACCTGCAAGTTAGCCCGATAGAACCAAAAACGAAAATAAAACTAAAGTAACTAAAAAGACAAAAAGAAAAGAAAGAAAAGAAAAACTTACCTCGGGTTGCCTCCCGAGCAGCGCCTTTGTTTAACGTTGGACATCGTCAACACCCTGAGAAGTCTATCAAAATCTTGTGAACAACTGTCATGCAGGCAAATATAGCACAATGATAACTTGAAACCGAATAATATAGCATTCAAACACCGTTTCAGTTTATCAAACCCACTAGAAAAGTCATGGTTAGATGGTTTGGGATAGAACCAATTGAGAGGATAAGGTAGTTTTTCAAAATATAAATCAAGAGGAATGATTTTCATGTTAACACTACCACCCTTAAAATTTGAGAAATCACTAAGTAAACTATCATGCTTAGGAACTTTTGCAGACATATCAGGCAAACAGATATCGATGGATAGTAAGGAAGAAGAGGGAAGGATACAGGGATCATGATCGATCACAACAAAGGGCTCCGCGACAGGAGACATATACATCTCCTTAGGTGGAAGGGAAACCTCCATATCATCATCTGGCTCCTTCTTCAAGTCATCAGGCTCATCGTCATCATTCCAAGAGCTGTCAAGCTTAAGGAAATATTCCTCCTCCGTCATCACATGACTATGATCATCCACCTCTCCATCCCATGAAGGGTCTCTGAGTGCCTCTGTAGACAAAATATGAGGCTCAAAATTGCAATTTTCAACAACAGTAGGCGGTGGACTGGCATCCATGCAAACCGCGGTCGCGGTTCCGGAGCCGCGGTCGCGGTCCTCCTCCAGAGAGAGGTCATTCGTCTTTATGGCCAACACCTCCATTGGTTTCCTTAATTCAACAATTTGGTTCTCCAATTTCTGCACCTCGATCTCTCCGGCTCGGAGCTTACAAAAGAAATTCCATCGGTCAATGGGTTTCCAAATGATGTATTTTCCATCGCTCTCACGGTACATCATTAGTTGGGATTCAAGAGTCATCCCACTAAAGATGTGATTGCAAGCATCATCAAGCCCTACGTCTATCCTCCAAATAGAGAGATCATGCAATTGTTCCTGGTACTGGGTGAAGTACTCATAAAAGGGTTCATCCTGCAACTGACAAAACCTAAACGCAGCCATTAGTATATACAAGTGTAGACCGTAAGATAGGTCTACACAACGATTTCCGAAAACAAACCACGGACGCGGGCATCAAACCTTGGGCGCGAGTCTGGCCGCGGGCGCGGGCGTCAAGCCGCGGTTGCGGGTTCTTCAGAAACGCCGACTGAATAGAAAAGTAAAACCGATTCCCCGGCAATGACGCCAAAATTTGACTCGACTAAAGTCGTTGTGCCGAGATCAGAAATAAATTACCCTAAATTACAAACCAAGTATAGCATGCAAGTAAGGGGTCGAACCCAAGAGAATCAATATTCTGAACAATCAGCAAAGAACAAAAGCAAGGGTTTTGGGGTTTAAGCAAGCAAATAGATTAAGGTTTCAAATCAATTAAAGGAAAGCAGAGTTCATTCAATCAATTCCACCTTTTTAATCATTCGATCATTGATTCATCCACTTTTCTATAAATCCTAGGTTAATTCCAATCCTAATAAAAGATTTCCTCTTGACCACGGTCCAAGCAAAACTATGTATGAACAAGGACGCTTAATTCAAATCATGCAAAGTATTAAGGATAAAAGGAAATCAATTCATGTAATCAAACAATGAGTCTCATGCTTAAAATAACCATCAAATACTCTTTCTCAATTCCAGTCCACGGTCTTGGAAAAGAGTTGTTTCAAGGATAAATACGATTGCACAAACAACAATCAAACCTAATCCAAACAGTAGATCTAAGTCAATCAAATAAGATGATCAGGCTCATAAAATCAAACATAGATCTTGGAATTAAAAACAAGAGTTTTGATATTAACCAAAGGATAGAAAAGTTACCAGAATCTCACGAATTCAATAAAAGGCTTCCTTGATCAAACAAACTCCAAGGAAGATTAGTTCTCCATAATAGAAAATAATAATAGGTTAAAATGAAATAAAATCTCCAAAGTATGCTATATCCAAAGTCTGCTACGAAACTAGGCTTAAATACTCGAAACCATATCCGAAACAACCTAAAGATAAAAATATAAATAAAGATAGAATAAAACGAAAGTCGGCGCTCTATTCGAACCGCGGCATCCTGATCACCCGCGGTCTTTGGTCCCGACCCGCGATCGCGGGTCCTGCTTTATTCGAACCTTCAACTTTGTTTTCCTTAGCAACCGCTGTAAAGCGGGTCTTCAGCTCGAACTTAGGACTTCTGTCTTCAAAATCTTCATATGTAGGCTTTTCTGATATTACAATTAAACACCCTAATCTAGCCTAAAACGCTCAGAAATCCTAATAAAAATACATAATTACGCTGTACTAAAACCAGCGTTTCAGTGATACATGCGCCGAATGCTCTCGATGACGGTGTTCGTGGCCAACGTCGGGTGCGTGAGCACGTGGAGCGTTCCCTCGGCAAGGACGTCGATATTGATGCATACCTCTACCAAAACCAAGATCATCATCAGAGGGATCGTCATCTTAGTCACGCCTAGTAGGTCGACCCTCCAATGTTGTCGGCTTTGTGGCGCGCACGGGCACAGGGAGTGCCCGCAATAGCGCGAGTCCCATAGTAGGAAACCTGGTTTTGTGGCAAGAGTGGTGGAGGTATGTAGTCACTTGGAAGTTGTTGAAGCCCCACCAGATCTTACAACGGAGGATGGTAGTTGTTGTTGTTGTGAAACTCACAATTCTCCAAGTTTTCATCAAACACCTAAAAGGAGTCCTCGTCTTCTGCATATGTCACTTTGATGCTCTTGAAAATTTGCCAACATTGTACGCATTGGCGTCGTAGGTGATATGTGATTGCCTCGGATTGCTCATAAGAAACCTCGTATGTAACCCAACAGGATCCCGATCTTTCCTTGTAATCTTGTTTCGAAACTAAAATTGTTTAACTTGATTAATAACTTGTTGTGCAAGTAACAAAACTGGAACGAACGAATGATTGAATGAACGAGTTTGATAAATTGAAAGATTCAACTTTTGATACTTCAATTGGATTGGCTCTAACACAAATCCAATTGATTAACTAGAATGATCATTAACAATCAATTCTAAAACAATCTCAATTGATTAAATCAATCAACCAAACTTTAAACAACACAAAGGGATGAGATCGAGAGAATTGAGTTCGCAGGTTGAGATGATGTAGTTGATCGAATGAACTTTGCAAGCAATTGCTAACACACGTGGTTTTCGGCCAAGAGATAGATTAAACAAATATGGGTTTAATCTCTCTCAAACTGATTTTTATTAATGAAAAAGCAAAGTATAAATAGTGCATACAATAGCTGAATCTTGGAGAGTAAGAAACAACATGTGGCCGGCCCTAAGGAGAGAGAAGGCTCATGTCTTGCTTCCCAAGATATAATAAAATATCTAAAGTTATAACAAACTAGATCTCCCTTAAATAAAATAGATCATGGCTGATTTATTTATTTAAGGAAAATATCCTAACAAACTTAAAATATCTAAAAGATAACAAAAAGATAGGAGAGAGATTATCAACCAACTAACGTAAGCCTATTGATTGAAAATATCTCTTAACAACTAAATAAAATCATCCCATATACTAAAAGATATAAAACTGATATTTTCCATATTTAGATTGGTAAAGTCAAAGGGTTGACAATGACGCATGTAACAACTTATCTCACCTGGTCACTTACCAAATTCAGCCCTAAAGTGAGACAAGCTATTGCATGTTTCTAAATAAGGAAATAGTGTGAAACTCGGCCCAAATAATTTAATCCATTGAATCCGGGCTTAGCTGATGTCGAATGCAAGTGACCCATCTCGTCTTGCTAGACCCTTCAACAATTGTTGCCAATCAAACTAAGATCGATGTTATGCCTTGAGCAATCTTCTTAGTCCGACTTCCAGTAATTGGTCCATCAGAAGGCACTTGAATCAACTCATCGACGTCGGTAGGAGACATGGCTGGCTTCACTGCATCATTCTCCTCCACTTGAGCTCGAATCGTCTCTAATTCGACGTCGGAATCAAAATCTGGCACATAAAGTGAAAGATCAGCCACATTAAACGTCAGATGGACATTATACTCACCAGGCATGTCAACTTGATATGCATTAGGGCCGAATCTTTTGATGATCTTGAGCGGTCCATCTCCACGCTGATCTAGCTTATTCTTTCTTTGGTGTGGGAACCTTTCCTTCCTAAGATGCACCCAAACAAGATCACCTTCTTCAAAGATCACTTGTTTTCGCCCCTTGTCAGCATGGGCCTTGTACTTCATGGATTTCCTCTCTAAGTGCATCTTGGTTCTCTCATGTAGCTTCTTCACAAACTCAGCCCTCTTGTCAGCTTCAAAGTTCTCTTTTCCCTTGTATGGCTGAGGCGTCAAGTCCACTGGCGTCCTTGGATTCAACCCATAAACAACCTCAAAAGGGGTCATTTTTGTAGCTGAATGAATTGACCTGTTATAAGCAAACTTCACAAAAGGCAAAACATCTTCCCAACATTTGAGGTTAGCTTTAAGCATAGTTCTTAACAATACCCCTAACGTTCTATTAGTAACTTCAGTTTGCCCATCATTTTGTGGATGACATGAGGTATAAAATAACAGTTTAGTTCCCAACTTAGACCATAAACTTTTCCAAAAATAACTCAAAAAATTAGCATCACAGTCTGAAACAATAGGACAAGGAATGCCATGCAATCTAACAACTTCTCTAAAGATCAAATCAGCAATATGCACAACATCATCAATCGTGTGACATGGAATAAAATGACCCATTTTAGAAAAACGGTCTACAACCACAAAAATAGAATCTCTACCTTTCCTAGTTCTAGGCAATCCAACAATGAAGTCCATAGAAATGTCCTCCCAAGGTGAACTAGGAATAGGCAAGGGCTGGTACAAGCCATGAGGGTTTAGTCTAGATTTAGCTGTAGCACACACAACACAACTTTTGACAAACCTAAGCACATAATTACTCATTTTTGGCCAATAGTTGCCTTCTAAAGCTTTCTCTAACCCTCTATGTCCTCTTGACTCATGAACCTCTTTAGTTAACAACCTACGAATACTAAGAAAAACAGTAGACGGTTGTGGCCACTCCTTTATAGCCTTGATTTTGTCTTCATCTACCTTGAATCCACCTTTAGACACAACAAAACCAAGAAAAACAGTAGACACCGAGCAAAAAGAACACTTCTTTAAATTAACATAAAGCTTTTCTAATCTCAAAGTGTCCAAAACAACCCTAAGATGATCTACATGTTCATGCAAAGTTTTTCTATAAACTTAGATGTCATCAAAGTAGACTACAACAAATTTCCCTAAGTATCTTCTTTAAACATGGTTCATAAGCCTCATGAAAGTACTAGGTGCATTAGTTAATCCAAAAGGCATTACTAACCATTCATATAAACCATACTTAGTTTTAAAAGCAGTTTTCCATTCATCCCCTTCCCTTATTCTAATTTGATGGTATCCACTTTTTAAAAGAATTTTTGAAAAGAAATTAGCACCATGCAATTCATCAAGCATATCATCTAATCTAGGAATGGGATGACGGTACTTAACTGTTATTTGGTTGATCGCCCTGCAATCAACACACATTCTCCAAGTGCCATCCTTCTTTGGCACCAATATCACCGGAACCGCGCATGGACTGAGTGATTCACGAACATATCCTTTGTCCATGAGGTCTTGCACTTGTCTTTGAAGCTCCTTAGTTTCCTCTGGACTTGCTCTATATGCTGCACGGCTTGGTAGAGAAGCTTCGGGCACCAAATCGATTTGATGCTCAATGCCTCTAATTGGTGTAAGGCCTTGTGGCAACTCTTCAGGCATGACATCTTCAAATTCCTGTAAAAGATCCTGAATACACTTTGGAAGATGGGAGATGTCTTGACTTATAATTAGTATTTCTTTCCTCATAAGAAGTAAACAAAAAGAAGTAGGGAAAGAAGTACTAGACTGTGCTATTAGAGAACACTTTTCTGCACTGACTTTTAAGCCGATTTTTGGCTCTTTTTTTAGGTGTTCTTCTTCCTGTTTTGTAGCTCTCTGAGTCTCTGAATTGCTCCCAAAATTTGAGCTAGAACATCCGAGTGGTTTGGGAGATAGCTCCATTTTCGTCTCAGCTGCACTGTCTGAAGTAGAACTCGGCACTTTTGATGAATTAGGACCTTTTTCTCAACGTTTTTCATCCCATTCAGTAGCTCCACTTGTGCTTGATGTTGCCCTAAAATTTGAGCCAGAACGCCCGGGTGGAGACTGAGAAACGCCGGTGTTGTTTGAAGATGTGCTCGGCGCCGAGCGGTACGCTGCAGCTTTGGCCAATGCTTCGGCCTCCTCCTTCTCTTCCTTGGCACGCCTAAGTGCTCTAGCTTGGTCCCTTCGTACCTGGTCCTGTAAAACTTGTTGGGGCGACAATGATAGAAGAGACACTCTCCTCCCTTCATAGTTAAACGAATAGGTATTAAGCATGCCATCAAAAATAACTCTCCTATTGAATAACCATGGTCTACCTAACAAGATATGAGTGTATTCCATGTTTACCACATCACACATGATATCATCAACATAATTACCAATGGAAACACAAACTAAGCACTGATGAGTAACAAGATTAGAACCATCTGAATCATTAATGCCATTGAGACCATAACTAGTAGCTCTAGGTTGAGTTTTTACCACATCACACATGATATCATCAACATAATTACCAATGGAAACACAAACTAAGCACTGATGAGTAACAGGATTAGAACCATCTGAATCATTAATGCCATTGAGACCATAACTAGTAGCTCTAGGTTGAGTTTTTAATTGCAAGTGATCAACTACCTTAGCATTAATAATGTTACAACAGCTACCACTATCAATTATCATGCATAACACTTGATTCTTCACAGTACGCCTAGTATGAAAAATATTTTCCCTTTGATCTAGACTAGGTGTGTCTTGTAAAGTAAGAGTACGCATGGTTACCAAGGTTAAAGGTTGTTCGGTGCAGTCCGGTTCGATGGCCTCCACGTCCTCTTCTTCTTGTCCATTGTTCTCCTCCTCCACTTGATTTGGAGGTATTTCTTCATCACTCACATAACCACCATTAGTGGTAAGGAGCACTTGTTTTTTATTTGGACAATCCTTAGCATAATGACCTCTTCCTTGGCATTTGTAACAAATTATGTCACGTGCCCTTTGCTGCGTTTGAGGTGCATTTGCGGGACGTCTTTGGCCTTGAGAACCTGTTGGTTTAGATGAGCTAAAAGCTCCCTTTTGCTGCATAGAAGGGTTAGAAGAATAAGAATTTAAATTTGAACTAGGGTTAGGAGTATACCTTTTTGGTGCATTCCAGGCTTCCTTCTTCTTCCTTTGTTGTTGCTCATATAGTAGTTGGGCTGAATGCACTAATGCATTGAGATCCTTGATTTGTTGAATCTCAAGTGTGTATTTAATAGATTGATTCAGTCCAGCCATGAATTGGGTCCTTAGAGACCTTTGGGAATGATGAATTACAGCCTTGAAGCTCAAATCTTCAAGCTCATTGAAGTACTCAATTGGAGACTTGGTTCCTTGTTTGCATGTGACAACTTTAAGCCTCATCTGCTCGGTGTGTTCTTCTGGCACATATTTCTTTCTCATGACAAACTTCAGCTGGCCCCAGGTTTCAATAGGTGGCAAGGCCTTTCGGACTCTATCTTCCTTCATTCGGAACCACCAATTTCTAGCGGTCCCAACAAAGTGAATAACAACAACATCAACTTTCTCCCATTCCTCATAGCCCATGTGATCTAGAATGATGTTTGTAGCTTGTTCCCACTCTAGGTACTTCTCCGGATTGAGCTCTCCGTTGAATGGCTCGATTTTAATCTTTATGTCACGCTTGCCAATTTGATTGACATTCTAATTGGTGTTGTTGTTGGCTGGCCTTTGTACTCCATAAGCCGGTGAAATATCTTCTACAACCTTAACTTGGTTGTAAAAATCATCAAGGGGAGGATGCCATGGGCGTCTTTCTTCCACGGGGTAGCCATAAGTCACATCATCAAAAGGATTGTTGTATTGTTGTTGTTGATGATGAGTGGCTTGAGGAAACCGTGCCGATTGCTGGGTATTGAGTTGTTGATGGGTAACCGGCGGCTGCCTCGTCCCGTTGCCTCTTCCTCTACCTCAGCTGGCAGTTGGTGAGTATTGGCCAGGTAGATCATTCTCCTTATTGTAGGTAGCAAGCACATCATGCTCTTCATCTACTACATGTTGTTTGCATTTGTTGCTAGCTGAGGCATTATTCGGGTAACTAGAAAGCTCAATTACAGGGGCAACTCTTTGACTTGCTTGAGATGCTTCTATTAACGTTGCAAGTTTCTCTCAATACGTTGCATTCTCGGCGTCAACGCCGCTGTTGCAACTTCCGCAGCTCGTTGTTGCCCTTTTCTTACACTCTCACTAATGGACAACCTAATGAAATCGATTGCCTCCTTAGTGAGATTCAATTCAGCCGGGTTAGGTTCAGTTGGGATCACCATTGTCCAAAAACAAGCAAGAAAAACGAGAGAGAGTAGTGTGTTCTAAAGCAAATCACAACAAGCAATACCACACCTTAATCAAGCCAAAACTTGCCTCAAAGAAATCCAATCAACTAATTCAGTTTTTTGGGTTGAAATGAGGGAGTAAAGGTGTAGATATGGTGTTCTAATGATAAATAAAGGAAATATGCAGTTCAAGCAATTAGCAAGTATGCAACAAGACAAGCAATGCAATATATCCCTTTATAAGCTTTTAAACACAAGCAATCTCTCAATTGACTCTATGCAAGTAAAATAAAGCCAATTTAAGCATGCAAGGACAGAAACAAGGTAGGCTAAAGTGACTTTTATTTCGTCACTAATTTTTCTTCAAAGTGATTTACTTAGCTACTTTTCTAGCAAGCAATCACTAGGGGTGAAAGTGGCTTGAAACTAGCTGGGGTAGATCACTATTTTTTCTCTTTTTTTTTTGATTTATGCACAAACTACTCTTGTGCTAGAATGAACAAAACAAAGTAATGCAAAGCAATAACAAAGGGGCAGAAACGAACTGATCTAATTTTTTTTGTACTAAGTGACTTTAACTACCAATGACACCAGCTATAAGCCAAATTAAAAGAGAAGAATAGGGTATGGTCGAAATTTATGGGATCCAATCACAAAAATCAGCAAATATTAAATAAGCAATATGAATCTCTATCAATCATGCAATATGAATGAAAAACTCATAAAACTATAGGAAACAATTGCTAATCTATATTGCAAATAAACTCAACCAATCAACCAAAAACATGCACAAAATCCCTTAAATATCTCCTAGGTAGTTAATTACTTGGGGGGCAAGCAATCAACAAGGGAAATTAGGTTTAGGGTTTGCGCAAGGCTAGGGCTCGGTTTTAGGGTTTACCACGAGATTAGGGTTAGGGTTTGGGGTTGGGGTTGGCGATTCTAGGGTTAGGGTGGTCCGACGAGGGTGGGGTTGGTGGGGTTGTGATCGGACTGAGGTGGTGGAGGGTGCGGCTGGATGGAGCGACACCAGTTTGGTGGTGCCGGAGGTGGTGTATTGGTGGTGGTGGCGGAATATGGTGGTAATTGGGTAGAAACGTTCAGATTTGTCTCAAAGTGTATAAATTGGGTAAATGTATGAACTTTAAGGACAAAAACTGAATTAATCAACTAGAAAGCAAATTGAGGAAAGAAAATATTACTTGGCGAGAGTTGGATGAATGATACCACTTGATACGTGATTGCCTCAGATTGCTCCTAAGAAACCTCGTTTGTAACC
This sequence comes from Fallopia convolvulus, assembly GCA_964016875.1. Lineage (NCBI taxonomy): Eukaryota > Viridiplantae > Streptophyta > Magnoliopsida > Caryophyllales > Polygonaceae > Fallopia > Fallopia convolvulus. The sequence continues at coordinate 10,104,323 of OZ024737.1, forward strand.
CAACAGGATCCCGATCTTGCCTTATAATCTTGTTTCGAACCTGAAATTGCTTAACTTGATTAATAACTTGTCGTGGAAGTAACCAAACTAAAACAAACGAATGATTGAATGAACGAGTTTGATAAATTGAAAGATTCAACTTTTGATAGTTCACATGGATTGGCTCTAACGCTAAATCCAATTGATTAACTAGAATTATCTTTAACAATCAATTCTAGAACAATCTCAATTGATTAAGTCAATCAACCAAAACTTTATACAACACAAAGGGATGAGATCGAGAGAATTGAGTTTGCAGGTTGAGATGATGTTGTTGATCGAATGAACTTGGCAAGCAACTGCTAACACACGTGTTTTTGGGCTCAAGAGATAGATTAAACCAATATGGGTTTAATCTCTCTCAAGCTGATTTTTATTAATGAAAAAACAAAGTATAAATAGTGCATACAATAGCTGAATCTTGGAGAACAAGAAACAACATGTGGTCGGCCCTAAGGAGAGAGAAGACTCATGTCTTGCTTCCCAAGATATAATAAAATATCTAAAGCTATAACAAACTAGATCTCCCTTAAATAAAATAAATCATGGCTGATTTATTTATTTAAGTAAAATATCTAAAAGATAACAAAAAGATAGAAGAGAGATTATCAACCAACTAATATAAGCCTATTGATTGAAAATATCTCTTAACAACTTAATAAAATCGCCCCATATAATAAAAGATATAAAACTGATATTTTCCATATTTAGATTGGTCAAGTCAAATGGTTGACTTTGACCCATGTAACAACTTATCTCACCCGGTCACTTACTAAATTCAGCCCTAAAGTGAGACAAGTTATTGCATGTTTCTAAATAAGGAAATAGTGTGAAACTCGACCCAAATAATTTAATCCATTGAATACGTGCTTAGTTGATGCTGAATGCAAGTGACCCATCTCATCTTGTTGGACCCTTCAACAATTGCTGCCAATCGAACTAAGATCGTTGTTGTGCCTTGAGCAATCTTCTTAGCCCGACTTCTAGTAATTGGTCCATCAGAAGGCACTCGAATAAACTCATCGAGAATGGTAGGAGACATGGCTTGCTTCACTGCATTAGTAGGGGCTGGGTGTCGCGCGTTGGTGCCTTAGAGTGTCGAAGCATTGGAGTCATGACTCGGTGAGAACAACTATGGTGGCATTGTTGGGATTTTGGGCGCGCTTCTTACCCCCACTGGTGTGTTTGGCGGCAATACTCCTCTTCAAAATCAAAAGTTCCGATTGAAGTCACCTCATAGTTTTCGACGCCATCATACTCATCTTCGTTGCGCGTGGAGCGTGAGTGGCAGTGGTATGATTTGCGATCCCTACAGTGTCGGTCATCGTGCAAGGCGTGACTCTTCTTGATGGGCTCAAGGTGATGCATGACACCTTGGTGAGAAGATGGTTGAGCCGTCCCCCTTCCTTTTTAAAGGGCTCTAGTGGCAATCGCACTCGCCTCATCGGCTTATGCTTGGACACTCGAGTTGATCACTAGCTTCATCGTGGTGTGTGCGGACCTTTTGGATTGTACTTGAGCTTCAACCAACAAGTGTTCAAGTTCGGTGATTCGTTGGTCCTTCGGGTCCGTTGGCGGGATGGTTGCAATAGAAGTTCTTGATTCTCCCTTTATTGGTTGTTATCATCATCATTGTCACGACCCAAATCGGATAAGGAACCTATAGTTATATGAGCCATCGAGGTTTCTTAGGATCTGGCCTTATAATCTTGTTTCGAACCTGAAATTGCTTAACTTGATTAATAACTTGTCGTGGAAGTAACCAAACTAAAACGAACGAATGATTGAATGAACGAGTTTGATAAATTGAAAGATTCAACTTTTGATAGTTCACATAGTTATAAAATAGTTGTCAAGAAAGTTTAAGTAACCTAACTCAAAAACTCAAAGTGACACACACACGAATTAGGCTTAGTCGTGTGGGCAAGTTAGGGTGGCTTAGTCTTCCTTGAAAATTGGCATGTTTAAGATAGCATAATCAAAAGCATACAAGGCAAGAGGTATGCACAATCAAATAAAGATAGGAGAGACAAGGGGAGAAAAGTCGGAAAGTTTGGATCCTTGCCTTATTTTGGTTTGTGCTCCGACTTCTTTTTTTTTTGTTAAAAATAAATGGGCTTTCCTATTGTATTTTTTTGTATGGATTTTATCATCTACCAAAGATTGGGATTCTTTGCCTTAATATCAAATGAATTAAATATGAATGACTGGGAATTTCATTGGATTTGGAAACTTTACCTAATGCCTAAAATAAAAATATTTCTGTGGAAAATTTGCATCAAAGGTCTTCCTACTAAAGACCTCCTTATACAAAGGCACATAACTATCACTTCAGAATGTCCATTATGCAGTCATCATGAGGAGACAAATGAGCATCTTTTTCTCAAATGTCCCTTTACTCTACAAAAACTACATTCCAATGATCCTCAATTTCCTGACATCCTATGAGACATAACACATAACCACAACACTATGCCTCAAATTATTCAGAATTTGTAAAAGACATTACCGGAAAAGATTTTATGCCATTTGTTTACTGCTTGGTGGGGAATGTGGTTCTAGAGAAACCAAGTAGTCTTTAATCGAGACACTACTGGATCATGTAGGAGTGTTGAGGAATTGATTCAAAACCATATCATGTGGTGGAGCAAAGCAAATAATATTATTGAAGAGGCTAATGTGTCGTCCAGAGTGCAACAAGTGAGGCCAAAAAAATGCAAAAGAAAATGGGAAAAACCTCAAAATGGATTTGCAAAAACAAATTTCAATGGATCGAAAAAAAAATAATGGAAAAGCGACTGATGCGTTTATTTTAAGAGACCAATTTGGAAATGTTGTAACCATGAATGAAACAAAAAATGACTATTGGACAGTGGAACAAGCAGAAGCAATGGGACTATTTGAGGCTATACAAGAATCTCACAGGAGGAACCTCAGACACATAGAAATTGAAGGTGGTAGTCTAATTGTGATCAATGCGCTTAAGGGCAGTCGATCCAGTCCCTGGACAATTGACATGCTAATAGCGGATACTTTGGTTATGTTGCAGTCTTTCGAGGGGGTCATTACCAAACATATCCCTCGAGAATGCACTTCTGTGGCTGATTTGATTGTAAAGCTACACCAAGATTGTAGTATCAATCAGATTAGTAACCATGGAGGGGTCCTGACCCTCATCCATAAGTCTGCCTAATTTTTACCTATTCAAAAAAAAGATAAAAAAAGATTGAGATTCTTTATTTTTAACAATAGCCGAAAATATCTTTTCCTGATATGGATTTTATCTAAGGGTGTACATAATCGAATATCCGATCCGATAAACTCATACTCGTATTCGATTGGGGTATAACTGGATATCTGATCCGTGTATCTCATATCGGCTAGGATATCCGAATGGCTTATATTTTTATTTTATTGTATTTTTTAATCGAACAAGGATCTGATCTTTCTAGTACGAGGATCTTCTCTATGTTCATCACCGACCTCTAAATTCTTCACCATTTTATGAGATTCGCCCTTCTTTCTCGGTTTATACTCACCACCTAAGACGCATCCCAAAATGATCTTTTCCGTCCATGAGTTTTTGGTGGTGAATACAATGTTTAACCCCCTCGCTATATTACGGATCCACTCTTCCATAACTTCTCGATCTGACCACTCACAATTATTTGCAAAATAGCTAGAAAAATCTGAAAACTGAATACCCTAGTATAATAAAAACCTAAATTAGAATTTTTTTATCTTAATTTCTAAACTTAGTAAAATGATGTTTACATATCGGTTCTTCAAGATTATAAACGACACCGTGATTGTGCTCATTTGGAACCTCATCTCCTCCATCAATGTCATCCATGCACTCCTAGTTTAATTCAAATGATTTTGCTCCTCTCACCATTAATGACTACGTACAATTATGAAATATTTATAAAACAATATCGTATAGTATGAAATTTAATGTAAAAAAATTATAAATTCAATTCAAATATTAAAGTAAAAAAATTACTTACATTAAATTTTACAATGAACCATTCCGGATCCATTTTGATATTTATTTGAGAATGATTCTTTTGAGAGGATATTGAGATCTGATTTTTGTAAATGTTAGTGTGAGCGAATGGGTGGGCATTAGCCGGGTTTATATAGATGAAAAATCCACCTGTTGAAAAATAATTTCAATAGTGAATTTCGAGTCCCCGACACATTGGTCGAGGTGACCCACGAGGGCACTCGAAAAGCATAGTTGGGCGCTTCAACAGCCTGTATATCAAACAAATATAGTAGGGATGCCCTGCGGCGCAGGTCAACCAGTGACCCGTAAAAGAAAATTGACCCGCGACCCGACCTACGACGACCCGCATTCACCCACGAGGCGTGAATTTAACCATTCCCAACCCACAAAATAAAAAAAATCATCGGGTCGCGGGTCAACTGTAAATTACGGGCCGGATCAATGCGAATCACGGACAACCCAATCCATTAAACATCGCTAAAATATAAGTATCAGTCATATTTATTTATGCTCATCTATATACTCTTACTAAACTCGAATCTCTCTATCCTATTTGTCACTCATTTAACTATGCCACATAAGCATCTTAATTTTTAAATTTACTTCCTTACCCTTTCTTTTTTTTAGTAGTTACAAGAATTACGATCAGGTGGAAAATATACTTACGGTGCAATGTGTGAGCACACTCGGACCGTTGGATCGAGCATCTTCAACGGACATGATCAAGACACATTTTTAATGATTTTATAAACGGATGGGCATTATTGTTTTTTTAGGCGTCAAATTAGAAAACAAGTTATAGGGGTCTTCTTCAACCTCTTGGACGAGTAGTTTTTTTCGACTTTTTCGATCGATTCTTCTCCATACTTGTTGCAACTTGCTTCTCCTGATTTGTTTGGTTTTTTTTGTTGATTCCGACCCCATTTTATGTTACCTCTTCATCGATTTTGTTATAGATCTCTTTTTATGGTTTCAGGTTCACATTTGAGATTTTTTCAAATTTGGAACCTTGGTACTTCGATTTACATGCTTTTTGTGTGTTTTAGAGTGATTTTTTTTATTTTAATCAAACCTATACAGATTTGTGTATCTTTTGCATTTAAATCTAAAGTTTTAGATCGAAAATAAAAGCAAATGGTCAATGCTCATCTAATCGCCCACCATGTGTTTGACAAAATGCCCAAATGACCAACTTGGAGCTTAGAGCATTTTTTACCAGTTGTTATTATTATTTCATTTAATTTTATGCCAATGTGGTTTGTTACCATGTCTATATTTAAAAAGGTCGTGGATTTTTTCATCATATCTCACTTAGTTAGTGTTCAAAATTCATGAACCAATGTTGTGATTTGAGGATAATTTTATGAACTTTATTGATAATATTTATGAACCTAACTATATAAATACATGAACCAACATAATACCATTTACAATTCATAACACATATTGCTGTGAGTTTCCATGAACCATATTGAGAATTATTATATACCTAACCGCATAAAGACATGAACCTATAAAGCAACTTTTATGAACTAAAAGTCGTAAGATGAAATGTTATAAGCTATATGCTTATAAAAACATGAACTAAGGGAGCAAATGTCATGAACCAAAAGAATTGAACCAAAATAACTAGTATGACATAAAAGATATGGACTTCAAGATTGACCGTTAAGAATTAAAAGACATAAACCATAAGAATTATTATGAACTTTAGCTTTCAAAAACATGAACCAAAAGAACAAGTACCATGAACCAAAATACATGAAAGAAAATAATAACTAGCATTAACGACTAAACGACATGAACCATAAGATTAAATTTGATGAACCTAAGGTTATTCAAACATGAACCAAAAGAACAATTGTTACTAACAAAAAGGCATGTGGATCAAAAAAAAAAAGGCATGAAATAAAATTATTGAACCATAAGAATTATTATGAACCTACCTTTCAAAAACATGAACCGAAAGAACAAGTACCATGAACCAAAATCACAAAAGGAAATAATAACTAGCATGAACTAAAAGACATGAACCATAAGGTAAACTTTGATGAACCTAAGGTTAGTCAAACATGAACCAAAAGAATAATTGTTATTGACAAAAAGGCATGGAATAAAATTTATGAACCATAAGAATTATTATGAACCTACCTTGCAAAAACATGAACCGAAAGAACAAGTACCATGCACCAAAAATCACAAAAGAAAATAATAACTAGCATGAACTAAAAGACATGAACCATAAGGTAAACTTTGATGAACCTAAGGTTATTCAAACATGAACCAAAAGAACAATTGTTATAAATAAAAAAGTATGTAACAAAATATATGAACCATAAGAAGAAATATTATGAACCTTACCTTTAAAAGTCATGAACAAAAAGAACAACCGATACGAACAAAAAGACACGACCGTATCAAGAATTAGCCTATGTGGGATTTGAACCCACATCTATGTGCACTTGCACATTGCTCTACGATTTGAGCTAATAGGCTGCAAAATATACTATTTCTCAAGGGTCAAATGCACATTTCTCATTTCTCATTTCTCACTAATACAACTAGATCTAGACAAACTTACATTGGGATTTCTCATAAGAAGACTTGATAGACAACTTCAACAGTGGCAATATATCATCAATCATGCCTTCTATACCAAAAGCATGTCATCAAAGAATCAATTCCACTTCTAAATTAACCATTTTTTGATAACTTATGAACCACAATCTCAAAACATCACAATACATCAATAAACAACCATTTTTCTAGAAAAATAAACACAAAGTGAGCAATAATAGTTCACCACACCAAAACCATCAAAAATCGCTCAAAAAAGCCATAAATACTTCAATTATTAGAAATCAAACCCTAGAACCCTAGAAAATCAAAATCAAATATTAGAAAATCCTATAAGTTTATGCATACCTTCTTGTGTTTGTTTGTTCATAGAATTAGAACAATCGACGATTTGAATGAGTTAGGGGCCGGATGGTGGGAGCGATTTGTGTAGCGATGTGTGAATTTGAGTCTCTGTACATCGTTCGGCGTTGGCGGGGGAGAAGAGTTACGGGAAGGAGATGAGTAAAAGAAGCTTATGATTGATTTTTTGGAGTGAGGGTATTTTTGTCACGCGTGATAAATTTTAATATAATTACCTTCCGTGCCATTCAAACAGATCAACCCCCATTTTTTCCTTTTTTTGTTGAATAATTATGTTCTAATCTGGACCGTTCGTAGTATTAATCGGACGCTCCAAAATTGCTCACATTTTTTACTGTAGCAGCAAATTGTACCGGAGCGTGACTCGTATTTACAATCCTTAAAAATACATAATTTAATTATAATATTACTATTTCTATTAATATACAACGATCTACTACTATCTTTTATGGACAATTTAAATATTATATAATTGTATATCATCATCATTAATATGTATCGTTATTTATTTTTTCAATGGCAAGTATGAAACTATCCATACATAATATCTCTAATATATAATGATCTACTAATTTTTTTATGAACAAAATTTAAATATTATATAATTTTACATCATCATCTTTTCAATAATTAAATGATAACATAATATAATATTATTGCTAATGTTATTAATATATGATTGTATCCTTAATTTTAGTATGATTTTTATCCTTTTTCTAATATTTTATGTACGTTCTTTTTGATAATGTATCTTAATTTTTTTTCCAATGATAAATAGTAAATTTAATATTATGCCACGTAGATATATTTAAATGTTCATTTATCTCTTTGTTCTTAATATTTTTTTAGAATTTACACTCCCTATTTATTATAATAATTTTATCTCATTTATCATTATTACTTACCATATTCAATTAAAAAAATTCAATTAGCTATGTTATTAATAAGCATTCTTTATATATTGTAATAATATTACCTCATTCATTACTATTACTTAACATGTTTAACAAATAAGTATGAAATATTTACCATATTTAATTAATTAGTACGGGAATATTATTCAGTTTTTTTAGTATTTATTTACCTATATATTATATAATATTATCTCATTCAAAAATTAAATCACATATTCAATTGTAAATAAAGAAAATTTATTTACATCATAATTATATACTAAAGTAGAGGTTAAAAAATTATTAAACGTCACATGTCGCTTTTAGATTGGACCACACCATCCCTTTTATTAAAAACAATCTTTGGCAAAATAATTAAGTTTAATATAAAGATAGTGTAATGTATGTACATCTAATATCACTATAATCAATGGATAGAAAATCCCATTCTTAATTTAAAAAAAAAAGATTTTTTATTTTTTGATATGATAAATAGGAAGATTATTAAGATATTTTTATGTTGTATTACTTATTTATTTTTATAATTACATAAATTATCATGTTTTGGATATTAATATAATTCGTACTAATGAAATATTATTGTTTCAAATAATTTTTTTATAGTTTATTGCTTTTTAATATTTATTTAAAATTTATTTTTAAGCAATTATGTGATTATTTTTCTCAAATAATAAATATATTTGAAAATATTCTATTTAAGAAAAACCCATGCAAGGTATGGGAATACATTCTAGTGACACGGACTGCGGTCTCGTGTCCAAGAGAACGCCCAGATCCATATGCCAAGACCATGCCAAGGGCCTTCCAGAGGATTCTAGAGGCATCGGGGACGGTTCTGGAGGCTTCAGGATCGATCCGGGGCGTGGAGATATGGGGGAGGCCATAAAAATGGCTAGAAGGCAAGGCACGCCCCTTCTAGAGGATTCTAGAAGAGGCGTGCCCAAGGGAGAAGGGCGTTGGCCAGGCGCGTCCCTTCTGGAAGGTTTTAGAAGAGGCGTGCCCCATCTGGAGACAGGCACCACACAGGCGCGCCTCCAGCAGCCGCTAGAAGTTTTTAGCAAGGGCGCGTTTGATCTAGGAGCATTGGCCATAGGCGCTCCACCTTGGTATCCTTTTAGACTTGTCTAGGGAATACTTAGTCTAGAATATTCTTGGGTTAGAGGGAGACCACGCTTATAAATAGGTCATGGCTCTTATTTGACAAGGCATCCAAGTTCCACTCAAGTTCTCTTAGGCAACCAAAGCTCTAGGCATCTTTAGGCACACTTGTAAAGCTCTCGTGTACAAAGCTTTTCTTGTTCAATACAAAGTCCATTCCAACAAAACACATTCATCATCTTTCTTTTGAGCATTCGGATCAAGACCTGACTTAACTATTCGAAAAAGTTCAATTTATCTAAGGGCAGCACATGTTCGAGAAGAGTCAGCCTGTGTCATTAGTATGTAGATATAAGAAGGAAACGGACCCTAACGTCATTTGCACGACCTTATATCTTAAGGGGGTGGTTGACTCGGTCAGAACAGTGACTTGCCAAATTCAAAGTTTCCTCCCTTGGCCCTTCTGCTCCCATTCTCTCTCCTCTCCTTCCCGCTCATCCAACTCCAGAGTAGCCGCGGCCTCCATGCTCACCGCCGCCGATTTTGAATCCGATGAATGGGAGCTCGTCAATGACGACGGCTTCGTCTACAAACGCAAGAAGCGCCGTCTGGATCCCTCGGCAATCGCCCGCCCCGCCGACCCGCCGCCGGATCCGGAGCTCGAAGCCAGGCAGCGGGGAGCGAGGAAGCGCGCCGCTCTTCTCAAGGTCAGGCACAAGTACCAGAAGGAGATTGCTCTCTGGGAGCACCTGTCGAGCACCTTGAGTGCGATGGAGCGAAGCGCCAGGGAGAAGAAGCGGGACGAACGATATGCGAGAGAAACCCTAGCTCAGGAGAAGAGCCGTCCCGTAGACGGAGGATGCCAAGGGGTTTCCTTGCTGGATGAGCTTCTATCGCAGGTAATTTGAGTTTCTTCAGGTCGCCCTTTGTCGCTCTCAACTTTGTGTCTTAACACAAATTGGCAATGTCTAGGGAAATCGGCTGTATGGTTTGAGTCAGTTCGATGTCTGGTTCTGTCAATTGGTGTGTGTAGCTATTATATCACTCACACCTGAGAAATTTGAGCTACGAGTTTGTGCAGGTTGAAGGACAAGAAACTTTAATCCACCACATCACAAGTCTATGTGATGTAGCAGAAGCCCTGTGCGATGCAGAGGAGGAGAATCTGAAGAAATCAGTGCGTGATCTTCCAGTTTGGGGATCGCCAGTTGAGCTCATGGCATCGTTGTGTGAAGATTGAACGCCCTTCTTTCGAGGATTGGAATTTCCTTGATTGCTCTTGGGAATTCAAGTTAACATGGTTTGTTTTGCTTTTGATGATAGTTGGTAGTAATACATGGTAGTCCACTCTTTTGTAATATAACTTCCTCGATTGGATGTTTTTAGTTTGTTTGTATTTATTCTCTTTAGTTATGGATGGATTCCTCAAATGGGTTTGTTTAGATACAGCCTTTTGTTCCATAAGCATGTAACTGGGGGTGATTGTGGCAAGAATTATTATGTTTGTGGACAGTGCATAGAGAGATCTTCCATGGAGCAAGACACTATGGCTGACAAAAAGCTTTGTGCTGAATTTATTTTCAGTTTAAGGCGAAGTCCTTGCTGCTTGTGGTTGTGATTCCACAAATAGCTGGAGGATTTGGTGATTTTGGAGAATGAGTGTTATGATTTGGTTCAAGCATCAGATACCGGGTGTCTAGAGAGGTTGCTTGCTAGTTTCATAAGGTTATATTTACCCCTGTTGGGCTTGTGCAAGTAAAACGAGTGTATTGTTGTGTTGTGTTCATGGTGTTGTGCAGACTGCATAATCCGTGATGCAATTTGAGTGCTCCAGCTTCCAAGGGATGCCGTGAAATTCATTCTTTAATGAGGCATGTCACACATAACCCACCTTAGCAAAGAAACCAAATTTAATAAGAATATGTTCAATAAAATGTAGTACTTTTATTGCAAGGTTTAGATTTCTTCTTTTTATGGAATGATGAGCAATCCGGATATTGTGCAGGATAAGATGGCCCCCGACAAGCTTGTTAGAATTTTTGTACTACATCGCCCCAAGCCAAGAAAAAAAGCTTCAATCAATGTACAAAGACACCAAAGTGAAAGAGATTCCTTTCCTTTCCGTTTAACTTACCATAAATTCACAGTTTACAACCGAAAAGGCGACTTAAGAGCCTTCTTGCCTCCTGCACACCAAACAATACTCCTCTTACAGTCTTACTAGTTACTACCGCGCATATCAAATTTTCACCAATCAGCTTGACAGGTAATTGTTACATGAGATTTTGCAGCCCTTCCATGCTTGATTCCAGGAACCCGTCCCGCATTCAAAGGCGATTCATTGACCGTCCAAGCAAATAGTGATCCAGGCCCTTGCAAACGTTTCTCCAACTCATGTGGCATGAATCCACATTGCTTCAGCACCTGAATTACGAGGTCAACACAGTTCAAGTACGACAGCAACACAGAAACCACTGTAATTCAGTAGAGTATAACCAATGCAACTCAGTACATTTTAGTTATATACACTCGCTACCAATAATCCCCACAAGAACAATAACCATCACGAAAATGATAGAATCGTTTGGTGTCCCTCACTATGATTTCTCTGCTGACCACTTTGGAAGCAAACTTAATTGCTGAATGGCAATCACCACAGACTCTAATGTTCTTTTTTATAATGATAGTAGATCCAGGAGTGGTGTTCAGAAGAGCAAATCCCAGAGCAAGTTTCTCACTATGATACTGCAGTTTTTCCGCCTTTTCCTTGTCATCCACATTCAAAAGAACATGGCTCGTGTCCCGCACATAACCTATTGCTTCAATTTTCCTGCTAACTTCATTCCACATTCTTTGAATTTCTTTCTTTTGGGGGTGTGTTTCGTCATTTGCCACAAACACATGGACTGCATTTTCAATCTCTACCCAGCTAAACGCAGGCTCTTTCTTTACACCATTGTCTCTCATCATCTTTCTCACTTTCGCAACGTCGCGCCATTTACCAGCTGAGGCATAGATGTTAGCAAGTATAACATAGGGGCCGGAATCATGTGGGTCAAGCAAGAAAAGCTGCTTAGCTGCATATGCACCCAACTCAATGTTTTTGTGCATCCTACAGGCACTCATCACAGCTCCCCATATAGCCGAAGTTGGCTTGATTTGGTTATCCCTTATGAAATTTTCTACTTGATTGAAAAGGCCAGCCCTGCCCAAAAGATCTACCATGGCGACACAATGTTCATCCCTTGGTTCTATGTTATGCTTTCTCTTTAGACCAAAATAATACTTCCCATGCTCCAAAAGTCCAGAATGGCTACAAGCTGTGAGGACAGAGAGGAATGTTATTGAATTTGGCTCAATTCCATTCTCCAGGATATCCTCAAACCTTTCAATTGTTTCATTTCCAAGGCCGTGTTGTGCATATCCAGTCAGAATAGAGTTCCAGGAAACGATGTCTTTCTCAAGCAATCTATTAAACACCTTTTCTGCATCCTCAATGCTACCCGCCTTTGCATACATATCAAGCATTGTGTGGCCAACAAAAGCAACAAGCTTTACCCCTGATTTTATCATTGGGCGTGGACCCATTTGCCTTGCTCTAGGGCACCGGTTTTGCCACATGCACTAAAGATGCTGGAATATGTGAAGTGGCTTGACGTCAAATTTATTCTTTGCATTTCCCTGAACAGATAAAGAGCTTTCTCTCCTTGATCCCGTCTGGCATAGCCAGCAATTATTGCATTCCAAGAAACATCGTTTTTGGTTTTGAGTTGTTCAAATAACAACTCTGCATTGTCCATACACTCCCCACATCTGGCATACATATCCAAGAGAGATGTACCGACAAAAACGTACCCGCAAAAACCATACTTGAAAGAAACAGAATGGATCTGCATCCCATCTTTTAAGATAGGTATAGCCCCACATGCCTTTAGAAGGCTGGAAAGAGTGAACTGGTTTGGTTTTAAGCCGAGAGAGAGCATTGGAGGGAATAAGGCAAGAGCTTCAATGGGCAAATCATTCAGGGAATATGCACTGCTCATCATGGTCCAGCTAACGGTGTCTCTGGAAGACATATCATTAAATTGTTTGCGGGTCTCAACTAAAGCACCACACTTTGCATACATGTTGAGCACACTGTTTTGAATGACAACATTTTCATTGAAGTTTTGACTTGAGGAAATGGGCATGCACAATTTTACCTTGTATAATTTGGTTTAACTCTACACATCTCAACAGCAACTTGTGGTAATGAGGGATACCGTTTCCAATGAAGAAACCCCATCGATCTTCTTCACAAGGTGTATCTTTATTATCTGCTAAACCTCCTGCATCAGCAACCGAAAGGAAAGCTCTAAAATGTTCTTGAAATGCCTTGTGATTGAAAAGTCCAACTGCAACTCCGGTTGTACAGCCCCTTTGTCTGAAACTTAACAATACATACCTTATCATAAATAGCTTCAATCAAGGTCAGTTTAAACAACTAAAACGGCCCTACGCTAGCAGCTTCTTCCTGCTATTTGCGGCGATAAGCAGTTCTAACTTCATCCTTACATTTTGGACATTTACAACAAAAGCCAAGATTTTTGAATCCTGATCGGACCACTTCGTGAAGCATACTGAAAAGAGCTGCGCAATGAATGGAAAATGGGGAATTGGAAATGAAGAGGGGAGAGGGAGAGTGGAGGGATAAGACAGAGAGAAAGAGGTTTTGTCACCTAGTATGTGGAGGAATGCTTTGAAATTCTAAGCGAAAAATTAGGGTTTCAAAGAGCAAATTAAGCCCACAGAACATCACATACCTTTTCCCGGCATCCGAAATAGTGGATTTCACTATCGATTCTTCAGTAATTACATTTTTTTTAGGTAAATTTTTCTTGGTGCCCTTCAGTTTTTGACTTTTTCTTTTGATTTTCAAATTTTTTTTTATTCCTTTTGGTAACCCTCTACTTTACATAAATGTCATTCCGTAGCCTAAAGTATCCAAAAATCAAATTTCCATCCATCTTTATTTTTTTTGTTAAGAGAAAACAACCTTTTACTTTTTTTGTTTGATTTTGGAGTCTTCAAATGCCAGATTTGGAATAGGGATCGCACCACACAAATTCCACCCAAAAAAGTCGCCTTTTAATTTTGAAGTCTCCTGCTTCTTCTCCGGTGTGTTTGATTCCGACAGCGATGAAGGCGGTGACGGAAATCAATTTCTTCATCGCCAACTGAAATCAATTTCGAGCTCTCGGTCGCCGATCTCCGCCGATGAGTTGAAAGACCTAAGGCCATTTCGCCAGATTGAGCCGTCACCGACAAGGACGGAGGCTCAGGTTTCAACTGAGGCGTGGCCCTAGAACTTCTGTTTTCGACTGAGGCGAGGTTGTGGAACTTGAGGCCGTGTAAGGAGCAGAACGTGCACAGCGCTGGCGATGGGAAGTCAACAAGGAAAATTAAGGTTTATCGCCGGCGAGGCAAAATGATGTCGGTAGCGTGGACTACGGCGGCGTTAAGAGAAAGAGAGCGAAGTTTTCTGTTCCTCTTTCAAAGCAATTCTGAAATTTTAGATCTTTCGCCGTCTCCGGAATACGTTCACGATCTTCCGAAGTCTTCAATAGCAGGAAGAAAGGCAGCTTTTTTTAATTTTTTATTTTTTATTTTTTAACGGCAAATAAAAGAAGATGGATGGAAAGTTGGTTTTTGGATACTTTAGGCTACAGAATGGTATTTATATAAAGTAGAGAGGTAAAAAAAGGAATTAAAAAGTTTTTTGGACACCAAAAGGAAAAGTCGAAAACTGGAGAGTACCAAAAGGGATTTCCCTTTTTTTTATAACACACGCCTAGCATGAGTATTATTAGAGCAAGCCCAACAGATCCCCAAATTCTTGGGGATTGAACTTTTAGAGATTTTAGACCACTTTTTTGGTCCAACGGATTCTCTATCGCATTCCCTATTATAGAGTGATTCTCCAAAATGGGTAGAGATCTCCCCATATTTAGGGAATTCCCTAAAACATTTGGGAAATGCATTAAATGTATATAATAAATTATAGCTTATTCCTATTGGTTAAATTAGTTTTATAATATAATATTTTAGAACATAAAATAATAATTATAATATATGTATGATTTTTTTAAAATAGAGAATTTGTTGGAGTAATAATTAGATAATATAAGTTTTAGTTCTTCATTTTGAAAAAAATATAGAAGATTTGTTGAAAATGTCCTAGAATTCTAGAATATTTTATTTTCTTATAGTCAAATAACAAATAATTTATCAGATTAATATTTTATTTTTCTTTAAGTAAAATAATAAATAATTTATCATTTATTAGATTAATATTTTAGATTTTTTTAATGTTAATAAGTAAGATAATATTTAATTAATTATTAAATATGTATGATAGAATATTTTATATGGTAAAAATAATAGTATTAAATGCAGTGTTCTCTAAAATAGAGAATCTGTTGGAGTTAGACTGAATTTTTTTTGGAAAATATGACAACTGGTTCTCCATTTTGGAGTAAATTTTAGAGCATCTGTTGGGGATGCTCTTAGAAAGCCAATGTAAGCTCTTGTACTAGTCATATACTCATATCTTCTCAATTGAGAGAGAGAATTATTGGACGAAAAAGAGCTTAATTGTTAGAGGTTAACCGTTAACGTGTTTTAAAAAGGGGGATTTTAATTGCCCTTAAGTTGAATAATATGTTTTAATTGTATGGGGGTAACCCTCACTTCTCTCCACTACCCAATGTGAGTTATCTCGATCGTTGACCGGCGTTGACCGTCAACAAAAGATTTTTGTTGACACAAATTGTCAACAAAAGGATCTTGTTGACAACAAAATGTCAATGTCAACAAACAATTATTGTCAACGTCAACAAACAATTATTTTCAATAATCGTCAACAATTGTTGACAACACTTATTTTCTACGTCAACAAACAATTATTGTCAACAATCGTCAACAATTATTTTCAACGTCAACAAACCTCTACCTCCTCTTGGAGGATTTTGAATGAGTTTCCTTTTCTTTTATTGCTTAGTTCCCTTCTATGTCTACAAGGCAGAATACAAACTTCTCTGTTCCTACAAGGACTCTCTCTCTCTTTAGGCAACACAATTGTACTCTCTCAACCCTAACACTAGTGAATGCTCACAATCAAAAGCAAAAGTAAACTCAAACATTACAACCTTCTGTCTCTACAATCTAGTTCCCTTGGATATGGGAACTTCCTTCTTTCTCCTTTCACCGTCGTCGAGTTGAGCTCATCGCCGGGGACTTTTCATCACTTGAATGGTCTCTCAGGTAAGCTCTCTAGCTCTCTCTTTGTGTGTTTGGCAATGTGTGTATTGTGAAAAGTGATGGACAAGGTCACTGTTTAAGGATATATATATAGGAGTGATATGCAATCCTAATCCATTTGAGGCATTTGTCCTAAATGTCCTTTTTGCCTTTCCCTCAAGCTTGATCCTTAAGGTTGACATGTGACTTTGTTTGAATTTGAAACTTGTCAACTCTTGGATCACATTGGACCGTGGATGGTTGTCTTCAACTTGTCGCATAGTCTAAAGCCGCCTGGTACACACTGAGAAGCTCTTTTGTCCAGTTAGACAGGATCTCTTGATTTGCGTTGAGATGTCGCTTTCATGCATGCGCCAGTTCCCATCAAAAGGGAACTCTCGTCTTCTCAGTTCCTTTGTCCTAGGAACTCTCTTTGACTTGAGGGAATCCTGTTTTTCTTAGCTAGTTCCCATTTCGTGGGAACTTTGGTTCACTCAGTTCCATACTCCTTGGAACTCTGGTTCACTTCTGAGGTTGGTCGCATCTTGATCGAGTTCACTTGACATGGGAACTTTCGTTGCCTCAGTTCCCATTCCTTGGAAACTTGTTTCTCCGTATCTTTGCTCAGCGACGCACAACCTGTATACTTAGAAATACTTGGCAAAGAGAATTATTTCCTCTGGCGTTTGTCATTATCAAAACTGAGGACGTTGTTCCAGTGTTAATGAACGTAAGTTCCTAACACCGACTCAACAATAGAGTCGGCCATGGCCGCTTGGACCGTAAGTTATATTGCCTCAGTATATTTGCATTATGGCCCACCACAAAAGATGCATTATCACTTTGGTAAGACATCACGCCTACACAAAAAGGAAAAGTGAGCAGTACAAACGAGCAAAAATATAATCAAGGGATAAACACCTTAGTTTATCAAGGATCTAATCAATCCACACGCATAAATAATTTGGTGAAACCTATTAAGCAAGTGAATAAATGGTGTAGTCCTAGAAGATCAAGTAGAATTTCAGCCTCAAAGAATATAGAAAGGATGATGCAAGTTGACAAGCAAACAACTTTCTTATGCAAGCCAAATACTTTAAACAAGTAGAGGGTACCATAAATTAAATATTAAAGCAAGCAACCAAGACACAAAAGTCTGGAAATTCAGATTAGGCTATCAATGTGCACAATTTGAATAAGCGAATTGCTAAAACGCAAGTCCACGACAAGAAGAGAACAAGGGTGCATGCAAGTTCTAGTTTCAAGCACAACAATTCAATGCACAAAAGGGTTCTGTTTCGATGCTTCAACAAAGTAAGGTGTGTAACATCCCCGACCAAATTGCATACGTCATTCTGCATTCATATAAGATTAATAGCATATGCATAGCATAGTGACATGATATAAAGTGAATTTTTAAAAGTAATATTTATTTTCGAATTAAGTTTATTATAGTTTTAAAAAGTTTTTAAGTAAAAGTTAATAATAATTATTTCAAGGTAAAATTTGTAGTAAACGAGATTTGAGAGTGAAAATTGCAATTTTGCAAATGTTTTTGCCGACTTACGCAATATATATATGTGAGATGTACATCTTCATTGTTAAGAAATGAATGAGACAAAAAGAGAGAGCTCCAGAGAGTAAAACAAAGTGAAGAAGGATAAAATTTAAGACGTGAGATTTTGATGATTTTGATTTCGGTTCTTGGATTTGATACAAGATCTCTTCTATCGGGTTTTAATCTCGCTAGTATAAGCGTGGTTTGGTAAGTTTCTATTAGTTAATGATTTATTTGTATTTTTCTAATTTTTCCAGATCTAGATCTACAGTTGCTTCTGATTTGAAAATCAGTCGATTTATAGTTCTCAGAGGGTGTTTTCGATATAGGATTTATATTCGGTAAAAGATTTCAGAGTAATTTTAGGGTTTTGTTTTGTAAGGATATTAGGGAGCCCTTTGATCAAGTTTTACAGAAAGGTTTGAACTAGAAAAATGTTCTTCTATATATATAGTTTATTGCTGTCAAATTTTAAAGGATTTGGAATTATGCACAAGAAGTTATAATGCATTCTGATATTTCATTGCATTTGGGGTTAAAGTTTGTACGAGTAAATAGACTATTTTTGCATTGGGTTATATATAGGAGCACAAGTAATAGATCGTGGTCAAAGAGAAAGGGAAGTGATATAGTATTTATCTTGCACAGGTGAGTATAGACCGGAAATTCAACCCTATGTGCTATATGTGCCATACAGATATATGAGCTTTATGGATATATGTACTATATGAGCTATATGGATATATGTGTTATATGGATTATATTGATATATGTGTTTTATATGATAACTCTGAAATTTCCAAAGTTGTTTGCACAGAAGGTATGTTAACAGATGGCATATGATATATGGTTACATGATGCATTTGATTGCATTCCATATTGCAATGAGATTAAAAGGACCTGTGACTGTCTTGCCCTGAATTGTAATTCATAAAATCTACGGATTTCTTTGTTAAAGCGACCTACGGGTCATACAGGATCTACGAATCATACAGGACCTACGGGTCAATATTCAGGAGATTTTCGGATTTCTTTGCTATAGGGACCATAAGAGTCCATATATAGTAAGCCCAGGGCAGATTCAGGCTTGAACAGTTCACAAAATAATAACCGGATACATCGGCATTTGCATTTGTATAGTAAATTCTTCTATGATATATATATAGTATGTATGTATATGCACATGGACTAAATGTTTGACTCTGTGTGAAATAATTGATTATGCTTTATATTCACTGAGTATGCCACTCATGCAAATCGCAAAATAATTTTTTTTAGGTTCAACTAGAATTTTCTAGCGTGTGTCTCTTTTAGAGGTCACATTCATACAGGTCGGTCGCCTGAAGCTCAATGCAACCTTCTCCTCCTCATTTTGCATCTTAGACATATGTGTTGTAATAGAAGTTAGAGTGATAGATGTTTTAGTATGAGAAGTAACGACATAGATGTATGTGTGCAACCTTGTATGGTTGTTATTGTCTGCTATGTGCTTACGTGAATAGTTGATATATGTCTCTTATTTGTTTATATTAGAGATAAGTTTTTACTAAGTATACGTCATAGAGTATAGGGGTGTCACAAGGTGTGTGATTCCAATTAGAAGAGCAAAGCAAGCACAAAAATTTCCAATTTTGAGCAGGGCAAAGTAAGAAGAATGCAAACTACTAGAATGCAAGACAATGTTTTTTGGTGATCCCTGCTGAAGGACCGATTTTTATATGCTTCTTTTTCCAGAATTGATAAACACCAATGAAACTTCTTAGAAGCAAAAATAAAGGAAGGAAATTGGCTAATTTATGTGGAAAAAGGACTTAATATGCATGAACATGAAAGCAAGAAATTCACCAAATTGTAGTAAACCTACTTATCAAAAGAATAAGTATTTTTATCATGCAAATCTGGTGGAATTAAGTAAAAGCAAGTCAACCATGCAATAAAAAATCCAATCTTTTCAAAAAGAAAAGAAAAACTAGCAAGATCTTTATCTAAGGAGAGTGGTTTCAAGCAAACTTAGGCCACAACGAAAGTGAATAACTTGGAAAAACAAGGAAGAGTATTGGGGAGCATGCATCAATCCAATGTGGGGTAGGGTGGTGGCGAAAAATTTGGTGGTGGTTGGGTGCCGGCGGTGGTTTGGTGGTGGCGCAACCAAGGAATGGCGCACCTAGGGTTATGGTTTTGGATTTTTATGTAGTTTGGCTTGAAAAAGTACGATGAAAGTGATTAAGCAAGTAAAATTGAAAAACAATTAAAAATTTGACTAAACAAGGAGAATCCGATACCACTTGATATGGAATTGATTGACTCGCGTGCTTCACTTCGGTTTTGTTTTTCAAGTCCGATCTTGTCAAGCAATTAGTCCTCTTTTTCTACTTGCAAATTATTCAATTTGATTGCAAAGACACTTCTTTTGATTGGATTTAGCCACTTCCTTGGATTGTAAGCAACAAGGTTTGTAGACTAAGATTTCTTCTTAAACAAGTAACGAGTTTTTGAATGATTTAGGTGTTTGATTTGGAACGTGAGAATGAAGAATCAAATCATACTTGGTGTTTGCTTTTGGAAGAAAATTAGAGATAAGAAAGATAATTGGGTTGAAAATCAATGGGATAAGAAAAATAGAGAGTTTCTATTCCAAAGATATAATTCAACATATATTAAAAAGTAGGAATTACAAGGGTTTATATAGACTAGATGGCCAAATATCCTATATCATTCTTAAAGATATTATATCCAAGAATAAAACTTCTATCTTATATAAAGATATTATTAAAAGACATGCAAAGGCTCTAAGTAAGATCCATATTATCTTCCAAATTTGTCGTACTAATCTTTTATGATCCAAGTTGATAAGATAATGTTTCTTAACTTAAAAACCATAAGACCACATATTATGATCCATAATACATGGTTGACATATGTAGAAAAACCAATAAATAGAAAAACAAATATGAAAAACACTATAAATAGTAAGTTCTAAGATAAGCATGCAAACAACTCTTGTATGTGAGTTTGTCCAAGTCAAGCTTGAATATGGCGAATAAGTGACCCATCTAGGATCCTTAGGCTCGTCCACCATAGCCGGAATACAAGCTAGAAGAACCTTTGTAGCTTTCCTCAATTTCATGGCTTGGTCTCTAGTGATCGGTCCATCAAAGGAAATATGAGCCAAGTCCTTGATATCTTGTGGAGTCATGGGTGCATGGACTGCATCACTTTGCCACATAGAAAATCGAGGCTAAAATCTGCAATCATTTAAAAAGGTTGGGTTTTATGTGCCATTTTAAAACTTTAGACTAATTACCATAACAATCCTAAAAAGTTAGGCTATTTTAAGTAATTTTTCATTTAGAGCACTTGATTTTAGGTGGACAATCTCATGTTTGAATGGTTAATATATTGTGAAGTTTAAATTTTATATTAGGCAAATAACAAAGTTAATGACATTATTTTAGTATAAATGAGAAAATCAAATATATAAGGTTATTTTATTACTTTGAACATTAACCAAAACATTATCAGTCTTACACATATATTAAAAAAATTTATTATTTTTAAATTATTATTTGTTAAGAGTGTTTAAGAGCTAAAAGAAGATAAAAAAATTTATTACTTTTAAATTTTTAATCCTTTAAGGATAACAACAACATCAACTCAGTGTTAACCCGCCTCAAACGGGATTTGGAGAACCATGATGTACACACCCTTGGCCCAATATAAAATCAAGAGGGTGTATGAAGAAGGGCCAATTTATTATCATTGCCCGGAAGACCCAAGGAAAACTGAAATTCAACTATGTGACAATGATAACTGAATCTAGTTAGAATGCACCAAAATTGATATAGGGGTTATATCCATCTCAAAGACATTGTATAAAAGCTAATGAGCATGATGATGCGCTCCATGAATTTATAATTTTTTAATCCTTTAAGGACAAATTTTATAATTTTTTTAAAACTTTGTTCGTACACTAATTGGATATTTTTGTCCTAAAATGAAAAATCGATAGGTCTATTAACAATTTTACCCTATATGTGGATATTTTGTTTGTAGGGTGCGCAATGAACCTCAAAGCATAAGGTATTATATAAAATTCGGAAAGGTCGGTGATAGAGAGCGCAATTACCTCAAAATTGGGGTATTTAGAACAATTTTTCCGCAGCAAAAAGATATGAACATATTTAAAAATGCATTATGCCGTTTGAATGAATGTGTGTGTATTTATGAAAAATCCCCCGGACATTAGCACCACCACCTTCGCTTCCTCTACCAACTGTTCTCTCTCCAATAAATTTTCCCTCTCTTGATTGGTCTTCTCCTTGTCCAATTTTGAGCACTTGCGCTGTAATTCGTAACCGCTCTGTCTCAGAGAGAGAGAGAGAGAGAGAGAGAGAGAGTGGCCTTGAGCGGCTCCAATTGATTTCAAGCGCTCCGTTGAATCGCAGAAGACGACACCCATTTCCTCTCTCTCTTTCGTTCATGCCGCAAAGGACTTGCTAGGGTTATTTTACTTTCGCTACTTCATCTGGATACTTTCGTTGCTCTGCTTTCCGAAACCGAGTTTGTTGAAACAGAGTGCCGATTCTCCATTCGCTGAATCATCACGATAGCTTTCCACCCATTTTAGGATGTCTGAGGCGTACTGCAATTCAAAGAAAACGGATACTACTTGTGGAGATTATTGCGGTCAGGTCAGGAAAAAGGGCATTTTTTCCCTCTAATTTTCATTTTTCCGCGTTGCTGTTGTTTGTGTGATCAGATACTCTGAATTGCTGAGTTTGTTTGAAAACTTCTGCTTCTGCTGAAATTTGGCAGCGTTTATTTCAAATTAGCAATGGTTTTTTGTTTTGCACATTTATTTATTTTATTCTATTCTACAAATTAGGAAGCATATGCTCTCAATTTTTTTCTACTAAACCTTCGGTGTCACTGATTTTATTGCTTGGAAGCGGCCTTTGTTTTGGGATTTTTGCTCTATTTAATTTGGGAACCGCCATTGAACGACTACCTTGTGGCTCTCTAGGTTTATGATTGCTTGGCTATTAAACCATCACTAAATCTGATGACTGGAATCTTCTCTTTGGCATTTGCAATTTCAAACTTTGTCATCAAGAGGGCACTTCATATGTATTCTTCGTATGGTTGATCTTGACAAGTCTTCATTTTCAATAGTATTCAGAGTAGCCTGTTTGTAGTTTGTTCTTTAGCATTTGTCCAGGTTTAGATTTCCTCTCTTCAAAGCGCATCTCTATTAAGTTTTATCTGCTAGTTGTGTCCTTAAGTGAAGTGGAACATAGGAAAGAAGTAGCTAAAAAATTAGGGAAAATATACAATATCACTTAGCGAATGTGAAATGTCAAGGATAAAAAAAACACAAAAAAAACAAAAGAAGAATCACATGACCAAAAAAACATCAGAGATGGTTTACATAAAAAATAGGCTTAGGTGACATTTGGTAAAGGAGGTGGTGTATCTAAAATGCGGTTCTTTTTAATATCCATTTCAACAAAGAGTTTTTTTTTTTTTTTTTTTTGTAGTGCAATTTCCCTAGAAACTTACCATCTCTTGTTTGATCATATCAGGAAGCTAGGGAAGCATTGAGCATGACAAGATTGAGATGCATTCTAAGAGGGTTGGACTTAAAAACCATTATTATTTGGGTGGTTTTGATACCAGCATGTATCTTTATAATATATGCTCATGGGCAGAAAATTACTTACTTCTTCAGACCATTGTGGGAGTCCCCTCCCAAGCCTTTTATTGAGCTGAGCCACTACTATGATGAGAATGTGACAATGGAAACCCTTTGTCGACTCCACGGTTGGGGAACCCGTGATTACCCAAGGAGAGTATTTGATGCTGTTCTGTTCAACAATGAGGTCGACATGCTTGAGATCCGGTGGAAGGAATTGTATCCTTATGTGTCTGAGTTTGTACTCTTGGAATCAAACTCTACTTTCACTGCAATCCCAAAGCCAATGTTCTTTGGGATCAACCGGGATAAGTTCAAGTTTGTGGAGCAAAGGCTGACCTATGGGAAAATTGGAGGGAGATTTAGGAAAGGCGAAAACCCTTTTATTGAGGAGGCTTATCAGAGAGTAGCCCTTGATCAGCTACTTAAGCTTGCAGGGATTCAAGTAGATGATCTGTTAATCATGGCTGATGTTGATGAAATACCAAGCAGACACACAATCAATCTTTTGAGATGGTGTGATGACTTTCCTCCGATTCTTCATCTCAGGATGAGGAATTATCTCTACTCATTTGAGTTTAATGTCGACGATAGTAGTTGGAGAGCTTCAATTCACAGATATCAACCGGGGAAGACAAGATACGGGCATTTTCGCCAGACTGATTACCTTTTGGCTGATAGTGGATGGCATTGTAGCTTTTGTTTCAGGTACATTGAAGAATTCATATTTAAAATGAAAGCGTATAGTCACAATGACAGAGTGAGGTTTTCCCATTTCCTTGACCCACAAAGGATTCAGAAGATAATATGTGAAGGGACTGACTTATTTGACATGCTTCCAGAAGAGTACACATTTAGAGAGATCATTGGGAAGATGGGGCCGATTCCTAGATCCTATTCGGTGGTTCATCTTCCTTCCTATCTATTAGAGAATGCTGATGAGTACAAGTATCTTTTGCCTGGGAATTGTATGAGAGATAGTGGCTGAACAAATGTGTGTGTGAGTCAAAGATTGAGTTGTGTACAGGTAGTTGAGAGGAGGAAGTAGACGTAAGCGGAAGAATCCAGCTTCAGTTTATCTCTGAAAAGTGTTTTCTTTTTTGTAATTAGGGCTGAGAAAACTCATTTGACAACCTTATTGTATTTGTGAGGAAAATGTCAATTGTGTGATTCTCCAATTCTCCCTGAAATAGACTGACCATCCTTTTTGTTAGCAATTAGTATGATGTTCAGATGCTAGAAGTTAGATTAAACATATTGTTTCCCCTTCCTATTATATAACTAAATCTCTATATACACATACATATCAGCTCTATCTTGTGGGAATTTATCAATTTGTTGATATTACTTTTGCACTTGTAAGATGTCATTTTAGGACAGTCTAGTGCTGTAAACTAATTCTTCAGGTGACATTGCCTTGACGTTGACATGAAGGAAGTCATCCCCTTTTCTTACTGGATTTGGTGAGAATTGGTAGTTGATTGACTCGGTTATTATTCCGTATGCTTATGCTTATTCTTATACAGTTATACTTGTTTTTGGTATCAACCCATGGCTGAAAATATATAGACATTTCCAGAGTGACTGACTTGGGTTAAGACAAATGCTTTTGCAAAGCTTGATTGGAAAGGGATTTTGAGAATTTTTTTTTTATTGTCAACATTTTGCTTGCATTGCATTGTCTTACAATATTTTCACTGTTTCTTCCAAAATTATGGTTCATCAATATTTCTTTAAGTTGTTCTATCTGATTTTTTTCTTGTAGAGTTTACTTCTTGGAAGAAAGTCTTGTTGGTGCTGAATCGGGCATGCTGAACTTGATTCTTCCGATACTTCTAATGACATTTGCTTTTTACTGTTTGTTGTGATTTGTAATTTGTAAACAAGATAACCCGTTATTGTTTGAAACTGTACATCCATGGTAATAATGGTATCAATCAAAAGGCAACAAACTCAAAACGTGGGAGAAGACTCATCTTACCATTTCTACTCCTAAGATCATATAAAGTAGAAATGCAAAATTTACAGGCCTTCAAAACACGAGCTATACAATTCTATCTCTTGTGATACTACACTGCTACTCACTACGCAAACAAAAGTCTGATTTAGGAACTCAAAACACACCCGTATCTTCTTCCTCCACTACCTGCTCAACACACATTGATCGTCTCCAAGTAGGAATTAGAAAATTACTCTAGAAGGAGAAGAGTTGGACTTGGAATCGTATCGGAGGAGGAGGGAGAAAGAACTCCTCTCCGACGGGATAAATTGAATTTTCCGTGCATAAAGCTGGTACACTAAGGAATGCACAAGGATCACTCATCTTGAATTAATAAGCTGGTATACTAATTGAGGAATGCACATTTAGGGAATGGACTCTCCCACTCATAAAACGACTCTATGCTATCAAGAGCATTCAAACATATATCTTTCGATATGTAAAATTTGTTTTGATGAACGTTTGGCCTGATTATATTATATTATTTCTCACTTGGTAGCTAGGTTTAATATGAAAAATTAACTTCCACCTAAACATAGCTTGAAATGTCCTTTAATTTTTTTTTTCCTGTTATTTGTAAGGATTGCAAGTTCATGAGAAATAAATTCTCACATCCTGACTCTCCTGAGTGGGAGGGTATACTTAATTGGAAGTTGTCTAGTACGAACCAAACGTAATAAACTAACACTTTTACAATAGATTACTAAAACTAGACAAATGAGGTAACTAGCTAGGAGATGCTGTAAAGGTAAGGTGAAATGAAATGGTAGGTAGCATATGATATGCTGCATTGGGCTGGCTGGGCCTGCTAAGAGGTAAGTAAGAAGAGGTAAGCATGTATATAAACAAATATAGGGCCTCAATTTTTCATATAGAAAACAAATATAGAGGTTAGATTAATGTGTGATAAATTCAATCCACTTAGCAACAGTAAGTTTCCCCCCTCATCTCTTAGGATGCACAATAATAATAACACTCCAAACAAAACAAAAAAACACTCCAAACAATACCCATATAAAAGTAGATGCTAAGTCAAGTACGTTAAAGCATGATCTGATGATGATATGCTCAGAACAAATACTCCACCATGGACATAGTCTTAGAGCTACCGGGCCATTGCACTTGAAGCTCAACCATGAAATCACGGTACTCAAACTCCACATCCTCGCCATTAATCTTGCAAGCTCTAGGCGTCGTAGATGCAAAGGCTACAAAGTTACCGGCTCCTTTCACTCCAACCTTGACACTTGCAGCCTCATCATCGACTGATTGGATTGCACCGCCGGTGTTGAGCATGTTCACCAACCCAATCGGAGCAAACTCAACCACCGGCGAGATAGATAAGACTGGAGATACCGTAAGGAGTTCAAAGTTGAAAGGATCTAGGGAGATGTCCACCCCTTGTGATGGATCCAGCAAGATGAGCTCCTTGGACTTGTACGAGTACACTGCAAACCGTCGAGCGCTTTCAAAGAGGTGTTGCTTGTTGCCATTCTTCCATTCAATGTCTTTAGGGCTTGCCACGCATTGGACAGCCTTTGAGTATTCGGAGAAGCACTGGTTCCTTCGAGTCTCCGGGCACCATCCTCCTCCTTGGCAATTGAATGCTCCAAGGACGCCGGTGAACTAAGCAAGCAAATCATCATGTATATAATAAGTACGTGCATATATATATATATATATATATATATATATATATATATATATATATATATAGATAGATAGATAGATAGATAATTGAATGAGTTGATGATGAATTAATAGGGCGGTCTCGATCGATCACCTTATTTAGGTTCCAAATCTTGAGCATGGTTTGGCCGTTATGCAAGGGGTCCTCAAATAGGGAGTCTTTGGTGGGAAGCGCATAGTAGTCACAGCGAAGGATTGTACCATCAGGCAGGACCATGCTTCTGAGGAGCTCAAAGTTGTGCTGGCCAACCGAGTCGCTGACGTAGATGGGGCCGCCGGAAACCGCCCTGGATGCAGCATGGAATTCGGCGCAAGGGTGTGTGGATTGAAACATGTCCCAATCCGGGTGGATAAAATTGCTCATCCATAGGCTGTTGTAGGCGCAATGCACCATGTGACAACCTTGAAGCCAAAAGGTGCCGTTGGGGTCGCCAGATGGATCGGTGCACCAAAAATCGTCTCCTGTAAATTGAACCATCAAAACCAACCAAAATTCATACGTCTCATGCATTAATTGATTGATGATCAAACTATGGTATGTACGTATATATATACATACCAACGCGACCCAGAGCGACGGCCTCGGTGCCAAGGAACATGAAATCGTTGCAGTGCTCCATGCTAGCTATGACACCGTTGCCTTTGAAATGCTTATTTACGGAGTCGGTTAGTGCTTTGAAGTATGCCTTGGCCAGCTCCACTCTTCCTCCATACTCTTCACTCATCATTTCCAGCAACTGTACGTATACAAAATCATGGATAAGATCGATCATTGATCATTCTAAATAGTATATTCATATTCACAACAAGTTCATTTCTCCTCCATCGAGAGTCGAACCCTCGACCTCAGAGAAGAAAATGTAGTCCCTCCCACTATGCTCACTATTCATATTTACAACAAGTTCATT
This sequence comes from Fallopia convolvulus, assembly GCA_964016875.1. Taxonomy (NCBI): domain Eukaryota; kingdom Viridiplantae; phylum Streptophyta; class Magnoliopsida; order Caryophyllales; family Polygonaceae; genus Fallopia; species Fallopia convolvulus. Next base: position 10,132,447 of record OZ024737.1, read on the forward strand.
TCACCTCTACTGATAGTCGAACCCTCGACCTCAGCGAAGGAAACGTAGCCCCTCCCACTACACTTACATGCTTGTATATTCTTTTGAAACATATAAAATTCCAAACTATTGTATAGAGATTAATCCTTATGAATAGAAACAGTCTTGTCCATAAATATCAAACCAAAAATTAACCAACAATAAAGGAAAACGGTAGCCTTTTCAACTAACAAAGTGAATAATAATAATAAATAAAACTAAAGAGATAAAGGAAGGTTGATAAAAGTAGGCATTTTTTGTAGAAATGATAAAGTAGGTATTTTTGTATTATTAATTACTTACATGGATGACGTCAACCTTGACCCCGTCAATGCCGGCGGCCTGAAGGTGCGAGTGCAGGCCCTCGTACATCTGGTGAGCCATCTCCGGCGGAACCAGCCCCACCCCGTTGGTGACAATCTTATCCACCGCCAAATCCTCCATGGTCTTCTCGAGGCCCGGCGACAGCTTGGGCTTCAAGACACGGGCCTCGGGCAGGCCGGGAACATCGGGCCTGAGCCCGCCCCAGTACCCGCAAAAAGCATGCCAAACGTAAACCTGGTCCACGCTCTCGAACTCGTCCTTCAAGTCCCTGACAAACGCGGCCAGGCCCTTGTTGCCGTCGCCCTTGGGGCTCTCGTAGTCTCTGAACTTGTAGTTCTCCTCGAACTTGATGAGCCTGCAGGGCATCTGCTCCCCTGCGGATGTCCGGTTCATCCCCTCCTCCTGATCCGAGATCGGGTCGTCGTCGTGGCAAATGGACTGCCACCCATCGTCGATCAGCACGAGGCCCGGCGGGCACCCGCCCTCGGCCAGGCCCTTGACTCCTTCCCAGACCCCGCGCGGGTGCACCGTGAGGTAAAAGGCGTCCCACGTGCACCACCCGAACCGGTCCACGATCTCCGGCGGCGACTTCTCCTCCAGCAGTCGGAAGGTGCCCAGGTGCTCCCTCACCGCCCTCATGGCCTCCCTCACCAGCGAGAAGGGGTCGTCCCCGGCCTGCATATAGAGGGCGGCCCGGAAGTCCCGACCCGAAACCCGGCCCGACCCGCTCTCCACGCACAGGTCGACGTAGTCGTCGTCCTGGCCGGGCTGGAGGGAGCCCCGGAACGGGCCCTCGAGGAGCGGGAGGAGGAGGACGTACGGGCGGCCCGAACCCGAGCCCGAGCCATCGAGGAGGAGGAACTGGGTCTCGTGCTCGAGGTCTCGGCCGTTGGAGCCGACCCAGTGGGTGGTCCACCAGACCTTGAAGCGGAAGATGCTCATGAAGCGGGTGTTGAGGAGGCGGCCCACGGGGACCACGTGGCGCTGGGTGGGCTCTGGGGCGTCGAAGCCCACGAAGAGGCCCGGGGCGTTGGGGGTGGCGGCCGCGGTGATGTTGGAGGGCACGTCGGAGAGGATGACGTGGCCGTTGACCATGAAGTTGGAGGAGTAGAGGGATATGGAAAGAGATGGGTTGGCGTAGGAGGAGGCGGCGTCCGAAGAGCCCGAGTTAGCCTTGCTCAAGCTGGGAGCCATTTGGGATCGGATGGGAGGGATCTCCTTGGTAGATAATGTAATGGTGGTTTGGTTGCCTCGAAGAATGAAGTCGATATAGGAGTCAAGTGTATGTATATATATACACGTACGTATTGAAAATATACAAGGCAGTGCTGTGTGCGAAAATATACAAGGGAGATCGAGGGATATCGGAAAGGATAATTGGGTGTGTTATAAGGAAGGGGTTTATACGATATATCTAAGTTTCCTTGTTTGAGCAATCGGCAATGTGCCAATGTATGTAGAGTAGATCTAGAAGATTATACAAGGGAAGTGAGATCTGAAGCTGGCTTCTGCGGATATACTTGTGGATTATGGTATACATTCCTTCTTTATAGAGGTGTACCCATTTCTACCCAAAAAAAAATAGACAAGATTTGGCCGGTGAGTGGCCCCGCCTGAGTAAATCAACGACGTGTCGGAGGATGGACATGTTCTTTATTTTTGACGGTTGAGATTCATCTAATATGATATTAGAGGATAAGCTACATAAATTCACCCATAGTCACATCATTTGTCCCATTTTCAACATTCATATACGTATATTTAAACAAAATTGAATTCACCCCCTTTTAGCCTTTTTTTTAAGCGTAGTTCATATCAAGGCTTTTTTAGTACTAGCAATTAGGCTGCGCGTTGCACGGCGATTATAAGACGAAAACTTCATTAGTGTAGAGATATGGAAATGACATTTTCATAATTTTATTTAAAGGAGCATGCTTTTTTTGGAAAAGGAGTATGGAAATAGCATTTCCGCAAATTTATTTAAACGGGCATGGTTTTTTTGGTATTAATTTACTTGACTTCACGCCATCCAATGTCTTAAAACTTGTTTTATTACACCCACACAGTAGTGCAACACGCATTTTTAAGTAATGGATGGACGGTCAATTGTTACTAAATTGAAAATGTAAGTTGAACGTTTTTCGAGACATGTTAAAATTACCCGTTGACATCCGAATATCACCTAAGTCGGGCACGCTTTTCAAAGAATTATTTTTTACGAGCTCGCTTACAAGCAAAGTAACATGTACACGTTTTTCGAGACATGTCAAAATTACCCATTCAAATCCGAATATCACCTAAGTCGGGCACGCTTTTCCAAGAAAATATATTTTTTTCGGTTTCCCCGAGAGCGAAGTAACCTGGACACGCTTTTCGAGACATGTCAAAATTACCCGTTCAAATCCGAATATCACCTAAGTCGGGCACGCTTTTCCAAGAAAATATATTTCTTATGAGCTCGCTGACGAGCGAAGTAACATGGACACGTTTTTCGAGACATGTCAAAATTACCCGTTCAAATCCGAACATCACCTAAGTCGGGCACGCTTTTCCGAGAAAATATATTTTTTACGGTCTCCCCGAGAGCGAAGTAACCTGGACACGTTTTTCGAGACATGTCAAAATTACCCGTTGACATCCGAATATCACATAAGTCGGGCACGCTTTTCCAAGAAAAAATATTTTTATGGTCTCCCCGAGAGCGAAGTAACCTGGACACGTTTTTCGAGACATGTCAAAATTACCCGTTGACATCCGAATATCACATAAGTCGGGCACGCTTTTCCAAGAATTTTTTTTTACGAGCTCGCTTACAAGCGAAGTAACCTGTACACGTTTTTTGAGACATGTCAAAATTACCCATTCAAATCCGAATATCACCTAAGTCGGGCACACTTTTCCATGAAAATATATTTTTTATGACCTCGCTTACGAGCGAAGTAACCTGGACACGTTTTTCGAGACATGTCAAAATTACCCGGTTACATCCGAATATCACTTAAGTCGGGCACGCTTTTCCAAGAAAATATGTAACTTGGACACGTTTTTCGAGACATGTCAAAATTACCCGTTCAAATCCGAATCACCTAAGTCGGGCACGCTTTTCCAAGAATTTTTTTTTACGAGCGAAGTAACCTGTACACGTTTTTCGAGACATGTCAAAATTACCCGGTTACATCCGAATATCACTTAAGTCGGGCACGCTTTTCCAAGAAAATATATTTTTTACGGTCTCCCCGAATTTACTTAAGAGCTAAGCAAGAACGACACGAATTTCGAGTAACATTAAAATAACAAATCGGATTATTACACCCACACGATAGTGCAACACGCATTTTTAAGTAATTAGATGGACGGTCAGATGTTACTAAATCGAACGGCTAGAATAATGTAAGTTGAACGGTTAGATAAGATCTATATTGTGGTTTTATTTAACAACGGCCGGATAGTGTTGTGATATCCAAACTCTTATAGTAGTATGGATTAACTTGACAACTATGTTTATGGAGAGGTTAATTTTTTTTGTAGATTTTCTACCTATTTTAACTTTTTTTTCTTAACTTAGGGTTTCATGTATTGTGTGACCCATCTTGAAGGTGTTACATCCAATTAAATAAGGACAATTGTCCCTCTGTTTACCAATTTTATAAATTTAATCAATTAAAATGTAAAATTAAATTAAAAAACAATTGAGTTATTGTATTTTCTTTCTTCGTTCAAAATGCAGACTTTTAGAATTTCTGCTATGGATCAAACAAAAGTTTTCATTCAATTTTCACTTCTTTGCCACTTTTAGAATTCCTGCTATGGATCAAACAGAAGTTTTCATTCAATTTTCACTTCTTTGCCACTCTTGTTCTTGGCTACACTGAAATGCCCCTTTAAAATAATTGAATTTGCCTATGAATAGAGCATTAACATGATCCTCCAACATGTCTCCATATCAAACCATAATGCAATATGCAATTATGTAAAGAAGAGAAATTGTCCAAATTAAAGCTACAATTCAAGTTTATAAAACTCTGATATATTGGAAAAACCCTAATTATAATTTGAATAAAACACCAGCAACCATATGAATATTGAAATTAAAGATTCGCTCAACAAAATTGCCATGTAATTGTACAAATTTTCAGTTGAATTTCACACATATCAAATTTCGATGATGTATACGACTGCAACTGCTATCAAGCCGATGTACCAGCAGGGAGAACGGTTTTCAATTGATTAGAGTTTGCAAATCCAGGAAATATGATAACGTAATTATCCACTTTTTCTTTAATTTCCATAATTTTTTTTGAATTGCAAAAATAGGAAATAGAGGGACAAGTGGTCTTGTTTAATTAGTGTAGTAGTATTTGTAGCATGTTTAGTAGTAGAGGATCTGGACTGGTTATTTCCTTATTCTCTGATGATGTTAGGGGGCTGAGCTACCTCGTTTGCTTACTATGTAGCTCATTTCTTTTATTAATAAAATTCCCCCTTGAGGTAATGGAGAGTGCCGCCACTCCTTTGACAAAAAAAAAACAAAATTAAATTCAATCAAAAAAATTAAAAATATATCTACAAACACACACACATATATATATATCACTCTTATTCAACCACAAATAATACTAGTTAAACACGTCTTATCATTCATGACTTCGAGTCAAATTTATAATTACTTTTTATTAAGATAAGATATTTACAAAAAATATAATGTAAGAATTAGTATAATTAGGAATATTTTTTTAAATTTTTTTTAAAAAAAAGAGATTGTTTTTCAGATTGGTATTACCTAGACTTGTCAATCGGGTCGGGTTGGGCGGGTTCGGGTTCGGTCATTTCGGGTTCGGGCTAAATCGGGTTCCGGGTCGTTATGGGTCACGGGTCAATCGGGTCGGGTTGACCAGCGGGTCAAAAATATCCTTTTTTCTTATGATTATTAAATCAATTTTTAATTAAATAATAATTTTTAATTATAATATATTATTTTTATTTATTTTAATAATAAAATATATTATAATTTTCAAAATAAATTTAATTTTTTTAATAAATTTGCTAAATCGGTCAACCCAACGGGTTTCGGGTTTCAACCCAACAGGTTCGGGTTCTACCGGGTTCGGTTTATTTCGGGTCTTAACCCTAAAATTATCTGGCGGGTCGGGTTAGGTCAGTTTTTGACAGGTCTTATTACCACAATAATACTTAGATGATATAAATTTTATATCAAAAGTAAATTGATAAATAAAAATTAGGGAAATTCCGTCTGGTACCCCTGAACTTTACACTTTTTCGAGTGGTGCCCAAAAAAAAAGTTATTCCGACAATTACCCCTGAGTTTTGGTTCTAGTTTGCCTCGTACCCTTCTGTTCGTTTTTTCCTTAACTCCGTCAGATTTTTATATTAAAAATAATTCAGAAAAAAGGCTTTTAACCCTAAAAAACCTACTAACCCGGTATTGTACATCTCCTCCCTCTCCAATCTCTTCCTTTTTCCTTTTAGAAAACATCATTATTGTACATTTCTCACCAGCTACCACCATGTCTATTCAAATTTTAAACCCTCTTCTTCTTCCCCTTTCTCCCCCTCTCTTTTGAAATTTGTTTCTCAGTCACCACTAATCCACCCCCAATAATTCGTAGATCTGAAATTTGAAACAAATAATCTTCAGCAGATGTCAAATTTGTAGCCCCTTTTTAAATTTAAAACGCATAATATATTGTGTGATCAGTTCATACAATCATTCTGTAATGATTATATAAATCTTCCAATTCTTACTTTGGTATCCAGTGCCAATTTCTACAGCAAGGTAGAATGTACTTTTCATTTTGCTAAATAGTTCTAATGAAAATTTTAATATAATCAACCTTAATAGTGGATAATTATATTAAAATGGCGATTGAATTTAGTAGGAAAATTGAAAATTATTCACTCTTAAACGAAAATACAGTGCACGAGTGTCATTCTCCCTGTTAATTAGAAACTCTTAGTTCATGGCAAAATAACCTTTGTGATGTTTTTTTAGAGAAAAACCTTTGTTTTTTATTTCTAATTTTTAATATAAAAATCTGACGGAAATCTAGGTTAATGGAAGAAAAAATGGACAGAAGGATACGGGGCAAACTAGAACCAAAACTCAGGGGTATTATCCGGAATAATGTTTTTTTTTGGGCACCACTCGGAAAAGTGTAAAGTTCAAGGGTACCAGACGGAATTTCCCTAAAAATTAATAACATAGATAAAGAGGAAAAAGATAGAAAATTAGATAAAATGAAATAATTTTTTAATAGTAAACTAGTTGTACCCGTCGTACCATGTACGACTACGAGGTATTTTCTAGATATTATAAATAGGATATTAATAAATAAAAATATCACATAAAATTTAATATAAATAATTTATTGTTCGTAGAATGTATAATTTTTTTAATCAATATAAATGATTAAATTCAATTTTGAGAATGAAGATATATTATTAAGATAAAATAATTACATTTCTCTTTTTTCTTGATGATATTTCATAGATATTTAATTAAAAGAAGATAAAATATAAATAAAAATTTAAATATTAAAATATGGAAGAGATAAGAACTAAAAAAAATATTTAACTTAATAAATAAGATGTAATAAAATATGAAATATAAAGATAATTTAATTATATAAAATATTTAAAATTTAATTAGTTTAATTTAAGATGGGACCAAACTCTTTTTGTGGTTCGATAAAGTAAAGATTAGATTAGATTAAATATTACATTATTCATATTTTATTACTTTCCATGTACGTAAATTTTGAGATTATCAAATATTTCATTATATCGATTAAATATTTTATTATCTATTTTTATTTATTTTAAACATTATAAATATTTATCATTAGTTTTTTATTATAAAAGAAAATCCATATACATCTATAAATAAAATTTTCAAAAGATATATACTAAAATACTGATATATATTTTAGAATATTTAAAATATTTTATCTTTAATTTTAAATACTTGTATAAAGATTCTTTCAAGAGATATTGCTATACTAAATAGATATTTGTTTGATGTTAGAGATAATTTTAAATAGTTAAAAAATAATATAATAGAAAGAAGTTATGATAATAGAAATAAAAATTAAATTTTTAAATATGAGGTGGGCCAGAATTATTCTGATGGCTCGAAAAAGTATAGTTTTAATATATAGTTATAGATTTGATTTTATAAAATTATTGTTTACATAAATAGATAAAGAGGAATTTAATAGAAAAGAAACTAAATAATATGTATGAAGATTACATGATATATATATATATATATATATAAATAGAAAATTAGAAAGAATAAAATAGTTTTATAAATCTTTATTTGTAATTTTTTAAAATATGTTTTACGTAAATAGATAAATAGAAATTTAATAGAAAACATTACATAGTATGGAAGTAAATTATAATTTTTAAATATGAGATAAACGGTCAACTTCTATAATATACTAACTAATTATACCCGTCGTGCCATGCACGACTACAACTCGGATTAAGTTTGAGCATAATTATTTTAATATAATGATACATAAACGATAAAAAAATTATGTTCACTTATGATACTTTTTTATTTATAGAATGAAATAAATTTTGAAGTTTTACAATTTTCATAAATAAATAGAGAATTTTTTCTTATGAAAATGGTAAAGTAATATAAATAAAAGTTGAAATTTTAAAAATAAAGTTGGGCCAAAGTCAATGTGGTGGCTCAAAAATATACAACTTTTATATATAGTTACAGATTAATTTTTAACCAAAAATTAATTTTAAAAAATCTTTTACATCATAAACGGATAAAAAGACATAGGTAATGTAATTTTTATCATCTTATAATTTTTTATTCTTTTATCATAATTTGATTTAAGAAAACTTTTATAGACTAAATAAGAATAATGCTTAAAGTGTAAAATGCGAAAAACTATGGTACATTAGATCTAGGAAATCAACGGCTATGGACAAGGCGCACTTCCTTTGGTAGTCTTTTAATGGTAGGGGCATTTTTGTCATTGTACACGCTAGGAAAAAGATTGACCTAATAACATGTCTTTCTTTTTTGGACGCGCGATTGAGATGTCTTCTCTCACCAACTCAAGGTTCCATCTTGAATCCGGTGACGACATTGGTTACAACTCCGATGCCCCCCTTCTCCCTCGCCGTCGTAATCCGTTGCCCCGCATGTACTCGGATTGTCCACTTCTCTCAACCTCTCGGCACCGCCACCCTCCCCAAGAAATCGACTTTCTCAGATTCCCTCTCCTCCTCTTCTTTGACGCAACCTCACATCTGAAGAAAATCCATCCACTTCTCGAACTCCACTGTAATAGCAGATGGTACCTCGAATTCGCTGATTTGCCTCCATATTTAGTCTGGTGAGATTTATGCAGCCTTGAAGGATTGGATTTTCCTTAGGGAGCCATTTTCATTGATAAGGTGCAAAACGTATTAGTGTTTGTGATTTTTAGAAGGGTAAAGTAATTGACTTTGTTTTTGATTGTTCAAGTTTGAATTCGATTTCGCCTTTATACTTTGTGTGAATATTTACATTACTTTTGGTAAATAATTTTATCGTGAATATTACATGCCAAATGGAATTCTTGGGTGATGCTCTTGTGAGTTCACAAATTTCCATTATTTTACATGACGTTGCTAAAGTGTTGTTTGTTGTTTTGTTCTCAAAATCTATTACCAATTTATTTTCACTTATTCATTTGATTATTCAAGTGTAATAGAGAAAGACTGGAATTTTAGACACTTATTAGAAGTTATGGTGTTAATTCATTATAATCTATTGTGCGATTGGTTTTCACTACCGGATGATGTTAGATTGGTTAATATGAGGCTTATTTGTGAATGATGTTCTGATGCTGAACTTGGAAGCTTATAATGTTGATACACCACACTTTTCTTGTTGCCTATTGTATGTCCTTATATTCTACTACTGCTTAATTTCCCTAACTATTTAAATACCTTGAACTTGTATTAGAAGTTTAACTAATATCTTTTTCATATTGACTGGTGTGTAGTACTATTTATTTACTTTCAACTTTTGTGATGAATCAAGATTCAGGTGTGACCTTTGATCTAAAATGGCCAATCTAATAACTTGCAAATGTGTTATTCCCTTAAAATTAAGAAATTAAAACTAGATCTATGAATATGATGTTTATAATTATTGAAGCATCTAAATCTGTGCATTCCACTTCCATAATTAATATTAAATATTACTTTTTGTGTGATGTTTTTGCAAAACAACTTTATAAAGCCTATTAGCTCAAAAGGAAGAGCAATGTGTTCATTTCACATGACGTGGGTTCGAATCCCACATAGGCTACAAGGGAAAAATTTAGTTGTTTTTGTCTCCATAATCATAACAACTAAGACATCAAAATAATGTAGTTGATACAAGTATACAACACATGAACCGTAATCATAATTGTTATGAACCTATATTTACAAACACATGAACCGTAAGATTAATTATTATGAACCAAAAGACAAAAAAAAATGATAACTATTAGAAATTAAAAGAAACGAATGTTTAATTAGAACAACTATTATGAATATAAGCTTACATATACATGAACATATATAACAATTGTAATGAACCAAAAAACATGAAACGAAATAATTGTTATGAATTAAATGACATGTACCATAAGAAGAACAAAAATAACCACTAGTATGATATGAACTGTAAGAAGAACTAGTATGAACCTAACATTATAAAGACATGAACCAAAAAACATGAAACCAAATAACAACTAGTATGTACCAAAAACCATGAACCTAAAAAAAATAACCAATGTGGGATTTGAACCCACATTTATGTGCACAAGCACATTGCTCTACCATTTGAGCTAATAGGTTACCTAATGACATGAATCATATTGACACCTATTATGACCCTAAGAGTGTAAAATCATGAACCGATAGAACAATTATTATGAACCTATAGTTAAAGCACTAATTACTATAACTATAATATTCATGAACTGTAAGAACACTTACAATGAACCTTATCATACAAAAATAATGAACCAACAAAACACCTATTATGAACCGTCGTAAGAACACTTTGAAAAAGTAAAAAATGATGAATACGATTCTCAATAAACATTTGACATAAATTTTGAATTGTCAATAGATGTTCACCAATTTATCTACAGTCCTTTCACCAAATACAAAGACACAACCATTCTTTTCTGCATAATTAAAGCATATAAACATTGTAGTGAAAGACAAATATCAAGTCAATATCATATATTATTTTATCAATGTATCAAAATACCATTAACGCATCAATACAAGCTGAATGCAGCAAGCCAACAGAGGCATTTTTCAACGTGTTGTAATTATAAAGGGGGTGAAAATGGATGTCATATAAAAAAGATACTTGATGAATGATATTGTATTCTAGAAATTAAAAAGTTAGTACCCTCTACCCTCAAGTTCTTTAATCAGTCTTGGTGTGTATTCACTACATTAATATATCAACGTGTCAACTACAACAAAAACCAGTTTCCATGTTTAGAGCATTCTGCACTTATGCGCAATAATTGGTACAAATCCTTACTATTGGCCACAATATATAACACAAGATCAGTAAAATATACCTGTTGATGTGTAGAAAACCTAATATGTTAGACTGATGCCCATGATCGAGTCTTCCAGATTGACCATTGTCGTAACTCAAGGTCATACCTTCGTCTAAATGTCACAAAAAAGTTAATCCTGCAACCAACTACTTTGTTGAAAGAGTAAGAGCTAATAGAGTGATGAAGTGAAGTTTCATGTTTTAATTTATCAGACATGTGGTAGCAATCGTGTGTTCTGAACCCAAGGCCACCACTTTAATCTTCATACTAGCCATGTCTTTATTCTTCATACCAGCCATATGTTCAACTTTTGTTTGCCTTGGAACGACCTTAGGACCCTCTAATTTTAAAAAAGAGTAGTAAGATTAGAAACTATTAGCATGGTTTAGGATAACTTAAAGTCAATCTCATATATTAGCCAAGACGTTTGCCTAAAATCAAATAAGCATGAATCATATTGACACTTATTATGAACCTAAGTGCAAAGTCATGAACCGATTGAACACTTATTATGAACCTATAGTTAAGGTACTAATTACTATAAACTATAATATCCATGAACCATAAGAACACTTACAATGAACCGTATCATACAAAATTATGAACCAACAAGGCACCTATTATGAACCATCGTAAGAACACTTTGTAAAATCAAATAAGCATGAACCTAAATGTACACTTCATATCCCATACCTCTTCATAATCCTTCACGAGCTTTAGAGAACTCTCCTTCCTCTATACCCTCACCCATATACCAGTGAACAAAGGCACGCTTGGCATACATCAAATCAAACTTGTGGTCAATGTGGGAGAACACCTCTGCAACACTAGTGGAGTTGGAAATCATGCAAACAACCCTCAAAACCATGACAAGTTCACCCTAGAAGAAGAGTGGATCGACGAAGAGGGCAAGCAAGCAGGAGACGAGGAAAATGCGGTTCTACATCAGGACGGCCTCGCTAAAGGGATCCCGGATCTTGTTCCACCACTATTGGCCATGCAATTCGTGGTGCGCGTGCTTGAAGAAGACCTTCAAGGTGGGGAGCTTCAACATATTATCGCTGAATTTGTAGATTTGAGAGCCGAAGCCATGGTTGAAGCTCAAGAATGGCATTGTGGACTTGTAGATCAGGAGAAGGAGGGATGTTGTTGTTCGATTTCAAAAAGCATGAGGAAGATCGGTACTTTATAAACCCTAAAATCCAGATTTCACGAGTTTAGGTTTCGGAGAACCAAAGACCTCGTAGTGGGGCGTCAGAGCTTGAGCGGAGAAGGGTATTGAACTGAAAGAGGAGTTTTCAAATGAAGGCATGAGAGAGGTGAGGATAAATAGTTGTTTGAAAGAGCCAAAGACAAATCCATGGTCATCGGAAGAAGAAGCTCTCTGAACTTGCTTGTGAGATGAAGAAATGAGGGTGACGAGCGAGTGAATTGGGGGTAGAATTTGTTTGAAGGGTAATTTTGTCAATAAATAGAAAAAATTAGATTATTTACCCGTATTGCCACGTTAAATGAATTTGTCCTTTTCTTTTTCTTTTTCTCACTAACTCATATAATTTAATCTCGACCGTCTATTTATTCAATCCAATGGATTTAATTTGTTCTCATTTTACACAATAACAATTATTCTCACCCGAACCCTACTCAATAGATATATAGATAAAGGTAAGAGAAAATTGCACTAAACCACCCGTTAAATAGGCGAATTTACACTTAACCACCCGTTATACACGAATTTGTTTTAAACCACCCAACACTTCGATTCCATTAACAAATAGCCACCCATGGCGTTATTCCGGCAAAAATGCTGTTAGATTGTGTAAGAAGACAACTTTGCCCTCAATTTCATCTTTCCCTTTCTCTCTCCCATTAAAATCCTCCTCTTTCCTTGCTCAGTAGTTCCTCCCTTCCAATTTCCAATTTCCACTTTCATTCTTGGATCAACCAACCAACTAATTACTCGAAACTAGAAATGGATCCTTGCCCGTTCTTTCGGATACGGGTCGGAAGCCTCGCCCTCAAGCTCCCAACTCCCACCTCCTCTCTCTTCTACTGCAAAATCAAGCTCGCCGGCTTCCCTCTCCAAACCGCCTCACTCCCCGTCTTCGCACCCGACGCCGCCTCATCCGCCGCCTCCGCCTCCGCCTGCTTCAATCTTAGCAAACCGGATCTCCACCGCCTCCAGTCCCAGAAGAATAAAAGCCCCGCTCTCTCTTTGCGCATCGACGTGTACCGTGCCACAAGTAAAGTAGGTTGCGGGATCGGATTCGGATCCCGATACGGCAAGTTTGTCGACCGGGTTTCCTTGGTGCTGGATCTGTCCCAGGTGGGGCTCACGGGGCTATTGCACAACGGCTGGGTCCCAATCGCTGACGCAAAAACCTCGACCGAGTTATACGTGAGCCTCAACCTCGACCCGGACCCGTGATTCGTCTTCGATTTCGACGGCGAATCGGAGTGTAGCCCGCAATTATTCCAGGTCCAAGGCAACATCAAGCAACCCGTCTTCTCTTGCAATTTCGGATTCAGGAATTCGGGCGACTGGAATCCTCATAATTTGAGATCCGGAGAGAGAAAAGGCTGGACGGTCACAATCCACGACCTCTCCGGCTCGCCGGTGGCCGCGACCTCCATGATCACGCCCTTCGTCGCGTCCCCGGGCTCCGGCCGGGTCGCCGCTAAGAGATGTGGAGTTTACGAATGGAAGAGGGCTGGTTAACAGGGGAATGTAGTAATTGTACACAATTTAACGACATTTTTGACGGAATAACGCCATGGGTGGCTATTTGTTAACGGAATCGAAGTTTTGGGTGGTTTAAAATAAATTCGTGTATAACGGGTGGTTAAGTGTAAATTCGCCTATTTAACGGGTGGTTTAGTGCAATTTATAGTTTATTTTATGTTAGATAGAATCTTTTCAATATATATAAATTATTAGAATGACACAAAAAAATCCTATATGGCACATGGTAAAATCCTACATGGTAGATATCTTATATTGTGATAGAAAAAAATAACTTAAATAAATCATTATAAATTATATTCATCAACAATATTTTACCAATTATTTAATGCTTTTATAGTTTATTTTATTTTAGATATAATTTTTTTAAGTTAAATAAATTATCATATAAAATATTTTACAATACTATTTAAGATTTAACATTAGATAACAACTTTATTTTTGATAGAATATTTCCTAGATTAATTTATTTTTTTTCTATATTATCCTAAAATAATATTAGCATATATAAATTCTCAAAATAAAAAATCCAATGTGGCGAAATCCTAGGTGGCTTAATGTGGAAACGACACGTAGGAAAAATCATAGGTGGAACAACATGATGGCCTTATTCCTTGCGTCTTTTATATATATACATAGATTATACACATCATACTATATTACCATGCATGACTACATGGCTTTAATACATAATTTATTTAATAAATCATTTAAATTTTATATAAAAATAAAAATAACTTATTTATAATAAATATCTTATATAAAATTTTACATTTATTATAATATGAGACAAATACAAAATCATTAAATGAGTTAGCATGATTTTGATGGCTTAATGATAATTTATTTATGGAAAAATATAAATATAAATTATTGTAATTACTCTTTTTAAAAAATAGATAAAAATGCAAAAACAATGAAAATTCTTATAATTTTTTAAAATTGTTTAAAAATATTTTAAATAAAAATTTAACAAGATAATTAATAAGAAAATATGAAAAAATATTTTTAATCAAGATAATTAATAGCACGGGTTGAGTTATGTTCGGGTTTGGTTAGCGCGGGTCGGGTTGTGTTCGGGTTCGATTCACACGTGTCAAGTTGTGTTCATTTTTTGATTAACATGGGTTGGATTTTGTTCATTTTGGTTTCGGTTAGTGTGGGTCAAGTTATGATTGGGTTTTTATTAACACAGGTTGAGCTATATTTGGGTTTAGTATCGTAGATCGGGTTGTGTTCGGATTTTGGTTAGAATATGTCAGGTTATGTCGAATTTAAATTAACGAGGGTTGATTCGGGTTCGGTTACTTAGCATACTGTCGAGTTATGTTCTAGACCTCTAGCCACTACGAAAAGTCTAAAACATTTCTATTTGATTCGTTATAAGTTATAACGTATATAATTTTGCATATTATACCTACAGAATGTGTGTGTGTAGAAAAAATTACAATCTAATCTTGTTCTCCAATCCAAAGATCTCCTAATATAGATAACTAGGCTAAAAGTATTTTTTGAAAACAAATAAAACAGGAGAATCTCGTCCAAATCCAACATGGGAGACTACCCTACCAACTACCCCACCAACTACTTGGCCGGGTAAGTCCTAGTTGAGATTACCATGGTTGTTACTCCGTGTACTACTCTGGGTGGTTTTGGTATGGTAACACTTATTTGACTTGGACTTTGACTCGGCTTCTTTCTTGGGCAAAAATCCCAACTTCTTTGGCCTTGAACCTTTTATCTTGACTCCTCTTCTAGATCCTTGACTTCCCAACTTGCTTGAATGGATCGGTTTCTTTCTCCTTTTTGACCTGAAATTCCAAGAAAAGCAAAGCATAAATACTGAACCACAAGTCTCACCAATACAACTAAAAACACTCTAGAAACACGAGATGAAAGATAATAAAATAACTAAACATGCTCTAATATGCACCCTAAACATGATCTGAATGCAAGTTATCAAAATCCCCCAAACTTGAACCTTGCTTGTCCTTAAGCAAGAAATAAAACTCAACACCCCACTAGACAAAGCAATCCAAGTATCCACCTCAAAATTTTGACAAGCAATAATCAATAGACTCATAGTTCACAAATTGAAATCATTGCACATGCTTTAGGATATCAAATAGATCAAGACAATGCATTCATTCTAGACCTTACTAGGTAAATGTTTTTGTCTCTCGCACTCAAGTGTTTAATGCATAGTGTTTCGCTCAATTCTCAACCAAGATTGCTAAACTAGAAATGCTTGCATCAGTGTTCTAAATCTCCACCTTTATGGACATTGCATACAACAAAAATCAAAAGGTCTTTTGATATGTTGTAACGTGGCCAAGGTGAGAAGATTAAGGTAGGGAATATATTTGGCTATATGGTGCTAAATCTGGAAAATAGAAATCAAGCTTCATCAACACCAACAAACCAATTCTTTTTTGCTCATTTTCTTTCCAAACCTTTCAACTATACTTCTCTTCTTTTTTTTTTTACTTATCTTCTCACACTTCTTTTGCAATTTGTTTTTTTTTTCAACCCATTCTTTTCATGATTTTTGAAACTTTTTCTTCATATGCATATTTTTTTATCAAGCTCAAACCATTATTCATTCTTAACCTTTATTCCCTTTACTTCACATATTTCCTTACAACTCATCCCACAATCTCATTCTTCTTCTCAACTCCCCCGCTCACTCAAACTTCACAAAACAAATCCAGCAAAAATTCCTATTCCTCCAAAAGGGCTAGGCTCATTAGGATCGGGATTTAATTTTGTGGAGCTAAAAAAGATAGGCTATTAAGTCCAACAGGGGTTTCAAAAAGAAGGATTAATATGCAGGGTGAATAGGGAAAAATATAGGGCAATGAAAAATAATGCCTCTATCACTTTAATGTCATATGCAAGACTCATGTAAGCAGTCTCAAAATAGATATCTAAATGCAAGTTCTAGAGTAGCAAATCATAGTGAGACAGTCAAGAAATAAAGAGAGGACAAATAGTCCTAGAAAGGCTAAAAATATGATCTCATAAGGTAAAACATGTCTAAAACTTCAACATAATCTCAAATCTCAAAAGATAACATGTGCTCATTCAATTTAAGCATGTCATGGGGCTTTAGAGTTATGCAAAGAATAAATAAGAGGACAAGGGGTTTTCCATTAAAAGGGATTCAATAATACCTAAAATGCATGATTTTTTTTGTATTTTTGATTTTTTTGATTTTTTTGATTTTTTTTTATGCAAAGACAAATGCAAACAAAACTTAAACATGAAAATGCAACCTAGCATACAACTATATGCAATCTAACTAACATGAAACTTGTTTCCCTCCCCCAATGATGAAAATCAAGGATCGTGAAGTCCACAGTGCAAGGTAGGCCCTCAAACTTCCAAGGAATTCAACAACAAACCCCAGGAAAACTGGTATGTCTTCAACTGGATGGTTCTCCCTGGTCCGAACTCCGATTTTAGTAATTCTAACTCGAGGAGTTAGATATACGCGTCTAGTTGTAAGCTCAAAATTTTAGAATAAAAAGCTTTGTGGTTTGGGAGATATGGTGTTTTTACAGAAGGGTCGCAGAAAGTGACCTAGAAGAGGGAGGCGACGGAGTTTGTGGCGGAAAGGATGGAAACGTGGGATAAAGGTCATGGTTTATGGATGGATGGATTATAGAAATTTTGTTGAGGGATAGGTGAAACTCCGTAAGTGGATGTGACGCACCACCAAGGAGAATCAAGAGCTCTTTATGATATTACTCACACAAAGCAACTCGAATTGGTTGCTCGATGTAACTCACGAGCAAGATTGAAAAATTACATAAATTTTGATTGATATTAAACTAGATAAAATAATGATTTTTTCATGGATCCAAGTCTGCCATTAGAGAGCTAGGTCGTGCCTTAATATAGGCTACAAAATTGGGTGGAAGACAACCCTTCAAGTGGCAATAAAAAACCACTCAACTTCTAGCTTTCAAAGCACACTTAACTACTATGAACTCAAACAGTTTTATTAATGATACATGGCCATAATATCAAGCATAGGAAGAGGTTGCTTATTCATGGTACTTCTTTAAGGAAAGGCCACTTCATTCAATACTTCAATCAAAGACGTTGAGAGACGAAGAGGTAGGACCGGTTTGGGTCACAAGCGAAATGAATGAGCCATCATGGATTGGGCTCCGTGGATTTGAACCACATCATCTTAGGAATGAGAATTAGTAACATAAGTGGACTTGCCCATTTCCATGGAGTGCGATCCACAAAGGTGTGGTATTCATGGTTCAAATGCCGAGCTCGATATCTATCATTTGCAACACACGAGGATCTTTGAAAGGGACTTTGGCAAGTTCGGGCATCTTCATGTTTGTAAGCTGAGTTATGTGTATAAAGCTCCCCTATATTCGCATCACCCAAACTTAAAATCTACATTGTCCCCAATGTAGAAAATAAAAGAGAGAAGAAAACACTAACCTTGGGTTGCCTCCCAAGTAGCGCTTGTTTAAGGTCATTAGCTTGACCTACCATCTTCAAATAAGCACTCGGGTCAGGAGGGTCTTTGGTACCCACCCTAACCGGATCAGGATCAACTACAATCTTTAGCCTATGCCTTTGTACTTTGAATTTCCTCGAGTTTTTATGCCAAAGCTCAACTCCTCCTTGTAAAACTTGAGTCACTATATATGGCCCAAACTATCTTGTTGCTTTGCTCCCTGGAAACATGTTGGATTTTTCATGAAATAGCATCACCCTGTCTCCACTCTTGACCTCACTTTTTACTCAATCCTTCTTCTTCTTTTTTGGATCTCTACCCTTCATGTTCTTAGCCCCGTCACCAACTATGAGCCTTTTAGCCTCAACAACTTGTTGAGAAGGTTGAGCAACATCATCAAGTAGCTCTTCTTTCTCCACCTAGTCCTCAATAGCGGGTACACTAAGCTCCAATGGGTCCTTAGAGACACAGACATCGATGATCCATGAGCTTCCCTATCTACGACATCTATCCTGCAATCATCATCCTCACAAGATGGTTGTTTAATAGCTTTAGAAAGACTAAATTCAATTTTCTCATCACCTATTGTGAAGGAGATGACTCCTTGCCTAACATCAATCATGGTACCTACAGTAGCTAAAAAGGGTCTTCCTAAGATGACTGGGACAAGCATATCAACATTAATATCAAGCACAATAAAATTCACATGAATAAAGAACTACCCTATACGAATAGTTACATCTTCAATGATTCCTATGGGGCGAACTGATGATCTATCTGCCATATAAAGTGTCATCCCTATAGGTCTAGGTTCTTCCAAACCCAACTCTTTGCAGATGGATAAGGGAATAATACTAACACCCAATGGCGGAGCCAAGGGGGGGGGGGCAAAGGGGGGCGGTCGCCCCTCCTCTCGTTGTCGGAATAATAAGTAATATGTTCAATCTCTAGGTAAGAGTATGTAAATCTATATGGTATAGTGGAAACGCGCTCACCCTCTTAGCTGATCAACCTGTGTTCGAATCTTGCCAGAGGAATGCCTCCACCATTTTTTTTAATTTGTGAATTTTGTGGACGAATTTTACCTTTTTTTTAACTTGTGAATTTTGTGGACGAATTTTGGCGTAGTGGTCGCCCCTCGGGCCTCCTCTACCTCGTTAGTATTTTTTTGTTTTGTTTATGTGATTGAAAATATATAGATTAGAATTTTTATTTAGCTTGGTTAGTAAGTTTAAAAGGTTATTAATTGTGGTTAATAATTAGTAATATTTAGTTGTTATGTTCAAGGAAAAAATAAGAATATTCTTAATTGTAGCTAAATTCTTTATTAAATAGTTAATAGTGAATTTTTATATTTTTTTCCTATTAGAGTAGAAATAAGAATTTATTTCCGTTTACACACTTAAATTTATATTTTACTTACTATATATAAATATATTGCTAATTACTAATCTATTATTATATATTCACACTTATTTAATTTTTTTTATTATATAAATATATTATTTTTATTATTATTAATATTATTATTATTATTATTATTATTATTATTATTATTATTATTATTATTATTGTTTTATTCACCAATCCTTACACCTGACTCGCCCCTCCTTCCGATTTTTTCTGGCTCCGCCACTGCTAACACCAGCTCGAAGATCACATAAAGCATAGTATTTTCAAAGACAATAGGGACAGAAAAGCTACCTTGATCTTCAAGGTTTGGAGGGAGCTTGTTTTGGATAAGGGCACTACACTCCTTGCTTAGAGACATGGATTGGCATTCATTCCTCTTGTTGGATAGGATCTCTTTCAGGAACTTCACATAAGATGGCATTTGCTTCAAGACATCTATGAAAGGAATGTTGATGTGGAGTTTCTTCAACACATCCACAAATTTTGTAAATTGTGGATCCAATTGGGTTTGAGCTCTTCTTTGAGGAAATGGTAGAGGTGGCTTATATGGTGGTGGAGGAACATATGGAGGCTCCTTCTCATCTTCTTTGGACTCCTCAAGGGCCACTTTTTCTTGTGGGTCATTCTCCTTCACCTTTTGAGTCTTGGGTGGAGGATTTTCAAGTTCTCTTCCACTTCTTAGAGACACAACATTCACTTGGCCTCTTGGGTTAGCTTCAGGCTATCCAAAAAATTGACCGCTGGGTCTTGGAGAACTCAAGGCTTGTTGAGCTAATTGTTGGTCAAACATCTTCTGTTGCTTTTTCACCTCTTGTAACTCTGAGATCATTGCTTTTTGACCCACCACAAGTTGCTCAAGTAGAAGCTCCATTGTTGATTTTTGAGGTTGTGGCGTAGTAGGAGTAGTTTGTGGTTGAGGAGCTTTTGATTGAAATCCAAATGGTTGTCTTTGTTGTGCTTGACTATTTCCATAGGAGAAGTTTGGGTGATTCCTCCAACCGAGGTTGTAAGTATTGGAGTATGGGTCCTTCCTTACATCCCGATTGTAGTTATTCATGTAGCTAACTTCTTCTTCTTGTGACTGACATTGCGACATGTATAAATGAGAGGTTGATTAGTACAAGGGAAGACAAAAATCACTCACCTCACCAACCCGAATCCAAAATAGAGAAAGTAATGAGCAAAAACATGATAGCTCAAGCACACACCTCACATAGATACATAGTCAATAAGCTCTCAAGCTCTAAAAAGTGTGGAGCAACCTAGGATCTACCCGGCATCTAAAATGTAATCCCCAAGCCCCAAAGTAGAATGAAATCCTAAACACTCCAATTTTTCCACTCAATTCTACTTAGGCGCCGTTTCGGGTTTTCACCTAATCACTCATTTCATTTTTCTTTAGGTGTGCTCACATATACTCACATCTCTCATTAGCCTCTTATTACCCCAACCTAATGCTGGTCCGGGCTACCTTCTTTTTACCTGAGCCGCCCTTTCGGGTTTTCAGCTCATCCAAGGATTTTATATGTCTTTTTTCTATTTTTTATGTCTTTTTCATTTTTTTCTTCTTTTTTTTTTTTAAAATTTCTTTATACAAAACATGGAACAAAAATCCCATAAAAATAATGAAAAATAAACTGAAATTCAACTATCTAAGATAAGCGTAGCGAGTACTTCCTCCCCCATACTTAAATCCTTCATTGTCCTCAATGAAGTAAAGAAAAAGGAATTAAGCATAGAAGAGGAAAATCAGAAGACTCACATACGAAAGAAAATATGGAAGAACTCTTCAAAGGCATGGATGGGTAGCTCGGAAATTTACAGATGATCCGTTGTCAGGGAAAACCGCAGGCGCGGCGGCCAAGCCGCGGGCGCGGGTGCTCCGATCGCTAAAAAATTGGTTGATTCTGGGCATATACCGCATACGTGGTTTGAAGCGACAACAGAAAACAAGATCAACAACAGTGAAGACGAACTCACGAAAGAACTCTGAATCTTGCCTTAAGCATTAATGTAGTAGAGCCTTGAAGACGAAAATTCCCCCATACTTGAGGATTGACCACGGGCAGACATAAATCTCCCCAAAAGGATGGAGATAGAAGAAGATGGAAAAGATAGAAGGATGGAAAATAGAAGGTAGAATCTCAGGGATTTCACCCGAAAACCTTTTATTTCAGGGGTTTCAACCGAAAGCCTTTTATTTCGGGGGTTTCAACCGAAAACCTTTTATTTTATTATTATTATCATTATTAATATTATTATTTTTTTAATTTATCGAAAAACGAAAGTTCTGCCAGGAACAGACCAGCGAGCGCGGTTCCGGGCCCGCGAGCGCTGTTCCGGGACCGTGATCGCGGGTCCAGCCGCGGGCTTGGATTTCATCTCGGGTTTGTTATCTTCGAGATATAACAATTAACCTCGGGTTGCCTCCCGAGCAGCGCCTTTGTTTAACGTTGGACATAATCAACGCCTTGAGAAGTCTATCAAAATCCTGTGTACAACTGTCATGCAGGTAAATATAGCACAATGATAACTTGAAACCGAATAATATAGGCTTCAAACACCGTTTAAGTTTATCAAACCCACTAGAAAAGTCATGGTTAGATGGTTTAGGATAGAACCAATTGAGAGAATGAGGTAGTTTTTCAAAATATAAATCAAGAGTAATGATTTTCATGTTAACACTACCACCCTTAAAATTTGAGAAATCACTAGGTAAACTATCATGCTTAAGACCTTTTGTAGACATATCAGGCAAACAAATATCGATGGAGAATAAGGAAGAAGAGGGAAGGATATAGGGATCATGATCGATCACCACAAAGGGCTCCACGACAGGAGACATAGACATCTCCTCAGGTGGAAAGGAAATCTCCATATCATCATCTAGCTCCTTCTTCGAGTCATCGGGCTCGTCGTCATCACTCCAGGAGCTATCAAGCTTAAGGAAATATTCCTCCTCCGTCATCACATGACTATGATCATCCACCTCTCCATCCCATGAAGGGTCTCTGAGTGCCTGCGTAGGCAAAATATGAGGCTCAAAATTGCAATTTTCAACAACAGTAGGCGTCGGTCTGGAATCCAAGCAAACCGTGGTCGCGGTCCTCCTCCAAAGAGGAATCGTTTGTCTTTATGGCCAACACCTCCACTGGTTTCCTTAATTCAATAATTTGGTTCTCTAATTTCTGCACGTCGATCTCTCCGGCTCAGATATTACAAAAGAAATTACATCGGTCAATGGGTTTCCAAATGACGTATTTTCCATCGCTCTCGCAGTACATCTTTAGTTGGGACTCAAGAGTTATCCCACTAAAGATGTGATTGCAAGCATCATCAAGCCCTACGTCTATCCCCCGAACAGAGATATCATGCAATTGTTCCTAGCACCTAGTGAAGTACTCGTGAAAGGATTCATCTTGCAACTGACAAAACCTAAACGCAGACATTAGTATATACAAGTGTAGACCGTATGATAGGTCTACAAAGATTTCCAAAAACAAACCGTGGGCGCGGGCTTCAAACCGCGGGCGCGGGCGTCAGCTGCGACCGCAGGTTGTTCAGAAACGCCGATTGAACAGAAAAGTAAAACCGATTGCTCGGCAACGGCACCAAAATTTGACTCGACTAAAGTTGCTGTGCCGAGATCAAAAATAAATTACCCTAAATTACAAACCAAGTATAGCATTCAAGTAAGGGGTCGAACCCAAGGGAATCAGGATTTCCAAACAATCAGCAAAGAACGGGGGGTTTAGATTTTAAGCAAGCAAACAGAATTAGGTTTCAAATCAATTAAAGGAAAGCAGAGTTCATTCAATAAATTCCACCTTTTTAATCATTCGATCATTGATTCATCCACTTTTCTATAATTCCTAGGTTAATTCCAATCCTTATAAAAGATTTCCGCTTGTCCACGGTCCAAGCAAAACTATGATATGAACAAGGACGCTTAATTCAAATCATGCAAAGTATTAAGGATAAAAGGAAATCAATTCATGCAATCAAGCTACGAGTCTCATGCATAAAATAACAATCAAACACTCTTTCTCAATTCTAGTCCACGATCTTGGAAAAGAGTTGTTTCAAGGATAAATAAGATTGCACAGACAACAATCAAACCTAATCCAAACAGTAGATCTAAGTCAATCAAACAAGTTGATCAGACTCATAAAATTAAACATAGATCATGGAATTAAAACAAGAGTTTTGATATTAACCAAAGGATAGAAAAGTTACCAGAATCTCACGAATTCAATAAAAAGGCTTCCTTGATCAACAAACTCCAAGGAAGATTAGTTCTCCATAATACCAGAAATAAAACTAGGTTAAACTAAAAAGTAGTCTCCAAAAGTATATTCTCAAACTGAATACGAAACTAGGCTTAAATACTAGAAAAACAATATCCGAAATAACGTAAAGATATAATAAAACATAAGAGAAAATAAATAAAAGTCGGTGCGGAAACAGCCACTGCGAGCGCGGGTCAAAACCCGCGGTTGCGGGTCCACCTACGTCTCAGCCCTTGCGGAATCGGCACTCACCGCGGGCGCGGGTCTCAACCCGCGATCGCGGGTTGCTTCTGACAGCTTTTTGGTGTCAACTTCGGAGGTGGTTTTGACCCACTTAGGTTTGGAATTTGAACTCGCCGAACAAACATGAATTGCATCTCTTCGAGTTAACTTTCCAATGATACCAAATTCAGCTTCATTCGGTCACCGTAGCTGATTTGATTCCATCTACCGAGTCATGGCCCCATGATTTGAGTGAAGATTCCAGCCCTAAAGACAAGTCCAATTTGCACGACAAGGGAGAGTCTTCATTTGGACACATATCCAAGTCCGGTGTCCGAGGCGCTAAGGAGCCGAGTCAAGGCACGACGCTCTATTATGGGCGCATCACTCGAGAACATGCTAGGGCAATGCTTGACACGATCAAGGAGGAGCTCATGGATCATAAGTTTCCAAAGGTTTACAAAGAAGAAGGTTGGAGTCTCCTTTTGGCTCGTGTTCCGACATGTGACTTTTTTGACGATTAAGGACACTTTATAAGTTTTCGGGATTTCGGGTTAATTTATGTAATTTCCTTAAGTGAGGGGGTTAATTTTGTAAGGCTTTGTGTTAGGTTTAAGGTCGGCCTCCTCCTCCTCATTCTCTAGATTGGACGAAAATACTCTCTTGTTGCTTACTTTCTCTTGCAATTTCAATTCAAGTTCTTGTTCTTGTATTTCGTTCGTTCAATTCTCATTGTTCAAGTTGTTGGTGAGTAATATCCGACAATTTGGGCATCTTAGTTTGTTTGAGAGCTTGGTGAGTCATATCAAAGTTGTCAAGCATCCATATCCCCCTTGTTTTCCCCATTTCGATCCATCATCTATCTCGGTGGTTTCTGCACCCCCTCAGTAAAATCGACATATCTTTCAATTCACTCATCATTTAGGTCTGAAATTTGGAGGGGTTAAACTAGACTCATATATCTAACTTCTCGAATTAGAATCACTCAATTCCGAGTTTGGACGAGGAATATCAAGCCAGTTGAAGACGGGTCAGTTGTGTGGTGTTTGTTGTCGGAATTCCTTGGATTCTCGTGGCGATCTCTTTGCACCATCATCTACACCATCGATGCGGCTATTATTAGCTCCCGAACAATGCGTCACAAGAAAATGGCGTCAAAACAACTCTAAATCAACACTTGTCTTCAAAACTCTTGCAATTCTTCAAATCGTGTCTTCGGTCTTCATATTGCAATTATGCTCAAAAACTAACCTAAACACACTCAAATCATACCTAAAATACAAGAGTTAACCATACTAAACTAGAGCGTATCACTGATGTTGTGTGATCACCTTCTCCAATAAATTGACAATTAACCCTAGAAATTGATGGTTTAGGAGTATTTGTCTTTTCAGCTTTGGCCAAGGCAGCCTCCATTTACTTCATCTTTTGAGTGAGATAATCAACATGAGCTCTCAAGTGAGTATTTTCATCCAACTCATACATCCCAGCGACTACTTTGACATTAGATGTGGAGAGGGAGTCAGAATAGTTGTGAGAATGCAATGCAATTCTTTTAATCAAATCTCATGCCTCGTCTGTTCGCATATTAGACAGGTCACCTCCAGATGAGGCGTCATTTAGCAGACGAGTTGCTCCATCAATTGCATTATAGAAAATATCATGAAGTGCCACCTTAGATTGCCCATGATGAGGGCACAACACAAGAACCTCCTTGAATCTCTCCCAAGCTTCAAAGTAAGACTCTCCATCTTTGATCTTGAAATTAGTAATTTGTTGCCTCATCTTAGAAGTCTGCTTAGGTGGAAAGTATTTGTTCAAGAAGGTTGAGGTTAACTCATCCCATGTTATGATGGAGTTTTTAGGAAGAGTCTTGAACCATGTCTGGGCCTTCTCCCTTAAAGAGAATGAGAAAGCTCTCATCTTGAGTGTGTCATCTGTGACATCATGGATTTTGACAGTTTCCATGAACTCAATAAAAGTAGTGAGGTGCTGATGAGATTTTCAGATGGAAGACCTCCAAATTGATTTTGTTGAACCATGTTGATCAAGGAGGGCTTTAATTCAAAATAACGAGGTTAAACCTCATTGAGCAAGCCTCATGTATTCAGCTAGAGTTTGTGGTTGTTATCCTTGCTCTTGGAGCGCTTGGTTTTGGGGCGCTTGGTTTTGGGCCACCACAGCTAATTGATTTCTAGCAGCCGCCACTTGGGCTTCTAGATTAGCGATATAGGCATTATGCAAAGCCTGAGCATGTTTATCTTGATCACCGATAGCTTGGATTGCATGTTGCTCTCTTTGTAAAGTACACTTAATTTCGGGATTAAAATTGTTGGGTGGTAGAGCGTTTAGGGCACTTTGCATGATCTCAAGAACAAACCTGAAATCACAGACAAAAGAAACAAAATTAAAAAGAAAAACAGACCTAGTCTACCGGTTGTGAGGAACAACCAATACTAACTATAGTCCCCGATAACGGCGCCAAAAACTTGATAGGCCGAATCCTACCCCACAACTGTAAGGGATCGATTGTAATACCAAGGTGTCGAACTCTGAGATCAAGTAGTATCAATTGTATTCAAATCAGTATACCAAGTCGTAAAAATAAGAAAAGATTGAAATGTTATTGTGACTATCAAACTAATTATGACAAGCAAACAAGTAAATATGATAAAAATTAATGGGAGAAAAGCTTCTAAGATCAAGGATCCCCACAACAATGCTTCGGTAGACTATAAAGAATGATTGCACAATCTTAATTCTGACTTTGTTTGAAGGCAATTGTCTAATGTATCCACTAAATTATTTCGAATGTTATCAGACGTATCTAGACTTAATTAAATATCCACTTTCGAGACTTGAAAATTAAAATCTAGACAAAGCACACTTAGAATTTAAGATTAAATTGAATCAACATCCGCTTTCGCGACTTGCTAACTCAACCCCACCTTAAGGTTTCTATGACAACTATTATTCCACAAGAGAATTCAAAATACTTTCATAATAGTGAAAACTCAGGTTCAAATCATAGGATTCCAACAAGAAAAAGTACCTTTAAGTCTCAATTGCCTGTCGGACTACTTATCAAAGTTATTACCTTTCAGTCTCAAACTTTGGCAAGTTCCCATTCACAAAAGTTACTAAGGCATAAAGCATCTAGGATTGAATCAAACAAAACTTCAAACAATAGATCGTGCAATTTAATAGATTTGTCTACCTACACATCATTCGGTTCAACTCAATCTTAGAATTCAGGGTTTAGCTAGACATGGAGAGAGAAGAAATCAATTCAATAATGCGAATCAACATATTGGATTGAAGAAATAAGCAAACTTGATTAATATCCACCAAATCCAAAATCAAATTCAACAAAGTCTTCAAGTCTCCAACTAGGGTTCTCAGAGAGAGAGAGAGAGAGAGAGAGAGAGAGAGAGAGAGAATTACAATCTAAACTTGTTCTCCAATCCAAAGATCTTCTAAGATAGATAACTAGGCTAAAAGTATTTTTTGGAAACAAATAAAACAAGAGAATCTCGTCCAAATATCTCGACTTGTTTGGCCTTGAACCTCATGTCTTGACTCCTCTTCTAGATCCTTGACTTCCCAACTTGCTTGAATGGCTCGGTTTCCTTTTCCTTTTTGACTTGAAATTCCAAGAAAAGCAAAGCGTAGATACCGAACCACAAGTCTCACCAATACAACTAAAAACACTCTAGAGACATGGGATAAAAGATAAAAACATAACTAAACATGATCTAATATGCACCCTAAACATGCTCTAAATGCAAGTTATCAAAAACTCATACACACTCAGTTAAAGATGGACATGAATAACCATTATGATATTGTGTACACTTGGTTATACTCAATTCTAAAATTAAGCACACTCGGTTTTAAGCGCATACGCACTTAGTTGTAATATCTTGCATACTTAAGTATAAAATTAGTGTTTCCAAATAAATTAGGTCATGATGATTTTTTTCATATTTTTCCAATTTAATGAAGTATTGATTTGAGGCGTTAACTTATAAGAGATCTGATGATTATCAAACGTTCTTATTTCAATCCAGTCCAACTTATAAATTTATTTTTATGCATAATTTTATAACGGAGTGTGCATAATCTTATAACTAGATAATCTTTTAATTAAGTGTGCATGATTTTATAACTAAGTGTTCACGACTAAATTACACATAATCTTATAATCGAGTGTATATAATCATATAACCTAATATGCATGATCTCTAATTGAGTCTGCATGATGTTCTAAATAAATATAAATAATTATATAACTGAGTGCGCATAATTGTATAGTTGAGTGTATACGAGTTATCTAATAAAATTGGAAATTCATGATCTCTTAATTAAACTTGGAAATTCATTTTTATACCATAACTTTAATAGAATATTATAATATGTAGAAAATGGAAATAATAAATGACTAGAATATTTTTTTTTTGATTAGGTAAGAATTAGGAGGCACTTCTTTCAGGGAGGGCGTCATAGAGCATCTTGACGAATGAGAACATTGAGTTCTGGATGGATCCTAATAGCGTCAATAGGGAGACTGTGACCCAGTTTGATAATTTTGTCAGCCACAACATTGCAACCCCTGTTGACATGAGAAATTCGAGCCGACTGAAATCCTTGTAGGGAAACAAGAATATCAGAGATATTAGGATCTAAACTATAAACTTCTAATAATATAATCATTCATTAGTTTCTCATTCAGATAATAATAATAATAATAATGATGATGATGATGATGATGATGATGATGATGATGATGATGATAATCACATCCTAAAATTTGACCCATTTAAGTGGTTTAACTAATTTGGCAGGTTTGGCCAATTTGGCGGGTTTGTGGGCCAAAATTCGCGGGCTTTATAAATTTAATCTAAATTTATTGGTTTTTTTTTACTTAGTCTACTTACCTCTGTCCACTTCTCTACAATCTCACATTTCAGTACTTTATTATCCACTTCTTTTTTTTTTCTATTTTTCAATTAGATATGAAAAGTTGATTTTCTTTTTTGAAATTACATTCTATAATTTCCATTAGCAAGCTGATTTTAGAAATTTTCATATTTATTTGTTATATATACAAGATGTGATACTTTTTATAACATGCTAAGCAAAAAAAATTGAAATTAACGGAAGCATTGAAACAAAAAAAGAAAAGCATAAAATAGAAAAAATGAGTAGCTTTCGATACCATTTTGGGCTCAGGACAATTCGCGTTCGGGCCGTTTCGGGTTCGGGGTTGGATAAGCTCTTCCCTTTTAGAAGGAGTTTAGGTTAGGGATCCTTGAGGTTTTTTTCTGCATGAACGTCGGACAAGGGAGACACAGAGATGCGCCTCTGGTGGTCCGTGCCGCTCTAATGTCCCCTGGTCCTAATCGATGCACCTCAATGCTCGCCTTTCCTCGCCCATTCGACCATCATTCTTTCTCCCTTGTAAAGCACGACATTCTCGCCTCCATTTCGAACTCCTTTGTGTCGTTGCTGATTCACCTCTGCCTTCTTCTCCTTGTAAATTCTTTTCTCTCTCTCTCTCTCTCTCTCTCTCTCGCCTTATCTCTAAGGCGTTCGGTGTTGTGTACTTTCCTTGTCGATTGTAAGAGTGTTCGACTCTCCACTCTCTTTCCTTCTCTACCTTCCTTTCTTCTCTTTGTTTTATTTCCTCTCACTTTCTGGCCGATTCTTCTACAACTCTGTTCTTTCGTTTGGCATTCCAAAAATCGAGTGATATCTGTCTAAGAAAGATCGACCCTTCCATGGGTGTGGTCGTCCTTGTTGTTTTCGAAACGAAAGCAAATTGTGGTTCCCAACACTTGCTTCTACCAAGCTTGTAACACCCCCTTCCTACCCTGGAGGTATTACCGCCAGTAACCCCGATTAAGACTAAACCGAAGCTACTCAAGGCTTTAAACTGACTGAACAAACTAAAAACAAGGTAAATGAAACTATTTGAAAACCTAACAAACTTAAGTTGAATATTACAGCAGAAAAGAGAATAAAAGGTCTTATACAAGCCTTAACTTAAAAAAGAATTAGTAAATAAATAGAACAACCTTCTATTTAAACAAAAATCTTCATCAAGTCTTCCTTCGGTTCTTATTTCTGAAACTCAGCTTCGCTTTGAAGTAGTTCAACCATGATCTTCACTCAAGTATAGCCATTGGAAACCTTTATTCAACTTCTGGAGCTTCAAGCATCTGAATCCGCCTCTTGAATCAACTTCCAAGAAGAACATGATGTGTCGTAAACCAACGGTGGACACCAGCCGACCATATAAAAGAAAAGAAGATGGACGGGTTAGTCTCATGATAGACTAGCAAGCGGAGAAACTAACTTGGTTCTTATGGTTGTAACTAAACATATTGGCATCCAAAATCCGAATAGACTCGGATTACGATCCAACAGTTAACAGTTTTATAGAGAATAAGAAGGAGACTCGCATAATCAAGAGAGAGAACACCACCGCTTGTGGTTTCTTTTAAGAAGCATAAAGAATTGTTGGGAACTCATATTAATAACATAACATTTTGAAAAACCTCCATCGACTAATCAGATTGACTTCATCAACGTTTGATTAAGAATTATTCGTAACCGGGAGCAAGAATGGTTATCGAATAGACTAACCATTCGGGTACATTAATGTGCCTAACGCACTTATCTTGTATTAGTTTCAAAACTTTTCACAAACAAGTTGGCAACTTTTAATCGGCTCGAACTACTGCCGATGGAACATAATACTATCGAGGTCAGAGGGCCTGTTTCATCCTTGAACAATGAATAGCACGGGTCCCAATGATGGAGAGATTAGAGGGCCTGTTTCATCCATAATCCACTACCAACACATATTGAATGGAACATAATACTATCGAGGTCAGAGGGCATATTTCATCCTTGAACAGCGAATAGTACGAGTCCCAATGATGGAGAGATTAGAGGGCCTGTTTCATCCATAATCCACTACCAACACATATTGAATAAATGCACTTAGCTAGAGTGCATAGTCACCCCTCAAGCGTAGAGCGGACATGGTCATAACCTAAGTATTAGGATATCAATATTGATATTGCCTAATACGAGTTTTAAAGAGATGCTTCCGAGACTAAGCTCACATCCGTGAACTAAGTTAATCCATATCAATGTCTCAGCATGAGACAACTAAACATACAAGGTCACATACAACGAACCTAAATCCAGTTCTAGCGCGAAACTGAATGAATAACAATATAGTCATTATTTCTAACAAAATAACAACCTATCATATTTTATTAATCATACAAGTTGTTCCCAACGCAAATATTAAATGGAATTCAATTCCTCATTTAATAACAATAACGCAAGAGAGAATCGTTCACTTGCCTTTGAAGGCGTGCTTAACGTCCTTAGCAATTCAACAGTAATCTTTATCATCCTTTTGACAAATATAACAAAAGGATTTCTCAGCAACGAGCTTTCAGAAACCCTTCTTAGTTGTATTCTCAACTCCTACAACTTCCTAATCGATAAACGATTTAATTTTCGAATATCGATATATAATAAATCCTTAGTTATCATGCTTCAAGGAGCCATCTTGGCGGAATTATAATTAATAATACGCTTCACTTTTGAAACAATTTTCTAAATAAAAATTGTTCATTAGCAACAGTTCTTAAAGGTTACCAAATCTCGGATCAAACGGATTAACAACGAATCCTGAGTAATTATCCGAAGTCCTTTACCTGCCAATCGGTATCCAAAACTTGTATTCGCTATAATTGAAGATCCTGACGTCCGTTTCTCGAGCGGTTTGAACCTGTGGAACCGTATCAACGTCAAGATTATAAAAACCATAAACTTAATTAGCAAAGCGGAACAGAAAGGCCCTTACAGTGGCTCCACAATCAACCCGCTAATTAATTTCGATCGTATATACTTTCACTCGAGCCCATGGCTCGTTTGGCTCGTTAAAGGCTCGATCCCCAAGCCCGAGGGTGGCTGGGAGTTGCCCGACAGCGCTCCTTGCGGTGGGTGGTGGTCGGAAGAGCTAGCGATCGTCGGCGGCAACGTACGGCGAGGCAAAGAGGAGACTGGCGGTGATGAGCTCACGAGTCCATCGTTCCTCCTACTTCCCTCATGGTTCTGGTTTGCCTCAGCTCGAGCCCAAGGAGAGGAAGAAGATGAGGCGTCGGGGCTGGTGGAGGAAGCAAGGCGAGGCGAAGAAGGCTATCGCCGGCGGTGAAGAATTCCGCTCCCCAAATCTGTCGACGTCCAGCTTCTCCCGTTGGTTCTGGTTTGCACCAAACAAAAACCAGAAAAAAAATGAAGGGGGAAGGAGGGAGTGTTAAAATTATGTACCTCGGAAGGAAAAACTCACTAAACGAAAAAAGTCCCGTAAATTATGTAGACCAATAAAATCAATTTTCCATGATTTTATCTTGCTACTTTCAATTTTTAAAGCTTCCGTTTCGTATTTTAAATCCTTTCCGGTACATAATTAAAAAGACAACTTATCCCATAAATATTCTTTTTCCACAGAAAAATCCTAGAATTCACACCGATCCATAAAATCATTTCCTTGTGATTTTAGGATATCACCAAGAATTTTCTAGGACTTACATTCCAACAAAAATATTGGATTAAGCGTTAAAACGAATAAAAAGGTTAAAAAGGATATCCGAGAAAAATTCAAAAATATCCTCAAAAACCGGAGTTATTACATTAGTACCCCCTTAAAAATGGTTTCGTCCTCGAAACCAAGGAGAACTCGGATCACAAAGAAGGATAGCATATGCACACAAAACCACTACAAACCTATACAGAAGTTTGTAGTACCTCATCAAAAAACATGTTGTTACTTCTGCACCAGGCACAAAACAACCATTGCTTAGTTACCAAACTCCTTCTTTACAACGTTCATTAACTTCGGAAAATGGCTCAGCATTTCATGTGTAGTTTCTCAAGTCTTTCCTTTACCTCCATTTTTAGGCCAAGGTAATCTAATCAAAGGAAGACATTACGGATAGAATGCACTAAAGGTGGCAATGCCAACTGATAAACAAGCTTACCAGTTCTTTTCAATATCTCAAAAGATCCAACATAGCGAGCATTTACGTTGTCTCGCATTCCCCAGCGGGTCTTTCAAGGCGGATACTATAACAAAAACGTTGTTCTCTTGGCCAAGTCTGGCCCATGAAGAATCTTATCAGCATTGTCATTCCAACAAATTGACAATCAACACTTCCAACCTTACAAAGAGTCATTTTCTTTATCGTGAAATCAAAATTCTTGTATGTGAATTCACTCAAACTCAAACTACCATTCCAACTCGTGTGGAATTCAGAATAAATATCCTCGAGAGTTTGAATTTGTTTCTTTGCATTACTCATCAGTTTAATGAGGGAAGTCAGCGCTAAAATTCAATTCAATCCACTAAGCTTGATGTCACTCCTTTCAAAACTTTGACATGAACCACCTATCTCAATCAGAGATAAAGTCTTTGGAGTTTGATGAAGATCAAAAACTTCATGCATGAACACCTCAGCTAACTTCTGTACTCTTTAAATCATCTTAAATACATTAGAAAGAACACTCTAGATGAGTTTCTTAACAACCTCCATATGCATCTTTCTTTCATTAAGTCTTGAACGACTAATGACAAGAATCCATTGTAATATCTTCCCACTTCCATTCTAAAATAGGAAGAGACTATAACATTTTATCTGGTCTTCTATACTCAATCAGGACTTCCAGATGAACTAAACATATCAAAACAATTCGGTGACATTTTGCTTCATGTCAATCCATCAAAAGGTTTATCTTAAATCCTTATACATTTACTTGTTCCAGGATGAACTAATTAAGCAAATAAATATGCTTCCTTTGAAATAAGCTTTCAAAGCTCATCAACAACAGATACACATGAACAGTTTCAAAACCAAGCGATCCATAATCTTGAATAACAATTTCCGGTGTCTTACCTTCTTGATCCTCTCCATTGATCTTAAATAATATCACTCTCACATACTACTTTTCCTTGATCTGGTCAACATATTTTGAATAAAATCTTAGGGTATTCACACAACCTTGTTGTCATCCAAACGAAACCTTTAGTCCTTCTCAAATTAGTTTCTTTACAAGGATTACTTAAAATCCTTACTCAATATCCTTTTTGAGATAAAATCTCAATATTACGTTAACCAAGAATATGAGATTTATCCAACACATGATAAGATAATAAGCTATCTTGTCAAACCTTTACATCCTTTTCTCAACCAAAACTCAGCTTGGGCATACTGACATTCAAAGTAGTTATCTTACTCAACTATTTCAAACTACACTCTTACGCATTGCTATACCAACATATTGGACAATAATACCTTTAGTCCAATAATTTCCAAAAAATTGTCTCCATTGACAATTTTCAGTCTTTTTCATCAAAGAATTGTTTAGACTTCACTTAACATTCTGACTTGTTGAGCAACCTAACTCTTAGGATTAAAAACATATCCTCACGTGTCCACTCTCTATATCCAACAACATATGAGGTTGAGAATAAAAATCAATACTAATTTACATATCCAAACTCCAGACCCATTGGAGTTCTGCTTAAAGTCCTCACTTGACCATCTTATCTCAAAGAGAGTTAAGTTTTCAAGACAACATGAAAATAAATAACAACTAATGGAGTAATTACAAGTACATCCTTTATTCCAAAGAAAGGATTACTACAATGTCATTCCTTAGAAAGGGTTCCATCCCAAGAGTCCATATCAACTTACTTTCAAGGACAATTCCGCTAAAAAGGCAATGACTTTCTTAGGTCATGACGGCAACCAAGATGAACTACTAGCAAACTGCATAGAGAATTCCAATAATCGTTGACTAAAAACAATCCCAAACTTTTAGAGAAATACAGAGTTACTCCGTGCTCTTTAGAGACCAACACAGATTTGTAAAGAATCTTACCAAATTTCTTTACTTATAATCGAACTGCTTTGGGAAGCTTGACTATACTCCTTAAATGGTATAGGATACCAAGAATGTACTAACTCAAAGGAGTTTTACAAGATAGTAGATATAGAAATTGCTATAATGCAAAAGAAAGCTTGCATCTTTTCATCTCAACCAACTACACTTTGCAAAACTTA
Source organism: Fallopia convolvulus (assembly GCA_964016875.1). Lineage (NCBI taxonomy): Eukaryota > Viridiplantae > Streptophyta > Magnoliopsida > Caryophyllales > Polygonaceae > Fallopia > Fallopia convolvulus. The sequence continues at coordinate 10,167,696 of OZ024737.1, forward strand.
TATAATTGCAAAACTTATATGATTGTCAAATCATACTAGAAATCATTCTTTAAAACCCAAGGAATTATGTGATCTTATTCCACCATGTGATCAGGATGGGAAACAAAATTAAACATAATCATTTACTACATTCTCATAGAAATAAGACATGTAATCTTGCTTTACCATGTGATCAAGATGGAAGACAAATCACATTCTTACTCACCACCATGAAAACCGTAGAAAATTTTATTCATGAATTCCGTATATCAAATCAACATTTCTTAAAAAAATTCATACCAGAATTCTACAAAGTCCTAAGATTTTTCTCAAAAGAGAAAATCACAAAACAATTTCAACAATTCCTTAAATCATAACAGCTTGACAGGAACTCGACGTAGTCTACAAGCATACAAGCTTTAACTTTGAATGTCGATGAAATAAAGATTAGCTACTTTATGAAGAAATGGGCACGTCAAACCAATGCATCAAATAAAAATTGTTGACCTTAATTTCATGATGCTACTTACGCTTTTCCCTAGTTCTGTGCTGACATTTGCACATTAGTTGGCCTTACCAACTTGACCAAAGTTTGAAATCAAAACTGAGCCTCAAAGGACCTAAGAAAATCCAATTCATTATGCGTACTACATTTTCTTTCGAATGTAATACTTCATTCCCTCCTCAAGGTAGAACTTGATGACATACCTTGACTTTTCTTAATTAGACATACTGCTAGACTTTTCTATAATCCATAGTATTGAGTAATCTCTGCCTGATTTACTCAGTCTTAACCCATATTAACTTCACAAGTTCAATAACAGAAGCTGATTGCTTGTATCGATCTACTTGCATTCCTTAGGGAAAATATGATTCCAACATTTTCATACTAATGACAACTTCTTCCAAGGTCGCTCTCAACTTTTGTACCATCTTGACATATTACTTTAAAGTTATGCAAACATGATCCATTGACAAAAAAATTAATACTTGAGTTCATCCATTCACAAAACAACAAGCCTTCTGCAAGTTAATAGTCATTTAAATTCCGATATCCAAGAGTGACTATCAAACTCTTTTGACGGTTTTAAGGACTTTCAATCCTCTTACAACTTAATCTTCTTGATATAAAAAGTGAACTTTCAAACTTTGCATCTAGTTCAAAACATCCAATCCTTATATCTCTCTACATATAAGGAAATTCCTTTAATTTGCAATCTCTTTTAGCAGAAGAATGCACATGACCAAACAAGGTATTCTTAAACCTTTCTCAATTCAACATTGGTGAACAAACTAAACTTCTCCATCATTCCCTTGTCTTTTTACTTAACCATAAGGAGAAGACATATACCTTTTTATCATCTCAAGTTCAAACCACATTGCAAAGGAAGAACTTGTGGTTAGGAAGCTTGCCGACAACTTAACAGTTTCACCAGTACCACCTTAGGCATTAGATTTGACAGATATAAAATCTTAAAAATCCAAACACAACTGAAATTATTTTTCAGCGATAAGGGCTAAGCCTTATTGACCATAATATTGAAGGATTGATATTTTTCTCCCAACTATTTAAAATATCAAAGACAAATATGCTAAGATCATTCCTTGATTGATCTTCTCAAAACTGAACTTTATCATTTCCATCCTTAAAGAAACATAAGTCAATACCATTGGCAAACTAGAACATCTCAATGTTGATTCCATTACTAGTCCATTATAGACCTCAAGTCTTTTCTCATTATCCCGAGTTGGGTATCATACAACGAAACTCCAATAACGTTGTCACATAGGTTAGTCATTTGGATATCAACAACTCATGTAATCAATTAACACTTGTGCTAAGTAGTTAATTGAACATAAACATATTACTGATGAACTTTTACCTGTTCAATCCTTTTTAACCAATCAACCTTATTCACAACAACCTTGATGATTAACCACTTGTTCACAACTAACATTGACCCAACATTCTTCCTTTCTTTCTTACTATAATCATAAGAAATTCCCATTCCATTTAGGATTCTCAATCCTCTTAACTCAAAGGATAACAACATATATGAAAATCTAAGTTCGAATACTATCAGATTCAAAATTGAACTGCATCTTCCAATAGTTTAACAATTCAGTTGATCCAACACTTGAGCACCTCAAAGCTCTTTAACTTCCCGCTGGGCAAAGAAAAGTATAGAATATCCATGATTCTATACCATAGAGTCACAACCATAGTTGTTGAAGAAAGTTTCCAAAGGTAATTCCTTTCTATTCAGGATTCTTTTACTTCACTTCATGATCCATACTGATCTTTTCAGAATCATTCAAGGCTCATAAGATTCTCCAAATCTCAACATTGAGGAGTAGAGGTTCCAACTCCAAACTTCTATTGATGATTGAATTTTAACCAAATTCAGAAATTCCTAAGAAAAATATTCTCGGGAAAACTCTACTCTTCCAAGAAACTCACCTTAAAAATTTCCTTTTTAAAGACAACACTTGGACTTTCATATTTCAAGAAAAGAATTAACAATTTCTTTCACATAACTTTGAATCATGAACTTTCTAACAAAAATTCTTAACTTGAAATCTTCCATCATACGAGCTTAAATTAGGAAACCTTCAAACTAGAGAGTCTTTATGAATTACAATACTTAACTTCAAAATCTCACAAGAAGTTTCCTAATATAGAAGAAGCGACGAGGGTACACCTAATTCAGACTCTCAAGAGAGAATAGGAATTCATTGAGAACTTGGTCAAGAACCGGTTCAACTTTAGGAATCTTCACCTAATCTTACTTTGGATCCTTCTCGAAATCCATTCCCATCTCCAGGGAATCAAATGTCCACTATAGGACAAACTTATTACCACATGTTCTCCAATTCCCTTTTCTCCTTCTATCTCTTTCACGAGTCAGACCTTCAATCTTAACCACTTTTCGTAAATGGTTCTAAGACAACACCCATATAGAATTCTCCATAAATCTATATGGAAGGATGAAAGTCTTAAGCAAGACTTGCAAATTTTAGCTCTGATACCACTTCTGTAACACTCCCTTCCTACCTTGGAGGTATTACCGCCAGTAACCCCGATTAAGACTAAACCGAAGCTACCAAAGGCTTTAAACTGATTGAACAAACTAAAAACAAGGTAAATGAAACCATTTGAAAACCTAACAAACTTAAGTTGAATATTACACCGGAAAAGAGAATAAAGGTCCTATACAAGCCTTAACTTAAAAGGAATTAGTAAATAAATAGAACAACCTTCTATTAAACAAAATCTTCATCAAGTCTTCCTTCGGTTCTTATTTCTGAAACTCAGCTTCGCTTTGAAGTAGTTCAACCATGATCTTCACTCAAGTATAACCATTGGAAACCTTTCTTCAACTTCTGGAGCTTCAAGCATCTGAATCTGCCTCTTGAATCAACTTCCAAGAAGAACCTGATGTGTCGTAAACCAATGGTGGACACCAGCCGACCATATAAAAGAAAAGAAGATGGACGGGTTAGTCTAATGATAGACTAGCAAGAGGAGAAACTAACTTGGTTCTTATGGTTGTAACTAAACATATTGGCATCCAAAATCCGAATAGACTAGGATTATGATCCAACAGTTAGCAGTTGTATAGAGAATAAGAAGGAGACTCGCATAATCAAGAGAGAGAACACCACCGCTTGTGGTTTCTTTTAAGAAGCATAAACAATTGTTGGGAACTCATATTAATCACATAAAATTTGAAAAACCTTCATCGACTAATCAGATTGACTTCATCAACGTTTGATTAAAAATTATTCGTAACCGGGAGCAAGATTCGATAACCATTCGGGTACATTAATATGCCTAACGCACTTATTTTGTATTACTTTCAAGGCTTTTTTTTTACCGGAAACCACTCGTACAATATGCCATATTAGCGTAAACCACCCTTTCAATGGCTATTTACCGAGAACCACCCCTACAATGCCTTCCGTTAGGTTTTTCCCACCCAATTAAAATTTTCCGTCAAAAATCCCGTTAACTTATGCAATGACCCTTTTGCCCCTCTTTTTCCCCCAAATTACATCCCAAACTCTCCACCTTTTCCGTCATCTCCCTCAAGATCTCCGCCTTCAACCTCTCCGTCCCCTCCGACGCCGCCGCCTTCTCGCACCTCGCCTCCAAGCTCGACTTCACTCTCTCCGCCAAATTAACCGTCGCCGTCGCCTCCTCCACTGGGGTCTAGGTCGGCAACGCTACTCTCCCGGCGTTCACGCATTCCCCCAGGAACACGGTGATTCTGAAGGGGACGGTGGCCAGCGACCAGAATCGTGACTAGACCCTAACTCCCTCTCCACCGCCCTCTTCACCACTATCCCTCCGCCGCCACGTCACCACTCCACCACAACAACCCTCTCCCTCTGCCACATCCTCGCCGTCGCCATCAACCACACGATCTCCCTCGTAACAGTCGCCCAATCGAAGATTTTGAGCTCGATTCCGCTCCAAGAGCTCACCGTGGAGCGGATCCAGATCGAGCGCCAGGGAGCAGATCCAGATCTAGAGGAGACGAATTCGCGGATCTGGAGCAGACGAATTCCGGCGCTAGGGAGTGGATCCAGATCGAGCTCGTCCCGATTTCTCGGATGATCAGCAACTCCCTCGCCGTAATCAAGTACATCGAGACAATGTGCCGCCAATTCAAAGATTCAGAAACTAAACCTAGGGTTTCCACCATGGATGACCTCAAGAGATCCGAATGCGCAGTCGAGAGGGAGAAAGAGGAAGATTTGGGTGTAATTTGGTGGAAAAAAGAGGGGCAAAAAGGTCATTGCACAAGTTAACGAGATTTTTGACGGAAAATTTTAATTGGGTGGTAAAAACCTAACAGAAGGCATTGTAGGGGTGGTTCTCGGTATATAGCCATTGAAAGGGTGGTTTACGCTAATATGGCATATTGTACGGGTGGTTTCCGGTAAAAAAGCCTACTTTCAAAACTTGTCACAAACAAGTTGGCAACTTTTAATCGGCTCGAACTACTGCCGATGGAACACAATACTATCGAGGTCAGAGGGCCTGTTTCATCCTTGAACAACGAATAGCACGGGTCCCAATGATGGAGAGATTAGAGGGCCTGTTTCATCCATAATCCACTACCAACACATATTGAATGGAACATAATACTATCGAGGTCAGAGGGCATATTTCATCCTTGAACAGCGAATAGTATGAGTCCCAATGATGGAGAGATTAGAGGGCCTGTTTCATCCATAATCCACTACCAACACATATTGAATAAATGCACTTAGCTAGAGTGCATAGTCACCCCTCAAGCGTAGAGCGGACATGGTTATAACCTAAGTATTAGGAGATCAATATTGATACTGCCTAATATGAGTTTTAAAGAGATGCTTCCGATACTAAGCTCACATCCCTGAACTAAGTTAATCCATATCAATGTCTCAGCATGAGACAACTAAACATACAAGGTCACATACAACGGACCTAAATCCAGTTCTAGCGCGAAACTGAATGAATAACAATATGGTCATTATTTCTAACAAAATAATTACCTATCATATTTTATTAATCATACAAGTTGTTCCCAACGCAAATATTAAATGGGATTCAATTCCTCATTTAATAACAATAATGCAAGAGAGAATCGTCCACTTGCTTAAAATGCGTGCTTAACGTCCTTAGCAATTCAACAGTAATCTTTATCATCCTTTTGACAAATATAACAAAAGGATTTCTCGACAATGAACTCACATAAACACTTCTTAGTTGTATTCTCAACTCCTACAACTTCCTAATCGATAAACGATTTAATTTCCGAATATCGATATATAATAAATCCTTAGTTATCATGCTTCAAGGAGCCATCTTGGCGGAATTATAATTAATAATCCGCTTCACTTTTGAAACAATTTTCTAAATAAAAATTGTTCATTAGCAACAGTTCTTAAAGGTTACCAAATCTCGGATCAAACGGATTAACAACGAATCCTGAGTAATTATCCGAAGTCCTTTACCTGTCAATCGTATCCAAAACTTGTATTCGCTATAACTGAAGATCCTGACGTCCGTTTCTCGAGCGGTTTGAACCTGTGGAACCGTATCAACGTCAAGATTATTAAAATCATAAATTTAATTAGCAAAGCGGAACCGAAAGTCCCTTACGGTGGCTCCGCAATCAACCCGCTAATTAATTTCGATCTTATATACCTTCACTCGAGCCCATGGCTCGTTTGGCTTGTTAAAGGTTCGATCCCCGATCCCGAGGGTGGCTGGGCGTTGCCCGAAAGCGCCCTTGCGGTGGGTGGTGATCGGACGAACTAGCGATCGCCGGCGGCGACGTACGGCGAGGCAAAGAGGAGACCGACGGTGATGAGCTCACGAGTCCATCATTCCTCCTACTTCACTCATGGTTCTGGTTTGCCTCAGCTCGAGCCCAAGGAGAGGAAGAAGATGAGGCGCCGGGACTGGTGGAGGAAGCAAGGCGAGGCGGAGAAGGCTATCGACGGCGGTGAAGAATTCCGCTCTCCAAATTCGTCGACGTCCAACTTCTCCCGCTGGTTCTGGTTTGCACCAAACAAAAACCAGAAAAAGAAATGAAGGGGGAAGGGAAGATGATGGTGAGGTGGCTGGCTGGGCAAAGAAGATCGTCGGCGGTGAAGCTCGAGTTCGTCGTTCGTCCGACTCTCTCGTTCTCACCTTGTTTGGAAGCGAATGAGTAAATGTTGACAAGGTCAAAAGATATGCTGAGGATAGAATTCTATCCTCATCCCTTCACTTACTTAACATAGTGGAGAAAATATTGAAATTGAAGCCAAAATCCGTCTTGGAACGGGACTCGCGTTAAAGCGGTAAAATTATGTACCTCGGGTGGAAAAACTCACTAAACGAAAAACTTCCCGTAAATTATGTAGACTAATAAAACCAATTTTCCATGATTTTATCTTGCTACCTTCAATTTTTAAGGCTTTCATTTCGTATTTTAAATCTTTTCCGGTACATAATTAAAAAGACGGTTTATCCAATAAATATTCTTTTTTCATAGAAAAATCCTAGAATTCACACCGATCAATAAAATCATTTCTTTGTGATTTTAGGATATCACCAAGAATTTTCTAGGATTTAAATTCCAACAAAAATATTGGATTAAGCGTTAAAACGAACAAAAAGGTTAAAAAGGATATCCGAGAAAAACTCAAAAATATCCTCAATAACCACACTTATTACAAAGCTTTGGTTCCAACCCTCATTATCGCTGAGAACAACGATTATGAAGAGGTTGGATTTTGTGATTTGTTGTGCCTTAAATGTTTTCTTTATTTTGTTATTGTGAAATTTGTTTGGATATTTGAGTATGTAATCGAAATTGAAATACTAATTGTTGTGATCGGTTCGAGCCATGTATTTGCTTGCTCTTTGAGGATTTGTAATCTAGTGCACATTCGGCCCTTTAGCATATAATTTCGTGTTTATGGGGTGTAATTGTTATTGACGATTGGTTAGGGTTAATCTATTTGGCGGTTATGCAATATTGGGTTGATTACTTTGTAAAATTTGAACCCTTTGGCGGTTTTAGAAGGACTTGTGTAGAGTTTGGTATGTATAAATCTCTAAATAGTTATAATTGGCTGAAGTGCGCAGTCGAATTACACATTTAAGTAGACTGTGTATAAAACTTAAGGTAAAGTAGAATTTTTTACTAGGCAGGTATATATAGGTTCTATGTTTTAAAAGAAATTGTTTCTACAATAATGTTTAATTCAGGATCAGTGTTTGAATTTGTTGGTATTGGTGTAATCATTTTCTTAAGAAAATCGTTTTAAATCCGGATCTTGGGTTTGTAGGCATATTATTAGGCGTGTACTTGACCTGTTTTGTTCGGAATAAAAGGGGTTAAAAAGTTGTAGGTGTTACTTAGTATACCAAATAATCGGTTTGTCTTTGTTTGAAATTTTGGAAGTTGGTTAACTGGCTTTGGGTGGGTTTGAGAGTGAACTTGGCCTAAATATAGTTAGTAAGAGGTTGCTAAGAATATTTTTGGCGGGTTTCAAGTTCATTAAATTCCCTTTTGATTAAGCCTTGTCATTTTAAATACATTGTGTATTGTTATCTAGGGTTTTGTTGCAGCTCAATTTATTTACGTGGTCTGCTTATTATGAAAATTCATCATTTGAGGTAAGTCGTTCTGCAACTTACCTCAAAGGATGAATTCCCTGCTGACCTTATCTTCATTCCAATGGTCCCATATGATATCATTTTGGAATGGATTGGTTAGTAAAGCACGGAGCTGCAATAGATTTTGGTTCTCGAATAGTCACCATTGTTCAAGGAGGCAAGTTGATCTATTGCATTAAAAGAGGACAAGATAAAGAGGAAGGTAGCTTGATCAGTGTTATGTAGGCTACTGAGTTGCTTCGTCAAGGGAGTTTTGGGTATTTATGCTAATTGGAGTCCAATGAGAAGAAGGAGGTTAAGATTCACGAGATTCCTATTGTCCGCGAGTATCCAGATGTTTTTCTTGACGGACTACCAAGTCTACCTCTGAGGCGTTTGGTAGAGTTAACAATTGAGTTGGGACCCGAAACAACACCTATTTCCAAAGCATCTTACCGAATGGCACCAGTGGAGATGGAGTTGAAGAAACGGTTAGATGAAATGTTGGAAAAAGGTTACATCAGACCTAGTGCTTCACCATGGGGTGCACCTGTTTTGTTTGTAAAAAAAAAAAAGATAGTACTTTTAGGCTTTGTATTGACTATTGAGAGTTGAAAAAGGTGATGTGACCCCGAGCATTACGGCTAGCTAGGAGGAGTATTCTATGTTTGTGCGCTCCGACGAACCTATCACACAAGCCAGGACCCGTGACATTGCTCGTGCCACGGCGTCCATCGTCGCGCATATGCTCTCTAGCCATGACACACCCATGGTCGAGCCAGCCTTCACATGCTTAATCGCCATCGACACTGCACCAGTCCTGTCACTCGGCGTTGAGGACCTCACCTCGGACGCCCAAGACCACGCCATTTCCACGTTAGGGTCGGGCCACTCCGACGTCGGCACTTGAGTTTCGCCTGCACCAAGGCCATGTCGCGTCACACCTTTGTGCCTCGACACGCCTTGCACGCGCACCGACACGGTGGCCTAGTTCTATGCCTCGGATCCATACTAAGCTACTCGGGTTCTCGATGATCAAAGAGTTGTATGCCTCAGATCCATATTTCTCTCCAATTGTCAAGGCACTCGAGCAAGCTCGTATCCATGAGTGCTTCTTCTTGCACGACGGGTATCTATATCGAGCTGGGAAGCTCTACATCCCGAACTCCTCAGTTAGGCACTTGTTGCTCAAAGAGGCACATGACGCCGATGCCACTTCGGTATAGCCAAAACATTGGCAGCACTTCAGGAGCATTTCTTTTGGCCACACATGGTAAGAGATTTTAACAAGTACTGTCAAGGTTGTGACCCATGACCCGACCCGCAACCTGTAAAATGGGTTATGGGTTTACGGGTCGGTATATCCAGAACTATGTATTATTGTTAATGTGTACTTTCTAAAATTATATATAGTTCCGGATATATCGGATATCTGATTGCCTCGAAACCCCGATTTGTATCCGATCTGACTATCTGGAAAAAAAAATCCTGAATCAAATACGGATACACAAAGAAAATTATTTGACCCATCCAGATCCGGACTTTATTGAATTAGATAGGCCAGATCGACGGATCGGATATTTTTACTCACACCTAATATTGATTGTTAAGATTATTTTGAACACTCTAAATAACTAATTAAAGTTACTATATAAATACACCCTTAGCATTTATTTATTGTTAATATATTCAATATATTCGTACATATTAGATTGATAAGCAAATTACACTTCTCCCGAACTCTACCCATTATCCCTACAAAACACTCTACCAGATCAATAAACGTGGCAGTTTTATTTCCGTTTAATCTGATTTATACCACCTATATTAGCACTAATCTAATCTGGTTTTGATTGGTAGTTGAATAAAGAAATTTTGAAAATATGAAGGAAAAGCTCGTCGGTGGACAAACGAACCAACTGCTCAACTACCAGATCAATAAACGTGGCAGTTATTTCCGTTTAAACGTGGCAGTTATTTTCCCTTTGGTCAATTCTTACAATTGCGTTGTCGGTGTGATATGGATTTGTATTACTTTATACTTATTTCACGGCCATATTCATTCGCTATTGTTTTATTTTTATTTGGAGAATTTTCAACATAGTTTGTTGGCAGCATTGTAATGTCTATATAATTCCATAGGAAAATAAATAGCAGTATGCTAAAATATCCTGCCATAATTTGACCCCAAAAAAAAGCCGTCACAATTTCTGGTCACTTCCTTAAATCATAATTGTCTGAATATTACAAAGAAGAGTGGTCCATTCAAGTTGGCTTGAGCTATAATGTATGTGCATGTGCGAGACAATATAAAAAAATAATTGAGTCAATCGGCAGTCTGTTGGGTTGAGCTTAGACCTGTTAATCGGGTCGGGTCATGCGGGTTCGGGTTGAGTCGGGTTCGGGTCGTTACGGGTCACGGGTTAAACCGGATCGGGTCGATGCGGGTTTTCGGGCGGGTAGGGTTGACCAGCGGGTCAAAAACATAGAATTTTTTATAATTATTAAAATAGATTTTTAATTAAATAATGATATTTAATTATAATATATTATTTTTAATGTATTTTAATAATAAAGTATATTATATTTTTTAAAATAAATTTTATACGTTTTATAAATATACTAAATCGGTCAACCCAATGGGTTTCGAGTTCTATCGGGTTCGGTTGATTTCGGGTTCAAATTTTCGGGTCTTAACCCTAAAATTATCGGACGAGTCGGGTCGGGTTAGCGGTTTCGGTCAGCTTTTGACAGCTGTACTTGAACTATTCTTAATTGTATTATTTTCTATTTTGTTCTTTTATTATTAGAAAATAAAATATTTTCTTTTAAATGATTTTCAAAGTACAACAAAAACTATATGTACAATATGTTTAAATTGATTTCATTTCAGAAAATTTTATAAAACGAAATCTTATAATATGTCACATCCGAAATAAACTGAGTACTAGAAATGAGTTTTTTTTTTTTTTCTTCTCAAAAAAAAAAGAAATGAGGATTTGAACTACAGTAATAAATAAATAGGCATGCAACAATTTAACTCGTATACTACGCGTGAATCATTTCACGCGTGCTTCAAACAGATTTTACAACACACCTGATCGAATCAGGAATCGGATGTTCTTGAAATCAAGGTTGTTGTTCAAGTACGTCCTCTTAGAAGCTCACAAAGTGTTTACAACTCATCTCAACCTCTCAAAAACCACAAGAACCTACATTTAATTAAGAAGATACCGTTTCTAAATGATAGGATCGTTAGAATCCTACAGTCAAACTCCCGACCTCCCCCCAAAAGCTAAGCTTAGCTGGGGAATGAACCCTACACTACTCCTTAACCACTAGGTTATTTACCGTCATTGTCAATCTCCTAGGCTACAAGATTGGCATGGACCATAAGAACTTCATTGCCATTTGCCAAGTCACAAGGGAAAAAACACATGCAAGGGTTCGACTGAGTGTTCGATCTTATATGCATGGACCCTACATACAACCCTACTCTAGCACCATTGTTTGTCAACCTACTCTAGCCACTAGGCCAGCTAATGCCACCACTTACATCTCTACCTACATCTACATCTCTCTACCTGGCACATTCTAAGTTTCCATTTGGCCATATAAAATACACCAAAATGACTATCAATGCTTGGGATGCCTATCAAAGGAGAAAAGAGATCAGAGACCGACCGACCCACACAAAATTTCAAACATTCGGTATACATTATGCATCTAGATGTCTACTCGTGGCAAATAATATACATCACACACTAGTCCCGAAAATAAATAGTACGATTTGCCTCTTTACTAACCTTTGATATCATGAATCATTATTCTTTTGGACATATAAATATGCAAGCGTGCGCTTCTACATTCTCGCTCTCTTATCACAACAAATCCTCGATTTCATAGTATTACAAAAATATATATGCATATCTTGGACCACCCGCCTTCAGGACAAGACAAGTTTTCATTCATTATGAAATCCAGCCTCAAATCATTGAAATGAAAGATAGAGCAAATATTCTACCAAAAAAAAAATCAACCCAACGCCGGAAGCCGGGGTAGGCGGTCCCGTCGGAACTGTCACGCGCGCAATAGGGGGCGCGTCTCGGCCATATAAAGCCTTGAACGGGGACATTCCGAGGCCTTCATGATACATAGAATTTAAGGCCAATTCCGCCCATGGTAAGAAATCAACCCAACGCCGCGGACGGCCCTGAGTAAAAGCGCGCAGGTATTGTTCTAACCCTCGGTTTTTGACTTCTGTTTGGCCGTCAGACTGAGGGTGATATGCAGTACTATGATGTAATTTAGTACCACTCAAGCGATACAATTCCGACCAGAAAGCGCTACGAAAAATGGGATCTCTGTCAGACACAATAGTAGTCGGGATGCCATGGAGTTTGACAACCAAATCGACGAACAGTGAGGCAACCCGGGGTGCGTCGAAAGAGGGGCCGAGCGCTCCGAAGTGGGCATATTTAGACAAGCGGTCAACGACAACGAGAATCGTCGTATTACCTCGGGACGGAGGGAGGCCGGTAATAAAATCCATAGATACATCGTCCCAGACTTGTTGAGGAACCGGCAAAGGCTGAAGTAAACCGACAGGTTTTGCAGTACTATATTTCGTGGACTGGCAAATTAAGCAAGAATCAACAAAGCGCTTAACATCAAGGCGCATGCCTTTCCAATAAAATACCTCTGCGACCCGACGAAAAGTGCGATCAATGCCCGGATGGCCAGCTGTGGGGGACAAGTGAAATTCGGTTAATATTTCCGCTTTGAGCGGTGATGTGGCGCCAATCACGAGACGATGGCCGGAGTAAAGCACACCATCGAATACCCGAAACGGCGCAGCCAAAGTCCCTGCGGCCGCGGCGTCATGCATGAGCCGGAGGTCCTCCAATGTTGCATTTTCCGCTCGGACCCGGTGCAACAAATCAGGCAGGGGCGCCGCAAACGACATGAGTTGCTTCAGGTTGGCTTCGTCGTCGATCATACAACGCGATAACGCGTCGGCGACTCGATTACTGGCGCCGGATTTATATTCTATGCAAAATTTGTAACCCATGAGCTTTCGCATGAAGAACTGTTGGTCCGGAGTCTGAATTACTTGTGTCAAAAGTTCTTTCAGACTCTTCTGATCACTGCGGATGACAAATTTTCGGCCTAACAAATATTGACGCCATTTCTGAACAGCGGAAACTATAGCAAAAAGTTCCCTGTGGTATGCGGAAGACCCGCGTCCACGAATTCCGAGTTTTTTACTGAAGAAAGAAAGAGGTCGTTCATCCTGTAGAAGAACTGCGCCGACCCCCTCGTCAGAAGCATCCGTCTCAACAACAAAGAGCTTAGAAAAATCTGGCAGCTGAAGTATAGGCGGTTCCATCATGGCCGATTTCAACTTCTGAAACGCCTCCTCGGCGGCAGTTGACCACTCAAATTTATCCTTCTGAAGCAAATCAGTTAACGGGGCGGCTAGCAAGGCATAGTGTCGAATAAATTTCCGATAATAACCTGTAAGGCCCAGAAATCCACGCAACTTTTTTACGGATCGGGGCGAAGGCCAATCGGCCATGGCCGCCAGCTTGGTTGGGTCAGCGATCAATTGTCCTGCGGTAACAATGTGGCCAAGGTACTCGACCTGAGATGTCCCAAAAGAGCATTTCGAACCTTTGACATAAAAATTATTAGCCTGAAGAATCTGCAAAACCGTGTCAAGATCTGAAGCATGAGCAGACACAGACGGACTATAAATCAGAATATCATCAAAGAATACGATGACGAATTTGCACAGATATGGTGCAAAGATATTGTTCATAGCAGCTTGAAACGTAGACGGCGCGTTCGTCAGGCCAAAAGGCATAACCAAGAACTCAAAGTGTCCGTCGTGCGTTCTGAAAGCCGTTTTATAAATGTCGGAAGAATGCATCCGAATCTGATGATAGCCAGAACGTAAATCAAGCTTAGTAAAAATAATTGCATTCCCTAATTCATCAAATAATTCATCAGCGGTGGGAATAGGAAACTTATCTGCGACGGTAATGCTATTCAGGGCTCGGTAATCAATGCAGAAACGAAAACTGCCATCCTTCTTTCTGACAAGTAGAGCCGGAGAAGAAAACGGGCTGGTACTGTGTTGTATGATGTCCTGATCAAGCATAGATTTAACCTGACGCTCAATTTCAGATTTCTGAAAGTACGGGTACCGATATGGGCGGACATTAACCGGTTTAGAACCCGGCTGCAGGTGAATATGATGATCCCATGGTCGAATCAGAGGAAGGCCTGACGGAACTTGAAAAACCGCGCTGTGCTTGTCCAACATGTCGCGTATTTCTGGCACGGTATCGGCCGGCCAATCTGAAGCAGTCGAAGTGTCTGCAGGCGAGAGGCTCAGAATCTCAAAACAGCTCAAAATACTATCTGAAGCGCACAGAGAGTGAAGTTCTGACATAGAAATCGGTTTCGTCGGTTGCCGGTCGCCTTTCAGAAATACAGATTTACCGTTCCAGACAAACTGCATTGTTAATTTAGCATAATCATGGGACACAGTGCCCAAAGTTTGCAACCATTGTACGCCGAGAACGACCGGTGGCCCGTGCACAGCGAGCACAAAGAGGTCGAGAGAAAAACGATGACCTTGTAGAATAATATTAGTTGCCGGACACTGATATGAGCACAGCAAGTATTCCCCGTTGCCAACAAAGACTCGAAAAGGGGGAATTTTCAGCAGTGGTAATTGTAATTTTTCAGCTAAACCAGGATGAATAAAGTTATGAGTACTACCATCGTCAATCAGAACCTGAATCTGCGCCTCTTTAATCGATCCTGCAAGGCGCAATGAGCGCGGATTTGGTAGTCCTTCCATGGAGTTTAAACTCGAAATATCACCCTGAACGGCGAGCTCGTCGGAATTCTCGTCCTCCTCCTCCTCCTCACTATCGTCACAACTTAATAATGCCAGGAAACGGGGTGTACAGCGATGTCCCCGAGTGTACCTCTCATCATAATTCCAACACAAGCCTTTTTTAGTACGTTCATCACGTTCAGCTCGAGAAAGACGACGAATTGGAAGAGAAGAAAGGTTACCTTGAGAATTAGGCGCTGGCGGCGGATTCTCGGCCGAACCCGTCGGAGTAGATGTGATGGCCTTCGTCGGGCCCGACGCCTGGCGCGAGGTGGTTGAAGTCCATGGCCGATTATTGGCAAGCCAGGGCGACGTTATTTCAGTGTAAGACGTAGCCAATTCTCGTTCCAAAGCAAACGCCTGTGGCAAGGATGTAGGATTCGGCAGGTTCAATTCGCGACGCACAGGTTGTTTCAAACCGGCCTTAAAAAGAGAAATCAGGGTCGATTCAGACAAGCCAGTCACTTTATTCAACAAGGCTTCAAATTCTGTTTGATAATCCAACACCGACGTTTTTTGTTTCAAATTAGCCAGAAGACCAGTGTAGTCTTCGTAGTATGTCGGATCAAACCGTTGTTGGACGGATAATAAGAATGCTTTCCAAGTTTCACCACAATTATTCCGGCGTTGATAACGGTACCAGTCCGACGCTGGATGATCGATTAATGTTCCGACTAAACGCAGGCGATCGAAATCAGAAGTCTGAAAGTAGTCAAAATATGCCTGAACCCGAAAAATCCACCCGTTCGGATCTGATACATTAAAACGGGGCTGATCGACTCGCAATTTAGGTATCGAGTCCTGGTTGATCTGTGTACGCCCGTTATTACGGAAATCCTGTTGGACTCCGTGATCTCCAAGGCCAGCCGGCGGCACATAGCCCGCGATTTGAGGTGCTGATGGTCCGGGCTGAAGCATAGCCGGGGATAGGGTCGTAGGTGGCGGCCAACCCGAATTAGGGTTCGCGAACTGAGGTCCGATGCTAGGGTTCGGCAGACTCGTACCCCAACCCGGAAAACCAGAGGCGACGGTGTTAGGGTTCGGTTGGAGCGGCGTCATGCTCGGTGCGATAGCGGCGGCGGAAAGCGAACTCGGTGAGGCGAGCGATAAGCTCGCGAAGGGCAGCGGCTGTGTCGCGGATAGAGGAGCGAACGCCGGCCACGCGGTGTCCGTGTTGACGGTCGAAATCGAGGCGGTTGATATCGCCGTCGCCAATGAATGCGGTGGCTGTCGCCACGATTGACGGAATTCGTTGTTACGGGCACGCTCGACGTCAACATCGTGTCGGAGTTTTTGGAGATCCTCCTGAATCTGCAACATCAGATCGTGAAGATCCGGCTTCTCGCCGGCCTGTGGTTCCGACGCTGTCGTGGACGTAGACATGATTGTTCAGATGAAAGCACCAGATGATACGGACCCGGTGTGGATCGCGTATCGAACCCTTGTTGGTCAAGGGGGTTGAGCCTAATCCGGTGTGGATTCCGACTCGGGATAAACGTGGTTGGTGGTCACGGGAGAAAGCAGAGAACTAACAAAATTAGGGCAAACTATTTTCTTGGATAAATTATGAGAATTACACCAAGAGTATTTATACCTAAGCCCTAACGGTTCAAAAAAGGCGTCCCGGGAAAGAACCGTAAAGAAAACCCAAGAAGAGAGTTTTGCTCTAGTTTATAAAAATTACATAAATTAAATAAAATGTTGAATATTATAAATAACTACCCTAAAAAAGGTCTAAATAAATCTTATAAATATATAAAAACTACTCTTCATAACGTCGTGGACGACGACGAACCCGAGTTGGTCTGACATTTGATATTTCTCCCGTATCAGGTGCAAATGGCCAAATGCTCGATAATAACTTCAAGTCATGTGAGAATTTAAATTTTAGCTCTCCTGGGCAGTTACAAATATTGATCAAAGAAAGTAAATATAAACAAATCATGAAATAGCGCATAAGAGCCGCTCAAAGAAGCTATTGTGATTTTAAGTACTACTAATAATTGTAGTTTGGTTGAAATTCTATGTAAAAATATGTTCTAAGGTTGCAACAAATGTTCCTTGAAAACCTGATTTGAATGATAAGAACTTCTGCTAAGTAGCCAAATGTAGACTGTTCTAGAAGCTGCACAATCAACTACATCACTAGACATTCAAATTTTAGGAACTTGCCTTGCGGTGCTGTTGAAATACAGGGAACACCTTCTCATCTTTCACAACCATCTCTGCATGTTTTCTAGTCAACACTACCCACTGCAAGATTAGAAAATGATATTATGATAAGACATAGGGGACTGAACTTGTTATCTCATAAACAATTCATTTTCTGATGGAATGTTACCTGTGACCCTTTTCGCCAATTTTGGATGGGGATAATTGGATGCATCTTAGCGTTATAGCGTTCGTCCTTTGTGTCAGCAAAGCTGAAAAAAACAATTAGAGTTAAAAAGTAACTTTTTGTGACGTAGATTAGATATGCGCAAAACTCATAAGTCATGTTCATCATTTTCTATAATGGGATGAAATGGAACCAATTAGCTCATCAAAAACAAAGGTAGGAGACTGATATGATGAATTTTTTTGTTGAAGAGAGTGATATAGTAAAATAGAATTGCATCCTAACCTGTCCACAAAGCTGGTAGATGTTGAAATGATATACTCATAAGTATAGCTGAAGTTGTACATGGGTATACAGCTGAAGAGTACAGACATCTTTAAAATGTTAGAAAGAGAAAAACAGTCATAATTGACCTAAGGTAATGAATTTAACAACCTCATTAATCGTGCATCATCCCCAGACCCTTGTGAGAACAATCACATACAAAACCCAATATATTTTTCCCGAATGTAAAAATATAAAGGGAAATTCCGGTTGGTACCCTCGAATTTTTGGCTTTTCCAGATAGTACCCTGAAAAAAAAACTTATTCCGAGTGCTACCCCTGAACTTTTGTTAAAGTCCGCCAAATGTCCTTACTAGTGAATTTTCGTTAGTTTTTAACTAAATAAGTATGTTTTCTAATGAAATATATATATTTTTGTATTTAAATAAATTAAAACAAAAATTAATTTTAATAACAATTAAAATAAATCATATAAAATTTGATTGTATGTTGTATAAAATTTGTCAATTTGATTGTATGTTGTATAATTAAAAAAATTTAAGTTAAA
Source organism: Fallopia convolvulus (assembly GCA_964016875.1). Classification (NCBI taxonomy): domain Eukaryota; kingdom Viridiplantae; phylum Streptophyta; class Magnoliopsida; order Caryophyllales; family Polygonaceae; genus Fallopia; species Fallopia convolvulus. The sequence continues at coordinate 10,185,898 of OZ024737.1, forward strand.
TCAAAAAGTATTACAATATTTATATTAAAATTAATAATTAAAATTTTGATGTAGGTTTTATGTAATGATTTTGACAATTTTTTAGAAAAACTAATAGAACTTTCGTTATGGTACTCTTAAGTTACATTAAAATTTTAATTTATATTATGTTTTTAAAATTTTCAAAATTACTATATAAAATCTACATGAAAATTTTTAATCATTTATTATTTTTATTTTAATATAAATATTATAATATTTTTGGTTTTAAATTAAAATTATTGTAATTATACAACATATAATCTACTTGACAATATATAATATAAATTTTAATTTAATTTTTATACGATTTATTTGAATTTTATTAAATTAAAATTGTTTTAATTTATTTAAATACAAAAATATATATATTTCATTCGAAAATATACTTATTTAGTTAAAAAATAACGAAAATTCACTAGTAAGGGCATCTGACGGACTTTTGCAAAAGTTCAGGGGTACCACTCGGAATAAGTTTTTTTTCAGGGCACCATCCGAAAAAGTAAAAAACTCGAGGGTACCAACCGGAATTTCCCTTTTATAAAAAAGCCATGCACAAGATTTTGCTTTACAGATATCATAGCTCACCTATCTGAGAGGAAAATAAATCTTTCATTAGAAGGGTCAGTAAGTGCATTTTCCAGCAAAATACGTTCTGCCTGGATCATGCTAGCTTCTCCCCAAACTACCTGTAAGAAAAGATTACTATATATTACTTCAATAACTAGTACTTAGAGGTCATGTATCACGAAATCACACCTAATTTAGGCCACTCTTTACAAAACCACCCTTTATCAACAAAACTATATTTGTAGCTCCTTGTTTATGTTTTCTTTCGTAGTCCAAACCCACACTAATTTAAACCTTATTAAAACGTGAAGGGAAAGTAAAAAATGCCCAAAAAGCCCTTAGTAGTACATATATAATAATTCAATTCTTGTAAGTGACTGTGATGGGTATATTGACATTTTATACATTTCATGACATTTGACTATTGGGAAAATGGGTAGTGTGAGTGTCAAATTGATATCAAAACATGAACAAAGGGTTGTTAAAAAACTATTTTTTTTTGATTGGGTAAGGATTAGTAGGGTCGCCACAAGTACTACTTGAGCTCGCCTAAAGCATCCACTAGAGATGAGAACTGATTACTAACCAATTCTAGAGAAGAATGAGCAAACCGCCGCCCGTGGTGTTCGAAACGGTGACCTCGAGGTACTACCCCAAAGGCCAAACCGTTGAACCAAATGCCCAAAAGCTTAAAAATATTTTTTTTTAATATATGGTGAGTTTGTGCTTAAGTGAGTTTTTTTTTTTGCAATTTACCCTATTTTAGAAACATTTTTCACTAATAGGCTACACCACATTCCAAAGAAACTATGCCTATGAAATGATTTAAAAGCCTACATTCAATTTGCATGCAAGCATCACACAGGCAAAGTAGGTCCCCATCGCCACCTCGAGTGGATGATGTGATTTTGAGCACTCAAGGCCAAGTACGGCGTTACCGAGATTTTTTGGAGAAGGACCACTACACCCGATGGTTCTCAAAGTCCAGCGCTGTCAACACGGGGATCTACACGGATGTCAAGGAGGCTTTCGTCATCCTTGGAGCCGCCCATCTTTCGAAGCAAGAGAGTTTGCCACACTATCCGGCCCTCACATCCGAGTTCTTGGCCACCTTGGAGACCAACTTCTCGTCGAAGACCTCGGCGGGACGGATCCGGTTTCGGCTCGGTAACGAGGACCGTGAGTTCACAATGGCGGAGTTCAACGCAATCTTAGAGCTCCCAAACCCGTCTAGAGATTACAGCTTGAAGGACTACCGTGTGACTCGCACTTGGAGCTACATTACCGGAGAGGTTCAATCCTCCACCACGGCAATATCTGGGGAAACCATCATCAACCCCATCTTCAGGATTATTCTTAGAGTCCTCGCCGCGACATTTTGGCCGAAGAGAGAGTTGAACCGACCTACAAGGACGGAAGTTGCTTGTTTCCGCACCATCCTTTTTGAGGAGCCCGACCCCTTGAATTTGGGGTACGAATGGCTTTACTACATTGGAAAATCAACCAAGTCCAAGGAGGTTTGGTGTGGCAATTTGGTTAGCCTCTTGGCTAAGAGTCTTGGAGTCTATCTCACCCGCTACACACCGGCTCACGCCCAACTCCTCAACAAAAATTATTGGTATAGCTCAGGTGTCTTCATTCAAGCCGAGGGAGGATTCAAGGTGAAGGTTCAAGATCGTATCGTTACACCCACCCTCGACAAGTTCGAGCCTCTCTATGTACCGAATTGGTACGAGGCATGGACGGGACATGCCTACCCATTGGAACCTAAACCGGAGGATGAGCTTTCGCTTAGGCCATGTGAATCTCGGTTTGAGCGGGAAGCCATGGATGAAGATGAAGATGAAGATGAAGAAGAGGACACCGAGGTAGTAGGCAACGACACTGAAGAAGCCGATACCGAGGGCGGCACTGAGGAGCTCAATTACGAGGAAGAAGACATCGACACGGAGGTCGTAGGGAGCAACATCTTCGTTGACGAGCCCACCAGGCTTGTTAACGACCATTTCCAGCCCCATCCCAACACTGTTAACGAGGCACCCAGCTTCGTTAACGAGGTGCCGAGAGCCCCTGTCGACCCACCACCAGCTCCTGTCGACCCTCATGCTTATGGACTCATGCCTTATAACCCGGTGATGTATCAAGACCATTTCCAGCCTCACTACCCACCACCTCCTCAGCCCGAGTACACAGGATCGAGTATACCACCACCATGGGCCGAGGATCTTTCTGCACGGATGCAACAGCTTCACCTCTAGCAGGATCACATTCATAGGAGGATGGATAGATGGGAATCTGTTTATTCAGCTCGCATGTCGATGGAGGATGAGAGGCAGCGTCAGAGAGAGGCAGAGGACGCTGAGCGTTGGAGGACAATGTACGACTTCATGGGGAACTTTGAGCACTACTTTCCTCCACCGAACCGTTGATTCAGCCTGAAGATGAAGTTTTTCCTTGTTTCCACTTTTACAATTTTGTAAGTTTTTTATGTCTTTCTTTTTCTTTTTAATTTTTTGTTGTTTTCTTTTCTATTTCTTTTCCTTCTTCTTATTTTTCTTACAGTGGGGACACTGTAATTTTAAGTATGGGGTGAGAGAAAGTAGAAAACTTATGTCCTAGGTGTTTATGTGTTTTATGTAGTTTCTATTTCTTTATGTCAAAAAAATAAAAAAAAAATAAAAAAACGAAAAAAAAAATGAATTTTTTTGAAAAAGCTAAAAAAGAGTTTTAGAATTGATAGATATCCCTTCTTAAGTTCTATGATAGCAATCGCTAACTTAATCATATAATTCCTTGCAAGCATGTCTTTAAAAGTATAGCCGGATTCTCAACTTGAAATTATTGTTTTTTGAAGAAGATAGCATTTGATGAAATTGAGCACATATACTTTATAGCATAGATGATGCAATCCAACAAAATCTACCTTGTGAGTTATTTTTGGCCTTATAGGGAAAACATTTATAAATCCCTCTTCTTTTCTTGTGTGATTTACTCTCTTTATGCATATTATCTCTCAGAATTGTGATGGTTATCTATTTCTTGAGACCCTTATAAGATTTTTTAGTTCATTACTTGTGAAGATCATATGATGGAGAACTTATTTTTATAAGCCCTATTATTCCCTATCTACCTTTACATTATTCCTTCTTTTTGATAACCAATTCTAGCCCGAAACCTTTTATTTTTAACTCCACAAAAATTATTCCCTAGCCGAGATAAGCTTGACCCTATCCGGGAATTAGGACTTAGATTGGAGAGGTGAGTTTTGTGGTGTGTTAAAAAGAGAGGAGTTGCTTATATTTTGCTTTAATTGAAGGGTATTTGGGAAGGGTAGATTGGAAGTCTCTTGTTTTTTTTACATGTAATAAGAAAGATCTCTTGATGAAAAAAAAATGCACAAAATAAAGTATTTGATGGAAGTAAAAAAGAGGAGAAAGAATGTATACGTCGGCTCGTTAACGACCCTGGTGTGGGTTCGTTAACGAGGTAGCGAGGTGAAAAAAAAAGAGAGAGAAGGAGAATGATAAAAGGAGGTGAAGAGTTGAAGTGCATTGTATTTATAGATAATATCAGAGATTCTTTTATTTTGTTATGAGACTTTCTAGGATGATAAAGGGTAAGTAAAATGAGTGTGCATAAAGAGAATGAGTTTGGTATAATCTTTTATGAGAGTTTTTGTAATGTGTGAGTTTTTAGGAGTCCTTGATTCCCGGATATTATTAGCATCACATGACCAAAATATTTCCACTCCCTATTTGTCTTTACCAAGCCCCATTACAACCCGGCCGAATGGAAGCTTCTATGAAGTTTTTATTGAGCCCCGTAAGTTCTCTTGATGATTTTTGCTTGTTTTGACAAATCTTGGGTGGAGAGTATTGGCGATATAAGTTCCAATTTCTATGAGTTTTTGTATATAAGATGAGTTGAGAGATTGAATTTATAAGCCTAAACACTTGAGAGTCGAGTGAAACACAATATCCCGTGTAAGGTTGGATTGTATTATCTTATGTCTATTTAAGTGCATATATGTGTGAGGATGTTAATAATCTTTTGCTATATTTTTCTCATGTGTAGATGTTGCTTTTTAGAAGATGGCTATGTCTTGATGAGTATGTTTGTTTTGGTTTTGATTGATGTCTTGTTTATTGCTTGAGGACAAGCAAGTCTAAGTATGGGGTATTTTGATGTTCGCATTTCTAGTAGGTTTTCTTTGCTTATTAGGTTTAGTTTTGTTAAGTTTAGGTTTAGTTTTGAGTGTTTTTAGATAGTTTTGCATATTTCTATGAAAAGAGTGGAAGCTACGCTATTTTGTGTATTTTGTAGGTTTTAGCAAGGAAAAGAGCTATATGGAGCTGAATTTGGAGCATTACAGTGAAAGACGGAGGAGTACAAGATTGAAGAAGTCAGAGCTCAAGATTACGAGAGGAAGTGTGAAAGAAAACAAAGCCCAGGCTCGTTAACGAGGCTGTGAGGGCTCGTTAACGAGGCCACGAAGGAGAAGATTTGAAGTTTTGATTTTATAATTCAACGATCCTGAGCGGGAATTTATTTCCGTGTCGGTTGAGTATCTTTTTAGAATCTTTTGGGGTTATTAGAATATGCATTTTAGGTTTTATTATCCTTTTAGATTTTATTTCTATCTTTTAGGGTTTGTTTCTATCTTTTTAGGAAAGTTTATATCTTTTAGCCTTTTTAGTTTTTAGCTTTTTAGTATAAATACCCTTCTATCTAGCATAGAAAAGGGGAGGATTTTAGAAGAGAATTTTTAGAGTAGAGAGAATTTCGAATGACCGAGAGAGAGAGAGAAGTCGGATCGGAGTTGTGATCGAGGAGGCTCGGTAGACGACAGTCACCGGGATCGTTAGTCGTGATTTTGATTTGGTATTTTGATGTTTTCGGTTTTTTCTGAATCTATGTAAGACGATATTTTCTTAATTTGAGTTTTGTTTTGTTTGTTTTCAATGTTTCCTTTGATTGAAATTATTAGTTTCTTAGTTATGAGTAGTGAGTAGTTTTCTTTTCTAGGATCGGGGTTAAGCCCGACATAGTTGAGCATGTTTGATGAGTAAGATTGAGTGTTGAATGCCTTTTATCTTTTATTTGAGATTGTTTGTTGTGCTTGTACCAAAACGAAAGTTGAGGTAATTTGAGTTTTTAACTTGATTGAAAGAGAAAGTTAGTAACTTGAAGGTTGATATTGTTTGAATACGAAAGTTTCAAGCTTTACATCCAAAACAAGCAATTAAGTGAATTAGGATACGAAACTTTGTTAATTTACTTGGTAAGTCAATGAAAGTTGATGACTCTATCTGTTTAAAGGCATGATCCTATCTTCTTACGAGTTTTTATGCTTGGCTATGTTGTGGTGTCCCTAGTCCTAGATCTTTGTTTTATTTTAATTATTTCTAGTGAATTTTCGTTGTTGAGTACTTGCCTCGGTACCGAATTTAATTAGAATTTAATTAGGTCGTTATTTGAAGTGTTTTTATGTTCGGTGGTTCGTTAACGACCCTGACAACGTCGTTAACGAGGCTACTTGTGAGTGTTTTTATTTGTTTTGTTTGCTTTTTAGTACATTGATAAACGAACAACCTTGCTTCCTGTGGAACGATCCTGACCTCCCTATACACAGCGGGGTCTTGATTATAAATTTATTTGTTGTCAAGAAACCCTATCAACAGTCGTACCACTCGACATATTATAGAGAGATGTTATGGTCAAAACCCGTATCCCTAATCCTAATTTAATCCATTACAAATCTCGAAAAGAGATTGAAACAAGCAAGACAACAATAAACGGACCTAAGTTCATTTCTAGTATACGGATAGTAATAACGATAATAAAATGTCGTTATTTGTAACAATAGATATATCTTATGTTCTTTTATTTAAGCAAAATAAGTTTGTTCCCAACGTAGAGAAGATTTAAGGGAAACAATATATTGAAAAGGTTACAAGGAGAATATCAACTTGTCATGAATTTCTTTCGTATGTTTACGAACTTGGAAATTAGAATGACTTAGTGACGTTCGTACGCTTCGACCTAGTTAATCGAAAAGATAACGAACGAATATATATTAAAATCCTTATTTTAGTTATTCAAAATAATCCTTTTTCCTTATTTTCCTCATCTAGGAGAAAGGATGTCAATCTAAATTATTTGGTTAAATAATTTAAGTAGGACACAAATAATAATAATAATCCTTTATTATTATTTTTTCAAGGTGATGTTTTTGAAAATCATTAAAATATTTACTTTAATATAACATGCAAGGAAGTATTTTATCAAATGGAAAATCCTTTCTAAAACACATGCAAAATATATTTAAATGGACTAAAAATATTGTTTGTATGAATCTCATTATTTTTAAGGCCACTTTTATTTTATTCCAAAAGCTTATATGAAATGATAATTTTAACATGCAAGTAAGTTTTAACACCATTAAGAGTCCTTTTTCTAACCACAAGTATTTTTATGCATTTTTACTAAAATAATAATATTTTCATGACCAAGATTATTTATAGAAGTCATAATTAATTTATTACAAAAATTATAGTAAGGTCTAAAAAGACATGCATGTGTGAATTATCTCATAAAAACTCTTTTTATTTCCACATGCATAACTTATTATGTTATTTAAATAACTTGTGCTTGTGAAAAACCTTTTTACCAAGAAGACCATAACAAAAAAATTTGCATGCTTGGCCGTTGGATCCCGATGCCACTTTTTGGGTTAGAGCTCCAGAGGTGGAGTGTCTAGCCAGAACCTCGGCGACGAGGATAAATAAGTATGGCGATAGGGAATCTCCCTGCCTAAGGCCCCATTGAGGGTAGAATTGTTCTGGCGGTCCGTTGTTGACAAGGACTAAGAAGGATACCGTGTCAACACATTCTCGAATCCAACCCAAGATCATTGAAACCGAATTTGTGGAGTATCTCAGCTAGGAATTCCCAGCTGATCCGATCATAGGCTTTTTCCATGTCGAGTTTGATTGCGATCCACCCCTCCTTCCCTCGTTTGTTACGGAAGGAGTGGAAGATTTCATGCGGGATGAGTGTGTTGTCGTGGATACTCCTGTTCTGGATGAAAGCCCCCTTCATCGGTTGGATAAGTTTATTTAGTACTCTTTTAAGGCGGTTTGTTAAGATTTTCAAGATTATTTTATAGATTGTATTGCATAGGCTAATTGGCGTATAATGATTGGTTGAGTTGGGGTTTTCACATTTGGTTAGCAGAGTTATAAATGTATGGTTTATTTGTTTCAGAATTTTCCTTGTGTGAAAGAAGCTTTTAATAGCTTTGGTCACGTCCGGGCCAACGATATGCCAATACTGTTTATAGAAGCTTGCTAGCATTCCATCCGGACCGGGAGATTTATCATCCCCGATGTCAAATATAGCGTTCTTTATTTCAATGTTCGTTACCGGTTTTGTGATTTCCGTGTTGTCTTCTTCGGTTACTTCTTTTTGGATGGTTTGGGTCATGCTTTGGAGTTTTCTACGGTTTATTTCTAATGCCCGGAATTGGTTTTGGAAGTCCCGTTGATTTCTGTTTTAATTTTTTCTAGTCCGGTGATTTGCGTTCCCTCTGATGTACGAATTTATTTGATATTGGTTCTATTTCTTCTGCCGCTTGCAATCCGGTGGAAGTATTCCGTGTTTTTGTCATTTAGTTTTATGTGGGTGTTTTTGGCCCTTTGTTTCTAATAGGAGTTGTGAAAGTTGATTAGGCACGACCGTTTCTTGGCCAATCTTTCATGCTTTTAGATTAGTTGCACATTTTTATGTTCTATGATTTGTTTCAGAATTTGAAGCAGATCTTCGTCAAGTTTTTTATTTGTTCGAAGATGTTTCCAAAAGTATGCTTATTCCATGCTTTTGCTTTAATTTTAAGGAGTTTCGTTTTTTTGGTGAGATTAAACATATGTGATCCACCAGCGTTGTAACGCCAGGCTTGTTTGATGACGTTTTGGAAATCTTTTCTAGAAGTCCACATCATTTCAAATTTGAATGTTGTTCTTTGAATGGTACTCCTGTTGGGAGATAACCCGAAATAGGGCAGTGATCGGAGGTTGAGAAGGCGTGGTTTTTCGTCGCTATGGACATGTAACATTGAATAATTTGGTTACTAACTAAGGTGCGGTCTAATTTCTCAAACGTAGTATCTTCGAGATGTTTGGATCTTCTCCAAGTAAATTTGTTTCCTAATGTTTGAATATCGCAAACATCGCAATCATTTTTAAATTTAATGAGTCGTTCAAACCTAGAATGGTTGGGCTTGCACCCCCTTGTTTTTCATCGGGGTGTTGGATTTCATTAAGGTCTCCCATAATGATGCATGGAAGGTCACAATTATGGACAAACTCTTTGAGCTTCATCCATAACTTATCCTTTTCTTGTTCCCTTGGCGGATCATAGGCAAAAATAATAATCAATTCGTTGTTACTTTCCAGGTTTGTATAATGGAAGCCAATGAAGTGTTCGTCTTTGTGGAAAGTTTGGATCCTTTCATTCGAGAGTTGTGCCTCCTTCCAGAGGACACAGATCCCTCCAGCGAATCCGTTTGCCGGAATAAACTCAATGGAGTCAAAACCAGCTTTTTGCCAGGATTTACATTCTGGGGGAGGGGCTTTTGTTTCAACTAGCGATATTTATATTCAAGGTGGCATAAAGCACTAACCTTGGTCTAGAAAGTCCTACGCTGTAATATCCCTCATTTTCTTATAAAGGGTAAAAATGTAATTTTACATTTCCCATTAATATAATAATTTGTATATTTTATTTCTTAAATTTATAATGTTATAACATTTTAACTGTTATAAGTTGTTTATAAGACCATATTTAAATGTTACAAAAATTATTCCTCATATTATAAATATTAATTATAAACCATAAGAATTATGGTTTTACTATAATATGATAAAATGTAGCCAATAATAATACGTGTCTTATTTATTTAAAGTATAAAAAAATAGTTATAAGTAATAAAGCTTATGTAGAAATATTCTAAAATTCTTTTAAAAATATATTTTAAGTTAAAGTTTAAAGAAATAAATTATAATTTTTTTTGGATAAGTATAGTTTTGGAAAAATATTATTTATCTTTATATAAATTATTTTACAAATAAGTATTATCTTCTATGAGTATAATTTGATTTAAAACAAAAAGGAATTAAAATAAAAAATGGCGTACGCCATTTTCGGAGGTCGAACCCGCAACCTAAACACAACCCACATAAGAACCCTCTAGCCAAGCGGGCTATTGTAGCTATCGAAGAAGTAGAGAGCTAGTTTATGTTTAACCCTTCATGGGTCAGTTTAGTCATCTTCAACCTCCAGTAACGATGTTCCAATGTCTGATTTATTTTGATCTTATCAGTACTAATGACGAACATGTCGGATTGGGAATCTAATCGATTCGTTGTTTGGGAGTTACCCGAATTCAATTATAGGGGTTGTAACTTGGATTGTAAATTTAGGGATTTGAAGGGTTTCAATCCCACTATAAATGGGACTCTCTGATTCACATCCCTCCACACCAAATCTCAAAGCTTTTCCTCTCAAATACACTGTCTTGACTAGTTCAAATTGTCCGTCGGTGAACCACCACCAGTTTCGTTCGCTTCCACCGTTGAATCGAGTCAAAGGCCACCTATAAATCGGGATTCTCGTCGACTCCGGCAACCAATCCCGACGCTGAGGCTAGCCGTGGACTCCTTGTGACGCTGCAATTCCAACGAGTCCGGTTTCACGCTGAGGCTAGCCACTATCTTTCCGGTAACCCTTTTTCATGCCTCTGTCCTGTACATGATAGGGGTTGCTGTATAAATGACAGGAAGGCTCCTGTTTAATCAGAGAAGAAGATACAAGTTACAACAAGGAAAAAAAATTGGGAATTCGGTTATATCTATTATTATATAAAAGTCGCAAAAATCTGCAATCTTAACCGTTAATTTTATAAGAAAAAATTGCCTCATTATCTCCTAATCATGTCCGTCTCTTTCCCTGCCTCCTTTCGTCGGCTTTTTCGAACGCCCACCTCCTGCTATCTCTTTCACCGCCTCTCCCCCACTTGGTTTTTGATCTCATCCTTTTCCCTGTAAAACATGGTAATCTGCTGCTAAACCCTGTAACAATTTCGCCAATCGCGTTCTCTTTTGTCTCATCTTTTCTCCATCAAACACCTTAAGCAACCTAATTGCACCGACACCGTAATCCTTGTACCGACACCGTAATCTGGCATAATCCGGTACCGACACCGTAATACGAAATAATCCGGTGCAAATTTACGGGGTTAGGCTAACCCCCTTCTCAATCGCCGTTCCGATTCACCTACTAGGTTCATCGCTTTTCCGATTCACTGTTCCGGCGTGTTTACGGCTTAGAGTAGGTCTCGATTGGGCTCTTCCTTGCTTCCATACTCTAACTCCGTATTCTTCAATTCGAGCCTTCTCTTGGTAATTTCGAACCTTTCATGTTTTCAATTTAGGGTTCAATTTTTGTGCTTTATTTTCATGGTCTGGTGCTTAATTTCATGGCCAAACTTAGTTTCCATTCACTGTGATTGTTCTTCCCCGTTAGCATATCTAGAGGTCTATGAGTTGGGGCTTTGTGTAATTATTGCTTCTTTTGAAATCTTTAACCTGCCTATTTTAAGCTTTAAGATTTGGAAGGATGTGTTTGGCCAATATAACAGGGTTAAAAACAATTACTGCCATCAAGAGGGAAGGAATTTGCTTATCTGTTTATGTGCACAGATTTACAATCAACTCTCTTTCTCGTATTGCTCCTTTAAACTTCTTAGAAGCCAACCTTTTTAGGCTGATTGAGATTAACCCTTTTCTGAGATATTTTTTGGCCTTAGTGAGGCACGTTTATTCCACAACATCAGTAAAACAAATCAACCACAATCTGATTAATAAATGCTTTTGGGGGAGATCTTCTCTTACATCAAAATCTCTGTTTGTTTCAGCTTTTGAATCTAATTTATTGTGGTTTTTATTTCAATTACTGTGTTTCCTTCTTCTACTACTTGAGCTTTTGTGTCATTATGTGCCATATGAAATTTTTAGTGAACTCAAGGTGTTTGATTAAATGCCTGAAAGAGATTTAGTTCAAGCTAAATTAATAGCTATTTTATTCTGATATCAGAAATTTAATCTTGTGGAACATTAAATCAGTATGCCAAGACTCAGGTTTTTAGCCAAAGTTTTGCATTGTTAAATGTCTTGTAATCTCCATGGTTTATGGTCCTGGAAACGTTAAAAAAAAATGATGAGTAGTAGAAGCAAACTAAACCAATACATAAATTCATTCTTTATTGTTCACATACATCAACTAATTATAATTTTGATGGATAATTGTGAACTTCCCGTTCAAGGAATAGGAACTTCTTACTCTTCTGCTCAATTGGTGAATGAGTATTGATTTTTTTTGGCTCAATTAGTACAAATTATTAATCTACATAGTGATAGATATCTGATCGCTCACGAATGCGAGGGTCTAGAGATACAATTTATAACCCGACCCCGTTGTAGCACGTGGTGGGTGTCGAACGCTCGAGAAATCTACTCGATTGAGGTGCCTAAACACTAGAAAGCTGGAAAGGAGAACTTAAAACAAAGGAAAACAAAGAGAACAGTCGGGACCGACACAAGTGTCACGTAGGGCCCGATGTTGGCGACAAAGAAGGAAGTCGGGACCGACGTAGAGCAAGTCGGGCCCGATGTAGCTGGTTTTGTCGTACTCAAAGATTGAAAGTAGATCTTGGGCTTTTGGGTTCCTTCTCTAGTAGATTAAGGCTTTTCCACCCCAATTCAAGCAATAAGTGATGATCGGAATAGGATCGAGGTGCTTTCGCCCTCGTTCCAACCACTTCTACACATCGATCATTGGGGAAATCCCCTTCGAAGCAAGGTCTTGAGATGGACAAATGTTCACTTTCGTTACTTTGCCAATCACAAGCCTTGATTCCTTACTTTCATAAGGAATTGTAGCTCTATGTAGAGTGGGTTCCTAGATCAAGCACTCAAGGCTTATGGAATTGGGGTTTCTATCCCAACCTAGCTAGAGTTTTCCCCCATAACCCAAGATCAAGGAGATCTACTCCATATGGCAAACAAAGAAAGCAAACAAATCACAAAGCAAAGCAATCAACATCATCAATCTCAAACCAAAGTCAAATTTCATTCACAAATCAAAAGCAATCCACAAACTCCAATCCAAGGTTTCCAAATCCACAAAATCAAAACAAGGCAAAGCTAATCTATCAACCAAACCTATCAAATCTCCTTCTCCTATGCCGATTCCCTCTCTTCTCCTTCTCCTCTTCTTCATCCTTGCTCTCCAAGTATCCTCTTGAGAGTTTTTGAGAGTTGGTCCCCTCTAAGTGTGTGGGAACCTCCTCCAATTAGAAGATAAGAGAGCCTTTATAGATGAGGGGCAAAAGTGGTAGTTTACAATTTCGTGCCTTGGAGCCCAATCCAGCCAGCGACCGACTCGGACCGACACGGAGCACCTCGGGCCCGACTTACTGGACAAGTCGGTCCGAGGTCGAAAAATCATCTCGGGTTCGGCGTTGGTTCCAACTCGATCCGGACCTCGTTCCACCTTCTTTTTGTTGGCTTTTCTCTTGTTCTTCTTCATGGCTTGCTCCTCTCTTTCCCTCTTAAGCTCGGGCCTTGCTCCATGTTCCGATTCTCCTTTAAAACGACCCTTGATCCATGCCAAAACACCTACAAAACACAAAAAACGCGCATAGTCTCCGAATCTCATAGAAATACGGGAACTAAGCTAAAAAGGAACAAAACACACAAGAAAAGGGGAAAAAGAAACATATTTACAAAGGAAATCATATATAAAACACCACCAAATAAAGAGACATCAAAATACCCCATACTTAAACTTGCTTGTCCTCAAGCAATAACAATGTAAGCAAGACCGAAACATAATCTTCAAGTAAAGCCTCGTATGAAAACACATTTAAGCACAAGTGATCGATATTCAAGCAAGATTACATCATCACACATGATTAAGTGTTCCAAGGAATAGAGTCAATGCAACTAAGCCTCACTTTAGGGATATGTGAATGTGTATCACTCATCATGTGTATGGGTATAGCAATGAACACTCAAGCTCAAAAATCATGCAAGTAAGGACTTTACTATTGAAGCTAATATCACCAAATCCTCCACCTAGAGATGCCTAATACAAAGTACACAAAGAATTCGAACTTGGCTCAATGGAGGTCCTCAAAGAGGTTCCATTCGGCCGGGTTGTAATGGGGCTTTTGGTATTTCTCAAGGTGGGAATTATTTGGTCTTGTGGTGCTTACAATGGGGATTGAACAACCTAAACTCTCACCAACTTCACCAAAATTCCACAATCAATTTCACACTCATCCAAAAGACTTAACATTTTTCCTCTCAACCCAAAATTTCACTTAACATTCCACTTCATCTTTGCTCTTAGGCTTTTTGTTGGATTTTCCACACTTTCTACACTGGACAGACTTTCTTATGACATCGGGCCCGATGTGGTGTGTAACTCGGTCGGACCCTTTTTCTTCACTTAAGCTCTTTACCTTCATTCCACTTTACATTTCCAACATTTTCTTTCTTTCTTTCTTTCTTCTTCTTCATTTTCTTTTTGCACAACAAAGATGCACTACCCACATGATTCATAACACCATTCTTTGCCCTTAAACCAAAGAGAATCTCAACTCTTCAAATACAATCCAAACCTCTCTTCTAAAGTCCAATCCCATAAGGGTCAAGTCATATAAGGCTAGGAATAATATTTTTGAGGAGTTTCAAACAAAGTCCTAGGATAAAACGGGGCTACAAACAAAGGATTCACTTCATGGTAGGATATGGAACATTTATGTGACTAAAAGAACAAAGTTCAAAATCAATGTGACATTGCTAGGACAAATCTCATGACGGTCTTGGAAAATAGATAAACACCGCAATAACAAGTTTTACTAAGCATGCATGAGCTAATCACACCAGAAACATGAGGGATATGCAAATATGAACAAGCATCCCTAAAATGGCCAAAAATCAATCTCACAAGGGTCACTCATACTTAGTTGCATAAGAACTCATCCTAGAACTCACATGTTCAATAAAACAAGCAAAATATCATGATCACATCAAAAGCAACATCTTTTTAGAGGCTAAACCATCCAAAAATATGCAAAGGAATTTACATGCTCACATCATCATTATCTTACATTTGGACATCTAAGATGGGAATTTCTAGTCCAAAAACTACAAAACACAAAATCTTTTTGTTGTTTTCAACACAATTTTTCAAATTTTTATGGATTTTTGCAAAAATTTATCTATACAAAACCAAAAACAAAGACTCATCCATTCAAAACCAAATCAATCATCCATGTCATTCATCAAACCACAAACCAAGAAACAAACATCCCAAACACAAACTAGAAACCGAAAACCAAATATCCTCAAAATAACAAACACACATAAGCAAGTGAAATCATGAGCACACTTACCCCCACCCCATACTTAAAATTTTGATGTCCCCATCAAACAAGGAAACCAAAACTTAAAAGCAAGAGAGAAGAGTACAAAGAGCTCACAATTTCTTTATTCTTCAATGGCATGTCTAGAATCACTCGAAGGGGTTGTCACGCCTATATCCTCTTTGGAGTCTCGCTTGCCGCTCCCTCTCGTACACTTGCTCTTGGTAGAAGTCTTGTGGTGGTGGTTGGAGTTGAGGATCCGGGCGCGTCCATTGGTCCTCACGGGAAGTGAAGTTCCCGCTCATCCATGTGTTGAAGCTATCTTGGACCCGCCACCTTTGGTCCTCCACCTCTCTAAGCTCATCCACCTCTCGCTTAGTGTAGCCGAGAACTCGGTTCATCTCTTCTTGGCTAGCTTGGAAAGCACCTTGTTGTTGAAGCAATTGTTGTTGTTGTTGGTACATGTATTGTTGTTGAAGATTCACTTGATGGACCTCTTGAAGAACATTCTCTTGTTGAAGTTGAAGATGGGTCATTTGGTTGGCCAAGAAGGACATGTACACCGTTTGTTGTCGCTCGGGAAACACCATTCCCGGACCATACCATTGGGCGTAGCCTTCATAACCGCCACCTTGAGCTTGTTCTTGCCTTGCACCACTCCCCTCTCCATGCTCATAGTGCCTGGGGACGTCATCACCATAGAAGGCACCGGACCGACTTTGATGGAAGTCGGGCCCGATGCCATGTGTACCTCGGTCCGCCAATGTTGGAGCTTGGTGCGTGGCTCGGAGGTTGGCCATCAAGCCTTGGAAGCGCTCATCTTCTTCATTTTGCTCTTGATCGACGTCCATGTCTTCCCCACGAGGTGCAAACACAAAGTTATCTTGGTCGAAATCCGGTGAAGATGGAGGGGAGGTAAACCGAATGTGTTGAGGTTGTTGTCGCCGCCCCTCTCTTGCACCTTCGGGGTCACCAAATGAGTGTGGCTTGCCGGCCCACACTTGGTACCAATTGTGATACCGAGAAAGATCATAGAGGTTGGGCACCAACCGGATGGACACACCATCATAGCTCGAGTGAGGGGCCAAAGAAGTCATGTAAAGCTTCTCCTTGATGATGTTGGCCTTCTTGAAATACTTCATGTTCATATACTCAACACCATTCGGAGCCGGAGAATACTTGTTAAGGTCGACTCCTAGACGCACGGCTAGCCTTGCTATCATCCCGCCGAAGTAGATCCAAGAGGAGCTTTGGAAGTCTCGCACCATCTTGACCCACTCCCATGCAAGGTTCATGGGCTTCTCGGTGTGGAAGAGCATCTCATGTAGCAACATAATCTCTTCCTTCATCGGCTTGTTCAACTCATGACGAGCATAGATTGCACATCCCAACACTCGCACCATGACCCGAAAAAGAGGGCTAGCAATCTCGGTTGTGGTGGCGCCCTTTCTCATCTCGCTCTTCCCGGCCACATGCCACCACACTTGGTTCACCTTCTTGTTGTCGACGTCAGTCTCTTCTTTTGGACATGGAAACCCGAAGTAGGTAGCCAAGTCCCTAAGAGAGAGATTGTGGTCCTCATTGCCCAATTGGAAGGTGATCGCCCCTTCCGCATCCTCCATATTATCATAAGTGCATTCAAAAGTGGCCATGAATTCCGAGGTGAGGGCGGGATAGTGGGTGTTGTCCCACCTTAGCATCCCATTGAGACCGATGTGGGAGTAGCACCTTGGAAGAGCTTGATCCATGTCCATCTTCTTCAGGGTTTCCCAATCAAGCCACCTTGTGTGATACTCAAGCGCCATATACCTTGCATAACTCTCAACTTGCTCATCATCCTCCAAGTAAACATCATCCAACTTTGGCTCTTTTCTTGACTTCTTGGACTTCTTCTTCGGTATTTCCGCATGAGATGATGAAGCTCTAGTCTCCATGGTACCTACACACATCCAACCAAACAAAAGGGTCCAAGATAAACTCCATACAACTCAACAAAAGCACTCATCAACACACATCAACACATTAACACAAGGGGAACCCCATACTTGGTCTCTAAACACACATGCATCACAATCCAACATGAATCATCATGGATATCTTCTAACAATGGCTAAGCAAATGATCATACTACATCATGTTTAATCTATAGCCAACAATGAAACACATGAATCCACATGATATCACAAGAAGAGAGCAAAAGCAACATGGATCGACTTCCAACCTATGTCGGGCCCGACACATCCTCAACCTCGGTCCGACTTGATGGACCGACTTCCACAACTCGGGCCCGACTTACCTGGGCACGTCGATCTCAACCTAGTTCATGCTTCGACTCTAACCTCAAATCAACCCAAATCACTCTATCATGCACTTAAATTTCAAATTCAACCATCAAACATCCCTAATCGAAGTTCTAAATGGATCCAAGCATGCATAAACAACTTTGAAGCTCAATTTCACAAATCATGCAAATCCACCATTGATGCTCAAGCTCAAACTCTCAATCAAACATGGCATTACTCAATCTATGCAATGAAAGCACAAAATCTCCAAGGAAATAGGTAGAGATCGAGTAACACATACCGAATTTGAAGAGTATTGGACTTTTAAACAAACAATCTACTTAGAATTCAAACTTTCTCAACCTAGATCGAGATGGGGGATGAAGAACGAGATTGAACTCGAAATTTCTCTTTGAAATCGGGCTAGGGAGGCCTTTTTGTGATTGGATCGAGATGAAGAAAGGGAGAGATGTGTGGATCGAGTACGGTGAGAGGGGGGCCGATTTTGAGAGTGTGAGGGAGATAGGTTGTATTTTGGGAATGGTGGTTAATATGAAGATGGTAGGTAGGTGGGGGATGGCATTTAATGGGGGAAAGGGACAAATTAGGTCAAAGGGCAAAAATGGCATTCCACCCAGTCCGATCGGGTCGGACCGACGTCGTGGACCGACGTCCCTGTGTCGGGCCCGACTTACCTGGGCTCGATGTGGGGTGTTCGGGTCACCAATTTTACTCCATCCTCTTGCAACTTCTTTCTCCATATTTCCATTTATTTTCACCTCAAATCCTACACAACCTTGAAGAATACACAACACCAAAAATCCACAAAACACTAGATAGAGATTGGTTAGAGAAAAGCTATGCTAAACTAAGAAAAATCAAACTAAAATTACGAAAAGAAAGCTACTAGCTCGAGTTGCCTCCCGAGAAGCGCTCGTTTAGAGTCACTAGCTTGACTTCCTAACCTCAATCTCATGGTGGGTGAAACACGGTGAATTGCTCGCCATTGTTGTGCCCATTCCCATTGCCCTCATACCCATAAAACCACCAACGATGGTCTATATAGGCATGGCTCTCCAATCTCGGGCCTCTCTCATCATACTCCTCCAACGAATGAGATTTCTCCTCCTTACTTGCTCCATCATGTTCCTCTTTTCCTACACCAAAGTTATCCAAAGAATTCCTAGGAGATTCTACCAATTCATCTTTCAAGTCACTAAGGCAAATGTAGGAGTCTCCTAAGTCATCTTTCAAATCACTTAAACAAATGTAGGAACCAAAAGTGTGGAAAGAATTGTGGTCATCACCAACATCAAAAGGATATAAGTAAGGATACTCTTCATTTCTCCTTGGGCTAGCATTGATCCTTGACTCATCTTGTTCCTCAACTTGCTCCAACAACTCCCTTGCTTGTATTTTTTTATTGAACCCTTCATCACTTCTCAACACATTGACCTCTCTAGCAACTTCCACTTCTTCTCTTTTTCTCTTAGCACTCTCTTCAAGTTTGAGGATAGCCAAGGCGTCCGGCTCATTCAAAGCCTTGTTGAAGTGAAAATCGACCTTTTCTTCACCAATCTCAAATGAAACTTTGCCGTTTTTGACATCAAACCTTGCCCCCGTCGTAGCTAAGAATGGTCTTCCTAAGATTATTGGGACCAAGGGGTCCTCGTGCATGCCCAAGATCACGAAATCATCGGGAACAAAGTACTTTCCAACTCGCACCGGCACGTCACCCAATATTACCTTAGCCTTGATGATGGAACCGTCGGCCATAGTTAGGGACATATCGGCCGGCTCAATTTCACCTAAATTTGCCCTTCTCCAAATACTAGCGGGCATCACCGAAACACTTACCCCAAGGTCACATAAGGCTTGGAATTTTTGAGACCCCACACCAATAGTGATAGCAAACCGACCGGGATCTCCTAGCTTTTGCGGTAACTCCAAGGTCTTGACCTCATCTTGCATTTCTACAATCGACCTCTTCTTGCTCAAAATCTCCTTTAAAAACTTCGCATAGGATGGCATCTCGCTCAATGCATCGGTGAACGGGATAGAGATGTTCAAACCTTGCAAAAGCTTGAGAAACCTCTTGAACTTGTTCTCAACAACATCTTTCGGCTTCTTTGAGGGATATGGAAGAGTTGTTGCACCTTGAATCTTGCTTGGATCAACCTCCTTGGACTTCCCCACTTCACTTGCAACATTTCCTGGTTGGACCGACTTAGGCACCACGTCGGGCCCGATGTCTTGTATCACGGTCCTGGGGCAGAGCTGAGGCAGAATAGTTGGATCGACATCTGGGTACGTCGGGCCCGACTCACTCTCAACCTCGGTCCGGGGTAGAGGAGTTGATCTTCTTGTTGGGTCGACTTCAGGGAACGTCGAACCCGACTCGCTGGGTAAGTCGGTCCGGCTCTCTTCATTCTTCTTAGGCATGTGTGGCTCGGGTAGGTTTCGGCCACTTCTCAATCCAATTGCCCGGACTTCATTTTGATTGTTTTGAGCTCGGGGGTTCTCCTCGGGTCGGCCCGGAAGTCTCCCATTCTCTCTCGGGGCTTGAGTTGCAATTTGGGCAAATTGATTGTCGACTTGCCTCCTCCATGCACCAAACTCATTGAATTGGGTCCTCATTTCCTTGAACCCATCCCTCATCTCTTGAGCCAATGATTGTAGCTCATTGAATCCCGGTGGCCTATATGGTGGTGGTTGCGGCACCCTTGGCTCGTTTTGGTTGAAGTTGTTGTTGTAGCCTTGAGCTTGACCGTTGTTCCACCGACCATTACCACCATTGTTGAAGTTGCCTCTTCCACCGAAATTTCCTCGAACATAGTTTGCCTCCTCAATTTGCTCGGCCAAGCGCACTTGGCTCTCATTCGGACAAACTTGTGTAGCATGTGCAAAGGATCCACACCCCTCACAAGCTCTAGCATTTTGCTTGTAGTAGTGGACTTGCCTCTTAAGCTTGCTCACTTCACCTTCAAGGAATTGGAGCTTCACATCCTTGTCAATGTCTTCTCCCCTTGGATCATATAACTTCCTTGCACCTTCACCTTGAACTTTCACCTCTTTGCTAGCTTGACTCACCCCTTTACATGGCCTCATAATCGGATAGCTTGTCAAGTAGCTCCCAAGCTTAATCCGGTATCAAGTCTATGAACCCACAATCGGTGTGGAGATTAAGCTTGTCCTTCGTTGCCGGATTGATGCCTTGGAAAAAGATGTCTTGGAGCACATATGGTTGTTGGCCATGAGTAGGACATTGGCGCAACATCTCCTTGAAACGGTCCCATGCTTCGAAGAGAGGCTCATTCGGACCTTGTTGAAAGCTTGCAATTTTCCTTCTTAGCTCGGTTGTCTTTGAGGGCGGGAAGAACTTCATCAAGAAAGCATCATGGAGTGCCTTCCAAGTTGTGATCGACCTAGGGGCTTGGCTCTCGAGCCAATGTGTGGCCTTGCCCCCAAGTGACCACTTGAACGCATTTAGAAGCACATACTCCAACGTCTCCTCGCCGGTAGAGATCGTCTCACACATGTCCACAAAGCGTTTGACGTGCTCTATGGGACACTCATGTGGACGTCCCTCGAATTGATCATGCTTGATGAGGGAGATGAATTGCGTCTTGATCTCAAAATTCTTGGCAACCTCGGGAAGCACAATAACCGGTTCGGGTACCCTCAACTCCGGATGCATGTATTGGCGTGCATTCCGGGGTAGAGCGTTGAGTTGAGCCTCGGCCCTCATCCGTTGCTCCCGTTCTCTTCTTGCCACCGCCTCTTGATTGTCCTTCTCAAGTTGCAATCTAGCCATTTCGGCCCTAAGTCGAGCCAACTCCTCATCACCATGGACAGCTTGATTCTCCATCCTTTTCCTTCTTCGAGCTTCTTTGAGAATACTTTCCGGATCACTCACAAACTCAAGTTCAAGTGTTCCTCGGGAGGAACGAGCTCGCATACACCTACAAAACAAAGACACAAACCAAAACAAATCAAAAACAAACAAAGGGTTTGGGCTATTCCCTCACCCAAATCACTACAAAAACACAAGAAACTCACCAAATTGGCACTCAATGCACTTAGAATTCCCCGGCAACGACGCCAATCTTTTGATCGCTCACGAATGCGAGGGTCTAGAGATACAATTTATAACCCGACCCCGTTGTAGCACGTGGTGGGTGTCGAACGCTCGGGAAATCTACTCGATTGAGGTGCCTAAACACTAGAAAGCTGGAAAGGAGAACTTACAACAAAGGAAAATAAAGAGAACAGTCGGGACTGACACAAGTGTCACGTCGGGCCCGATGTTGGCGACAAAGAAGGAAGTCGGGACCGACGTAGAGCAAGTCGGGCCCGATGTAGCTGGTTTTGTCGTACTCAAAGATTGAAAGTAGATCTTGGGCTTTTGGGTTCCTTAAGGCTTTTCCACCCCAATTCAAGCAATAAGTGATGATCGGAATAGGATCGAGGTGCTTTCGCCCTCGTTCTAACCACTTCTACACATCGATCATTGTGGAAATCCCCTTCGAAGCAAGGTCTTGAGATGGACAAATGTTCACTTTCGTTACTTTGCCAATCACAAGCCTTGATTCCTTACTTTCATAGCTCTATGTAGAGTGGGTTCCTAGATCAAGCACTCAAGGCTTATGGAATTGGGGTTTCTAGCCCAACCTAGCTAGAGTTTTCCCCCATAACCCAAGATCAAGGAGATCTACTCCATATGGCAAACAAAGAAAGCAAACAAATCACAAAGCAAAGCAATCAACATCATCAATCTCAAACCAAAGTCAAATTTCATTCACAAATCAAAAGCAATCCACAAACTCCAATCCAAGGTTTCCAAATCCACAAAATCAAAACAAGGCAAAGCTAATCTATCAACCAAACCTATCAAATCTCCTTCTCCTATGCCGATTCCCTCTCTTCTCCTTCTCCTCTTCTTCATCCTTGCTCTCCAAGTATCCTCTTGAGAGTTTTTGAGAGTTGGTCCCCTCTAAGTGTGTGGGAACCTCCTCCAATTAGAAGATAAGAGAGCCTTTATAGATGAGGGGCAAAAGTGGTAGTTTACAATTTCGTGTCTTGGAGCCCAATCCAGCCAACGACCGACTCGGACCGACACGGAGCACCTTGGGCCCGACTTACTGGGCAAGTCGGTTCGAGGTCGAAAAATCATCTCGGGTTCGGCGTTGGTTCCAACTCGATCCGGACCTCGTTCCACCTTCTTCTTGTTGGCTTTTCTCTTGTTCTTCTTCATGGCTTGCTCCTCTCTTTCCCTCTTAAGCTCGGGCCTTGCTCCATGTTCCGATTCTCCTTCAAAACGACCCTTGATCCATGCCAAAACACCTACAAAACACATAAAACGCGCATAGTCTTCGAATCTCATAGAAATACGGGAACTAAGCTAAAAAGGAACAAAACACACAAGAAAAGGGGAAAAAGAAACATATTTACAAAGGAAATCATATATAAAACACCACCAAATAAAGAGACATCAATATCTATATATAATATTCGCAAATTATTCTCGTGCATGCTATTTGATAAAATTTTCATCAATGTAGACATAGTTAATCATTAGATGGAGCAAGTAATTGATATGGATATCTTGAGTTTACCTTCCAACTTTTTGATATGATTACATTATTTTATGAACGTCTGCTAGAGGTTCTTATATGTGGTGAAGGTCCTTCATTTGTTTTATTTTATAGGGTTGATAATGTCCATTGTCTCCAAGTATGATTTACATCAAATGATGTCTTATATAATGGTTTGGGCAAACTAGGGTCCCGACACAGCTTATAAGGAGAGCATTCAAAAAATTTTCCCTGCAGCATCTTAACTAACAAGGCAAAAGACCGATGTGATTAATAATTTCAATAGGTCCATCTTCATTATCAAATTATATGGCTCTGTTAGCATAAGAAACAAATGTTATTATTATATAGTGACTACGTTAAGAAACAAATTTTGTAATGAATGGATGCACCAATAAGAGAGTAATATAATATTGAGATAATTTATTTTATCTAAGATCAAGTTTTTGGTGCGTTCTGAGGTCATGTGGCAGGGTGCACTAATGAGGAGATAAAAATTGGAATGTGCTTTTGTTTATCGGTTGTAGGCCTTATTCATACTGGGTTCCACCTCGATATATGTTAATGTAGATGTTGTTTTTGAATTCTAGAAATTACCATGTTACTTTGCTTTCCATGTTGACTACATATTTCTTACCTATGTAAGGATCACATACCCATTATTGCATTTGTCTCAAAGAACCAGCCTACTGCATGGTCATCATGTATGTTTGATTTCCATATTTTGCGTTTTCTTTTCCCTGCTGGCCTATACTGCTGGTTCAAGCGATTGGCAGATTAAACAATATGTATTGTAATGTATTGTTCGTTTTTTTTTTCTAATTTCCTTGTGTGTTTTTTCCTTGTAGCTTGGTTTTGCTTTGGCCTTTGTGATTTTACTTTTGCTTAGGCTTTAATGGTGAATGTGGTTTCCTCGTCTGCGAAAGAGGCCATGCTGGCTTCTTTTCTTGACATTGTTGTTGGGCAGACCGTCGATACTGCTTATCGGTTTCTGCATGCAGCAAAGAGGAGTCTTGAAGATGCTGTAGATTTATTTTACTCTGGAGGGGAGGGACGTTTTGCACTTTGTCCTTCCTCACTTCCACATGTTGAGTATATTGTGCTTTGTAGTGATTACAAGCACATGTAATATTTACTTTTTTAATGAACATATTTTTGTGCCTCCATCTAGCAAAGTATTATGCTTTGTTGATGTTGTTGTTTTGTTTTCAGTGCCTTGGAAGACAATGCAAGTATGCCACATGCTACACATGGTAATGGAGGTGTAATTGTCTCCTCTATCGATGATATGGGAAGATATTACTGAAAATTTATGTTCATCTCATGGTAGCGTTGGGCCGGCTCATGTTGTTTTGGGTACACCTGTGTCATTGGATGTTGATGAGTCTGTCTCCCGGAAGCGCCTTCGTTCTCAGGCCGAGGTGAATTTTTATTTCACCTTGGTTTTGTTTTTCGTGCTGTGAGGTTTCTTGGAATGCAGATTCTTGCTGCTGCGATTATTTTATTACACTCTGTTGGCATTTTTTTGGGATTTATCCTTGTATTTTATTTTATTTTTTCTACTCTATGGTAAGGTTATTTGCTGAAAATGCTGGTTTCTTCATTTTTTTAGGTTGATGTTGAAGCTTCTGCTTCTGCTGCTTTTATTTCTGCTAATGTTAAAGGTTCTAAGTTGCCTATCGAATTACCGGCTAAACGAAAGCGCGGACGTCCTAAGGTACTCTTTCTTATCCCTTTCACTTGTTCTTTTCCCCCATATTTTGTCCCTTCTCATATCTACATTTATTTTTTCTCCCCTTCTTTTCAGGGTTGTAGAAACCGTGTTTCAGCTTTCCCTGCACTTGTTATAGCGCCGACACCCATTTCCTTTGTTGTTGATCGGTTCGTGACCCATAAGCGGTATTCGTCTCAAGAAGAGGTGAATACATTTTGTGTGCGCTTTGTATTTCTTCAATTCTTTATTCCCTTGATGTTGTGTGGTTGCTTCGAATGCATATTGATGTTGTTTGCTTTTTTTTTCTATAAGTTGCTATTACATTTGGTATTGGATGTAACACCCCTATTTTGCAACGATGGGTATTACCGCCAGTGACCTCGGACTTTACCGTCCAAAGTCACTCTAGGCTTTATAAGGCATTAAACTTAAAGAAATGCAGAATTTAAATGGTAATATATGACATTAAAAGGTGCTCAAACTTGAGACTTTAAATATTGTCATTACATCTTAAATTGTTTCAAAACAACATGATAGAGTTAAGCAGCGGAATTAATAAAACCTTGTTCTTGCAAAGCGTAGTGAATCCAAAATATGAGAGAAATATCTTTGAGAAGACTTGACCTTCCTTCCTTCAACTTTCTTGATTCTTCGTTTTTAAACCTTCGAGTGAAGTTTCCTAGAGTCTGGCATTTGTCGCGAAAGGCGAGAAATACCAGGCAAAATGCAGAAAACAAACGGAATTAGTCTAAGGAGACTAAGCAAGTGAGAGCGGAAATTCTCAAGGGTAGTATGGTTATTTTATTATTTCATCAAGGATATTAAGGAAAGAAGTACTTGAAAAATTATAATCACTTTGTGGAGCTTATAAGGACGGAATTTAGTTCATCTCGAAAAGAGATAAACTTGGATTCGAGAAGAAGGGAACCACAAGATTGTAGTTCCTCTTAGTGTACAATTAATGTTGGGAATGTTTTACGCCACATCAATTTTCTAGAAAACCTCTCGCACCATTTTCGGACCGAGAGTCGCGTGGGTCTTACACGTGGTGCTAAACCGGCCCGGTTTTAATTCATTTTAATGTGCACTAGCACTTATCTTTATTACGTGTCAAAATGTTTCATATTATTTATGAATTTTAAGGGTGTGGAGGCTGTGGAAGAGCCGAGTTCACTTAAAGGAAATGAAGGAATTTCAGGCCTCTTTCATCCTGAGTGTGCAGGCCTCTTTCATCCTGAGTGTGCAGGCCTCTTTCATCCTGAGGATACCGGGCCTCTTTCATCCCAAGTATATAGGCATCTAGCTAGTGCATAATATAATATCGCCTAGGTTAATCCATAACAAATCTCGAAAAGAGATTGAAACAAACAAGGCCACAAATCATCGATCCTAAAGTTCAGTAATAGCGTAGTCAATGTTATCAGAATCCCGATCCGATTCTACGATTCTAGCGATCCTACGATCCATAACAAGTGAAACGATCCACGATCCCAAGTAGGATCTTATTGGAGTAGGATCTTAAATGATTTAGAATATAATCTCGATCCGATCCCGATTTTACATACGATTTTAACGATCCTATAAACGATTCTAACGATCCTATAAAATGACAATTTTAGCTATATATTATTAATAAATTTACGGTTAACGTATCATTTCCATTAAACATTTGATTAGTCCATCCTATACCATTTTTAATAATCAAATTAATAATGTTTATTATTTTCTTACATCTTATATAACAAAATATACAATCTATTCGGTTATTCTTGCACACTTTTAGTTATAATGTAGGATCTTACGATTCAGCGATCCGATCCTACGATCCGATCCAAAAAGACCCTCAACGATCCAATCTAGAATCCCGATTCTGATAACCTTGAGCGTAGTACGAATCATAATAACATTATGTCGTTTATTTCTAAGTAAATGAATAAACTTAAATTTATTCATTTTAGCAAACATGTAGTTCCCAACATAGAAGAATTTCCTTAACGGAAATGATATATATATATAAAGGTTACAAGGGAGAATATCCACTTGCCTTGAATTTCCTTCGGAGATGTTACTAACTCGGAACTAAGACGGTTTAGTGCCGTTTGAGAACCTCGACCTATTTAACCGCAAGAATGATAATGAACAATTATTAAAATCCTTATTTTAATTTAAAGACAACCTTTCTCTTAGTTTCCTCTTCTAAGAGAAAGTGAGTTAAACTAAATTATTTGGTTAAATAATTTAATTAGGAAAGAGGGTAAAATAATAACAACTCTTTTTATTATTATTTTCTAGGTGACACATATTAAGGGTTTTGTAACTTATACAAATACTTAGTTTAAGAACATGAATGTAAGGCTTTACTTAGCCTAAGGAAAACTCTTTTTAACTTACAACTAAATATTTAAGTATATTTAAAATAATTCATAAAAAGATTTGCATGCATCATTTTTAAGAAGACTTCTTTTAAAGAAGATTGTGTTTATTACACTTTCATATAAATCACTATTTATTCAAAGGAAAATTCTAGTATGGTCATGCATGTGCAAAGATGACTTCTAAAAATACTATTTAATTTCACAAGCTTATTTTGAAAGATTTTAACAAAACTTATGCTAAAGGTTATATTTCTTTTTATTTAAAGGATATGGTAAAAATTCCATCTTAGTAAACTTAGAGCACATTCCACAATAATATTTATTCTAAAACTCCATAATTTCTACATACAAAATTTATAGAATTTATTTAAAATTCTAGTGATTATGTATATAATCGGTTTTATTAAAATAAATAAAAATCCATTTAAGTGTTAAAATTGCTAGGAAATTACATGCAATGTGATTTCTCTTAATAAAAATTCATTTAAAGTAGCATGCAAGAACTTATAAGATTATCAAAGTATTTTATAAACTCATAAGACTAAGTTCTACATCAAACATCATCAAAAATCCATCTCTTTTTCAAATGAGACATGCATGTTTATTTTCTTCATAAAAATTCCATTATTAAGACATGCAAGAAAAATTTCCATTTAAAAATCTTTCTAGCTTAAGTTTATTAGATCTTAAATTTTATAAACCTCATAAAAGTCTATTTCAAGTATTAAAAATGACATGCATGTGGATTTTAAGCAAGATCTAAATGTCTTAAGTGGTTACCATGGAAATACTAGTATAACTTATGGATTTTTAACAAGAAAAAGGGGTTTCTTATATCATTTAAATAAAGTTAAAAATCAGAAATAAAAAGGTGAGAATCACCCTTAAAATATGTAGGATTTTAGTAGAAGTTCACATGATTTGTAGGAGACACCATTCTTTCTAACAAGGTATGCATGCATGTAAGAATCAAAGGAAAATCAATCCCTTTTTATAACATTTTATATTCTGATTTTTGAGAGGAAAAATCAAATTTTAAATCAATTTTAATCATGCTAAAAACAACTTAAAATGGTGTAAAAAGAGTTAGATTTTTATACCCTTATTTTGTGTTTGATTTTGGAGGAAAAACACACAAAGGATCAAGGGGGAGAGAGGGCCGGCCAGCAGCCTGGTGGTGCGTGGTGTCGGCGGCGGCACGGTGGTGGTGGAAGCCAGCAGTGGTGGTGGCAGCCGGTGGTGGTGGTGGTGTTTGGAAGGCACAAAGAAAGCTCTTTTGGTGGGTTTAAGTGGAAGAAGAAAAATAGACAAAGAGAGAGCAAGAGGTGTGATTTTTAATGGTTGCTCTCAAATGAGTCTTAGGCCCTTTAAATAGAGAATTTTTGATAGTGGAGGTTGTAGATAATCTAGCAATTATGGTTTAAGAGAAAGGTTGTCTTTAAATTAAAATAAGGATTTTAATAATTGTTCATTATCATTCTTGCGGTTAAATAGGTCGAGGTTCTCAAACGGCACTAAACCGTCTTAGTTCCGAGTTAGTAACATCTCCGAAGGAAATTCAAGGCAAGTGGATATTCTCCCTTGTAACCTTTATATATATATATATATATATATATCATTTCCGTTAAGGAAATTCTTCTATATTGGGAACTACATGTTTGCTAAAATGAATAAATTTAAGTTTATTCATTTACTTAGAAATAAACGACATAATGTTATTATGATTCGTACTACGCTATTACTGAACTTTAGGATCGATGATTTGTGGCCTTGTTTGTTTCAATCTCTTTTCGAGATTTGTTATGGATTAACCTAGGCGATATTATATTATGCACTAGCTAGATGCCTATATACTTGGGATGAAAGAGGCCCGGTATCCTCAGGATGAAAGAGGCTTGCACACTCAGGATGAAAGAGGCCTGCACACTCAAGATGAAAGAGGCCTGCACACTCAGGATGAAAGAGGCCTGGTTCCTTTAAGTGAACTCGGCTCTTCCACAGCCTCCACACCCTTAAAATTCATAAATAATATGAAACATTTTGACACGTAATAAAGATAAGTGCTAGTGCACATTAAAATGAATTAAAACCGGGCCGGTTTAGCATCACGTGTAAGACCCACGCGACTCTCGGTCCGAAAAGGGTGCGAGAGGTTTTCTAGAAAATTGATGTGGCGTAAAACATTCCCAACATTAATTGTACACTAAGAGGAACTACAATCTTGTGGTTCCCTTCTTCTCGAATCCAAGTTTATCTCTTTTCGAGATGAACTAAATTCCGTCCTTATAAGCTCCACAAAGTGATTATAATTTTTCAAGTACTTCTTTCCTTAATATCCTTGATGAAATAATAAAATAGCCATACTACCCTTGAGAATTTCCGCTCTCACTTGCTTAGTCTCCTTAGACTAATTCCGTTTGTTTTCTGCATTTTGCCTGGTATTTCTCGCCTTTCGCGACAAATGCCAGACTCTAGGAAACTTCACTCGAAGGTTTAAAAACGAAGAATCAAGAAAGTTGAAGGAAGGAAGGTCAAGTCTTCTCAAAGATATTTCTCTCATATTTTGGATTCACTACGCTTTGCAAGAACAAGGTTTTATTAATTCCGTTGCTTAACTCTATCATGTTGTTTTGAAACAATTTAAGATGTGATGACAATATTTAAAGTCTCAAGTTTGAGCACCTTTTAATGTCATATATTACTATTTAAATTCTGCATTTCTTTAAGTTTAATGCCTTATAAAGCCTAGAGTGACTTTGGACGGTAAAGTCCGAGGTCACTGGCGGTAATACCCATCGTTGCAAAATAGGGGTGTTACAATTATTGTATCAGAGCCGAATGTTTTGCTTTCAAAACCGAAAACTTTTGAAACTAAAAATTTTCAAAACCAAAGTCTTTATTTTCAAGCCGAAAATTTTTATTACTTAAATTTTCTTTTAGCACTTCCAAATCTTAAATAATAGGTTTTGAACTTTCTTAACTTAGTTACTTTTATTGAAAATATTCCATTTTTAACTCCAAGTCTAGAAAGAATATTAAGTTAGATATTCTCTTTAGAATTCAAGTTTAAAAAAAAATCACGGATATTACATTGGATTACAACTTTTGTTAGCTTCCCTTTTTATTTTTTTAATAGTTATGTGTGTTATGAATGTTGGTTTTTTTTGTAGCTTGATGTTGCAGCTTTTGCATCGAGTTTTTCAGCCAGCGTTATAAGCCCTGAGTTGCCTATTGAGTCACCGGCTATACGTAAGCGTGGTCGTCCTAAGGTACTCTTTCTTATCCCTTTCATTTGTTATTTCTCCGCCTTATTTTATCCCTCATTATATTTATTTGTACTTTTTCTACCTTTTTTTCAGGGTTGTAGTACCCGTGTCTCAGCTATCAAGGCCCTTGTTCGTCCGCGCACAGCCATTTCATCTGCTCCTGATAGGTTGGGAACCCGAAACCAGTGTTGTTCTGAGGCAGAGGTGAATACGATTTTTTTGTGCTTTTTATTTCTTGATTAATTTAATTTCCTTGATGTTGTGAGCTTGTATTTGGTTTCCTTTTGACTTCTTTTTTTACTAAATAGGTTTTATACAATTTTTGGTGTCTGTTTTTTTTTTAAGATTGATGATGCAGCTTCTGCTTATGCTTCAATTGTTTCTCCACCAAGCATACTCTTTGAGCTGGCAGTGGAGTTGCCGGCTAAACATAAGCATGTTCGCACTAAGGTAATCTTTTGTTGTGATTTTGTCAAAATTATTTTCCCCTTTTACCCCCATTCAATATTTCTGCTCATACATTGACTTTTTTTTTCCATCTTACCAGTCTCGTGGTCCTTGTCATGTAGCTGCCCCTGTCTTTGTTTCTTCATCCACTCTTGTTTCATCTGTTACTGATCAGTTTGTAACCCGGAGGCGGCGTCGCTCTCAGGCCGAGGTGAATAGAATTTTCTTCTGCACTTTTCCTTTTTTTGCCTTGATTTATAAAATGTGACACTATGAGTCTCTATTAAACGCAGATCGCTACTGCTGCAGCTGGCATAGTTACCGCGCTTCTTGTTGAGCTTGTTACATGTCGCTGTCGAAGAACCCGCTCTCAGGTGCTATTTACTCTTTCCTCTTATAGGTTATTGTATTATTTGTTATTCCATTTTCATTTGCGTTTTGTTTTGTTTTCTTTACTCTTTGCTAAGTATGTTGGTATTTGTGGTGTTTCTTTTCAAAGATTGTCGCTGCATCTTTGGCTTCAGCTTCGATTATTTGTCCAACAGTCATAAGTTCATGCTTGACTCCCGAGGTGCCTGCTAAACCTAAGCGCGGCCGGCCTAAGGTAATTGTTTGTATTGGCTTAAACATATGTGGACTTTTCTTACCCTCATTTGTGTTTGTTTCCCAATTGAAGTTGGCATCCTTCAGGCCTTTTTTTTCTGTATTGGTTTGTGATTATAGGACATAGTTATCTATTTAGTGATTTTGTCTTTTTCCTCGTGTTTTTAATTACAGCGTCCTTGTCCTTTGTCATCTCAGCCTGCTCTGAATTTGCAGCCGTACTGTAAACGCACACAACTTCAGGTATTGACTTAGCATGTCTTAGTTTTTTTACTACTTATATGGATACTTCTTCTTCTATCTTTTTTTGATGTGCTGTTATTTTTTTAAGCGCTTTCCATCTTTATTGCAGCTTGCTGCAGCTGGATACACAACACTGTCAAAGAGTCCTGATACTATTCTGCACGCGCTTGGTATGTCATTTGTTCCTGTTAAACCTATTGCTTTACCATCTTCTACCAAGTGCAAGTTCTATTATGCTACTAAATTTGCTTATGAGTGCCCGACGTTGTGTTGCGGAAATGGTACTGTTCGTCTTTCCGAAATTGCAATCCCCTCCCAATTATTAGCCTTATTTGGAAGAGACGATGCCCTTGGTTCTCACTTTAGGACATTTTGACGAGCATATAATAACAACTTTGCTTTCAGCTGTTTAGGAGGCCACATTACTACAAGCAACACAAGTGAGTCTTTTACTTTTCTATTGCATGGCCAAATCTATATACTATTACTAAACTCGAATCCATCTATCCTACGTGTCGCCCATCTAACTATGCCACATAAGTATTTTATTTTTTCAATTTACTCCTTTACCCTTCATAATTTTTAGTATTTACAATCCCTAAATATATATATATATATATCATTATATTATTATATAATTATATATATTAGTATGTGAGATATATTTATCTTAATATTTTTTATGGTAAATATGAAACTATAAATAGGTGAGATCTCTACGATTTTATTTGTATGGAAATAAATTTTTCTATGATTTTTTATGAACAAACTATATAAATTTTTTATTTTAACTATATAATAGTTTATGAACGTAATATGAAATTTTCTATGATTTTTTTATGAACAAGTTATATGAACGTAATAAATTTTCTATGAACGCTATATGAACAAGCTATATGAAATCTAATATATAATTTAAGGTACATCGATAAAGTGTTTTGGAGAAATTAATTTCTCATTACCTTTTTAGTTTTATTTACATATCAGTTTTTAAATATTAATTTTTTCACATAAATACTTCATATGTCAACAATTTATAAAAAGATCGATTTCTACCAAAAAAAATTAAGATGGATATAATATATCCTTATATATAATTATTTTACACTTACTTTAGTTACTTGCTAAAATTTAAAATACAATTAACTTTTATCTACTTGCCAATTTTAAGCATATCTAACATCACAGAAAAAAAGATCATATATGCACAACCAAAATTATCCTATATCCTTATATGTCATTCGTTTAAAATTTATGGATTGCTTTTAAGACCTAAAAAATATAACAAATTATCATATATCCATATTTGCTTTCTGCTACATAATTAATAATTTAATTTTTTATAAGCTTAATTTTTTTTATAGATTTTGATTATATATACATGACAACCTCTTACAAAACACAACACACAGACTCCTTCTTATGATCTTTTGGTAAAAACCTGCTCCTTATTATCAAAAGCACGTAACCTCCTTCTTATTTGTTTTCCCATTATCATATTATCCTATTAAGCTATATAATAATCTATTGTATGTATTAATTTTTTTCCAGGTCTACAAAAAGTCATCTTACATTTTTGAGAAGTATACAATTGTATGTGACTTCAACTTTTAGTTGACGATAATTCCATACTTTTCTACTATTAATGAGTTATCATTATAAATTTAGATAATAACTACTATATTACTATATTTTTATAATAGGGATAACAATGGGAAAAGATTTCAATTATATTGATGAACTTGATATGAACAATAAGAAGAATTGAAAGTTACGTGTTCGTTGTGTGCGCATATTGACTGCTATAAGATTTAAAACAAAGGATGACATTATGGGCAAACAATTTGTTTTCGTCGACGAGAGGGTATTTACAATTATTAATGCATTAAATTTCAATTTTTTCCCTTATATCTCATTTATTATTGTGCTAATAGATGTCAACGTGAAAACCTACATATTTAGGGACATAAGATTGAAGTTTGGATGAGGACATGACTCTTTGACAAGTTTGCAAAAATTGAAGAAGATGGTCTCTACTTGATATCTAATTTTGGGTTGGCACCCAATATTGGTCCCTATCGTTACACTTGCCTTTCCACACAAGATGATTTTCTTCATGAACACATATGTCAAAACTATAGACAATGTTTCCATTCCACGACATGGATTTCACTTTGTTGATTTTGATAAGATCATCAATAAATTATTCCAAGATGTCTACTTGGTTGGTAAATATTTATATGTATTAAATTCAGTAACTTTTTAAATATATATTACATACAACATTCATTAAGTGTATTTTACTAATGAATATAGATGTCATCGGCCATATATTGTTGGAATTAGCAATATAGAAGATTGCGACGTTGAGGGTGATACAGAAAAACATAAAAGACTAGATATTCAACTCCAAAATTTAAGGTATAAATTATCTTAATAATTCCCTCCCCTCTCTTTATTCGTTCTTTCCCTATTTTCCTTGATTTATGTTAATATATTTATATTTATTTTCATTATGAAGAATTCGCTACAATACTTTCAATTTAATTGACAATTTTTAATTTGTCAACTGTAATCTTTTTTTGGATGTTAATTGAATTTTTACACCCTTTTTTATTATTTATAACCTGGCCAAACAAAATATACTATACAAACGACATGTGGGTAAGCGGCTAACCACGCCCATGTACATGGCTGTCCAAACCAAGCATCCATCCTTCCATTCCAATCAATTAAGACAGGCATGGAATTTAACACAAAAATATAATAAAATAAAATTTGATGTGCTAAATTATGTCATGTAGATGGGCCATACCTATTTAATTGAGAATGCCTATTTAATTTCATGTGCTAAAGTTAGTGAATACTTTATTGATGATCTTATGTGTTTGGATGTAGGTTAGTATTTATTTTTATAATAATTAATTTTAAATTAAATATTACATTTGTATTATTAATTTTTTTAAATATTATTTTAGTCTCCACAAGTACGGTGTTGTAACACCCCGACTTCCGTCGAGGCGCTACTAGGGAATAGACCTTACAAGGTACTATTAATTAGGTTGACAACTACACTGTAGGACCTTACAACTCGGGCACGACGAGAAAACATAATAAAACATCCAACCTTTATTTAATAAAACTTAGAAAACGTAATAATGCATGAATCCCCACAAATCATAAATATTCAAATACGTCACTACGCCTATTGAAATTGAACTATTCGAACAAAATTATAATAAACGAAACTCAATGCCAACTCTGTCTAAACAAATATTAAAATCAACATTCTAAACTATTATAAATAACTAGTAAAAACCAATCCCGCTATGACATGCGCCCTTTACCGCTCCGGCCCGCCATCTTGCCTAGGTTCATGCACGGATCCCTGGTTCATACCTGGAATTGAAAAATGTTCCCCGAAGGGTCAGCGTCTAATCTACCAAGATAGAAAGAATACGGAAATTGTAGACGTTTTGAAATCAGCTATCTATAGTCAACATACAATTCCACAACTACAATCATAACTCTAAAGGTCAATATCTAAATTAGTTATATCAGTCACACAAGTCACATACGCATTTACAATCACAATCACACAACAATGCAATTCTTCCTTTGTCCACAATCCGTCTTCCAAGGCGCTCATCATCGCGCCGAGTGCAGAGGCAGGCCCTCCCACTCCACTTCGCAATCTCCCTTCTAACCCCTGGCTAAGCCTCCACTGGAGCGCTTGCCAAAAACACACAGATAATAATTTTCGTTTTGAAGGGGCACGATTTTTCCAGTCACACGGGTCAAAGTAGCCAACTCTTCCTCAACACCAGCTACGATGGGCCGTGTCGGAAACGGTACCAACACAGAGAAAACGTTCCAAAATAATTTCCGATAAAACACATTTAAAATCGTTAACGCACACAGCACACAAGGAGCTCAAAACAATTTAAAAGGTATTCGGGACTAGTTCCCAAAACCCGCCCTACAATATCGATACGCAATCTAACAGGGTAGAGAAGAACCGAGCAAGTCGAAAGACGACTTACCTCGATGTGAAGGATCCTCAGAGAAGACAGAATTACGATCTCAAGCGGAAACGATTCCCTAAAGAATTATAAAGGGAAAGATTAATGAATTAAAAATACGAGCCGAACTAACTAACCCAATTAAAGAGCCACCTTTAATCCCCTTAAGCAACCGAATATTTATAATGATTTTTTCTAATTGACCAACTAATCCAAGCTACTTAATTTATTAACATATTTATATACTAAATTCTATCCCAACACAATTACCCAAATCCCTACTTGTACCAGCCCAAATTCGAACCCATCTCCAGCCCAACATAAAAAAAAAGATGGAAAATTGTAAACAAAACCCAACCCAATTTTGGGCTGAATTCACGAGGCCCATCTCCCTCCCAAATTCCGCCTGTTGACCGGGCAAAGTTTTGACCAGGCCAAGTGGGGCCCGCCCGACCCCCTTCCATCTTCAACCTCTCGCCTGCAACTTCGGCCGCCTTCTGGTTTTTTTGCTCGACTGGTACGGCCCCCGCCCCTCCGACGAATTCGCCATCTCGCTTGGCCTCGCTCTTCCTCCCCGTTCGGCGGCATCGAAGGAGGGTAGGGACACACACCTCTGCCGCCCCTGTTCACGGCCACCGGCGCTTCCACCACGCCTTCTCAGCCACGCTACCTGCCTCCGCCGGCGAGGGATTTCGCCCTTGCTGATCTCACTCTCCGTCTCTCGATTCAACCTCCACCCCCTCGTACAAGGAGCAGCGGCGATCTCGATCCCCACCGTGGACGACCACCGCGGCTTCCCCTGTTCAGCCTCGTCGACAACGACCTGATCCGCTCCCAGTTCCGACGACGGCTTGCTTTAACTCGGAATGGTGATATCGACCCCCCCCCCCTCGCCACCTAAAACTAACACCCGACCCACAACAACAACAAGGAAAAACAGGGAACTAGATCCTCACCGGTAAACGATGGACGACGTCGACGAACTCCGATAACCCCGCAAGCCCCTCCCGTTGGCGTTCTCCTATGCGAATTGAAGGAATTGATTGTAGACAACGTGAGTTGAGGAAGATAAGTGAAACCGCACTTTTAAGGGTATTGTTGAAAGTGAATCAGGGAACGGAATATTAAACTCACCGGAACAAGAATTGGGTGCACGATGGGCGTTGCAGATTGATTGGTGGCGAGAAAAGATTGCTTGGTGGCAAGAAAAGAAATTATGATCTCTCGGTTTATAAACCGGAACAATTAACTAAGGAGGCTTGGTAAAAGATAGGTTATGATTAGGTTAATTAGGTGCCTATCCAATTAATTAGATAAGATAAAGTTTGTTGAGTTGAACGATTGATCAGGACTAATAACAAGAATATAAGGTAAATCTTCAATGGAGAAATATATATATATATATATATATATGCATTTTATTTTTATTATTTTTATTTTTGTTTAACGGATAATCTATGGGACTACTAACCAAGAATCCGAGGTTACTTGTGAAACAGGAACTGATTGCTTACGTTAACTATGAAACTTAAACTCGTTTTCCGACCTAGAAGAAAAATGAACCCGAGTGTTACATACTACCCCCCTTAAGAAAGTTTCGTCCCGAAACTTTATAGAAAGGAAACTATATATATCGAGGTTAAAAGATATTCGAGGTTTTATACGAAAGAAACGATATTCGAGGTTTTATACGAAAGAAACGATATTCGAGCTTCTCACAAACCTCTCCCCCTAAAGTAAAAGGGTTCGTCCTCGAACGGAATTCAATAGTCTAATAAAACACTACATATGTAGAATATGCAATAAAGAAGCTAAGCAGTCATCAATCAATCCAAAAGAAAACAATCCCGTTTTCATGAACAACTTCCACACAAAACAATTATCCGAGCAACAATCAATAATATAAACAGTCATAAACAAAGCAACAAAATCCCGATTCAAACAACCGAACAAACCTAATGAACAACTAAAGATCCCCATGTCCTAAAAAACTAAACTACTAGCAGCTAAACCATACTATCAACCGACAATTAGAAATCTCAAGCTAGGTCGTCGGGTGGAGTGAAGACATCCGATCCTTCCATTCCCTTCATCTCGAACACTCGAGTAGGAACTGCGCCAGTGTTACTAGCTCCTGCACTCCGACCAACACTCTGATCTGGTGTCTGCCGTGCTGGTGGCCGATTATAGGCTCCCCGATTTCCCGTCCCCGGTACCGATCCTTGCGAAGGCGCGCCAACCGTACAGAACCTTTGAAGATGTCCGGACTTCCCACATGTAAAACAATCCTTCATTGGACTAGGACACTGATTTCTCAAGTGCTCAGCGCTTCCACAGTTGTAGCACTGTCTTTGATTCCCAACAGCCCGACTCTGCTGTGATCGTTCTTGGCGTCCCGCTGGATGGAACTCTAGTCTACTATGCGGGTACTGTCCAGACTGATCGTCACCCTTAGAAGTCGATGTAGTTGCCATTTTCCGTCTCTTACCCCCTCCTACCTGAGCATCCACCTGTTCCGGCCTCAGAGTGGCTATAGCATACGCCAAAGCAAACTGTTGAACCTCGATCAATGTCGTGAGTCTTAAGTCCAGACATATAAGCACGTAAATGCGGCTGCAACCTTTTTAGAAAGGTCGCAATCTTCAACTCCTCAGTAGGGGCAGCATTTGGCACCGCTGCCAACTCTTGCTGAAACTTCAGAATAGTCTCAGATACTGTGATATTTTCGGGTCCAATATCCCGAAAAGCAGCCTCCCGAGCCGCCCTCACCACCGGAGACAATACTGATCTCGAATCTGTCTCTCAAATTCTTCGAAAGTAACCTTAGTCCGGTGGTCCCTACACAGCTCCCACCAGTCAAAAGCGCTCTCCTGTAACAGACTCTGTACTAAGGACATTTTTCGCTCCTCCAGTGCCTTAATAGAATCCAACGCAGATTTCACCCTCCTCAGCCACTGCTCTACGTCAGAACCCTGAGTTCCAGCAAAGTTCGGTACTCCAGTCTTCCTAAACTCCGCGAGCCACTTATCAGGCTGAGGCTCACGATACTGTCTCCTCGGTTCGACCACATGATCAGCTATCGCTGGTCCTCTCGAAGCTGGCGCTGCTCCTAGCTGGGCAGCCAAAATAGAATTTGGTCCTGGTGCCCTCCTCTCAGCTCCTTGTTGCCCCACAACTGCGTTCAGATTCGGTGCAGCTCCCGCACCCATCAAAGTCTGCAATAACAGCTGGATCGCGGCAGTCACTTCTGGGCCCAATCTTGCTGGTGGTACTCCTCCTCCCACTTGAGCCCCGTTTGCTGGGAGACCTCCTCCAGCGACAGAGGCACTGTCCTCTCGATGAGCAGCAACAGCCACACCCTGACTCTCAGCAACCTCCTCCTGGTGGGTATCATGTTGTACCTCTGGCTCAATAGCTACAGGGGCCTCTCCTCTACCCCTGCCACGACCTCCTCCTCGGTCTCTACCGCGGCCTCTTCCGTTAGCTTCAGATGCTCTAGCTCTGGTTGGTGGGGCCATCTATAATAGAAAGTCCCACAGTCAAAACTTAAACATTCTATTTCTTAGCGAAATTCTTACTATTCTACGTGAGGTCCTCCGGCTGATGGGGCGGAGTCGCGACGTGTCACCTACCCCCCTATATGCAACATGTATACCCCAGTAAAACATTTTGAAAACACCGGCCGGTTTTGGTTTTAAGTTGGACCTCGGGTACTCTTTGTTGGTCAGTTCCATGTGCCCTGTTGTCAACCTGACTCTGATACCAATTTGTAACACCCCGACTTCCGTCGAGGCGCTACTAGGGAATAGACCTTACAAGGTACTATTAATTAGGTTGACAACTACACTG
This sequence comes from Fallopia convolvulus, assembly GCA_964016875.1. NCBI lineage: Eukaryota > Viridiplantae > Streptophyta > Magnoliopsida > Caryophyllales > Polygonaceae > Fallopia > Fallopia convolvulus. The sequence goes on from OZ024737.1 coordinate 10,225,369, forward strand.
TAGGACCTTACAACTCGGGCACGACGAGAAAACATAATAAAACATCCAACCTTTATTTAATAAAACTTAGAAAACGTAATAATGCATGAATCTCCACAAATCATAAATATTCAAATACGTCACTACGCCTATTGAAATTGAACTATTCGAACAAAATTATAATAAACGAAACTCAATACCAACTCTCTCTAGGCAAATATTAAAATCAACATTCTAAACTATTATAAATAACTAGTAAAAACCAATCCCGCTATGACACGCGCCCTTTACCGCTCCGGCCCGCCATCTTGCCTAGGTTCCTGCACGGCTCCCTGGTTCATACCTGGAATTGAAAAATGTTCCCCGAAGGGTCAACGTCTAATCTACCAAGCTAGAAAGAATACGGAAATTGTAGACGTTTTGAAATCAGCTATCTATAGTCAGCGTACAATTCCACAACCGCAATCATAACTCTAAAGGCCAATACCTAAATTAGTTATATCAGTCACACAAGTCACATACGCATTTACAATCACAATCACACAGCAATGCAATTCTTCCTTTGTCCACAATCCGTCTTCCAAGGCGCTCATCACCGCGCCGAATGCAGAGGCAGGCCCTCCCTCTCCACTTCGCAATCTCCCTTCTAACCCCTGGCTAAGCCTCCACTGGAGCGCTTGCCATAAACACACAGATAATAATTTTCGTTTTGAAGGGGCACGATTTTCCCAGTCACACGGGTCAAAGTAGCCAACTCTTCCTCAACACCAGCTACGATGGGCCGTGTCGGAAACGGTACCAACACAGAGAAAACGTTCCAAAATAATTTCCGATAAAACACATTTAAAACCGTTAACGCACACAACACACAAGGAGCTCAAAACAATTTAAAAGGTATTCGGGACTAGTTCCCAAAACCCGCCCTACAATATCGATACGCAATCTAACAGGGTAGAGAAGAACCGAGCAAGTCGAAAGACGACTTACCTCGATGTGAAGGATCCTCAGAGAAGACGGAATTACGATCTCAAGCGGAAACGATTCCCTAAAGAATTATAAAGGGAAAGATTAATTAATTAAAAATACGAGCCGAACCAACTAACCCAAAACTAACACCCGACCCACAGCAACAACAAGGAAAAACAGGGAACTAGAACCTCACCGGTAAACGATGGACGACGTCGACGAACTCCGATAACCCCGCAAGCCCCTCCCGTTGGCGTTCTCCTATGCGAATTGAATGAATTGATCGCAGACAACGTGAGTTGATGAAGATAAGTGAAACCGCACTTTTAAGGGTATTGTTGAAAGTGAATCAGGGAACGGAATATTAAACTCACCGGAACAAGGATTGGGTGCACGATGGGCATTGCAGATTGATTGGTGGCGAGAAAAGATTGCTTGGTGGCGAGAAAAGAAATTATGATCTCTCGATTTATAAACCGGAACAATTAACTAAGGAGGCTTGGTAAAAGATAGGTTATGATTAGGTTAATTAGGTGCCTATCCAATTAATTAGATAAGATAAAGTTTGTTGGGTTGAACGATTGATCAGGACTAATAACAAGAAGATAAGGTAAATCTTCAATGGAGAAATATATATATGCATTTTATTTTTATTATTTTTATTTTTGTTTAACGGATAATCTATGGGACTACTAACCAAGAATCCGAGGTTACTTGTGAAACAGGAACTGATTGCTTACGTTAACTATGAAACTTAAACTCGTTTTCCGACCTAGAAGAAAAATGAACCCGAGTGTTACAAGTGTTACATCTAATACGAACAAAATAACTTCAATTACAAGTGGACTTTCAAATTCTATTTCCAATCAGTTCTTGAATGTTATATTATTCAAGACAATTAATGAGCTCCTAGAAGTCAACAAAGTAAGTACAAAGTTATTTTACTACACTTTAAATTAAATCATATATCAATATAAATTTAATATAAATTTAAATCATATATCAATATAAAAAACTAGATATTCAACTCCAAGAATGATTCATCGTTGATTGTTAATGTAAGCTTAATGTACAGAAATGTCATTGTATCATTCTTGGTACTATAGAATGTATTGATGACTCTTTTGGATGGTATTATCATTCTTGCAAACAATGCAAAAAGAAGGTAAAACCTCAAGGGGCTGAATTTTATTGCACTACATGTACCGATATTATCAAATACGTCATTCCCAGGTATTATATCTACAACTAAAATTTACATTTCATAAACAATCAAATTATTTTTTTAACATAAATTGTATGTTATTATAGGTTTAAACTTACATTGACAATCAACGATGAATCTGGCTTAGCGGATTTCGTTATCTTTGATCAAGATGTAAAAAAAATGGGTTAATCAATCAGTTTCTGCATTATTGGAAGCAAATACTAAGGTATTCGTTTAATCATATTGTATGTTTTCATTACAATTATTGAACTCAAATTAATTAATATGAGTGATGCTACTTAAAAATCATTTACTTTCATTAAATACATATATTTTACATACTTACAGGATGCCGATGATAACTACATACCAGAAGAACTAAAGGTATTTATTGGAAAGAAATGTGTGTTTAGAATTGTTGTCGATTCCTTTAAACTTCAAGGGAGGAGTCGTGCATTCACTGTTACTAATATGACAAATGATCTAAAAGTCATATCTGAATTAAAAAAATTAATTTCTGAATTTGAGGTATTTAAAATTCTTTTATTCAACCATCTTTTCCTTAATAATTATTTCTAATACTTTAATCATTAAATATTAATATAGAGTTTGGTTCAAATAAAACAAACTCTTATCCTAAAACGAACTCTTATCCTAAAACGAATGCACTTTTTGTAGTTAGTAGTGCACTTTTCATACTTCAGAGTGCACTTTTTCGCATTTGTACTTTTCGTACTTTTTAGTGCACTTTTTCGTAATGCACTTTTTGTATTTTTCAATGCACTTTTATATGAAAAGTGCATTATTAACTATGAAAAGTGCATTCGTTTTAGGATAAGAGTTCGTTTTAGGATAAGATTTGAAACAAACTCTATTAATATATCCCAAGTTATTATTTTAATTCTTTGCAGAATAATGTTGAAGTACTTGCATTTGAGCCTCAAACGCCCTCCAATGTATCGTCGAATGCGCCACTAACTCCTTCAAAGCGTTCAAATGAAAGCTCATCTATAAATACTGACAATGGAGAAAATATTAAAAAAGATCAACTTTCCACACAATGTTTCAAAAAAACTATGCAGCACGAAAAAGATTGAGGATTAAGTTAGTTGCATAACCATTGAAAATAATTACCCTATTACAATATTAAGTTTGTTTCGCATGTATTATTTCAAACATATTTTCTTTTTTTGTTTTATACTCATTTTCATTTATATTTCAAGGTTCAAATATATAAAATCATTGACATTAAGTCAAAAAATATGAAGTTTGTTTCCAAGCATACTATTTCGAGGTTAAATTATATGCAATTACAAATTACATTATATTTTCTTTCACCCAAAATAGTAATTAATATTCACTTCTAAAATATTAAAGTGCATGTACACATCTACACATTTATAGCATAAATTTTACTATTAAAGCTCCCGTGCAAGGCACGGGTACATCAACTAGTATACCACTATCTTTGTAATATCCCTCATTTTTTATAAAGGATACAGATATAATTTTTACATTTACTTTAATATAATAAAATATTTAGATATTTTATTTCATAAATTTACAAGTTTATTAGGATCATATTAAAAGGCTACTAATATGGGCTTTATTTATTAGTAAATATATTTATAATTAATAAAAGGTATACACAATATTATTTCCACAACTCATAGTTAGATAAATTATTTTTGTTAATAAATATAATTTAACTATATTTTTTTCTAGATGTTTTTTTAACAAATAAATCTACCTAGTACAAATATAAAGCAAAAACCAAGTCTTTGTAAAAATTTGAGCCACTTGGCAATTTGAAACATTTTTTTATTTTTTCTAAAATACTTCCACTTACCCACTATCCTCAAAGCCCACCACCTATTAATAAATTAATATTTTGTAATTTTTACTAAGAAAATAATTTTAACTTTTTAAAACCACTTTCACCTTACCTATTTTTTTCACTATGCCAAAAACCACCACCAACTAACAAATTAATATTTTGTAATTTTTTACTAAAAGAAGTGTGATTTGTGAAAATGTGTTTGTAATTTTTTTTAAGAACAAGTCAGAAAATAATTTATAAATGATTTTTATATTAAATTCGTACAAGGTAGGTACATGAATAAGACTAAAAAAGTGTGATTTAATTGTGAAAAATGTGTTTGGAAAATTTTTTAATAACAAGTCGAAAATAATTTTTATAAGATAATTTTTATATTAAACCCTTACAAGGTAGGGGAAGAACTCACAACCTCTTACACACATATAAGAACAACCGAACCAAATGTGTAGTAATAGCTTTCAGGAATATAAGGGGACAAGTTTTTATTTAATCCTTCAAGTGGCCTTTGGTTATCTTCAACCTCCAACAAAGAAGCCGATCGCTTCAACTTCAATCTTATCCTCAAATTGATGTCGGATTAAATCAGAGGAAGCTCAATCGTTTGTTTTTCTTGAATCAATTTCGGATTTATTGTGGGGGCAATTAATCTAGGGTTAATTAGTGGGAGTTGAAGGGCAAAATCTATTAAAGATGAGGCTACTCCTCTTTGGGACTGAACCGACGACCTACTCCTTCACATATGACGCTGCAGTGAATTCATTGATTCAATCTTATCTTCAAGAAGGGGTTTGCAACGGTGAGAACTCGAATCGTTTGGGGTGGTTGGGTTTAATTCTGAATTGAAGGAATGGAGTTAATGGGTGAAATTGTAACCGGTGCAATCTCCCCATAAAAAGGTTGCGTTCTTTTTCAATTTCTCACCAAATTAAATCCTTCAATCTCAATTACAGACTAGAAACGGGAGTGTTCGAGTGTAAGATAGGTCGGAGGTGTTCGATCTTGGCCGGTATTCGTTTGTTTGGGGTCGAAATTGGTCGCCGGAGGTTCGTCCTTCTCGCCGCTGGTTAGGTACGCGGGCGCGGGGCTAGGCCGCGGTCGCCACCGTACGCCTGGTTCCTCCCCTCTCTGTCTATGTTGTTTCTGGGTTCATTCCATGGTTGTACTAGTTGATAGCTATTATTGTTGTTCCTCGGGTAAATTGTGTAGTCGTGTGTTCTTGTGCGGAGGAGTGGGAGTTCAATGTCGGTAGGGTACTGCACCTTTTCTTTGAGTTGTACGGGGCTTTGCAGTAGTAATATGGTGGTGAGGGTGGATTTAGTTATGGTTTAGCTAGATTGTAGGATTAGATTAGGCTAAGATGAGGTTATAGAAATATATAATTCTACTTCCTTGAATAAAAAAAAAACGAGATTCAGTTGGTTAATAAAAACAAAAAAAAACTAAATTCGGTTTTATTTAAAAACATATATCCAGTACATGTTCGTTGTTTCAAAAAAACAAAAAAAATTGTATATATAGATCTTTGTAAATTGAAATAATTAGATAATGGGTTGGGGACTTTCCAAAAAATATATATATATATATATATATATATATATATATATATATATATATATATATATATATGAAATTGGTATTTGGTTAAATAAAGAAGGTTGTTTTGAAGATATATGTTTATATTTATTTTGGAAAATAATAAATAATTTTCATGACATAGTTTATTATATTAATAAAAAGGATATTATTAATATACTGTGCAAGTTTATAATTTTTATAAACTTAGATCTTTTGTGGTTCCTTAAAGATCAACATTTCCGAAATAACAAAATAAATTGACGGCAATTTATTTTGTGGTTGATCGCTACAGGAACAAGTCCGAGTTAGATCGCGAGTAATTTCTGTTCGTAGTCAACTTCGTCAAAATCAAGGCAAGTGAAATCAGTTCTGTTTTCGCATTCGTTTCCTGAGCATGATTTCTATCATGATGCTTTTAAATATATGTTGGGAATCTCTGTGTGAATAAAATTGAATATAGGATTGTTTTACATTCCTAGATTTAACGACTATAATTCTTAGTCATATTTTAGGCTGCATTAGTTATGAATGTAGGCCATATTGCTCTGTGTTGTTGTGTGTATATTATTTAAGCTCCACTACAAGGAGCAGAATGCAAAGTCTTATGATTTATATTATATAATGTTTAATTCTCGCTAGGTCGTTTTGTTTAAACCCTACCTAAGGTCATGACCCATACCCCTCAACTGCTGAGGGGCGTTCGCACTTTAAAGATTTCAATGGACGTAGGTGCCTGTATATCTTAAAGTAGTACTCCGAGACTTTGTCTCTCGTAATTAAAGTACCTAATAATCTAAGTGGAATTGTTATTAAACGCTTAAAAGTAACTCAGATAAGTGTACTCGTACACAAATTAATACGGACAGGATGGTAGGTACAAAATGGGAAACCGTCCTCGCTCTCGGGTTCCGTTGGCATCTGGTTCCAATCTGAAGTCGCACAACACGTATGCGGTGAGGTTGGTTGAGGTGCGCGGGGTCAACGAGGGTTTAATGAACCGACTATAACGCTCTGTGTGTAACAACATTCCCAACATATCTGCATTAAAGTCCAGACCGTCATCTTCGGTGACGGTCTCATTTTAACCCTTTCAAAAATCCATAACGCTTTCCTGGAAGGAAGTAGCTAATAGGTTTCGGCCGGCTTTAATTCGGATTCCGATTCCAGTATCTACCCTCCCTTCCTAAATAAGAACCACCTTAGAAAACTCACTTGCTTAGTTTGTCACAAGACTAACCCGACCGTTTATTTTCCTTGCATGGTCGGCTGGTGTCAACCGTATTTCCGTTTCGGCACATCAGGAGGAGGAGTTGTAATCTTGGATTGAAGAGGCATCCCTTGAAGTTGGGCAAGTTCGTCGTGCTGCATTTACAATTTAATCCGCTTCCGCATAGTTTTTGTTTTGCTTCCACATGTTAAATAATTTTGGTGTAAATGGATCATCGGCTTGTGAGGTCCATTCTTAATATATGTTACAGTTTGGTTGTAAACAACGCTATCGATTTATGTAATGTTTTGCTTCCGCATTATTTAAAGTTTATGGTTAAGTTCTGTAGTTACTATAAGCCTTGGGTTACTTCGGGAGTTTAATCTCGAGGTCACTGGCGGTAATATCCCTGTGTAAAAAGGGGGTGTTACAATCTTCCAAACCTTCTACCCGATGCTACGGGCCCGAAATGTATGCAATTGTATTTCTACGATGGTGCCCTCGAATTTGACAGTCGCTTGAGCAGACTTGATTGTTTAAATCCTGATTTACTTTCCTATTTTATTACTCTAACTTCGAGCAATCCATATGCAACCTTCTTTCGCTCCTTACGTTCTTTCCCACTTCAAGCAACCTCCGAGATCCGTATTTACACAAACCCTGTATTAGACCAGCGTGTATACAATGCTCCTACTTCTTCTGATGTAGCTGCTATAATCATCGACGACTTCGATGCCGACCGCGTAAATAGTCCACACATTTCGGTATTTGGCACCTCAAACCATGAGTATAGGATTATGCACTACTTTGGTTGCTACGATCCCCTGTAATACCCTCTTCTCTTTACGAAAGGCGAATCTGGATGGCACCAGGGTCTGAAACGTGTCGCGCCAAACAGCCACGCCTATTGTGATTCCTTGCCTTTTCCTCTTTTCCCTAATCCTGATCAAAGTGCTGCCAGCATTGTTGAACAAGAAGTAGAAGGTACTTTTTTTTTCAGATTTCTGCACTCGCATATTTTTCCCTTAATTTTTTTGTCAGAGAACCCTAAGTTATTATTTGTTTTCCAATTTGCTTCGGCCGGCCCTCCTAAAGACGATAAAGCCCTGTCGTGTCGACAATATTATGCATACAGGTTCCAAATTCGGCCTGAGAATGCGTTGATACATATGGGAAGGCTTTTTGTGCAGTACATAGTCGATATGTATGTCAAATTAGAAAATACACGGCTTGATTATTTGCGGCACAATCAGACTCTCTTACGTAGTGAGTTATATCAAGGAGTAGTCGATTGCGTTGAGGATGACAATATTTGTGCGTCTGATGTAGGCAGACGTGTCATTCTACCTGCTTCCTTCATTGGGGGCCCTTGGCATATGAAATGTCGTTTCTTAAATGCTTTGTGCCTTGTTCAGAAATTTGGAAAGCCCGATCTCTTTATTACTATGACATGCAACCCGAACTGGCATGAAATTAGAGACTTTCTTATGCCAGACGAAAATACTGATCACCGGCCAGATTTAGTTGCCAGAGTATTTAATGCCAAGGTACGTTTACTTCGACAGCTAATTGTTGAGTATCAGATCTTCGGTCCTGTGTCTGCTAGAGTTGATGTGATTGAGTTTCAAAAACGAGGACTCCCGCATGTGCATATGTTGATTAATTTAGCAAAGGGTTCAAAGATCTTTAACCCGTCTGCTTTTGATGACTACGTTTGTGCGGAGTTACCTCCTATTGAAAATACACTTCTACGTAGTCTTGTTGTCCGCCATATGATGCACGGGCCATGTGGGGACAAAGGCCCGCACTGCTCTTGCATGAAAAGATTGGACTTGTTGCAAGATGCAAATGTGACTATCCGAAACAATTCTCTGAGTTTACGAGGTGCACGGATGATAGCTATCCTATTTACAGGAGGCGGGAAATGGGAGAGGTCGTTATAGTAAAAGGGCAGGAATACATTTACAAATATGTGTATAAAGGCCACGACAAGATTTGCGTTGATTTAGGCGTAGGTGCAAAACGTGCTCACGACGAAATTTCGTCATATCAGATGGGAAGGTGGGTGAGCGGTCCGGAATCAGCGTGGCGAATTTTTGGATTCAACTTGTACTCAATGAGACCCAGTGTCATGCCCCTGCAGGTTCACTTACCCCACTTGCATGTAATTCGCTTCTCGGCATCGACAAATCTGGCTGACGTTGTCAACAACGAGTGTCGCGGTTTAACTATGCTAACTGAGTATTTCACGGCAAATCGTGCTCTTGAAGATGCGAAACTGTACTTGTATTCAGAGTTCCCGGAATTCTTCACCTGGTTAGATAAGAAAGGCCCCAAAAAGTGTAGGCAGGTTAGCTTATGTTAGTCCTTGTGAAGGAGAGCGTTACTACATGCAATTACTACTGATTAATATACGAGGCAGCACATCTTTTGATGACTTGCTTACATATGAGGGCGTAAAATATACCACTTTCAAGGAGGTCGCAGAAAAATACTCTTTGCTACAGAGAGATGACTACACTGAAAGCTGTATGAGAGAGGCAGCTGAAATACAAATGCCTCGTGCGCTACTTATTTTTTGTGAACAGATCAGTCCGCGCTTACTTTGGGAACAATTTTACCGTGCATTGTTCGAGGATTTTTCACATACTTACAAAGGTCAAACTAATAAAATCTTACAACTAACTTACAGTGAGATTGAGAAGTTCCTAGAGGGGATGGGGAAGACAATGCAAGATTTTGACTTGCATTTGTATTGGCCCTTTGCTGGTGAAGACATCAGGATAACAAGAGATATAACTGATGCCTTAGATGCCCCTATTCCTGATGAGTATGTAGATGCACATATGAAACTAAATGCCGAGCAGCGGCTTGCATACGACGAGATCTTGCACCACGTTGAGCATGGTTTACCTGGAGCATTTTTCATAGATGGCCTAGGTGGAACAAGAAAGACTTTTTTGTACTATGCTTTGTATGCAATTCTTAGGTGTATGGGTAAAATTGTCTTGCCAACAGCAACATCTGGTATCGCGGCCTCAAACATGCCTTCCGGAAGGACAGCGCATTCCAGATTCAAAATTCCCATAAGTCACCCCGGAGTTATTACTTGTAATGTCTCAAAGTAAAGTGGGTTGGCATCTTTATTGAGGGCGTGTACTTTATTTATTTGGGATGAGGCTTCGATGGCTAATAAAGAAGATATTGAGGCCTTAGATCGGCTGTTGCAAGATTTATGCAACTCGACCGAACTCTTCGGTGGGAAAGTTGTCGTGTTCGGTGGGGATTTCAGGCAGGTTCTTCCTGTTGTCCCCCCACAAATCTCAGCTTAAGATAGTTAATTCCAGCTTAGTCAATTCTTATTTGTGGCCTAAGCTTAAGAGATTCAGCCTGCACGCAAATATACGAGCAACGACAGATCCCGATTTCGCAGATTTCTTACTAAGACTTGGAAACGGTGAACTTGAGAATCCTAATACTTCTACAGTTATGTTGCCTGATTTTATAAATTGCTACCCTGTACAGAACAAATCTTTTGCCTCACTGACAGCACTCATGTTCCCCGAATTATACCGGCCTAATTTTGCTTCTACTATATTCTCAAATCGTGCGATACTTACACCAACTAATGCTGATGTCGACGCTATAAATACGGCTCTTATAGCGGAATTTCCTGGATCTCCTGTCACATATACAAGTTGTGATTCCGTTATCGATGATAATTGTACTTTATATCCGACCGAATTTCTAAACGCCCTATGCCCATCCGGCATGAGTCCTCACAACTTGGTCTTGAAAACTGGTTGTCCTGTTATACTATTGCGTAATTTGGACCCTTCAAACGACTTATGTAATGGGACAAGGTTAATTTGTAGGGAATTTAGAAAAAATGTTATTGTGTGTGAGATTTCTGTGGGTTATAATAAAGGCAAACAAGTATTTATTCCTCGTATAAATCTTCGCCCTCCATCCATGACTTATGCATTCGAATTTGAACGCAAGCAATTCCCGATCAAATTATGTTTTGCAATGACTATCAACAAATCTCAAGGACAGACACTTGAACGCGTCTGTGTGTACCTCACGCATCCTTGTTTCGCACATGGGCAGTTCTATGTTGGCTGTTCAAGAGCGCGTACGAGAGATGGACTCTCCATTTTCTTACCGGAGTCCTGCTATCATGAGGAGGGAAGAAATGAGGTTGTGAATGTGGTTTCTTTTGATATATTACACACAGCAGGGATTGTTGCACTACCTTCTTCATAAGTCATAAGTGTGTCGAACTTGTATTTCTAGGGTACAACGTTTTCGCGTTTATGTCAGACATATGTTGCATTAACTCTTATTCCTCCTCAGAATACTATCTTCTATATATTACATTCATAACGAATGTACAACCTTCTTTTTAGCAAGTATTTCCTCCTCAGGATATTTTTTCTCAGGGAATTCTTCTTTTATTTAAGATATTCTGTTCATCAAATTCACATTTATGTGGCATCTATGCAGCAGCACATTCCAAGTATTTCATACTTTGTTTTATTTAATTTTTTCTGCCTTTCAACACGTAGCAAAGTCTCTAAGTGCTTTCCTTGGATTAGCTGTTACAAACACATTCTAATAAGAAGACTCAATATCAGGACTCCTTGTACAGAGCTTTTTGTCCAACATTTTGGTTCTGCTTCCTGCTTAAAAGTAGGCATCATTAATATCTGTTTATTAAGTTCAGTGTACTTGGTTATTCTATCTTTTGGCTGAGAATTCTTTAACTTCTCTTTTGCAGTCTTATTTGCAGAAATAACCGCTTTTAGTGAGGAGATTGTAGAGAAAGTTTATGTACTTGTTACAAGTGCTTTTTAGAATAGACATCCTATGATTCCCCAGATGGAAGTAGGATATGCAGATCCAGCCATCTATGACCCAGGAATTATGTGCAACTTCATCATCATAATTATGTACATCCTTACTTGCAGAAATCAGAGCTTTCACTGAGGAGAAAGTGAAGAAAGTTGCTGTACTTAATATGCTATTGGAGTATTGAGAGTAGACAGCCCACAAATCCTCATGTGGAAGTATGCTATGAAGATCGAAGCTATCTATTACCATGTGTGTCAACTCATGCAATTTTCATATGGCCAAGTCTTTGCACTTGGTTAATCTTGTATATATTAGTATGCGTAATACTTACATTCTTTGAATTTTGTTTTCATTGTGTATGCAACTTCAGTGCCTGTGCTTTCCAACGGCTTTGCGAGTCATATCATATCAACACCTAAATTTTCAGTTCACACTCATATGTTGATTTCATTTTGCCAAAATGCAATGTACTTCATTGTTATGGTTTTTTTTACACAAATAAATGCATTACTTTAAAAACCATGTAACAGTGGGAATAACATAAGGCAATTTCGAATTGTGTAAATAAATCACAGGAAAAAGCTACCCATTTTAACATAACAAGAAAGTGCTACATAATTTACGCAAAAAAAAAAGAGATTTCGATGGATACCCGGAATGTTGCTAGACTTGATCGAGCTCTTTGTACGGAGTCCTGGTCGCTTTGTTTTTCAGAGGCTTTCGTTCAACATTTGGTGGCTCCCTACTCGGACCACCTTCCCCTACTAATTCAGACGTCATCCGATCAATCTATGGGAGCTGGCGAGCGCCCGTTCCGATTCCAAGCTGCTTGGCTCTTACACAACAGTTTCACCAACTTCATGAATTCCCACTGGTCTAAAAATTCTAATCTCCTCTGTTCTCTTGATAACTTATCCTCGGATTTAAATACGTGGAATAAGGAGGTGTTTGGCAATATTTTTTACCGAAAGTGCAAACTATGGGCTCGATTTAATGGCCACTCGCCCTTCTCAACGGCTGATTGATTTGGAGAGCTATCTCTGTCAGGAGCTTGAACGTGTGCTTCAGCAGGAACAACTTTACTGGTTTCAAAAATCTCGTGCAAATTTTCTAATCGAGGGGGATCTCAATACTAGATATTATCATCTCTCTACACAGATCCGTCGCCGCTCAGCTCGAGTCACCACCCTTCATGACTCAGATGGACGGTGGATATCGGACAAGCTGGAATTAACGAACCTGGTCACAAATTTCTTTGCTAAACTTTTTACGGCAGAGCCGGAACCGCTATTGCCGTCTCATCTGAATATTGTGTCCACGTTTCCCTTTATTGATGAAGCAATCATGGGCCTCTAAATCGAGCCTTTCACAGCAAACGAGGTCTCTTGTGCTCTCAAAATGATGGGGCCTTATAAAGCTCCAAGACCCGATGGCTTTCCGGCTATTTTCTACCAACAACAATGGAATCTAGTGGGCCAACAAACTACCAAACTAGTGCTTAATGTCCTGAATAACGGTGTTGTTCCACCTAGATTTGGGGATGCTCTTATGACTCTCTTATCCAAAACTGACGGGCCAACAACACCTGCTCACTTCCGACCATATCTCTTTTGAACGTGGTGTACAAACTGGTTACAAAAGTTCTTGTCAACAGGCTCAAACCGGTACTACCGACCCTGATACGCCCCTCTCAAGCTAGCTTTATTCCTAGCCCTCAAATTGTTGATAACGTTGTCATTGTCCAAGAAGTACTTCACACCATGTCGGCTAGCCAGGGGTCGACCCGTTGGATGATGCTGAAGATTGATTTGGCTAAAGCGTATGATCAAATACGCTGGAGTTTTCTGAATGCTACTCTGCGGTTGGCTCATCTCCCGGTTCACTTAATTGAGTTGATCATGAGAACCCAAACCGAGGGGCTGGTTCAATTGCTTTGGGAAGGGAAGTTTGCTGGTTCTTTCAAGCCGTCTCGAGGGGTACGTCAGGGTGACCCGCTTGCACCGTACCTTTTCGTTCTTTGTATGGAACGGCTTTCCCATATCATACAAGACGCAGTTTCAGCGGGGCAATGGAAACTGGTGGTTGTTGGGGGAGTTTCCCTTTCACACCTTTTCTTTGCCGATGACTTAATATTATTTGCGGAGGCCTCTTGTGACCAAGCTCATGTGATTAAGGGCTGTCTGGACCATTTTTGCTTAATCTCGGGTGAAAGAGTGAACTATGAGAAAAGTTCAATTTTTTTCTCTAAAAAGGTACGTGATGCAGTGCAGACTGAAGTGAGCCAGTTCTTGGATATTCTAGTCGTTCACGATTTCGGTACGTACTTGGGTGTTCCTACGCTCACCGGGCGTTTAACCACGAACAGGTACAAGTTTCTGCTTGATAGAGTTACTTCTCGTTTGAATGGCTGGCAAAAGAGAACACTTTCTATGGCGGACCGTACAACCTTGGCCAACTCTGTCCTTACAAGCTTGCCTTTATATGTTATGCAAACAACTTTAGTCCCTCGTACCATTTGTGACAAAATTGACTCTCATATCTGTGATTTTGTTTGGGGATCATCGGTCGACCATCGAAAAATCCACCTTCTTGCTAGAGATAAAATTTCAAGGCCGAAAAGTGATGGTGGGTTAGGTATTCGTTCAATGTGTCACTCAAACTCAGCAATCTTGGCCAAGCTTGGTTGGCGTCTTATTTAAGAGCCTGACTCTTTGTGGAGCAAACTTATCCGAGGAAAGTACTGTCATAATCAATCTAATGTTGATATTTTCGAACCAAAACAAGGCACTTCCCATATTTGGAAAGGCGTTGTTCAGGGGGCTGAATTTCTTACACAAGGTTTGAGAATTTCGGTTGGCAACGGACAAAGGACTCTCTTTTGGTTTCATCGCTGGGCTATGGAGTCTTCCTTGATTGATTTGGTGATCCAACCGGTGCCTGATGATTTGCAAGGGTTGACTGTTGCTGAATGCTGGACTGGTTCGGATTGGAATTGGAGCTCAATTTCCATGTTTCTTCCGAGCTCTGTTTGCTCAAGACTGTTATCTATCACCTTGGATGCTGACTCTGATGTGCATGATACTCCTTTCTGGGGTCTTACTCAGTCTGGTTCCTTCACCACTAAGTCTGCATTACGGATGGTTAGAGATTCTTTTGGCCAACCGGTGATGCCAGCCATTAATTGGAATCAGATTTGGAAGGTACCGGTGCAACATAGGGTGAGAAATTTCATATACCTTCTCATGCATGGTTGTGTACTTTGCAATGCTAATCGCTACCGCCGTCACCTGGCCAATTCAGCTGCTTGTCAACGATGTAATGACGAAGAGACTGAAATTCATATGCTGCGTGATTGCCCAGCGATCCGAGATGTTTGGTTGGCTATCCATGGCAACAATGCTCCTTCAGCCTTCTTCTCATGTCAAAATCTTGCTGAATGGGTTCTCCTGAATATCAAAAATAGCAATCTGTCGTCTACTATTTTTGCTAATTTTCTATGGTATGCTTGGAAGACGAGAAATTTTCTCAGCTTTGAAGGAGTTGATAATCATCTACGACTCTCGTCAATGGTGCTTGCGGTTTCGAACGCCTATTGGGAAGCTAAATCTGCTAATCCGCTTTCCACGAGTGCCTCGCTTAACAGCACGCCTACTGCACAGTCTAATGTGGTCTGGACTTGCCCCCCGGATGGATGGCTTAAATTGAATGTCGATGGCTGCTCTAAGGGGAACCCCGGGCCAGCAGGGGGTAGTGGTGTTATTCGGCAGCAAACACAGGCTCAGCTCGTTTAGTTGTCGAAACTGACTCAACAACAGTTGTGAGTTTACTCACGGGATCTTTTGTGGCGACTCATCCGGATCTCGGCTTGATTAGGCAATGTTGAAGGCTCATTGCGACTAATAACTGGGAAATTCAGTTCACTCATGCTCTGAGACAAGCAAATAGGCTAGCGGATGCTTTAGCAAATTTAGCCGTTAGCTCTAGTTCTGATTTAGTTTTTTTTGATGATTTACCTTCTCATTTTATGAACATCTTTTATGATGATGTAAATGCTCTTTCTGAGCATGCCTAGATCGCATTTAATAAAATCTCGCAAGGGTTAACCCCGTTTTCTGATAAAAAAAAAAAAGATTCTCCGTACTTGTATAACACGTTCGGCCTAATTAATATAGTAATTGCCTAAGGAGTAAGATCAGAAATTTGTTTCAGTTTCTATTCATATATCTTGATTTCCAATTATCAGAAGAAAAAGGGAATGTAAAATGTAATACTTGTGCAAAACTCGGCCATATCACGCCACCTATACCTATATTTGCCGATTCACCCAACCTAAGACCTATTATCTAGCATGGTCACAGCTTTACATTTATACCACTGCTGCACGTGGAAATTTGACACTAGATCCCATATTACTATTCATCTTCCCCACTAAAGATAAAGCTTTAACCGGCTAGTGCGTCTTTTCATCTTTTTTGGTATACCTTCCATCAACTTCCCAAAAATAAATCGACCAGATAGAAGCAATCTGATATCGTTAAGTGGAGCCGGCCCTAAAAACACTCCCAAGGAGCCCTGCTTTTCCATTCTTCCTCTGGTTTCAGTATGGAACTGTTGGGGCTCCAATCCTTTCCATCACATCTTCATCTCCCTATCACTCCTCCCCTCCCTCCTCCTAAACCGTTAACTCTCGCAACCTTTCAAATCTGAACAATACACATGACGACTATTTCAGATTTTGCTTTTTTTTGCGGATCTGAAATTAGACTCTTTTTTTAGTGCATTCAGTTCTGAAATTGGCTTGCTCCCACACCACCAGCCCCTTAAGATGTCCTCCGACGACTGTCCATCCACTTTGTTGAAGCTTTGTCTTGTTCTTGAGCTTTTGTAGAAGGGGAAGATTTTTCTTACCTTTTTTCTTCCTTTTGGATATCGGCATCTACAAATTTGAAAACTTGAAGATTAAAGATATGAAGTTTTGAAGATTTGAAGCCTTAAATTTTGTTTTGCGGTTTGTTGTTATATCAAGATCACCATCTACTTTTTTTTTTACCAATGAGTCTGCCTATTACAATAATCTTGTGCAGCTTGGCTCTTCAAAGAGATGGCAACCGAGAAGTCATATCTGGCCGACCTAACTTGCATCACCCCATCGACATCGATCAGGCTTGTGGTGATGCTCGTTCGCAAGAAAAAACCTGCTGTTTCGGCAGGAAAACCGCCCGTGCAGACCTACTTCTTCGTGGATGAAAGGGTGCAAATACTGATGCAATTTATAAATTATTCAGCCTTTGCGCTCTTATAGTAACTCCAGTGCTAAGACACTTTATCATTTATTCCAGGGTACTCGCAGAAGAGGCGTTGCTTTTGGCGATTGTGTTCCACTGTTGAACAGAATTTTCATTCCAGATCAGCCTTATGAAATAACAAAATTCAATATCAAGGAAGTGAACGAGCGTTACACTTTATTTCCAGGGGAGTTCCAACTGCATTTCATTGCCCGCACTAAGGTGCACCATCTTGGCCAGACCATACCAGCACCTGTTTTCAGCCCTGTGTATCTTCCTTTGTCTGAATATGTGAACCTGTTAGACAAGCCCATGTTTGGTTAGACAACTTTCCTCTTATTATACTCGTCTACATTACCAAGTTTGCGTGCAAAATCATTACAATTTTCTTATCGATTTTCGACTTCAGATCTCGTAGTTGTCGTCGTGCAAGTTGATGTGCCCCACCAAATTATTCCGTAAAGTTCAGGTCGTGTGGCAGACTTAGCCGACGTCTTTGTCACTGATGACAGGTGTTGCTGTGTAACAGAACTACTCCCTCTGTCCTGTTTAACAACACGGGAATTAAGGAGATTTATTTTTTTGCAGGATTCTGTACAGAGAGCAGAGAGTAATAAATGCATCCATGAGTACATTTTTTTAGGAAGTCCTTAATCCCCCACTTCAACTTTTAACCAATCAAAATCATTCATTCTTTTTCATTAACCAATAGAAAGTCACCATTCACACACACACGGATCCACTAATTTTTTTGTTACACTGCCTTTTGCCATTATAGATTTTACAGAGCTTTAAATACAGGATTCAATTTTCCCCATTACACCTTCACATTCATTCTCAAAACAGAGCAATTACACAGAAAATTCAGAAAACAAAAGAGCATTTAATTTGCATCACTGCCTGGAGATATGGCTTCAGTGTTTGATCTTAATTAAGCCCCAGATTCGGATGATGATGGCTTTAATGGCCAGGGACATCATGCCTTCAACCTCAATGAAGCTCCAGAGGCTGAAGATGATGCAATTAATGATGAGGGACAGGATCAACTCAACCAAGCAAACGACCAGCATCATACAGAATCAGGGCAAAGCACACAACAAGGGACACATCATCAACCATACACTACCAGACTCAGCGAGGGAAAAAAGATGAGCATCATTATGAAGCTATTACACGTGGCAAACGGGGGACAACTTCCAAGGAATGCACTCACATCTATTGCACTTGAATTTAATGTGTCCTCAAGGACAGTTTCTAGACTGTGGAAGACAGCCACACAGCAACAACATGGGGGACAAATTAGGGTAAGTACAAATTACCACAAGTGTGGAAGGAAGAGGGTCCAAATTCAAAGCAATGCAATCACAACAATCAGTATGGGGGACAGAACGTGCATAGGAGATTTAGAAACTCATCTCAACATGTCAAAGAGTGCAGTCCACAGATTGGTGCAAAGAAAATCAATCAAGCCACATACTAATCCTCTACACCCAGGTTTGAAGGAATCAAACATGCTCACAAGGTTAGAATGGATTTTGAATCTTTTACAAGGGAGTACACCAGAGAGCAAAAAACAATATTACACAATGTATGATTTTGTGCATATTGATGAAAAGTGGTTTAATTTAAGCAAAAAAACACAAAGAGTGTATCTAGCAGAAAATGAGAGGGGACAATATAGAGTTGCATGTTCAAGCAAGTTCATTCCAAAGGTCATGTTCACAGCAGCAGTTGCTAGGCCTAGGTTCAATTCTGAGGGGCAATGCACTTTTGATGGAAAAATAGGAATTTTTCCATTCATATACCAAGAACCAGCCAAAAGAAAGTCAAAAAACAGGGAGAAGGGAACAATTGTCACAAAACTTGTTGAATCTGTAAACAAGTCTGTCACAAGACGCATGCTTATTGATCAGATTATTCCAGCAATAAAGCAAAAATGGCCACAACATGCAGGACACAAAGTCATAATCATCCAACAAGACAATGCAAAGCCCCACATAACTCAAGAGGATGCAGAATGGCAGCAGGTATATCAACAAGATGGATTCACATTCATTTTGATTCAACAACCACCCAACAGTCCATATTTAAACATCTTGGACCTAGGGTTTTTCAGGAGTATTCAGTCATTGATGCACAAGAAAATGCCCAAAAATATTGATGACATGTTAGAAGCTGTGCATGGAGCTTTCTATGAGCTAGATCCACTAACATTAAGTAATGTATGGATGACATTGCAATATTGTATGAATGAGATACTCAAAGTTAAAGGGGGCAATGATTATGATGTACCACATGTGGGGAAGAGCAGATTGAGAGCACAAGGGAATTTACCAGTGCAAGTACAAGCACCAACATGGTCAGTAATTGGAGCATGGGACAAGATTCATGCAGCTCAAGATCCAAATCAAGATGCACAAGGGACAGAAGCAACAGATCAAGACACTCAACAAGATGCAGAACAAGACAGTCAGCACATGTTAACCAGTATTAAGGGGACACTCAACAGATTCTTACTTATCTAAAATTCTGTTGATCTTCCACTTTTGGGTAGAAAAATCTCTTTTTGTAAATGGTAGTCAATATATTTAGGTTTAAGTAAGATATGTAGGAAGGTATTTTGTGCACATGAAAAATCTCCTTTTGTAAATGCATGTGTAATGGCAGTTCAATGAAAGCATCAGAATGTAAGACCATTAATATATTTTGGCAAAACTTTTTGAAAATGCAAAGTGTAAAGGCAAGTGCAAAAATGAAATTGCAAAGAATATTGACTTTGAAAGCTAAAGTCAAAACACATAAATATTGAATTGCAAAGAATAATCTCAGATGTCCCCATAACCATCATTGAGACAAATTTCATGCACAAAACCTATATATGCAAAGGCCGCTTTCAACCCTAATTAAGGAGAGCATCCTAATGCATACATAGACAAGTACATATATTGAATTTGCCTCTCAGTTTTCATAAGACTTTCATCATTGATTTGCACAACATTTCTCAGATGTCCCCATAACCATCATTGACACAAAATCAAAGCACAAAACCTAAATATGCAAAGGCCTCATTCAACCATAATTAAGGTCAGTTTCCTAGTGCATGCAAAGGCAATTGCAAAAATGAAATTGCATCTCAGTTTTCATGAAGAATTTCATCATTGAAACATATAAAAGCAACAAAAGGAATAATCTTTGTGCATGAATTACAACAAGGGACTCACACCAGCAACAGAGAGAGAGAAAACAGAGAGAGAGAAAATGAGAGATCGAAAACAAACAAACAGAGAGAGAATGGGACATGAACAACATTAGGGGACTCACACAAGCAACAACATTGATTCAGAACCAAACATGCATTCACAGTCAGACTCACACCAGCAACAACAATGAACATGCCATAGCAACAACAGAGCATCACCAACAATCTCAAGCAAGTCACACAACACAGCAAAGCAAGCAAGCATTCTCATAATGTAATAAGGATAAGGGGACATATCTTATTTACACTTCCTCATTTTCAGAGGCATCCTCTTCAGCATTAGGCATCATAGCATTCCCAGGGGGCGCAGCAAGAGACTCAACACAAGCATCATCAACATCATTCTCAATGTCACACTCAACTGTAGATTCAGATCGTCGGGGACTGTAGGAGTGGTTGCCAAGACATTCATTTCCCCATTCATAATTCGGATAATCAGAGCATTCATACGATTCAGTTTCCTCAGATGGCAGGGGACCACTATACTCATCGCTATTTAATTCCCAACTCATCGCAACAAAAGGATTTAGGGACCTGCATTACACAAACAAAAGGGGTTAGATGCTGTAAGAAAGAATAGAGATGGAGATAAAATAAAAAGACTAAAAAGGAGAGAATGATGCAAGTTAACAAACTTTAGAGGTCACGGGTTAAATCAGGCAAGACATGCATCGCCCTCACTCTCTCGTTCTTGCTCTCAGAAAAGGGGAATCAGTATACCAAAACGGTTGGATAAATAAAGAGAGAGCACGAAAGAGGGAGAGCAAAAAAAACAGAGAGACGAAATGAACATGCGCTTGCAAAACAAAAAGAGCAAAGGTCCGATTTAGAGCAAAACAGAGAGAAGAGAGTCGAGATCCATAGAAGGCACACAATGTTGGAAAAAAAGTGGTTTAAAATGAGAGATCGAAAACAAAAAAGAGAGAGGAAAGTCGAGATCAAAGAATGAACAACAGATCAAAGAGAGATTAAAAACAAAAACGAAAAAGAGAGATCTCTTGTTCATAGTCATGTATGGATCTGGAGATTCAAACAAAAAAGATAGACATTCAAAGCGATAATCAAGATAATCGGACAAAACTAAACGACGAAAATCGAGATCCAAAGAGAGATCGAGAAAAAATCGAGATCTAGAGACAAATCCAGAGAGTCAAAACAAAAACGATAGAGCAAAAATCGAGATCTAGAGAGATCAAGAAAACATCGAGGAACGAAGAGATCGACAAAAACCAAGAGCGAAATGGAGAGAAAACCAGAGAGAATCGAGTCAAAATCGAGAGAACTTAAGAGATCGAGAGTTTAAACTAGAGATCTCAACTGATGGGGAAAAGTTCGAACAATTTTGAGCACGAAAAGAGCCAGAAAACGAGAGTTTAACATACCTTTTCGAGAGATCGAGAGCTTGAGAGCAAGAATCGAGATCCACGAGACTAACACGAAGACAGATCTGAAGGAAGCTCCACAAATATCGAATGATGGGGAAAGTTCGAGCAATCCAGAGCAAGAAAAGCCCAAAGCAGAGCTCAATCAAGAGGTGTGATGAGAGAATCGAACATTTAGAGTCAAAATCGAGAGCTTTGTGGAGAGATCTAAAGGGAGAATGCACAAGAGCGTTAGGGTTTCAGAGAGAACGTTTAGAGAGTTCGAGAGTGGCGGCCAGAGATTAATGAGGACATTTAGGGTTATAGAGAGCTTTCTAGAGAAAGCAAGAGCCAAATGGATTTTGGGCTCGAGCTTTCCCCCATGAAATGGATCAATCCAGTCCATTTATCCTTGCTTGCCCAAAGAAATGGAGTTCGATTTTACCCAATCTCCAAATCCATGGTGGCTTGGTTTTTTATTTCAGCCAAAAAATGGAAATACCCAAAAAATGGAAAATGTGAAAAAAATTGGAAAATGGATTAAAAAATGGAGGGGTTAAAAATTATGGATAAATATTGACAAATATTTCACCATTGTATTTTTATGGTTAATATATTTGCAAAAAAAATGGACATTGTAAATTTATTCTTGAATGTTGAAAATAAATTGGAGTAAAAATGGGTTGTGTATGATGAAATTTAATTGAGGTAGGAGAAGATGAATAGTTGATGGGATGGAAAGAGAAAAAGTGGGTAAAAAGTGAAAAAGTGTGTAAAAAGTGAAATTGATTGAGGGTGTTTTTGTAAAAAATGATGGATAAAAATGGAAAGGGGTGAAAGGACGACAAACATTTCGGGACGCCCGAAATTGAATACTGCACAAACAAAAGGGGACGGAGGGAGTAATATTTTAGTTTTTTTTTTCCACTACAACTTTTTTTTCCATCGTAGTACGGACGATATTGTTCAACTTGCGGCATGGCGTGCCTATGGGGGCCTCTGCCAGCAAATCTCTGCCCTTGACACTCCTAATACAGTCGTAGTTTTCAGCTCGGTCAGATCACTGCTATTCGGCAGTATGTACATGATTCCTATATGATTTATATGATTTCAAAAAATGCTTCTGTATCCTTTCAATCATCACAACTACTTATCTTATTCAAATAGATGTAGGAGCTTTCTTCTTCTCGGCTGCTTTAACTCGTGTGTTTACCCACTTCTTGTAGCCAAGCCAACACTCGCGACCACATATGAGACTGATATTGAAATTTGCCCGTCAGGCGACCGAGTCACAGCCCTTAAAGCCTGGGTAGCAACCAACACCCAACTTCTAGCAGACAGAACTGCGGCTTTTCTGGAGCACCGGCCACCAAAAAAAAGATATCACAGTATCCACTCTTGGCCAGGCTCTAAAAGCACAGGTACTTATACCTCTTATATACAATGCATGTGCACATTATCCCTTAGTAGAAATACTTGTTTCTGCATTTGGCCTACATTTGTAACTGCTTAACCCTCGTCAACAGGTTGCAGATTTCGATGAAGGCGACCTCATTCGTGTCGCAGCGTTCATTAAGTCCTTCGACAACAGCAGCCCCAGAACTATACTTACTTCCTCTCGCTGCTCTCGACCATATGGCGGCAAGGCCACATTCTCCCACCAATGTGAGACATGCACAGAACCCACAATATGCACAACAAAGTAAGCTGCCTCACTAAAGGCGTTCACTTTTCTAATGCAAACGAATTTTGAGTTATTCAGAACTTATACAGGATGTTTGTGGATATCACTGTGAGTGATGGGGAAACTATTCAGCCATTCCAGATACAAACTCGGACTGCTGAAAAACTCCTTGCTATTGACGCTCTTGATTATCACAACATGCCAAATAAGGTATATCAGATTTTTCCTATGTTCTTCCATATATGACCACTGAGAAACCTAAATTGAAACAAGGTACCCATTCGTTTCATACCTTGCAGGAGCAAAAAGCTTTCACCGCAAAAAAATTGGAAGCTTTCAAAAACAAAATTTTCACTTTCATACTTACTCCAAACACCAGCCACCAGCGGCTTAGAGCACGACGAGGTCAAATGGGAGCTCAAATATATCGATGGTATCTAGACCGTCTTTCGAAACTGGAGCACATGAATCCGTACAAACTTTCTCTTATCTAAATACTATTTTTTTGGCACCCTGTTGTTGTTCTTTCTAGACAATAGTACGTACACTTTCTATGTGCTTGTGTTTCCTCCTACTAACTCGGCAAACCCTAAGTTTTTTGGTTCATATCGTTCCGTACTCTGTAGTACTGATGCTACTAAGAGAGTGCATACAAACAACCACTGTAATAACCTAAGCTCCTTAACAATTTGCACTTTATTCTTTTGTGTGACTTTTGTTTGCTTTTGTATGGACCTATATACATATTTTTATTCCCAAATTGTTTTTTTTGGCTATTTTCATAATATTGTGTTTGTATCCTCTTATTTCGGACTCTGTTTTCTTTTTTGAATTTCTCCAACATTTTTTCCTACTTCTAATAGGAAGACAAATTTTGAGGCGTTAATCCAACTTAAAGAATCAGATGGACTGATTAGAACACAGTCCCCGCAGTTTCTAAAAGACTCCATGCCCGATTTCTCTATGCACATATGATGTCCTCCAAATATCTACAGACATTGCCAAGTTATAACCTATGCCTATAATAATTTCATAATGCTACTTATGCTGTGTAACTTTACATTTCTCAATATTCAGCACTCTTCCTTTTGTTCTTACTAAAAGGCTGAAGTCTAGGTGCTCTATTTGAGTTAGATTTTACAGGAGGCTCTTTCTTACATGTTAATTAATATTTCTCCTCAAAAAATGCTTCATTTGATCCCTTACAAATATCTCATACAGGGTCGATCCTGATACGTGATCGCCTTGGATTACTCCTTAGAAACCTCGTATTTGACCACACAGGATCCCGATCTTGCCAGTAAACACTTCAAACCTACAAAAGCTTTCAACTTTAGAACTCCTTGTGATGCAAGTAACAAACTGATTCGAATGGTGATGAATGAGATGGATCAAAATTGATATGAAGATTCAAATAGATAGTTCAATTGAATTGGCTCTAACGCTAAATTCAATTGATAAACTAGGATCGATCTTTAACAATCAACCTAGAACTAAACTAGAAGAATATCTTATCAAAACAATCTGAATTTTCGAACTAAGAACACGAGACAGAATTCGGATGAGAATGATGATGATCGATCTTCAATAGCAAGCAAACACAAATTATTATTTTTGAGCCCAAGAGATAGATTAAACCAATTTGGGTTTAATCTCTCTCAAGCTGATTTTTATTGAATGAAAATGCAAAGTATAAATAGAGAATACAAAGCTAATCCTTGGGGAGCAAGCAAAGTACATGGCCGGCCCTAATTAGATAGATGAGGCCTCCTTGTCTTGCTTTCCAAGATATAATAAAATATCTAATTAAATCTATCTAGATCCCCTTAATTAAATAAATCATGACTGACTTATTTAATTAAGAAAATATCTCTAACAAACTAAAAATATCTAAAAATATCTCTAACAACCAAGAGAGAGAATATTCAAACAACTAACATCAGCCTATTGATTGAATTTCTCTACATTATTTAAAATAGAAAATCGTTCATAAATAAAATAAATAAAGATAGAAATTTAGACTAAAGATAAGATTCCCGTAAGACTTGAACAACTCTCAGTAAAACCCAGTTTTCGGCCTTTTTCTGTTGGATTCTGAATTTGAAGTAAACTACAAAGTTGTAGAAATTTTAATTATCTTTCCAACGAGTACTTAACCGACGTGAGATGAATTTTCTAGCCCAAGTTATGACCAGTTTACTGAGCTTTGTTTTCTATTTGAGGGGTTTATTAACTTTCCGAACTTTGAAGACTTCATCCTTTTCCTTGGTGGCCTTGGACTCCATTGATGAATATCTTCAACAAATAAGATCAAGTCCTTGAATTTATTCTTGAACTTGAATGCTCGAGACCTTGGGAAAGGTCTTGGTTTTGGCCTCTTAAACACCTTCTTTCCAAGCATCTTCTTCATGGTCCTTTGATCGTTATCAGATCCGACCTTGCATCTATTAAATTGCTGAGTTGGTTTATTGATGCTTCAGATCTGTATTGATGACTTTTGATATTAATATAGACGGCTTTCGATAAAGTTATGAAGTAGAGTCAGTAGCTTCCTTCTTTGGATCAGTAAATTTAGAAACCCACAAAAAATTTAGGCAGAGGCTAGGGGTGGGCACGGTCGGTTAACCGGACATCGGTTAACCGGAATTTCGGTTAGTAAATTTCAATAACCATAATCATACCGTTCGTTATCGCTTAACCGTTAACGGTTAACTGTGAAATTCGGTACGGTTTATCGGTTAACCAATTTGTTTTAATTTATTTATTTTAATCAAAAATCAGATTTGCTCATAAAATTCATGATAAAATATTAAGATCCTGCAACCAATAACTCTAGATTTTTTTTGGTTTGTCCCATGTTGTACAAACATTTTTGCACATCGCATGCCTCGCATTTTTCTTGCATGTAAAGGTTGATACCTGCAGAGTAGAAAGCCTGCATTGAAGATGTCATAAGCTTGTGGTAATCATCATAAGAACCAGTAAAAACCATGGTTATAATACCACACTTTGGAATGAGATTACACCCACAAATTGTTGCAACCATGAAGCTGCACAGTCTCCAAGATGAAGTGCAAGCACCATAAAATTGTATAACAAGTGACATTTGAGTGCTATTAGAGACATTAATCCACAAAATAGCATAATTTACATCGTTGGAGCAAGCACACGCACCAGAACCAACAATAGAGAAAACCAAAGAAGTCCTATCAAAATGTTTAAGCCTTTCAAGTGCATAGCAGGAATTTTTCCCACAATAAACTTTGTGTTTCTGGTTATTAGGATACGTAAAATTGTTAAGGTAATTGTGGTTGAAAGCCACAAGGGTGGATCTATTAGGGTTTACCCACACACAACAAATCACAATCATGGGTATTCTAACATCAACATAAAGCAAATTGTGGTTTTGCAACATCCAATTCACGTTGAAGGGGTAACTTAAAAACAAGATGGGGTAACTTAAAAACAAAGGTAACTTAAAATCGATGATTTCGTCCTCAAACTAGATTAAAGATTGGAAACTTGCAGAAGCCACTGCCTCCTCCGGCCCCTATTACCGTAATGTACGGGTTCGGGATGGAAGAAAGCGAACAAAATGGGAAAACCCCAAAAGTGACTATAGTAAATTGAATTTTGATGGTTTAGGTAATGCAGATGGCGTGGCTTCATTCGGGTTCATCTTCAGGGATTCTGGTGGCCCCCCATTCATTTTGACGGAGGACTGATTGGTCGACAGTTTGTTTTGATATCTAAGACCATTGCCTTGTGCCAGGGACTTCTCGAGGCCATCAGACGGGGCATTCCCCGGATCCAAATTGAAGGCGATAATTTGCAGCTGGTCAATGTCGTGCTCGGTTATTGGCGCTGCCTATGGGAGATTGAGTTGCGTGCGAATATCCATTGCTTGTTGGCTCGTTTACAGGATTGGAGTATCTCTCCGTTGTTCGGGAATGCAATTCTGTGGCGGACTTCATCGTTAGATCGTTCAGGCGTGTCTCCTCCGTCTCACTTGCAGTTGATTCGGGCCTCCTTACCCTCATCCGCCAGGATGCTCTAGAGCGACTACTAGCTTGCTAGTGCTCACCCTAATTTCTTTCCTTATCAAAAAAATTTCAACTTTTACTAAGCTCTAAGTTCACATGCAAGGTGGATTAATTCACATAAAACCCTTTTTTTAAAAGTCCCATGAAATATTATCCCTTTTATTTAAATATACATTATTCTCATGGGTGATAGCCGATAGCATTTCCATAGATTAATTAATTTTATTCCAAAATTAAAATAATCTAAAATGGCATGCAAGAGTGGTTTTATGTTATATAAAATCCTTTCAAACCACATGCAAGAACTTATTTAAATTATTTAATCACAATTTTGTTCTTATTAACAGTTACTTTAGTCAAAGGCTCATATATACATTATTCCAAAGTTATAACATGATTAAAAGACATGCAAGACTATTGTCTCTCAACAAAGTCTTGTTCTATTTAATTCCCAAACTTTAAGCTATTTCTCTTATAATAAAATAAAAATATTTCTATGTTAATATAATTTTTAAAATCAGAAATTCCATGCTCAAAAACTCACTTTTATACTTCTTTCAATATGTTGGAATTTATTTTATAGTTTACAAAAATACTTCCCTTTAGATCATATGCATGCATGATACTTTTATTAAGAACTACGTACAAGCCTAATATTTCTATAAATCTGATTTTTTAAATATTCTGGATTTTATATGTGTCTAAAATTGAAAGGCAATTTAATAAAAATAATACAATAATAATTAAATCAAAAACAAAAATAAAAGTATTTATACCCCTAATTGTTTTTACGTTCTGTAAAAACCAGGACATAGGAAAGGGAAAGAGAGGAGAAACGGCAGCACAACATGGGTGGCACCAGGGCGGCGATGGCTCCGGGGAAGACCGGCGGTGGAGTGCGCAAGTAGGGGTGGCGGCCTGGCGGTGGCGTCGACGACTAGGAGGCAAAAAAGGTTTTGGGGTTTTTTTTGGAAAAATCAGCACATTGAATATTTAATTTTGGGGTTGAATTTTGTTGAATGGGAGTGAAATATTGGTTCAATTCTTCTGTCCCCATATGTTGTTCCCATTTTGTGTCCCTTCAATATAATTGGTCCACGTTTTTTAAATTTCCAACTAAGCCCTCTCTTTTTTCTATTTTATAAAAGCCTCAATTTTAATTCTTTTTTTTTATTTTAATTTATAGGAAACCCAAATATCAGTAGAAGTTGTATCGTTTCGACGCGCGTAATCTTCCTCGTCGACTTTTAGCGATCATTTTAGATCCTCGCTCTCTCACTCAGGTCGTCGTCTTCGACATTCACTTGTTCGCTCGTCACTTTGCACCGACGCCACCCCGCTTGACACCAACGCTACGAGCCATCGATCTCCTCGCTCAACACTAGTAACTTGCTTTTTGTTATCTGCTCGTCTTCTTCGTAATCTGATGCTACTGTTTTTTGGACTTCAAGTATCAATTGTATGTGTATATATATGAAACCAATGGATGATTAATGCATCAATGCTACTGCTTGATTAATAAGGTATATGAATATTTAAAGTATCCTTACCCTACTGATTTATTAATAGGTGTATATGGTAGTCTTACTACTGATTGTATAATTAATCAATCAATATTTAAAGCATGGTGGTACCCTTGATGTTACAATTGTTCGCTCATCATTTAAGTATGTATATGGCAACCCAAATCCAACCAACATAATGGGGTCATGGTGGTTTCATATGTGCAGAGAAGCTCTGGAGGGTAATGATGAGATTTATCATCATCATCATCTCCTTTTGGTTGGTTGGATTTGGGCTTGTGGATGGATTGAAGAAGTGATTGGTACCATTTTGGCTACAAAACAGAATATGGTAAAATTTTGGCCGTATTAGGGTTACGTTAAATATACATACTTAAATAAGATTATTATATTTACATGTGTGTGTATTAGGGTAATGCTGAAAATACGTTATTATGCTATTGAGATTAGGTATTGTTTATGCTATTGAGATTAGGTAGTGTTATTTTTAATATACATAGTTAAAGCATGTAGGTTTTCTGTTTATGCTAGATGAGATTAGGTACTTAAACAAAATTATTAAATAGTGCTTACGTTATGTATGCTATTGACTAATTTTGAATAATTTTAGGTAATGGATGAAGTTATGCAAGAAGTGTAGCCCCGAAGAAGATTGGAATTTGAGGATGATGTAGATAATATTGATGGTATTGAAGAAATTGATGATCCTAAAGCAATGGTCCCAAACCCTAATTTTGGATAAAGGAGAGAAAGTGTCAATGATTTAAGTAATTCAAGGTACCTAGTGATGGTGGTAACAAGGCGGATTGTTAAGGCAAGGTTCCCTTGCCCCTTTGGGTTTTGATGATAACAAACCCTTGGCATTTGATATGTTCTATGAAGTGTTTCAGGGAAGGAATTGTCCAAGGGAACAATGAAAGGAACTGTTCCTCTGACTAGAGGGAACAGTGATGGAAACTGTGAAGTTGAAGGTTCCAAGAGAAGCAAAACAAAGAAGGTAGATTCAAGGGAACAATGAAAGGAGCTGTTCATCTAACTAGAGAGAACAGTGATGGGAACTGTGAAGTTCAAGAATCCAAGAGAAGCAAGACAAAGAATGAAGATTCAAGGGAACGATGAAAGGAACTGTTCCCTTGATAGAGGGAACAGTAAAGGGAACTCTCAGTGTAATAGGATGACACTGTTCCCTTGACAACTGAAAATGATAGAAAAACCAAGAAGAAGGAACACTGAAGGGAACACTAGTCTAATATGATGGGAACTGTTCCCATCTAGGGAATATGATGGAAACAATGAAGTTTCAAAGATCAAAGGAACAGTGATGGGAACGCTAGTGTAATATAAGGAACTGTTCCCATCTAGGGAACATGATGGGAACAATGAAGGTTTAAGGCTCAAAGGAACAGTGATGGGAACGCCAGTGCAATATGAGGAGTTGTTCCCATCCAGGAACATGATGGGAACAATGAAGGTTCAAGGCTCAAAGGAACATTGAAGGGAACGACAATGTAATGTGAAGGAACTGCTCCCATCCAAGGAATAGCTCTCCAAGACCAAAGCTCCAGGAGAAGAAAGACTCAAAGGAACAATGAAGGGAACTATCAGTGTAATATGAAGGAACTGTTCCCATCCAAGGAACAGTTCCTCAAGAGAAAAGCTCCAGGAGAAGAAACAATCAAGGGAACAATGAAGGGAACTCTCAGTGTAAAATGAAGGAACTGTTCCCATCTAAGGGAACTCACAAGCCAGTCCAAAAACACATCAGCGAGAAATACGGAGACATGTTCCTGACAAAACAGAGGAACAGTCCGTGCATCAGACTGAGCCTATTCATCCAACGGCTTGATGAGCTTCAAGAGTTGACCAAATTCAAAACAAGAGTCACATGTTGAAAAAGTACATACTTGGGGAACAAGACAAGGGCAATCTTGACATTTCCCAAGTTGAGGATTGGGGAGCAAGGCTCTTTAGATATAAATAGTGAACAAGCCCAAGAGAAAAAATTCACCCCTTCAGAAATCCAAAAAGGCAAGAGCATTAAGAGAGAGTGAAGGTGGTCGACGGCGAGTGTTTGATCTCAACGACGACGAGGAAGAAGTTCCCAAGAGCAAGGGAACTGTGATAGTCAAGTCCAGGTGTAAGGTTTGGTCTACTTGTCTTAGTTGAGTTCACTAGTACAAAAAGGTTAATTAATACCGGTTTTTTTATGAAGCGGATACCGCTTTTTCATCCGTTCTTAATCTTGCCGAAATAAAAGTTCGGATATCGGTTATTCAAAAACCGGTATAAATAAAATCTCGGATACCGGTTGTTTAAAAAACCGGTATCTGAGTCCTTTTATTTAAAAAAATAATATATATAAGCAGCATACCAGTTTTTACATATAACCGGTATGCCACAACAAAGGTTTTTTAAAAAAAAATATTTAATTTGCAGCTTTATCTTGGCATTTGCAGCTTCGAGCTCATCCACCACTTTCATGTAATCAGTAACTCGAACCACCAATCTTATGTTCTCTACCTACAAAGAATCTTCAGACAGAGCCTTGGCAAGAGGAATCCGTCACTGTTGCTACTATGTCTCGTACTTGGAGAAGAATTAGATGAGCCATTGTCAATCATGGGCTAAAACAACAAGACAACAATGTTGTTATGTACTTACATAGTAACAAGTTAATTAATCATTTCACATGTAAAAATAGACCATGTTCGATAATGATAACAATGAAGAATTGATCAATGCATAAGAAGAAATGTAATTTTCCATGGATAATCCATGAACATAGATTTGCAACTTAGAATCCACTAGAATTAATTCTAAGAAGTACACGACTTCAAAAAGATTGAAATTCTACTTTAGAAACATGATCCAACTTGCCAAGGCTAAGTAACTATCCAATAAACATGATAAAATAATTAAGTGTTTATAGCATACAATAGGCCTTTAACAAATCTGCCTACTGATAAAATAATGAAGTGTTTATAGCATGCAAAGATAGTTAGTTTGGAGAAAGAGAACTCATCACACAAATGATAGATAAGCATTAAAAACACATAATCTATACCTGGATTCATTGGCAAGGAGGAAAAATTAGCATGGTTCAACCATCATGGGAGACAATATATAAGGCAATTAAATCTGCAGTTCAAAAATCCACAATCAGACTCGTTTGGTTCCAAAAAATTACAATTGGTCTATAAAATAATCCAGCTAAAATCCTGCATTCCATGTGTAGGTAATTGCAATTTCAATTTAGTATTTTTCATAATCAAAAGCATGAATACAGATGAAAACATCGGCTGATATTTGGTTTAGTTGGGTGTGAGAGTCAAAAAAGCATGATTTGCTTACAGAGTGACAAAATATGATCCTCAGTAGAGGTCTCTACTATGAAATTTTCAAGTTTGATAATCCATTACACCTAAGCAACTTATCCAAAATTCACAGTGAATGAAGTACAACAGAGAAAAAAATTCAACAAATTCTGAAGAATCACTAGGAAACAGATGCAAAAAAAGTCAACCAAAATAGTTTTGTCATTCAAAAATTGCCAACAACAAATCTGATAAGGACAAGAATTTTAATTAACATGATTGTGCTAGCAGATGTAACAAACGCACAATAAGAAAGTATAACATTCCATCACAAGATCGAGTAATTCACCTGCTGGGTGAACCATTTTCATCATAGCAGTAGGAGCAATCATGATCAACATTGAAACCTTGATGCCCAAGACGGTTGTAGCAATGTTTATATTGGTCACATCAATAAGAATTCGAGGTCGAAACCTACAAATCAGAACATGAACAATCTACTTTTTCAACACATTTGTGATGTAGTCAGTCATAAATCTTCTTCTAGTGAATAATCTATAAAACGATTTCGACACCACAATGTGCAAGGATAAAAGAACAAGGTGTAAATCATCATCGATGTTCCACCACATTTAACAAATTATACATCCAAATCCAACTCCCAATTGTCAACACCACAAAACAAAATAGAGGATAAAATATTTACCCTTTTCCACCTTGTGTAGTTGTGCTCGAGCAGTTGAGCGGCTTTGCTCCACGCTTCCACCAGTTGACGGCTCCACCAGACCACCGATGGCGTCACCCCTCGGCCCAAGCTTGCCCAATCTCTGGCTCGCTTTCATTTGTTTGCCAATGGCTTGATTCGGGCACTGTTGTAGTGTTGTCGATTGTCGCTCGCCTTCTCTGAGCGGAAGACAGGAATCAGAAACGTTCAAATTGGAGCTTTTTGCCCTAGATCCAAACAAATTAAAAAAATCGTAAGCCCAAGAGAACAACAGAGGAGGAAATTATGACTCCATAAATCAAAATCAAGAACCCAAAAAACAAAACCCAATTCCTCTTAAACTCACCAAAGTAAATCTCTGGACGCCTTATATCACTCAAGTGTACAACTCAACGGGGCAACGGTAGAACTCCACGGTGCTGGCTGGGCGACGGTAGAACTCCACGGCATTGGTTGGGCGATGATGTGAGCTGCTTTCGTCGACTACCGCTGGATGAAGGTCAGGGAAGACGAGTAAATTGGTGACGGGAGTTGGCGCGCAGACGAGGGCACGAAAGTCGCGGAGAAAAGGGTTAGGGTTTGTATCGCAGGGAGAGATCGAAGAAGACTATACGCGTATATGAAAAAGTACTTCTAATTTCTTTTTAAAAATATATATATACCGGTTTTTTAAAAAACCGGTATCCGTGTTGGTATTATTCGAACTCTTATACCGGTATTACCCAAAAACCGGTATGCGAAAATTGTATTTTAGTTTTATATCGGATTTATTTTATAACCGGTATATATATTTCACACGCATATCGGAATTACAACCGGTATATTTTTTTACCGATATTAATTTACGTTTTTGTACTAGTGGTTGTTCGCTTAGGAACTTGGTTGAGAAGACTCATTAGTGTTGCTAGAGTTAGGAAGAACTGCTAGGAACAAAGAAGTTTGAGTCTTGCCTGTTGTAACTAAGGAACAATCAATAAAACAAGTAGGTCATTCAAAATCCTCCAAGAGAGGTAGAGGTTTACCCATTCAACTAGTTGGTTGAAGTGGGGTTCCTCTATAAGGAATTGTGTCCCTTTACTTTTCTTATGCTTTTGGTTCTTGTTCCTTAAAATTCCTTGAATTGTTCCCATAATACTCTTTGTTCCTATACTTCCCATATTGTTCTCTAGCTTGTGCCTATCACCTGCATATTTATTATCATTCCGCTGCCCAAGGAACAGTTCCCATAACTGTTCCTTGACTCTATTCTAACACACAACTTTCCAACACGGATTAGTTCAACCACTCCTGGCTTTTCAGAATCAGTAGATATGAAGGTGGAGCAACGCGGAGCGATGCGGATCGGAGAACGGGAGAACAGGAAGCGGAGCAACGAAAATCAATTCAATCCGCTGTTGGCTCTTCTGTCGACTTCCGGATCGGAGAACGGGAGGCGGAGCGACGCGGAGAAGCCAGGAGTCGTCGGCAACATGATTGCTCGGTCGGGGCCGTCGGGCAAAGGCGATGTGAAGGTGCAGTAAAGAAGAAGCACTGAAACAGCGTAAAGATGGTGATGCAACTTCTACTAATATTTTGATTTTTTGTAAATTAAAATAAAAAATAATTAAAATGGAGGCTTTTATGAAATAGAAAAAAGAGAGGGTTGAGTTGAAAATTTAAAAAACGTGGACCAATTATATTGAAGGGACACAAAATGGGGACACCATATGGGGACAAAAGAATTGAACCAGTGAAATATCAAGAGATGGAAGAAATGATGTGTTGGTGAGTGTTCTTTAATTCTCTAAGAGGCCTTTATATATGCATTAAGGTGGAGGAAGAGTATCAAGTGATGATGATGATGATCAAAATATACTCTATGAAGGGGATTAAGGAGGGGATATTACAAAATCAAGTGGTGGATTTTTGTGTAAGGAAATCATTCTTACAAATCTCCCAAATCTCTCCATTATTACACCCCAATCAGATTTATGAAGTTCAAAAATGGCGATCTTTAAAATGTCACTAGAAAGGAAGGGTTTAAATACAAATGGGTGTGTTACAAAATTAGAAAAGTTAATTAGCACATTCGGTAAAGAAGCGAATTGAGGAGCAAGAGGTCATGGGTTCAATTCCCACACCGCACCCCTTATCTCCATTTAATTTACCCCCTTTTTATTGTTTTATGGGTTTGCTAGTTAAATTTCCGTCGGGTTATAAATTGATTAATTCCATCTTTAATAAATTTATTAACCTAAATAATTATTTTAACACCATTTTATCGACTTTTTATTTTAAGGATGAGATTTGAGTGAAAAGAGAATAAAGGTATTATTTTATTCAATAAAATGATTAAAGAATAAAATAAATAATAAAATTTATTCATAAAAATAGCGGCTATTACAACAAGTTGCTATGTAGGTCTTGTTCTTCCCATTTTCGGGCCTTCGCTCCTCAGTTTCGTGAGGACCGTTCTTGGCGAAGTGCCCCTTGTTGTAGCACTTGTAACACGTGGCGTATGCAAGATCTTTGTCCCTGTCCTAGTACTTGTTATTGGACTCATAGTCTTTTTTCTCTACTTGAGTTCTCTTTGAACTTCCCTTTCTTGTAGAAGTTCCTAAGGGCTTTGGTGAGCAGCACAAGCTCCTCATCGTTGTCCTCCCCTGATTCTTCATACTGCTCTTGGACGTCTGAGGACCTTCCTCTAGTTTGAGAGCCTCTCGTCTCCATTTTTTGTTGCTTATCTTCCTGTTTTATCATCTCATGACCAATGAGCTTACCAAACACTTGGTGAAGCATCAAGTTCCTATTCTCAAGGTTCTCCTTGAACATGGTTCGTTCATTTGCCCACTCAGTTGTCAGCCCGTTGAACAGTTGTTGCACCTTCATTTTGTCGGAAATTTCTTTCTTTATGATCATAAGGGCCGCTAGATTGGAGCAGAGGGACTCGAAACGCGACTGATATCTATCAATTGATTCTCCCATAAACATTTTGAAGTTGAAAAACTCTGTTCTAGCGTTCATCTGATAGTCTACCCTTAGATCGGAACTCCTAACATACATCTGTTGAATGGATTCCCACATTTCCTTAGTTGTTTCCAAGTTAGACACTCTGTCACTGTCTTGTTCACACATGGCATTGTTGAGATACATTTTGGTCTTTTAGTTGGCCGCCATGCATTGCCATTCGTTGGGACCCATTTGAATAGGTCGTCCCGAATAGTTGCATTAACTTGGAAGTTCCCATGCTCTATGCCACACCAGGCTTGTTAGTTAAGACTTCTCGTCCAATCTCTCATCTTGGGCTGCCAGTTTTGGAAGCGTCCGACGATGAGTCTAGGAGGCTTGTTGTTCCCATGTCCAATCTTCCTGAGTTCTTGAGACATTTTTCTTAATTCCTTCAAAGACTAACCAAAATTTAGAGTGCCTGCTCTGATACCAATTGTTCGATCGAAGGTTAGTTGTAAACGATTATGGAAACTATATTGGATAGTTCCCACATGCAGCGGAATAATAAAACATGCAGGTAAATAAAAACAACTTGAGACAGTCCCCTTATAGAGGAACCCCACATCGATCAACTAATCGTGTGAGTAAACCTCTACCTTCGCTTGGAGGATTTTCGAATGACTTCCCTTTTCTTTATTGCTTAGTTCCCTTCATGTTACAAAGCAGAATAAAAACTTTTCAGTTCCTACAAGGACTCCCTCCCCAAGCAACACTAATGTATTCTTTCAACCCTAACCTGGTGAACACTCACAATCAAAGCAAAAGGAAAACTCAAACCTCTTCGTTCTTCTGTCTCTGCACCAGAGTTCCCCTAGACTTAGGAACTCCTTCTCTCTTCTTTCACCGTCATCGAGATTAGCTCACCGTCAGGGACTTTTCACCAGCTTGATGGCCTTCACCGAATAGCTCTTTAGCTCTCACTCTTGTGTTTGAATTTTTTAAGTTGTAAAAAGTATTGAGCAAGGTCATTGTTGAAGGATTTAAATAGACGTGATGAGAAGCCCTTATCCATTTGAGGCATTTCTCCTAAAAACCCTTTTTTCCTTGCTCTCCAAGTCTGATCCTTAAGATTGACATGTGATTTTGATTTGAATTTGAATTGTCAACTCTTGGATCACATTGGAACGTTGGATGGTTGTCTTCAACCTGCTGCAAGTCTGAAGCTGCTGAAGTCTGAGACGCTCTTTTGTCCAGTATAGGCAAGATCCCTAAAAATGCATTGAGATGTCGCTTTCACACATGCGCCAATTCCCATCCAAAGGGAACTCTCATTTTTTCGGTTCCCTTGTATTGGGAACTCTTCTTGACTTTGAGGGATTCATGTTCTTCTTATCTAGTTCCCATCTCATGGTAACTTTAGTTCACTAAGTTCCCATCTTGGTGGGAACTCTTGTTCACTTATGAGGTTGGTCGCTTTCTTCTCATCGTTGCATTGGTTCCCATGCCTTGGGAACTTGGTTCTCCGTGAATCTGCTTAGCGACGCACAACTTATTAATCTGAAATATTTGCACGTACAATAGGTGTTAGTTCCCATGATATTTTTCTTTATCAAAAATGAAGGTGTAGTTCCAGTGTTAATGAACGTGAGTTCCTAACAACGACTCAACAACTTGGCTAGGAAAGTGATGACAATAGAGTTTTTGATCGTCGATGTGCCTGTCCCTTATAATCTGATTTTGGATTGGCCATGGATTCATGGGATAGGAGCGGTACCTTCGAATCTCCATCAAATGATCTAGTTTAGAGATGAAGATGCTATAGTCCGTGTTTGGGCTAATCAACTTGAAGCTCGTTTGTGCTCTAATGGAAGGCGCCCTAAGATAGAGTTTATGCAGAAGACAAGCCAAAAAATGGAGACCAATAGCGTACCGCAATCTTAGGTCTGAGGGTCGCGACCGCGGAATTGGCTCAGAGAGCAATACCTCATTTCTGGGGCAAAATCAGGACCGCGGCTCTGAGTTCCGCGACTGGGGATCTATTTCCGAAAACCCGCTTTCTCAAGAGAAGAACCGCGACCTCGGTTACCCGTCTTTCCCGTGCGAGGATCTCGAGATTAGGAAATGCATATAAATAGGACACTCTTTTTCCATGTGCTTTTGATGAGGCCCTTATATTTTTATTTATCATTCATTAGTTCAATTTGTAAGATCATGTCATCCATGCTTATTTTTAATAAAAGTCAGTTTTGCATTTGTTTGAGTCTTGCAAAAAAAAAAATCTTGAGCGCAACATTAGTTCATCGCACTAATGGACTTTTATATATGCGAGTATGTAGAAGAGCTAAGGAGCCCATGATATTTTCTCATGGATGTACGAACATAAAAATATATGAAAGCGCACATTATGGGACTTGAAGCGACTAATCTGCATGGCCACTTTATATTAGACCTATGTACCCTACGTCCTAATTACGTGGGAAACGTATACAAAGACGTAGGTGGGGCATTTGTGAGCGGTTAAAAATTAATTGTCATAATTATTTTCTCTATCAACCGCCATAAAGTTATTTTATTTATTATGCTTTTTATATCTTCTAGTATTTTATTATAAAATTAAATATGGTGGTTATGCGACATAATGGAAGATTTTATTTTAACGAAAAGATAGAACTTTCGCTTGGAGTAGGATTTGTCTACAAGGCACTAGGCCGACCCTAGGGGATAGGATTTTCAGCCTCCTTGCCCCCTCTCTTCCATTATAAATACATGTCTTTGTCGTGTATGAAGAGCATATTAACAAACACAAACAGTGAGAGATTGAACATGCTAATATTCGCTTAGCTTATTTGTTCAAGAAAACTCATATTCGCTGAGTTTTCTAGTTTTTCTTGTCCTTACCTTGACGTTCAATCGACGATTGTTCTTTTGACTTAGGCATCAGAGGTGGATTATGGGTCCCCGCTTCCTTTGTACATTGTTTTACAAGTCTTAGGTTGAAGAAGCAATTAATCAGAACGAAAGGTGAAGAAGGAGTTATTAATTAGTGCAATAAAGGCGGAGTTTTTGTACACTAATACGAACCATCAACGATTAGAACATAAGAGGGTATTATAAAACGTATATGCAGATTGAACTATGTTTGTACGTACATGCATGCGATTCATTAGTTTTATAGATGGACAAACAAGTTTGCAACATAATTAATTGAAGCACTTACAATAAGAATGTATAAATAGCGTATACACGTACAATAAGAATGTATAAATAGCGTATACAAGTAATTTATTTGGTATACTTACACATCATGTAATTGGAAGCAAATTGCGTTTGTATATGACAGTAATGAATTAGTAAGCAAGCACACACGCAGTAGGTAGGGTATATGGGAAGTGTTGGTGTTTGTACGTGGATTATGTATAATAGATGGATAGATTAATATTATTAATTAGGATCGGCTAGGTAGAGCACTCGAGAGGGAAGCCCTGAGGAAAACGCACGTGATCGGTGCAGTAGTTGTAGATCATGTATTTGCTCTGGACCCACCTGATCCTTTGTAGGCCCGCGGTGTCAAGGGCTTGGGTTATCCATGGGGATCCGGAGGGACAGGGGGCGGAGGAGGGCCAGGCGCAGCCTTGAAGGGCGAGGTTGCGGTAGGAGGCGACGAAGGGAGCCTTGGTCCAGTCGGTCTTGACGCGGCCACCTTGGGTCGCCCAGTCCTCCGCATCCCACAAGCTTCCAAAGATCCACATGGGCTGGGACTTTGGGTAGGGCACGCCCCTTGATTCCAAGTTCTTGAATTGTCTGATCGGAGTGCCGTCCACGTAGAAGCTATGTATATGTATATAATGAATTAACTATTAATTAATATAAATTAATATGGTCACTAATATTGGCGACCATATGGTCACCACTTAATTAGTGTCCGACCTTTTAACGACCAGAGTTAACGACTATATTATTCGATTTCACGACTATATTTATAGTCGCTAAATCTGTTTTTTTTTTAGTTAAGCTATATACATGCCTAGTCTAGCTAGCTCATTATTATTAGTAGTATACTTAACGTACATGATGCTTTGCGGATTCCAAAGGATGGAATAGGTGTGGAAGTCTTGAGTGGGGTCAAACCACAAATAGAACTGTTAGCTCTCTGTTTCCTTGTCCTTTTGCATACACATTTGTATGCAGTACATATGGGTTCCCACTTGAGTTGCCCAGAAATTCCAAGTCAATTTCATCATGCTCACCTCCCAACGAAGACAGCTGCAGGCAATTAGTTAAATTAATGATCCAAATTAGTAGTAATAAATTAATAATACCCACCCATGCACACATATATAGGATAGGATATATACATATATATATATATATATATATATATATATGTACGTACATAGTAGGTTGTAACGGTGCCCGCTGAGTTGCCAGGCACAAGCTTTATCTGGGTGTCGATCCTTCCGTACAAGTACTGCCTCTTGGACCTGAAGCCGGAGCCGGAGCCTCGGTCAAGCGAGAGGGAGAGCAGCTGCCCGTTGTTCAGGATCTTACCGCGCCCACCCCCCCAGTTCACGTCGAATTCCTCCGTGAAGCTCGACGCGTGGCACTGGGAGGACCACGCCAAGCCCAGCACCAGAGTCGCCAACCCTACTAATGTAAGGGCCCGGGGTTCGCCCATGCCCATGCCCCTGCCCATCATATATATGTATATATCGATCTTTCTTAGTTTAATTAATTTCTAGGCAACACAACTTAAAGATCGATCTATCGATCGCTCGCTCGTTTGATATGGTTTATTTATTTTATTGTGAATCTTCAGTTCAAGTGCGTCGAGTATATATAGGCATGATCCATCCATATCCATTCAACAACGCTCCCTGTAGCTTCTTCAATTTGTGGATGTAGCTTGCCGGGCAGGTTTTAATTCCGGGCCAGGGGTCCTTTCAAGAGTATAACCCCACGCTACGTACTTCTGTCCAAAATTTTAAAATTATAGCCAATAATTAAATTAATGTTATATGAGATTTGACGTAAACCTAGATAGCCTATAATTTGGATATATACGATTAAGTTTAAGGTTCAGAAATTTTGCATAAGTAGAAAAGAAAAAGTTGGGATTAATACAACCCAAGTTTATTATACACTTCCTCCGTCTAAGTCTATTTGATTTTTAAGCATTTTGCACAACTATTAAGACAAACAATATTCTTACTAAAATACCCCTATATATTATCAATATATAATTAATTATTCTTTTTTTATTCCAACCTAATAATTGCAATAAACTAATGTTAAAACTCGAAAATTTTAGACAAAATAGTTAGAAGGTCAAATAGAATTAAATAATTAATTGAATCCCAAAGACCAAATAGACTTAGATAGAGGGAGTAGTTTATTGAGCTTGTGTATCAAATTAATTTACATATATAAGATCCTAGCTCACGAATTGTGACATTGTAATAGAGACAAGTTATTGTTTTGGGCTCGTTTTCTACCTATTTGAGTTGGGCTTAGCGACTGATGTTACATGTCCGTTGCTTGGGGTGTATTTGACTATAAATAGATAATTTCATGTTAGTGCACAAAAATTTACCTTTATGTCCTAATTGAATACTTGATGAGCACTTTTACGTCGTTATAAAAGCACTGACAAAAAAAATTCCTAACTTCCTAACCTTAGTAAAGTGGAAGTAAGGGTCGAACCCATAGAGACTCAGAATATTTATATTTAAGTAATATTACTAAGTAAAAAGGGGGAGATTTTATGGTTGCAAGCTAATTAAACTAAGTAATTGAAACAAAGCAAGTAAACGATTAAAGAATCAAATATGGAGAAAAGCGTCCAACTAGTTTTGTATCCATTGCATAAATGAGTTTTGATCCTTGATTATTTTTATTTCGATTTTCCTTGACTAATCTATTGTGGATTTATGAAATTCAAGCTTAAGGTGGTTGCTAATATACACCGTCTTTAACAACCTTTTAACCAATTAACCTAGAAAATTTTCTATGTCAAGTTGATCATGCAATTAAGTTCAAAGCATTCAATAGAAATAATAATCATGAATTCCATTGTCTATTCATGAGGTCTTGTGATTAAATTCTCCGCCTTTGATTAATCTTATTCCACCGTCTATAAGTTTAATCAAAGGATTCATCCATGAATAATCAAATTCCACCGTCTATTTAATTATTCTAGTTGTAATTCAACCTAGAAATAGAATAGGTGATCAAGCTATTATAATCCTAAGTGAATTTAATCAATTAAGCACGGAGAGATTCAATCTAGTCAAGGTAAATAGAAGTAATTCAAATATCACAAACGATCATGCATACAATTTCAACTAACTAGTTGGACATGGAAAATTTAGCTAGAAATCGACATTAAAGAAAAATAAAACTTACAAGAGTCAAATTTCTCTTCAATTGCAAATCTAGGATTTGTCTCCCACAAATCTCCAAATTCTTCAACAGCATAAAACTCAAGCAAAAGATAGCATAATCCTCAACTAAAACCCTAGGGAAAGTATTTATATTATGTCTAAAAATAACCAAAAGCAATACTAGAGTCGGCCCATAAGATCACACGCAAGCCCAAGTCAACGCCTCTGACACGCGCCGCAGCGCGGTCATGACCACCCGTAGCGCAGTCGCGCCATGGTCATTTTGCCCGCGCTTCCGCCGCAGAATCTCAAACCCTCCAGCGCTGGCTTGGCCTTCAAACCGCGGTTTGGCAATTTGCTCTTGTCTTGTAATTCTCACCCCGGGTCTTCTCTCCAATGCTCCCTATGCATTCCCGAGGTCCGGTCTTAAGCCTTTCATCATCCGTCTTCCACCTTCCGACCTACAATTATGCACAAAGACGCGTAGATTCCGAACTAATCGAAAATAAAGCCTAAACTAAAACTTAGAACGAAATCCTAGCTAAAAATGCATAAAACGGGAATAAAAACATGCTATAAGACCTATACCTATATGTTCTATCAATACTCCTCTTCATTTGCCTCTACACCTTCCGTTACAAGCTCCTCTTCAACCTAGAACATGCAAAAGAGCAATTTGTCGAATGAACGTTGAGGTAAAGGTAAGACTGCGAGCGAGCTGAGCGAAAATATGGTCTACATGGCGATCCTATGAATTTATATTGGATGAAAGGGAGAGAGAAGGTCGAAAACTCTATCTCTATAGGGTCGGTCGAGATGCCTTGACACCCAAGCAAGCGATATCTTGTTCCCCAATCCACTCGGAAATTCTATCTTTCGACTAAGATAGATTCCTCCATCTTAATGACAATAAAAAGATAATCTAATAGGGAAAATAAATAAGACAGATAAAGAAATACTTATAGAAAATAATTATTTACTCGCTCACAAATGCCCCATTTGAATGTTAGT
The DNA here is from genome assembly GCA_964016875.1 of Fallopia convolvulus. Taxonomy (NCBI): domain Eukaryota; kingdom Viridiplantae; phylum Streptophyta; class Magnoliopsida; order Caryophyllales; family Polygonaceae; genus Fallopia; species Fallopia convolvulus. Next base: position 10,268,509 of record OZ024737.1, read on the forward strand.
TGTGTTCGATAGAGTCACAACTAAGACTCAAGTACTCTAGGACTTATTCGAAGTGGCCATGCAGATTAGTCGACGTGTCCCCTTAGCGCATTCATATATTCGTACAACCATGAATAATGATCATGGGATCCTTTGCTCCTCTAGATACGCACATACGTAGAAGTCCGTTACTGCGATGGATTAATGTTGCGTTTTTTATGCAAGACTCAAGCTAATGCAAAAAATGACTTTTATTAAAAATAACCCTGAATGTCATGATCCTCACTTTACATGCCTATCCTAAGGGCCTCATCAAAACCACGTGGGATAAAGAGTGCCTTATTTACATGCATTTCCTTGTACCGAGATCCCTGCACAAAGGAGTATGGTTAACCACGATCGTGCGGGTCGCGATTCTGTTCTAGAGAAGGATGAATGTCTTCTTTGTTGTGGCCGCGGTAGTGCTTGATAGCGCTGCGGTCGTGCTCTCTGGGCCAGACCCGCGGTCGCGGTTTCGTTTATGGCCCTCACTTCTCGACTCGTCTTCGATCCTTTGAAGGAATTCCTTCTTGGGACGATTTCCCTTTGAGCACATGTGTGCGTCCAACTGATTAGCCCACACTCGGACTATGCGTCTTCGTCTTTAAACTAGATCATTTGATGGAGGGTCGATTACACCGCTCCCATCCCATGAATCGATGGCCTACCCAAGATCAAGTTGTATGGGGAAGGCACGTCAACTATTATGAACTCGATTGCCAATTCCTTTTTTGCTAAACAAACTTGTGTCTTATACATTCCAAGAGGGAATGTCGAATATCCTCCAACTCTAGTGAGTTGCATCTTGACCGGATTAAGTCTTCGTTCTTCTTTCCTAGGTGCTTGAAAACATCATAATGCATTATATCAACCGAGCTCCTTAGCTCTACCAAGACCTGACGTACATTGAAGCCCTCAAGGTTGATTGTGAGGACCAAGGGGTCGTTGTGCGGGACTTGGACTGATGCATGGTCCTTCTCCCAAAAGACCGAACCATCAACCGTGGGCAGCAACGGCGGTCACGATTCAGTTTGTTGAACCCGCATTACTTTTAGCTCGTGGCATGATTTTCGGAAATTGCACCCGGTTTTCGCATCCTCGTTTGTGTATGTCGCCGTGATTGTTTGTGTAACACCCCTATTTTACAACGTTGGGTATTACCGCCAGTGAACTCAGACTTTACCGTCCAAAGTCACCCAAGGCTTTTAGAATGATATAGAACGATTAAATGCGGAATAAACATATTACATAAATAGGAAAACATGCTCCCGAAGGAGACTTAGTTCATTACAAAACACCCTACATTGTCTTTAACTTTAATACTACTTGAAAACAAATACCAAATCCGTCATGTCTCGGAGATAAAGTAATATTAAAACCAAAACGAAAATAAAAGTACATCTTGAGCATTCTTGACTTCCTTCACTTCCCTTCACTTCGCCTTGCTATGGATTCCTGAATCTGACATAATTCACGAGGGGCGATAGAATGCCAGGCAAACATGCGGAAAGAAGAAATTAGTCTAGGAGACTAAGCAAGCGGGAATAGAACTTCCCGAGGGTAATTCGGTAATTCCACTTTAACGGTATAATGAGAGGAAAGAGGGTTGTGTTTACGATGGGCTTTATCATGTGGAGCTAAGGTACGAACGATAGCGATAGCGTATCCAACGGGATAGCTTGTTGAGCAAGAGAAGTACTACTAGATTGTAGTCTTCCTTAAGATTTCGATAGGATGTTGGGAACATTATTTAATTCATACAAGTGAAAACCTCTCGCGCTTTTGGGCGGACCGAGAGCCGGAACGATCATTTGAGACTGGTCCGGTTTTGATATCTTAAATGTGCATACGCACTTATCTTAATTAGTGATGAAAATATTCAATCTTGTTGATGACTTTTACAAGAGAGAGTGGTGGGACACGGATAAACCGAGCCAGCCGATGGAGAACATCAATTCTCCTGCACTTAGCTAGAGTGCGCTCAATCCCTCCTTGCAATCGGAGCGGATGGAGATCATGATCCCGAAAGTCGTATGGATGTACGACTTAGTAAGATTATATAGAGGTGTCGACTAACTCGCACCCCTTTCTAGTTTATTCAAAACAAATCTCTGAACGAGACTTGCAATCAATCAAGAGTACACACACTAGCAAATATAATCCTAACAAGGGAGATAATATCTACTATACTAACAAGGGTCGTTATTTCTAGCAATCGATATTTCCTAGGTTCATTTTTATTAAGCATACAAGTAGTTCCCAACATCGAAAGATATCATAAAGACGGATATAAAAAGGGTACAAGGGGAAATTCCACTTGCCTTAGTGTTACTAGTTTAGTAACGAGCTTTGACGAAACTTAGACGATTTCCTACTACGAGCGAGGATTCCGACCTAATGATAGAGAATTTACGAAAAGTTCAAAACGCGATTCTTCTACTAAAGTTCGGATCACCTCTTATAATATTTTTATAAGAGGTTTGAGTTTCTAAATTATTATAATAATAATTTAGAAAATTATTTTCTTTAAAATAATAATATTCCTTTATTATTATTTTGGTTTTTGTAATATCCTTAATTCCGAAAATATTCTATTAAAATAATTATTTTAATTAATCCTTTTTATTAGAAAGTTTCCTTAAATAGAAATCTCTACTCTTCTTTATAAGGTAACTTGCCTAAAATAGCTTTTTCCCTTATTTGTTCTATTTCCAAAATTCTTTTATACTTTAAGATTCATAACTCCTCTTTGATCATAATTATATAATATGATATATTATAGTTCTCAACATAGAATCTTTTCTATTTTGATTTCTTTTCCAAGCAAGACTCTAATAATGTTTCATATTTAATATTCATATGCTAGTAAAATATTTTATCCTATTTTTCAACATAACTAGCATCTTTTGAATATTCTCTTCATAACTAATATATGTTAAGTTGATATTTGAAGATAACTTTGTACTAAAATCCTTATTTTTATTCTACTTTATAATTTCTATATTTTATATATTATAGGCCATGCAAGACTTTTCTCTACTTGAACTTTTATTATAAATCTTTGAAAATATGGTATTATTTTTATTGTACAAGCTTTTGATTTCTAAGGTCATAAAATCATATCCTCTTTTGTATAAAATACATGCATGATGTTTCTCAACCTTTTATTTTGACCTAAGGTAAGATAATACTAAATATGGACTTTTCATACTATACTAATTTTATTTCATCTATTTATATCTTGTAATAGCATGCATGTAATAATTTCATGAATATAATTACTTATATTTATCTAGCTTAAGTTACTATAAAGCGATTAGCGAAGTGATGCAAACTTTCGCACTTCTCTTTTCTAAGGGCAAAAAGTGTGTGCAAAGACATCGCATCCCGAATATTGGCTATGTAGTGTCTCACGAACACAATAACAAGTTGATTCCATGATCGGATTGACCTAGGTCTCATGCTTTGGAACCACTTTAATATACCCTTGTCGAGGATACCCGGGAACATCTTGCACATGGTTGCATCGCCGGAAACCCGTAGAGCCATCTTATGTGAGAAAGCAGCTATATGGTTCACGGGATCTGAATTCCCATAATATAGAGCGAATGATGGTGAGAATTTTGTCGGAGGCTTGTCGCGTTGGATGCTTCTATGGAATGTTGTCGATGTCACCATAGCCATGTTGTTCTCGGGTTGCTCTTGAGCCGATTGCAAGGTTCCATCTTGCACTCCTAAAAGATCAAGCAATCTCCCTTCGGTACGCCTCAAGGCTCGATTTTCTCCCTCATGCCGCTCATCACTTTCACTTCGACGTCAATCACGCCGTCGTTTATTCTCATTGCCCTAGTCACGAGCTAACTTGGGCCTTGTAGATGGGTCATAACGATCTATGTTGCGGTCGCGCGATTTCTTCGGCTGCAACTCCGCGCGGGCTATCGCGGTCATCGCCAGACTTACCGCGACCGCAACTAGGGCTTCCGTGACCGCAACGATTTCCATGATCTCAAGGTTCTCCGAGTTATCCGAAGTTGAGTCGTTAGACTGGGAATGTAAGGTTCGAGACCTTAGAAGCGCTATCCCATGCCAACCCGAGGACTTTCTAGGAAGTCACCCATCCTAGTACTACTCTCGCCCCTGCATGCTTAACTTTTGAGTTCTTTGTCCTCACTCGAACCTAATAGAAAGAGATCTAGTTGACATGGGTATCACCTCAATCTCTTAAAAATTTTCGGGGTCCTACAGGGAATGTTCCAAGACTCAGGACCTCTTACGCAGGGGTGACTTGTAGTCAACTTGTATCTCTTTAGATTCCTCATTGGGGTTCACCGGCTCGGGACCACTGCGGTTATCGGTAAATTCGCTAACGCAAACGAGCTGTCGATTAGTCTTTTTTGATTGCCAACTCGCTGACGGGGCGCTTCCCTTGTACCTTATCCAAGGTGTGCTTTAATCTAGTGATATCTTCTAAGGCTTGGTCCAGGAGGGACTCTGCTTGGGCGTCCTTATTCTAAATTTGCTCGTTCTCTCTCAAAACGAAGGCTAGGGCGTGTGTAATTAGCCTTCTCTTCATTCTCGGTGGTGGTTGATGCCTCATTGGCGCCGTTTGGCCTAGATGCCAAAGGTGTGCGAGCTTTACTGCGCACCAGATTGAACCCGACATGGATCGATTGACCATGATTGTAATGTGGGATGATGGGATTAGAATTTTTCTCTCGGATTAGGGTCGGTGCGGGCTTCGAGATGCACAATTGCACTAGACCGCGTTCGCGGCTATAATCCGTGACCGCGGTTACTCGTCCTGATTTGTGTGATTGCCCACGCCTTTGTAAACTTCAATTGCTTTCGGATACAAAAATGTGCAATGCTGACTCCTACAGATGTCCAAATCCATCAGATTAGAACCATGCAAAATTATGACCATCGATTTTGTCGCTTGACTCAGAACCTTGACGGCTTGCGCGCTGAGCGGCCGTGCTTGCAAGTTGGGTCGGGTCACGATTCAGGTCGTCTTCAAGCAAGGTGCCTTGATCGGTGAGGCTAGAGTTCAATCTTCTGAGCGTTTATCGGATTCTGCGTGATCGCCCTAGGGGACGCAATCCTGGTTTTCGGGGCGGCGGTCGAGGTCTTTCGGGCCGCTGTCGCAGTGCTCTGTTTCGCGGTCGTGGTTTCATTCGTTGAGAACTCCACGCGCGATTTCGCTTTGCACGGTTGCCTCGAGACCATGAAAGGTCACTTCTTGTTCTTCATGGATCGACTCCAGCACCATAATTGCGTGGGTCGATTGCTCGTTTTCCACAAATGATACCAATTGTTAGTGCAAAAATATTTGCCTTTATGCCCCAATTGAATACTCCTCTTGATTCGCCTCTTCACCTTTTGTTCCTTAATTAAATAAATCATGGCTGACTTATTTAATTAAGAAAATATCTCTAACAAACTAAAAATATCCAAAACAAACTAAAAATATCTCTAACAACCAGGAGAGAGAAGATCAACCAACTAACATAAGCCTATTGATTGACTCTCTTCATTATTTAAATAAAACACACACGCCTATAATTAAATTAATAAAGATATTTTCTCTACTTAGAATGGTCAAGTCAAAGAGTTGACTTTGAGCCATGTATCAATTTATCTCACCCGATCACTTACTAAATTCAGCCCTAAAGTGAGACAAACCAACACATGTTTCTAAATAAAGAAATGATGAGAATTTCGGCCCTCTTGAATTAATCCATGGAATCCGGGCTCAATTGATGTCGAATGCACGAGACCCACTTCGTCTTGCTAGGCTCTTCAAGAACCGCTGCCAATCGAACCAAGATCGCTGTTGTGCCTTGAGCAATCTTCTTAGCTCGACTTCTTGTGATTGGTCCGTCAGAAGGCACTCGAATCAACTCATCGACGTCGGTAGGAGACAGGCTGGCTTCACTGCATCAGATAGAGAGGTAAACATGGGAGTTATCTATGGTATGAATCTTGAGACAAGCGGATTGGCAGATTATATGAGCAATGAGAGGCTTTTATTTATGGGACCTGAGGAATGCTGGGATTTCTTATGTTTCAGGAGCCATCAAAGCTTTTTGGTCGAGTCATCTTCCCAACCACCCCAGCCGGTTGATAAGTGTCTTGAGGATATAATCAGGGATCTCTCAAAAGGGGCGGATGCTATAATCATGGAGCACTATGAGTTATGTTCTTCAAGTTTTCATTCCACAATCTCATGTCCTTTTGAGTTGTGTGGAAAGGGTGGTGGAATCACATTAGAGTTAAACGATCATGAGTCAGACACCCAGATGCAAGTTGAGGAGCAATCTAAGACACTTGATGTGGGTTATGATGATGAATTTGATGCCCAATATGAAGTCACACCTATAAGGCAAGTTGAGCAGATCATCACAGAGCCAAAGGATGTCTGTGCTGGCATAGAGATTCTTACAGAGCCTATGGAGACTGAATCATCTTCACTCACATGGAGTAAATTGCTTGAGGGTTTTACGATTTTGGAAGAAGACTCCTTTGTCATCCAAGATGACTTCTTTGCTGATGAAGTAGACAGCCATGAGGGAGAGAATCAACATGATACACCTGTTAAGGTTCCCGTTGTCCCGATGCACCCTATGTTAGGCCTTGACATCCCATGCTTCAGTTTCCCAACCTTCTCACATCAAGAGCTTATGGAGTTCCAAGCTGAGGAACCAAGCCTACAACACAAGGTGGATGATGAGAAATATATGGACTTCATCTTTGAAGAAAGTGGTATTACTGACAAGTGCTTTGATTCATACTGTAAGTATTTTTTAAAACCACCACTTATGCTGAATTTATTTGAGCAAATGCCATTTCATGCCAACTGGGCACACATGTTTGATAAATTAAAACGGTCTTTGAAAGTTATATTATGCTTAATTGATTTATCATTGTGTTACTTATGTCTTTTTGAGATGTGTGCACAGGGATTTGACAGGTTGCTAAGGGCATTGACAATGTCTAATCTTGTCAATTCATGTTAAAGGTCAAGCTAATGAGGTTAAACAAGCGCTTCTTGGGATGCAACCCAAGGATTAGAGTAGATTTCTTTTTCAGTTTATAATGTTTTGCTTTTTAGGTAGTTTTTGGTGTGTGTTATATACCCCAGGTCCGAATATTGATAACCCGAAGAACCACCACCGTCGGATTTTCCGCCGCATTACCCGGATAGCTAGATTCTTTTTGAGTATTTTTCTTCTCTTTGCATTATACTTTGGGGACAAAGTATGTTTTAAGCATGGGGGAAGGGAATTACTTTTGCATTGCATATAGTTGCATTAGTTTAGGTCATATTTAAAATTTTTGCATGCATTGATTAAAACCCTGAAAAATGAAAAAAAATAAAAAAAATTTGAAAAAAATATACAAAAATATTGCATTTAGGTTCTTATTTCCCCATTGTTTGATTCCTCTTGTATTTCAACGATAAGTATAAGTTCTAACCCATGATTTGCATGATATGCTGAAGTTGATATGATAAGCATGATCATTGATTAATTACCTTGACTATAGGACTGAGCATGTATTTAGCTTGAGTATTTGATTCATTCTAAAGTTCTAGATAAAAATTTACCTTGTGAGATATTTTGGCCTTTTATTGATTATATTTGTTCTCTACATTCTTGAGTGTATCACCAAGATTATCTAGCTCTAGAACTTGCGTTATGACTCTTTTTCAAGGCTGCTCTATATGATTGAATGCATGACATTAAAATGATTGAGGCAATGTTTCTTATTAGCCTATTAATTCTCTTCCTATCTTACAAGATCCATGTTCTTGATACCCCATTTCTTTTGAGCGTTAAGCCTATTTTTATTAGCTCCACAAAATTTTCCTAGCCTAATAAGCTTGACCCATCCGGGATTTAGGACTTTAGGTTGTGTTCTTGTTTTGTGTGTGTTATGTACAAGTATGGGGGAGTTGGAAGAAAAGGTGGAAAAAGAGGGAATACAACTCTTAGTTGCAAAGTGAAAAAAAATGAAGATGAAAAGTATGTTGCAAAGCAAAGAAAAAATTGAGTACAGTTGTTAGTAATCTTCATAAGTGTAAAAGAAAGGAGTTGAAGAAGAGGCAAGAAGGAAGAAAAAAAAGTGAAAAGAAGTAAGAAACAAAGTGCTTGAATGAGAGTGTATGGAGTTCAAAATGAAAGTTTGGGAGAAGTAAGAAAAGAAAGTGTTGAATTGTGGGTTAGGATTAGTTCTTTATCCCGGATTTAACACCACAGGCCAAAAATAAGATCCCTTCCAAATTTCTCTTTACCTTGGCCCCATTACAACCTTTAAAAAGACCTCATGATTTTTGTTATGTGTTTGATCCCCAGCGGTGGAGATTTAGAACTCTGATGCAAGCTTATGGTAGTCTAGTTTTGATGGCTGACTTTGAGTGAAACACATACCTTAAAACACTTGAGAGTTTGAGTGCAAACACGTTTACCTTGTTGAGGTCTAGAATGGATGAATGGTCTTTACTCTTTGCTTGTTATAATGCATGCTATGAAGTCTTGGTCGGGTTTTTGATTTTATGTGAAATGCTTGTTTGATTTGAGATGGATGCATGATTGCATTTCTGTGGTGTGTTTTGGATTTATGTCTTGCTTGAGGACAAGCAAGGGTTAAGCATGGGAGAATTTGATAGATTGCATATAGGCGTAGTTTAGATGCATGTTTTATGTTGGTTTTGCATAAGTTTTACTTAGTTTTAGTTAGTTTTAGGTTAGTTTCTAGGATCTAGTGTTTTCGGGTAGTTGCGCTTGTTTTGTTCGGTTTAGCAAATCTTTAGGTAAACAAGCATGGACAAGATGGATATCATAGGACTATGGTGGAGTTTGAGTAAGCTTAGAGTGATACAAGTGAAGATCAAAAGATCCAAGTCCCAAGTGCTTCTGTGAAAAGAACGCTTAAACCCGGGCTATGCATTGGAGTTCTTGTTTCGACATCTCTATTTTGCAATGCTTGGTTTGGGAGTTGTAGTGGTCGGATGAAGCTGAATTTAGTATCACTGGAAAACTAATTCAAAGAGATACAATTCTTGTTTTTACTCCGAGTCCAAATTCTAACTCGAAGGGGGTCAAAACTGATACTACTCAAGGGAGGATCCAAGCGGATGATTCGTTGAAGACGAATGGAGGCCAAACACCAAGACCTTTACTAAGGTCCCGAGCATTCAAGTTCAAGAAGGTTTTCATGGATTTGATATTATCCTTTGATAATGTTCATCAATGGCGTCCAATGCCACCAAGGAAGAGGATAAAGTCTTGAAAGTTCGAAAAGTTAAGAGACTCGTCAAATTAAAAACAGTGCTCAGTAAAATGACCATAACTTTAGATAAAAAATTGATCTCAAGTCCGTTCAAATTGAGTTGGATATATAATTAAAAGATCTACAACTTTATAGTTTACTTCAAAAGCAGAATCCAAGAGCAAAGAGCCGAAAATTGCGATTTACTGAGAGTTGTTCAAGTCTTACGGGAATCTTATCTTTAGTTTTAATTTTATCTATTTCTAGATATTATATTTATGATAATTTCGGCCATAGGAGTTTGTTAGGGCTGAAATATATCTTGCTTTATTATTATTTATATCTTTTTGAGTTTTAGGATTAGCTTTTTAGTTTTCTTATCTAAATAAGTCAAATATTTATCTATTTGATTTAATTAAGATAAGGGGACTTAGATAGATGTTTTTATATTATTATATATTATCTAGGAAAACAAGAAAAGGACCTGTCTACCCTTCTAGGGCTGATCTCCTTGACTTATTCTCCAAGACAACTCTACCTTGTATTTTCTTTAAATAGCTTTGTTATTCATTCAATAAAAATCAGCCTAAATTAGATAAACCCTTATTGGTTTATCTAGTTTATGGGCCATTAAAGCAACCATTGTTCATGCATGCAATCTCTACGATCATCATCACCAATTCATTTTCTTTTAATTCAGATTTGATTTGTTAATTTGATTAATTAAGTTAGTTCTAGGTTGATTGTTAAAGATCAAACCTAGTTCATCAATTGAATTTAGCGTTAGAGCCAATTCAATTGAACTATCTCTTTAATTATCTTAACCCTTCAAATTAGATTCGTTCTTCACCATTCATTGATATTTTAAGTTACTTGTTCATCAAGTTATTAACTTTGAAGGCAATTCAGGTTGGAAAGAGAATTACTTGTCAAGATCGGGCCAAAACAAGACCGAATTGTCATCATCGGGCAATCAAGGAGATAATTACGTATCAAAAACAGCCTCTAAAGTGTCGCCTGAATGTTGAACCGAGGAAATTGTGCGGGTTAGCATGCTAAAAGCGCGGCCGAGCAATTGGCAACCCGAGCAATCGGGAAGTTGTACGCGGCATCATGGGCCGATTCTGGGCTTGATTTTTGGGCTTGGGTTATATCATCCGAGTGTAGCTTAAAGATAGATCTTTTGAGGATTATTTGGGAGACATCTATAAACCTTTGTTAGTTTATTTTTTAGGATAACTTTGATCAACTTTTGGAGGCTAGGCTTTTTCTCTCAAGGAAGCACCTTTGAACCTTTTGTAAGTTTGTTTTCAATTTAATTATGCATTGTTAAATTCATTGTGTTTGACTAGTTATTGAAATCGTAGATTGCATAATATTGCGAGGTTTGATTAATTCTTATCAACTTGAATAGGTTTTATTCCCTGTGCTTAATTGAATAAGAATTATTTTAGGGTTTTGTTAGATTGATCACCTAATAGAATTTCTAGGTTAATTTACAACTAATTTGATCAAGTCTTGTTCAGGATTGATTAGATAAAGTAGCAACCATAATTGTTTGGACCCGTTCGGGCTATTCAATTGTAGAAGGCAATAAATCCACAAATAACTTAGATGTCTTTTTGCTCAAAGTGTTTGTTTCTATTGATAACTTGACTCGTAAAGTTGTCGTTTAATTGAATCTAGACGTTGTTTTAGGTGTTAAATGATTAGGGTTGTTTAGACTGTTAGTTCTTTCAACTAGAATTGAAGTTTGTGTCTTAATCCTTAGTAGGAGTATAATCCACAATAGATTATTCATGAGAATTGAGAATCAAGAGAATCAATGATCAATAAGCATATCTATGATGGATTTAACTAGTTGAACATATTTCTCTCATATATTTATAATCAAACTTTGCATTCATAGTTAGTTTTTAGTTTGATATTATATTAGATAATTATTCATAAAACCCCCCTTGTTAGTTACTTGGCACCTAAGTAATTACGTAAATACACGAGTCTCTGTGAGATCGACCCTTACTTGCCGCTCTACTGAGTTCGTTAAGCTAAGGTTTCTTTGATAGGTATTAACGACCACTGAAAATACCTCATCAATCGTCCCCAATCGCATCGAGAGAAACAGATCACCACGGGATCACGAGCAGGTGACGACTTTACCCGCCAGTTGTAGATCGAGAGCATCAGTAGATTTTCGTCGCCTTCGTATTTTAACCTCAATCGTCGCCGATAAGCCTTTGAATGTGTTCTCGCATTGAGTCGTCCTTGACTTAAATTCGGGACTTAAGATGCTTCTGGTTTGAGTCTTTGATCGTAGGAGGAGGGTTCGGGTGAACATGACAGACACGAGTTTGAGTCGGGTCGAAGCTTGGTTAAATTCACTTGAGTCTGCGGTTCGAGTCGTTTGGGCTTGGAAGTATTCGGGTGGTGAGGGGAGTTTGGAATCATCGGGGGTTTTCCGTTACACTGTAGACGTTGGGTTAGGGTACTAATTAATTAATGAATTTCACTCTTGTGGGTAAGTTTAATATGTGGACTTCGAGATTCTATTAATTAAGTTTGGTGGTGAGTGGTGACTTAGGTGCTTGGTTGGTTAGTTTTGTTTGTAGAATAGTGGATCCTATCGAGTAGCATAGGTTCGTTTTTAATGAATTTGTTAAAAGTTTGGTAGAGTTGAGGAAAGAATTTAATTATGATTTCTTTCAGTAAGACTTAGTATTGTTTTAAGGGGTTATTATATAGTGTTATAAAAGTGGTGGGTTCGGGTTGTGTAGGATGTTTGTATTAAATTCATCAAACTAGTTTTGTTCCAAGGAGTTAATGACTAGACAGCTTAACCGCTCCCTCTAGTTTTGGGCTAGAGTTATCCAACCGTTTGTTTTCTTAAAAACCTCAGTTTTGTTTTTAGAATTTGGGACTTGCATAATTTGTTGTACTCGTTAAATTACTCAGGGATTTGCATCCGTTCGGATTCTTAAGTTTCGTGTTGTTAGAGATTCTCCACTCGAGGTAAGTCATTTTCGACTTGCTCGGTTCTTCTCTACCCTGTTAGATTGTATACCTTTATTGTAGGACGGGTTTGGGAACTAGTCCCGAGTACCTTTTTAAATTGTTTTGAACTTATTGGTTTACTGTGTGTGTAAAATGGTTTTGAACGCATTTCATCGGAAAGAGATTTTTAAAACGTTTTCTCTGTGTTGGTACCGTTTTCGGCACGACCCCATCGTAGCCGGCGGAGAGGAAGAGTTGTCTATGTATGGTCGGCGTGACAGGGAAACCGTGCCCCTTCAAAATGAAAAATATTATCTATGTGTTTTGTCAAGTGCTCCAGTGGAGGCTTAGCCGGGGTTAGAAGGGAGATTGTGAAGTAGAGTGAGAGGGCCTGCCTCTGCACTCGGCGCGGGGTTGAGCGCCTTGGAGGTTGGATTGCGAGATGGAGGAATTGCATTGTTGTAAGATTGTATTTGTGAATGTGTATGTGGCTATGTGTTACTAACCAAAACTAATTTAGGTATTGGCCTTTAGAGTTATGAGTGCGGTTGTGGACTTGGATGCTGACTTTAGAAGTGCTTTCAAAACGTCTTGCAATTTCCATATTTTTTCTAACTTGATAGATTAGTAGCTGCCCTTTGAGGAATATTTTTCAATTCCAGGTATGAACCAGGGAACCGTGCAGGAACCGAGACCAGATGACGGGGTGGAGCGGTGAAGTGCGCGTGTCATAGTGGGGTCGGGTTTACTTTAGTTTACTTACGACATATTAGGATGTTTGCTTTATTATTATGCTGGAGATAGTATTATGTATTGCTTATCGTTATTTCTAGAATATTTCATTATTAGTAGTATTTCGTCGGCTTTGGATATTTATGTTCTTGGGAATACACGCATAAGTATATTTTTATTTTTTATTAAATGAAAAGGTTGGATGTTTTATTAAGTTTTCTCGTTGTGCCCGCGTTGCAAGATCCTAAGGTGTTGTTGTCAACCCACTTAAGTAGTACCTAGTAAGGTCTATTTCCAATTAGCGCCCTGTGGAAAGACGTGGTGTTACATAAAGGCCCTGCGGTGAGCGCCGATTGTTTTGGACAAATTTAACACGTTAACACGTTATCTGCTATAATGAGGGAACTCTAGTAAAAAACTAGTTTAAACACGTTAATTTGCAAATAATAAGGGATTCACAAAGAGAAATAGCAAAAGAACTAGTAATCAAGTAGACAAAGAGATATGAATTCAGAATAGTAAAATAAGATTGTAACTACACTGCTACGAGTTTAATTCTTTATAAATAGGCAAAAATATGAAATAACGAGGATAAACTTCACTATGATTCCATTCAAATATTGAAGGATAATTTAGGGGTACACGAAAGAGAAGAAGAGAAGAAATATATATATCTCTTGAGGTCTTGAATGAATAATCGAAGAATAGAAGCACAATTGTATGTAGATTGTTTTGTCCTCGAGAGAGTGTCCCTTTGTTGATGTTCTTCTCCCCCTTTTATAGGCTCACCTCTTTTTCATTTATGAGTATCAATCTCGAGAATCTCTCCCTGTTATTAATGTCTTCCAACGGCTAGTTTGACCAGGTACCACTTCTGCTAAGTCGTCGACACGTTTAGGCATTTAAGGCGTCCGTGATTTTCGCCATGCAGTTAATGCGTTCCAACAGCTCTTTTATGCTCTTTGATCTCCTCCATGCAAATTTAATGCCTCATTAATGGTAAATAATGTTTTTAACCGCTTTCGATCTCTTCATATCATCGTGGCCCCACATCAGAATCTGCCCGATATTTTAGGGCCCAACACTAATCGGGCTCCTAGGCAAGGTAGGTGGACTCTAGGCGGGCTGGGCGGAATCCAGGCGGGCTAAGTTGGCTCTATGCTTGAATTTATATGGAGGTGTGATGAGATTGTACTTTTGAGCTTCTCTATCAAGAAGGTACGAAAAATAAAAGTCGAGTACGAAGCTCTAATTTTTTCGGCTTAACGTGAGCTAAGAATTTGCTAATACAACATTCTAGAGGAGACACATGACTCACTGCCCGTAGTTAGTCAGGTTCAAGGATATTATACCACCATTGTTCTAAAAACACCTCCTAGACGTTGGGCGGTGGTCCACTTTTCTAAATTAGCTTAGGACAAATGTCTAGGCGGTTAGACGGGATGGGCAGGCTCTAGGTGGACTAGGTAGGCTCTAGGTTTGAATTTATATGGAGATGTGAAGAGATTGTTCTTTTTTTATATTCTCACCAAATTAAAAATAATAACCCTATATAATCAAAATTTGACTAAACCTCCTAGACCTTCTCTAGCCCTTTGCCTAGCTGCTAGGTCCCCTCCCACCACCTAGCATTTTTTAAAACATTGTATACGACCAAGAATTCAAGATGGCATCATATGTTGGAGGTGGTTAAGGCACTTGTCTACAATTTTGCAGGCTTCTCTATCAAGCAGGTTTGGCAAGGTTAGAATGCTCAAGGAGTTGCACTCGTATGCTTAAGATATGCACTCAATCTGGACAACTTTCAAGTTGTAACCCTAGTTCATCTTCTAGCTCTGACATTCAAAAAGTTAAATTATGAACGCACCTTTAAAGGGATTGACTTTTAATGGCAACCAATGCATCCTCGTAGTAACTACATAGGGTTGTGATGGCATTATGTGGATGAAAAAATTATTGTGGTGGTATGCACCCGATATTGGTGCGAGTTTAACCAATTTGTACTTGGACTAGCTTCATCAAGGTATACTCCCTAGTCACAAGGTAGACAAACGAAGTCTCGAGATTTGTGTCATCGAAACCTAGGTCGGGTAGGGGGAGCTCATGTGTTGCTTAGAAGTGCAAAAACCATGTCGGAGGACGTAGCTTGTCAAACAAATCAGCACAAGATGGATACCATTGGGCTACAATAAAGAAGGAATCCATAGAGTATGCTAGTACGGACGATCCCTGCCAATGTCATGCATTCACCCCTCACTTGCCGCTAGAGTTACTCCATACAACCCGAAACTTGGCCCTTCGTGCATTATGGAATGGATAGTATGGAAACTTCCACAGACCTTTAGTTGTACGTCTTCTTTCTAACGATGATAGGGAATTTTTCCAAGTGGGTAGAGTCAAGGGCTTACTGAAAGTCAAAGATAAACAAGTGGTTTCCTTTATTAACAAACTTCCCACAATCACCTTAAACTAAAAAACACCTTTTGAAAAACTCTTCCATGAGACACCCTTTGATGAATTGAAAACAATAGGTTGTTTATGTTTTGCAAATCCCATACTATTTGTCATAAACAAGTTTGGTCAAAAAGCCCAAAGATGCATCTTCTTGGGATATCCTTTTGGATTTAAGGCATACAAACTGTATGACTTAAACACCCATAAAACCTTCATTAGTCACAATATCATTTTCCAAGAAGACATCTTCCTCTTCGAAGAACACCATACAACCAAACAAACACAACCTTCACTTAAAAATTGCCTCTTGTTAATCAAGCTCATGATTCCCAACTATACTTCTCTTTTCCTACTTCTAACCTAATAGAAAGTCCATCAAACTCAACTCATTCCCAATCTCTTGATACACCTTGTGTGTCATTAGACCTAACTTATAAAACATCGTTTGCACCAAACTCCACAAACTCCATACAATGCTCTACCTTAACCATTCAGTGTGGTAGGCAAGAGGCCACAAATGATTCAATAGTCTCGACGAGAAGTCGAGGAGCCCACTTGGGAGACTGAGACAATAATGAGCGAGAGTTATCCGAAGTTTTACCCGGGTTTATTTGAGGCTTTTGAGAATCAATTATTTTTTTTATCGAGAGTTACGATGTACGATTGGTTGTAAATACCTCTCTCGTTCATACTTTCTACCTAAATTTTTCTTAATTTAAAGTATTTTTTATTATTTTCCTACTTGATTACATTATCTTTATAATAGTTGTAAATTTGACCAATATAGATAAAATAACCATAAATATAGTGTACACGATTTATACTATAGCCATATTAATGAACATGATTAATTATCTTTATAATATTTATTTTATTTAAAAATAATTTTTAAGACCTATTTATACGTTAAAAAATAATCTCTCACAACCTTATAGATATTCGTACACGAATTAGGTAATTTTTGAACAAATATATCAAAAATACTTTTTATTTTTATTTATGATGGCTTGAACAATATATATAGTGTTATAATATTATTATATTTAGATGTACATAGTAAATCCTAATTTTGGGCTTATCCATTAAGTCTTGTATTCTCTATATAAGGCCTATATGGGTGACCTAATAAGATAACTCTGATCTCTCTCCTTGTGCTGAATTTCTCTATTTTATAACACGTTATCAGTACGATTGTTCAAGGTCGAAGTACATCTCACAAACTGCTCGCTCTTCCTATACGTTTGAATTGTAAGGAACACCAACCTCTATCTTTACATCATTATCTTATAAGCAATTTTGTTTTTCAATTTATATGCTACGACGTCAATCCATCATATATATTCTTGATGGAAGAAGACTAGAAATCAAAGTATAATCTAGCCACTAATTAAAAGAATTATGTTATTCCATATATGAATTGTTTAAGATCCATCAACGCCCCCGAGATAATTTTGAGTGTTTTCGGTCAATTGTTCTAGATCAGTCTCATGACCTCTGTTAATTATCGTGTTTAAGAATCGGTTAAATTCACGTATGTTTCCAATTTTCTTGTTCTCGATCGTACATGGACTCGTTAATTATTGATTGATTGTTTATATTGTTGCACGTACTTGCAGAGAAGTACATACATCATTCTTGTTATAGATCATGATATACATGAATTACCTTCATAATACTACCCATATAGTATATTATATGCATGCATGATTACATACAATGAAGATTGAATTATATACATGTGTACACATGCATTAATTAATAGTCATGAAGCAACGATTTGTTATTACGATTCTTTTAGTTTAATTCAATTAATTGTGTATCATATATATACTCCAAAGTCTAAATTACAAAATTAGATCGCTTATGATTGTAAAACTACATTTCTCGAATTGGATGTATGTATAAATAAATTTGTCCTCAGAGTGACAAATTAAATCGTATATGATACATCACTTGAAGTGGGTGTATTCACTAATATATTATATTTGTCCCTGGAGTGATAAATTAAAATCGTTCTTTTATCTCCAGAAGAGATATACAATAATTATCTACGCATGACTATTATCGTATCTTATTATATGGAAAGTAGACATAGATAAGGAAATGTTTTTATCTTATCATACACGCCAGTAATATGAAAATACTTATTTGTTATTTTTTTATCTTCTTTCCAAAGATAAAATAATAAAATATATTAATGTTTAATTCATTTTATGTGATTTTTTATAAGATA
This sequence comes from Fallopia convolvulus, assembly GCA_964016875.1. Classification (NCBI taxonomy): domain Eukaryota; kingdom Viridiplantae; phylum Streptophyta; class Magnoliopsida; order Caryophyllales; family Polygonaceae; genus Fallopia; species Fallopia convolvulus. The sequence goes on from OZ024737.1 coordinate 10,286,207, forward strand.
AGACTTAAAAGTACTGTTTTTTGATTAAGCTTTTATACTTTTGTAATTTATTTATTTATCTTCTTTCTAAACACAAGAGCTTATTAATTTAATTTATCTTTTTTCGAATAGAGCTTTTTAATTACAAAAAATACAATATAATAACCTTTTAAATAGAAAACATTAATAATTAGTTATATCCTAAAATTTTAACATCTCTCAAATAATAATTTTATATTCAACAATAATATTATCTTCCTTTTTAATACAAAGAACTAATGTTCATAATTGGATGAAAATGACATGGATGAGAATTGAGGAGGTAAGCAATTTTTATATTTTAATTTTTTTTGTTCAAGAATTTACTAAAAAATATTTTTTAGAAGGAAAGGAATTCAATACACTAGACATGACTAATAGATCGAGAGAAAGAGGGGTGCAACACGATGATTTTCCTAAGGTCACCCATCATAGTACTACTCTCGTCCAAGTAAACTTAACTTCGGAGTTTTGATGGAATCCGGTGCATTAATGTTGGTATGATCACACCCTTACTAAACAACATATGCAAATGGCTTTACTTCGCTTGCATATCAATATTTGATAAAAAAAAAGCAACATTGGAATATTTAAATTACCATGCATCATTATCAAAAATAACAAAAAAATTTTTAAAACTTACAAATATGGAGTATATAATATATACTCACTTTGACACATGCATAATAAAATTAGGTAATTGGTCGTAATTTGTGTTGATACGAGAATTTTATAATTCTTTTTTCATGAAAAATAATTTATAATTCAATTGATACATGTTTTTTATTCTCAAATGAAAATAAATTTATTATTCAATTTTTATAAATTAAAATCTACATTTAAAAGACGTTTTTAACAATGATTCCCGTACAAGATACTGGTCATCAACTAGTAGAAACCTAATCAAGATCCTACAAAGCGATAAATAAAATTTTTCGAAATCATTTTTAAACATTTGAATGTGTTGTTGGTGGTGGTGATTATAATTTGGACGATTATGCCATTTTTCTTTGTGCAATTTTTGTTTATACGTGTGATATTGTGAAAATACACTACTTTACAGTTGGACTAGAATGTTAATCCCGTCCATTGGACGGGGCAAATCTTATATTTCTTTATTGTGTTATTATTTAAAAAGTTTAGGTTTTTGGAAATTCTAATATATGATTAAGTGTACTAATTTAGAATTTGTTGAATTACATTATCAAATACCATAACTAATCATATAACTAAAATAAAGTAAAACATTGCAAATTATGCATAAACAAACTACATAGTATTTGATTATTTTAATCAGTTCACACTGCATTGCAATTTAAGATATGATAATTTTTTTTATCTAAACTTGGTTAATTAGTAGTTTATGTATTATTTTAACTTTATTTGATCAATCTACTACCAATTTTTCCGGTTTATATTTATAACTTTTTTTCAAATTCAAACTAATGCAATTCTCCTATATATAAAATTGTCAATAGTCAATAATGATATTGCGTCTTTTTTAAGAAAAATGATATTATGTCTTCATATGTTTTTAAATCATATATAGTATTTATATTTATTATTCTAAAATGAAGAATCTCAAATTATAAATAGTCAATTTGTAAATATATGTATAATGTCTTTCAAATATATTTAAAAATACTAATTGCATTTTAATTTTAGTAAAAATTAATACATAAATATGGTGCATTTATTTAACTTGAGGGAGAACTTTTATAGTTGTAAAGATTTGTGACATTTAATCAACTTCTAATCAAGGCGAGGGCTGGCAAGCATATAATAGCAATTAAAGAATGCATGTTGATCGATGTATATGTACTAGTCACTGCTTATTGGAGAGCGTCCCTACCCACACAGACAAGTGGTTTAATGAGAGATCAATTCCTAGAACCCCTAGCTTAATTAACTAAAAGAGACTTGATGTTACATCCACTTCTCATCCTACTCTTTGAGATCTACTTTACAACTACCGATAAAGAAAGGGATTTAATCAATGGCCCAAGCCAACCCATTAGTACGTACTCGGTCGTGCTATATTTGAATTAAGCTTCTAAATCAAATAATTTGATCTCATGAAAAGGACTATTATAATTTATTATATTCATGATGTATATTATACAAATTAGTTGATGTACCCATATCTTACATGAGGTCTTCAATATTAAAAGTTATTTTATAGGAAATAATTTGGTGATAATGGTTGCTATAATACCAATTAAGAATAAATCTTGTCCGTTTCCTAAAAAATTAACGTCTCATATTAGACTTTTATTAAAGAAAGGTAAAAAAAGACATATTTTTCCGAATTATTCGCGTATTTTTTTAAAAATTCCTTTATGGGGACGTATGCATCACTTTCCTCTTCCGTTCCAACTGTTTGTTCGAAACTAACTAAATGCTCCTTTCGAAAAATTCAAAACTAACTGTTTGTTCATCAAATTTTTTATGCATATTGGGCATCGATTTTGAACCTTTTGTTATGTGACTGAATACTGTTAGTGCACAAAAATTCCGCCTTCAATGCACTAATTAAATGCTCCTTCTTCCTCTTCCGTTCCAACTGCTTCTTAACGTGTAACTTGCAAAACGATGGACACAGGGGGTGGGGACCCCTAATCCACCACCGATGCCTAAGTCAAAAGAGAAGTTATTGATTAACGTCTAGGAAGAAACAAGAAAGCTAGAGAATTCAGCGAATATGAATCTCCTTGAAAGAAGCTAAGCGAATATTAGCTTGTTCAAGCTCTCAATGGGTGATAATGCATGTGCATTTAGTATGCTCTCTCTACACGGCAAACACGTGTATTTATAGTGGAAGAAGGAGAGTTAGAGGGGCCGAAATTCTATTCCTAGGGTCGGCCCACTGCCTTAAAGCCCAAGCGAGCGATATCTTGCTCCCTACTCCAAGCAAAATTCTGTCTTTTCGTATAAGATAAAATCTTCCATTATATCGCATGACCACCGTATTTAATTTTATAAAAAATAGTAAAAGATAAAAAATATGTAATAAATAAAAATACCTTGATGGCGATTGGTAGACAATAATTATGGTAGTTATTTTTACCTGCTCACAATTGCCCCACCTATGTCTTTGTACACGTTTCCCACATGTATTAAGATGTAGGGTACAGATGTGTCCTAATCGAAGTGGCCGTGCGAATTAGTCGATTGCAAGTCCCCTATCGCGCGCATTCGTATATTCTATATTCATACATCCATGAGCGAATTTCATGGTCTCCTTTGCTCTTCTACATACACGCATATGTAAAAGTCCATTAGTGCGATGAACTAATGTATAGCTTAATATTTTTATGCAATACGCAAACTAATGCAGAAACTAACTTTTATTAAAAAAATAAACATGAATGAAGTGATCTTAAAATACGAACTAATGAATGAAAAAATAAAAAATCTAAGGGCCTCATCAAAATCACATGGGAAAAAGAGTGCCATATTTACATGCATTTCCTAATCCAAGGATCCCTGCGAGGGGGGGAAATGGGTAATCGCGGTCACGATCACGTTCTCGCGAAATCAAGCTCTAAGAAGCAATTCGGCTGTCGCGGAAAAACGTTCTGCGGTCATGGAATTTGGTGTCGCGGTCGAGGTTATGCCCCAAAATCGAGATCTTGCTCTCTAAACCAGCGCTGTGGTCGCGACCCTCGGCTCGCGATCGCGGTTACGATGATGGTCTTCAATTTTCGGCTCATCTTCGATCTTTTGCATAATCTCTAACTCAGGGCGACTTCCCTTAGAGCATATACGAGCTTCAAGTTGATTAGCCCAAACCTGAACTATAGCATCTTCATCTCTAAATTGGATCATTTGATTCAAAGTCGATGGTACCGCTCCTATCCCATGAATCCATAGCCTCCCAAAATCAAATTATAGGGGGAAGGCAAGTCGACGATCAAGAACTCTATTGTCATTACTTTCCTAGCCAAGCTGACCTATGTCTTATACATTACAAGCGGGAACGTCAGATAGCCTCCAAGTCCTGTCAGCTATATTTCGACCGGAATCAAATCTTCATTCTTTTTTCCAAGGAGTTTGAAGACATCATAATACATAATATAAATTGAGCCTGAAACAACTTAAAGCCTTCTAGCTCAACTGCTAAGACTAAGGGGTCGTTATGAGGGACTTGGACTGACGCAAGGTCCTTGTCCCAAAAAGCCACCCCATCCACTACGCGTGGGGGCAAGGACTGCGGTCGCGGTTCGGCCTGCTAAACTCTCATCACCTCATGTTCATGGCAAGACCTCTTGAAATTGCTCCTAGCTTCCTCATCTTCATGCTTATAAGTTGCCGAGATTGTTTGAATAACTTCAATTTGTTTCTATCTCGGCTCTCCCTTGTTTTTAGGTTTTTCTTCTTTAATGTACTCACTCAAGTACCCGTCTTGAACTAAGCTTTCAAGGAACTTTTTAAATGACTAACAATTTTCAATCAAATGTCCCCACACTTTGTGATACAAGCGGGGTCTTGATCTTTAAATTTATTTTCTTTTTTGGTTGATCAAGAATCTCTCACAACTTGGCGCCGTTGTCGAGGATATTTCAATAGTGCCAAGTTTCATTTTCTTAGGTTTTTTCGGGAATACTGTCGACTAGTTACCGATCCTGTTGGATCGGTACCTGGCTACCTTGTCGGCAGAACCCTTTTGTGTTTTGATTCGTTTTTTTGTTTGTGCTTTTAGTGTATGCAAGAAGGAGGACGTCGACTAATCTTTGATTCACCAATTGATTATGAGCCTGAGCTATCTTTTCATCGTAGATTATGTGAGAACAGAGCAATGGCTATAAACGATGATTTTGTGAAGCAATCGGCGGACCTCCGCTTGCAGATGGGAGTAATGGAGAGTAACAACACTGAAGCCTTAAGGGCTAGAGATGCTGAAGCCGTTGCTGCACGGCGAGAGAGAGGTAGCTACCCGTCTTTAGGAGCAATTGAATGCTATCCCTAGGAATGCAAAGCAAGACATGCACCTGGAACTGAGGGTGCCAAAATCGGCGATAGTGCTCCTTGATATTGACCGAGCCTTTGAGATCAAGTCTCAGATTATATCCTTAATCACACGATGTCCTATCGAGCATGTTAAAAACTTTAGTGATTTATGTGATACAATTTTTGTTGATGGTGTGTCACTAGAAGATGTGCTCTTGAAGGCATTTAAGTGGTCCCTTGCATGAAAGGCGCTGAGTTGGCTTGAGAGCTTGCCTCCGAGATCAGTCACTTCGTGGAGGACTTTGCATGACTTGTTCATGACTATGTTCTTTCCACCAGCACGGACAATGAAGCTCAGAAAGTGCATTACTTACTTATCACCAATTGTCTGGTGAGAGTGTGAGACATATGTGGAGACATGGAAGAGATTCAAGGAGCTTCTGCGACAGTGCCCCATGCATGGGCAACCACCTTATGTGCTCCAAGAGATCTTCTTCCAAGGTATCAATGCTGCAACAAAGAACCACATTAACTTGCATACTAATTGTGGGTTTATTTGGATGGATCTTGATGAGGCATGGGCATTGTTAGATAAGTTAACTAACTACGACGCCATGTATGGTACCCAGCAAGCCAAGCAACAACAAAGAAAGCTTTATGAACCATAATCGATTGAGGTAGACCTATGATGCAAATCAAGGGAGGATCAAAGCGAATGATTCGTTGAAGACGAATGGAGGTTAAACACCAAGACCTTTACTAAGGTCCCGAGCATTCAAGTTCAAGAAGGTTTTCATGGTTTCCATATTGTCCTTTGATTATGTTCATCAATGGCGTCCAAGGCCACCAAGGAAGAGGATGAAGTCATGAAAGTTCGGAAAGTTAAGAAGCCCGTCAAATTAAAAACAATGCTCAGTAAAATGGTCATAACTTGGGCTAGAAAATTGATCTCAAGTCCATTCAAATTGCGTTGGATAGATAATTTACAACTTTGTAGTTTACGTCGAATCCAGAATCCAAGAGTAAAGAGGTAAAAAATGCTATTTACTGAGAGTTGTTTAAGTCTTACGGGAATCTTATCTTTAGTTTAAATTTCTATCTCTATTTACTTTGCTTATGGACGATTTTATGCTTTAATAAAGAGAATTTCAACCAATAGGCTTATGTTAGTGGTTGATAATCTCCCTCCTATCTTTTGTTATCTTTTATAGTTTGTTAGGTTAGTTTCCTTAATTAAATAAGTCAGATAAATCTTTATTTGATTTATTTAATTAAAGGGGATCTAGTTAGTTGCATCTACTTTATTTTATTATATCTTTGGAAGCAAGACATGGGTTACTTGCTTTCCAAGATTCAACTTTGTATTCATTATTTATACTATGCAATTTCATTAATAAAAATCAGCTCAGTAAGATTAAACCCCTTTGGTTTAATCTTGCTCTTGGGCCATTAAAACAACTTGTGTTCTAGCATCCAAACCTACAAAGATCGATCACCATACTCCATTCGAATTCTCTCTTTCGTGTGTTCATTCAATTTGGTTTATTGATCTAGTCAATTGTGGTTGTTCTAGTTTGATTGTTAAAGATCAAACCTAGTTAATCAATTGGATTTAGCGTTAGAGCCAATCCAATTGAACTATCAAAGTTGATTGTTTCAATCTATCAAATCAGTTTCGTCTTTTATTTGATTACTTGTTCTACAAGTTTCTAACTTTACTAAGCAAATCAGGTTAAAACAGAATAACTTGTCAAGATCGGACCAAAACAAGACCGAATTGTCATCATCGAGCAATCGAGGAGATAATTCCGTATCAATTGGTATCAGTTATCCAGGTTGAGACAAGTTTCATTCTTTGATATTATATATTGATCTTCAATGTATATTAGTGCGGATTTTTATCAGCGCCTTCAACTTCACTTGGAGATTTCGGAAAGTATTGACCCCGAAGATTGCTCATATGAGTGCCCAATCGAAGATAATGACGAGTGCTCTTCAATTTTCAACAATCTTTTCACATATTCCAGCCATATGGATGAGGAAAATTGTGATTTTGAGGACTATAAAAAGGAAGATGCACCGCCAAATTTGCTTTCTTTGGATCCTATTGAAGATTCTATTGCTTGGCCAACTTTGTCATCATCAACGCCGATCCTTGCACCTCCTACATTAGCCCCAACATGGGTCAATGTGAAACCTAAGGAGGTATCAAAGGCAACCCCACTTGTGGCCATCGTTGAGGATGAAGAAGAGATATCAACATACGACACAACTATGGTATGCCCAAGCGTGCTTGAATTGGAGCCTATGCAATTCAATGAAGATCTTTCTACATTGGAGAATTCGTCCCATGTCCTTTTGTTCTTTACCAACGTCTCCTTGAGGACAAGTCGATTCAAGTGGGGGAGAATGATGCAAATCAAGGGAGGATCAAAGCGAATGATTCGTTGAAGACGAATGGAGGCCAAACACCAAGACCTTTACTAATGTCCCGAGCATTCAAGTTCAAGAAGGTTTTCATGGTTTCCATATTGTCCTTTGATTATGTTCATCAATGGCGTCCAAGGCCACCAAGGAAGAGGATGAAGTCATGAAAGTTCGGAAAGTTAAGAAGCCCGTCAAATTAAAAAACAATGCTCAGTAAAATGGTCATAACTTGGGTTAAAAAGTTGATCTCTAGTCCATTCAAATTGCGTTGGATAGATAATTTACAACTTTGTAGTTTACGTCGAATCCAGAATCCAAGAGTAAAGAGGTCAAAAATGCGATTTACTGAGAGTTGTTTAAGTCTTACGGGAATCTTATCTTTAGTTTAAATTTCTATCTTTATTTACTTTACTTATGGACGATTTTATGCTTTAATAAAGAGAATTTCAACCAATATGCTTATGTTAGTGGTTGATAATCTCCCTCCTATCTTTTGTTATCTTTTATAGTTTCTTAGGTTAGTATCCTTAATTAAATAAGTCAGATAAATCTTTATTTGATTTATTTAATTAAAGGGGATCTAGTTAGTTGCATCTACTTTATTTTATTTTATCTTTGGAAGCAAGACATGGGTTACTTGCTTTCCAAGATTCAGGTTTGTATTCATTATTTATACTTTGCAATTTCATTAATAAAAATCAGCTCAGTAAGATTAAACCCCTTTGGTTTAATCTTGCTCTTGGGCCATTAAAACAACTTGTGTTCTAGCATCCAAACCTACAAAGATCGATCACCATACTCCATTCGAATTCTCTCTTTCGTGTGTTCATTCAATTTGGTTTATTGATCTAGTCAATTATGGTTGTTCTAGTTTGATTGTTAAAGATCAAACCTAGTTAATCAATTGGATTTAGCGTTAGAGCCAATCCAATTGAACTATCAAAGTTGATTGTTTCAATCTATCAAATCAATTTCGTCTTTTATTTGATTACTTGTTCTACAAGTTTCTAACTTTACTAAGCAAATCAAGTTAAAACAGAATAACCTGTCAAGATCGGGCCAAAACAGGACCGAATTGTCATCATCGAGGAGATAATTCCGTATCAACCTAGATGTCAAATTCCAATTCATGCAAGATGAGATCAATCGACAAAAAAAGTAGGTAAGTTTTCTTTAAATCTTCATATCCTTGTCAAGAATGCGGGTCTCAAGTCCATACTACTTCTGCCTGCACTAACTTGCAACAGGTTAGTGCTGCTAAGGCATATGAAGAGGCTAATTACATGAGAGGTCCCTATAGGAACCAAAACCATTCTTATGCAAGGATGAATAACGCTCATCCCACCTGGGGCAATTATGCACAAGGCCAAGGAATCCAACCTCCTCAACCAGAGCAAAGAGTTCCTCCTTATAGACCTCCGGGCTATTAAGAGCCACCATCTTGGGTACAAGGCCTCCACGAATGGATTAAAGGAGTCCAAGCTGATCTTAATACCCAAATGAAAGGTGTTCAAGCATAGTTGGGTGAACTTGAAAGATGGAAGAAAAGTGTCAATTCCCAACTTGACAACCTCGCTGTAACAATTCCAAGACCCCAAGGGCAATTATCAGGCTGCCCCAATGAGAACCCTAGTGGCCAAATAGCAGCCATACACTTGAGAAGTGGGAAGAGGTGTCTGATCGAGCAATGCCCAACAAAATGAAGCAAGGAGAAGACGAACATGGTCTTGTAACGACCGTTACCAAGCTCCCACATGCCGTTACTGACGCAGGTAAGTCTTCTATCCTTGTTCCTCCCCTCAATTACGATGTCTCTACCCACCCTGGGGTCGGTACCGACAATATTCCTAACCCGACCGACCCTCTTGTTGAGTCGATAGAGCCATGATTCGGGCTCGTTTTGGCTTCGAGTCTGCAAAGACTCTTCCTTTCCCTTCTAAGAAAGCCAGAGATTCCACTACAGGAAAATTTAGGCGTTTTGTGAAGGTGCTTCAGGGCTTAAATATCACTATTCCTTTCGCTGAGGCCCTAAGTGAAATGCTTGATTACACTAAATTTTTGAAGGAGATCTTATCTGGGAAGAGGTCAATGTCAGAGTTGAGTGATGAGGTCCATTCTTTGGAGCTCCATGAGAAGCATGGCGATCCAAGTAAGCTCGCTATCACTTTTAGTATTGGTGCTTATTATTTCAAAGTTCTTTATGATCTAGGTGCCAGCGAGAGTCTTCCATCGTTTTCCATTTGGTCCAAAACCAATATGGGACCGTTGGCTCTAATGAAAATGAACCTTTATATGGCGGATGGATCTTGTGTGAAAGCAACTGGAGTTGTTAACGATTTTCCTATCCAAGTGGGCAAGTTCTTTGTCCCCAATGAATTCATTGTCATGGAGATGCCTGAGGATCTAGTGGTGCCTATCATTCTTGGTAGGCCATTCCTAGCAACAGCTTGTGCAAAAGTCGATGTTAGGAAGGGACTCCTAGCCTTTGAGATTGGGGAGGAGGTGGTCGAGTTCTATTTCAATCCCACCATAAATGAGACCGATGTTGCGGAGATTAAGATGCTCCGTACTTGCACGGAGTCCGAAAATGTTGTGCCGATCAATGACTCTTGCCCCGATGAGCATCTCATGTTGAATGAAGTTGTAGAAGCTATTACGAAGGGCCTACCTACCCCCCATGGTCGGTAACGACACCTTCTTTGAGGATGGATGCAGGATTCAAGTCCTTTACCGAGGTTGACGAGCACATTACCGAAGCCTCTACTAACCCAATTGGGTCGGTAGCGACACACACTGGCTCGTTAACGACCCCTTCTCTGAAAGGCAACAGTGAGTATTCTAACTTCAACTCGGTTACTTTTGGCACAGATCTCTTCTTAGAACCTTTTTCTACATCTCCTCCTTCTATACATGCCATGAGAGGGCCAAAGCCCCCTTGGTTTGTGGATTTCACTAACCATATTGTAGGAATTCTAAGAGTGCTTATTGGTGATGGAGAATCACATATCATAAAAAGGGGCTTTGAAGTTCTTTTGTCAAAGTATGGGGTTTCTCATAATCTTGACGAGGTTAGAGTAAAACGGTTTATGAATCTCCAACAGATTGAGGAGTTGAGGCTAAGGGAGTACGAGAATGCAAAAACATATAACTCGCCCTAGTTCAGCCAAGGTAAGTCATGTCAAGCTATAGACGTTAAAAGTAGCGCTTACGGGAGACAACCCGCTTTAGTTAGTTAGATCTTTTTAGGTTAGTTAGTGTAGTCGGGATAGATCTTTTTATGAGTGACTCAGGTACTTAGGGTTGAGGAACACGAGCTAATGCAAGTATGGAGAAACAGAAAGCGTGTCGGTAACGACCCCATATGGTCATTAACAACCCTGAGCGTTGATTATCCGTTCGTCCCTCCTCAACCTCCTTAGTGATTGATAATTTCGGGAGCTTCAAAGCTTGTTTTGTGAGTTTCTTTTTGTTCTCCCTTTTTATTTTTATGTCTTTTTCAGTGAGGACACTGTTTTATTTAAGTATGGGGTGGCATAAAAAGGAAACTTTGTTTTTGTGCTTTGGTGTTTTTTTTTGTCTTTCTTTGCATTGTTGGTTTTTTTTGGTTGGATTATGATTCACTTAGATGTCCTATTATGACACTTTGACTGACTTGATCATATTATTCCTATGGCATGTTTGGATAGTTTAGCCGAAGTTTGCTTAAAAGTTATTTTTAATTGAGGATAATAGCTTGAGATGGAATTGAGCACGTATGATCTTAGGTTGAAGCGTCTGAAAGCCAACAAAAATTGTTACCTAGTGAGTTATTTTTGACCTTATAGGGAGAACATCAAAAAACCCTCTTCTTTTCTTGTGTGATTTACTCTCCTTATGCATATTATCTCTTGACATTGATATGGTTATCTATTTCTTGAAATCGAATATGAGATATTAGTTCATTACATGTGATATCAAATGATAGAGAACATATATTCTTTTGACCTACTTTTTATCCTCTCTTTATACCTACCCCTATCATTATCCTTTCTTTGAAGTCAATTTGAGCCCGAAGTCTTTTATTTGTAGCTCCACAAAAATCATTCCCTAACCGATGTTAGCCTGACCCTTGTCCAGGAATTAGGATTTAGTATTGGCGGTTTTGATGATTGTAAAGTGAGATGTTGTTTTGGTTCAAGTATGGGGTAATTTGGGTTGGGTATTTATTAATCTCGCAATTCATATATGTAAAAGGATTTTTGACTCCTTATAAATGACTTAGTGTTGTGATAGTGAAAAAAAAATCGAAAAAAAAGAAAAAAAGAGAGTTGTGAATAAAGAGTGTGCATGAGCCAAATCTACCTTGCTTTTATAAGGCGATATTTGATGGGATATTTTGAGGGTTAAAAGAATGAAAATTTGTTCTTCATGATAAGTGAGCTTGGTTGTTTTTGAGAGAGTTATGGTGAAGTTGTGTTGTGAGTCTAGGAGTCTTGAGTCTCGGATTTTAGCACCACATAGCCTAAATAATTCCATTCCTTGTGTTTATACCAAGCCCCATTACAATTCGGCCGAATGGAGTCTTCTTTGAAGTCTTCCATTGAGCCTAAGTTCTCTTGATGAATTTCATGTGTTTTGATATCTCCATTGGAGAGTTTGGTGATATAAGTAACAATGACTATGTTGATATTTGCATAAAGGATTGAGTTGAGAGTTGATTTTCAAAGCCTAAATACATTGAGAGTTGAGAGAAACACATATATCCTTGTGAGGTTGGATTATGGTTGCTTTTGCTTGAGATTGCTCATATATGTTTGATGATGTTAGAGTCACTTGTCTATTTTATCTACTTGTGCTATGATGTTGCTTTTTGACAAGGGCAAAGACTTGAAGGATGTGTTATAGGATTTGTTTGATGTTTGGTTAATTGCTTGAGGACAAGCAAGTCTAAGTATGGGGTATTTTGATGTCTGCCTTTTTAGTAGTGTTTTTAGGGTTTAGTTGAGTGTGTTTTAAGTCGTTTTCTTAGCTTTTGTGTTTGGTTTGGAGTCGTTTGTGTAGGTTTTTGTATTTGTTTAAGATATGGAGTCTACATAAATTTGGGGTGTTTTGTAGGTTTTTGAAGCTGTTTCAGAGCGTTTGGAGGAGTGGAGAGAAGACGAGGAAAATACTTTTGAAAAACTAGATCATTTTTTATGTCATCATTCTTTGCTTAATAATTACCCCTATTTTAGTTTATCACCATCCCTTTACTACTTCGGATCATTCTCTAATCACCTTTTCCATTGGTACTTCAAAACCATTTAAAAAATTCCCTTTTTGGTTTGAGAATGCTTGGATGTCTAGTCCAAGCTTTCAGCCTTTGGTTAACAAAGTATAGAAATATCGTATGTCTGACTCTTTTATGTTTCACCTTTCTATGAAAATGCGTCTTTTGAAACAATACTCAAAAGTTTGGGAAAAACACCATATGAAAATAATAATTACGAACAACTAAAAATTTCATAGCAACATTTGCAATTCTTACAAGAGGATCTTCTTTTAGACTCGTTAAATCCTTCAATTATAACTAAATTGCAAAGACATTTGAATAAATATAATGCTCTTCTTGAGTTTCAGCATAACTTCTAGAAAGAATGAGCAAAGATTACTCATTTAAATAACATGGATAAAAATGCTAAGTATTTTCAATCTGTTTCTAAAATTCTTTCTTTTAAACAATGCATTCTTTCTTTTCAAACCCATGATGGTCTTGCTTTTTATTACCATGAAACCATTTTAAAACATATTTCTCTAGAATTAAGCCATAGGTTTAAATTAAATCAATCTTGCTCAGTCTCGAATTCGGATTCATGTATTATTCTCCGTTTAGTCTCTAATATGGATAATTTTGCTCTTTGTAAAGACCCTTCACGAGCTGAAATTAAAAATGCGGTTTTGATCTTCCCCTCATAAAAGTCCTGGCCTTGATGGCTTTCCTATTGATTTTTCAAAAAATTTTGGCCTATAGTTGGAGATTTTGTTGTGCTTGTTGTTCATGCCTTTTTTCACTCTGGCCATATGTTACATTCCATATATACCTCTTTTATAACTCTCATCCCTAAACTTCATTCTCCCTTAACTATAAACCATTTCTGTCATATTAGTCTTTGTAATACTATTTATAAAGTTACTACCAAATTATTAGCAAATCGATTATCTCAAATTCTCCCTTCTATTATTCATACTCTTCAAGGCGCTTTTGTTAAAGGCCGTCTTATTCAAGATAATATCTTGTTAGCACATCAAATTTTCCATTCTTTTCACAAAAAGAAAAAAGGAAAACAAGGGTGGATGGCTTTAAAGTTAGATATGGAAAAAACTTATGATAAACTAGACTGGAAATTTGTGAAACTTGTGCTTCTTAAATTCAGTTTCCATTCTAAATGGGTTAATCTTGTTATGACCTTTATTACAACTTCTTCTTATTAAGTGCTTGTTATTAATGAACCTCGTGATGAATTCTTTCCCCAATGTGGTATTAGGCAGGGTGATTAGATTGCTCCTTTTATTTTTTTTTATTGCAATGGAATATCTAGATAGAACACCTCAATTTCAATCTACTCTTGACTCCAAATATGTCAGTATCCAGCTTGTTTAAAATGGTACTTGTATACCCTTTTTATGTTTTGCTTATGACACTTTAATCTTTGGAAATGGAACTCATTCTAATATGAATTACATTAAATCTTTTTTTGATAAATTTTCTCTAGTATCTGGCTTATCTATTAATTACCATAAATGTTCCTTTCAAATCTTTGAAAATATTTCTCGCCCTTCAGCCCAAATGCTTGCAAATGTTTTAAATATTCAAATTACTACTTCTATGGAAAAGTACCTTGGAATTCCTATTTAAGTTGAGTTCAAAATTCAATGTTTATTGATTTCATTTTTAAGCTAAAAACAATTGTCCCAATGTAAAGCTAATTCTATTTCATAAGCAGGTCGTGCAGTTCTAATTCAGTCAAATCTCTTAGGTCTGGTAAATTGTTTGATTATGAGTTTTCATTTCCCAAAAGGTGTTCTGGAACAAATTGATAAAATTAATAAATCGTTCTTTTGGAACAAATTTTCACCAAATCATCGTCCGTCAATTAGTTGGGATAAGATTTGTTCTCTAAAAGCTTGTGGGGGAATGGGTCTCATCTCCATTCGGCAGAGAATAACAACATTGCTCTTCAAATGAAACTTCTATAGAAAATTGTGTCTAAGCCGACAAATTTTTGGGTCAGGATTGTGTTGTAGAAATAGCTTGGTTCATTTTCTTTGGGTCTGCTCTTGACGATTGGAAATGGTTGCTCTACAAATTTCTGGACTAATTCTTGGATTAAAGATTATGACCTTTTACCTTTTTGGATAATGATAATACTAATTTACAAGTTTCTTATTTTATAACACCTCTTCGTACATAGAATGTCTTTGCTTTAGCTTTACTAATCCCTTCTCATATTTTTCACATTATTTCTTCTATTCGAATCCTTCTTGGTGTTAAAGAGGATCGAATTTTGTGGATCTCGTCCTCTGATGGTGAGTTCTCTGTCCATTCTGCCTCATTATTACTTGATTCGTCTCGTCTTTTGTAGGATATGGGCTTTTCTTGGATTTGGAAAGTAAATCTTCCGCCTAAAGTGATGAATTTTTAGTGGAAGACCTTTGTAGATTGTCTCCCTACTACTGATCGACTTAACCGATATTTTAATTGTGTCCCAAATTTTTCTTCTCTTTGTGAAATTGAAAATGAAAATTTAAATCACCTTTTTTTTCCATTGCCAATTTACTCAATATATGATTGTTAAACTAGAATCCAAATTAAAAATTTGTTTGCAACTCTAGTCTTTTGGAAGTTTTATTGATAATCTAATTGGTACCCTTAATTTAAATCAAAATAGTAATATTATTTGTTTTCTTTGGTGGTTCATTCGGGGTCATCAGAATGCTAAATTTTTTAATCTGACTCGTGCTTTCTCTAACTTACTTCCGCGTGATCTAGCATTGTCTCAACATTTTCCATGGATGTCTAGTACCTCTAAACCAAAGTTTTCTAAGCCAAATCATCCAAAAAGGAAAAATCATTGTGTTTGGATTAAGCCTCTTGCTATTTGTTTTAAACTAAAATTTGATGCTTCCAAACGCTTGAACAATTCCAATTTTGCTAGTTTTTTAAATCGTGGCCAAAATAGTTCAATTATTAATTTCACCCGCATTTGTCTTCATTCTAGATACCACTGTCTTACAAGCAGAAGCGTTGGCTCTTCTTAAATCAGTTAAGTGTACTCTTAATTTGAATATTTCAAATCTTATAAATGAAGGTGATAATTTAATTCTTATAAATTCTTTAAAATGAACTTGGAAAGTTCCTTGCGAAATTCGACCAATTGTTAGTGATATTAGGCTTGTAACTCTACGACTGTTTTCTAGCGTCCGCCTTTTTAGTTGTGTTTTAGGGTATTTTTTGTGTGTTTTGAGTCTTTTTGTTTAGTTTTGTGTTTTATTTGAAGTCGTTTTTGTAGGTTTCGTATTTTCTTAAGATATGAAGTCTACATAAGCTTTGGTGATGTTTTTATAGGATTTGAAGTGGTTTTGGAGTGGTTTTAGGTGATACAAATCAAGGGAGGATCCAAGCGGATGATTCGTTGAAGACGAATGGAGGCCAAACACCAAGACCTTTACTAAGGTCCTGAGCATTCAAGTTCAAGAAGGTTTTCATGGATTTGATATTATCCTTTGATAATTTTCATCAATGGCATCCAAGGCCACCAAGGAAGAGGATAAAGTCTTGAAAGTTCGAAAAGTTAAGAGACTCGTCAAATTAAAAACAATGCTCAGTAAAATGTTCATAACTTGAGATAGAAAATTGATCTCAAGTCCGTTCAAATTGAGTTGGATATATAATTAAAAGATCTACAACTTTGTAGTTTACGTCGAATCCAGAATCCAAGAGTAAAGAGGTCAAAAATGCGATTTACGGAGAGTTGTTCAAGTCTTACGGGAATCTTATCTTTGATTTTGATTCTATCTTTATCTTTATGATAATTTCGGCCATAGGAGTTTGTTAGGGCTGAAATATATCTTGCTTTATTATTATTTATATCTTTTTGAGTTTTATGATTAGCTTTTTAGTTTTCTTTTCTAAATAAGTCAAATATTTATCTATTTGATTTAATTAAGATAAGGGGACTTAGATAGATGTTTTTATATTATTATATGTTATCTTGGAAAACAAGAAAAGGACATGTCTACCCTTCTAGGGCTGATCTCCTTGACTTATTCTCCAAGACACCTCTTGATACGTGATTGCCCCGGAATCCTCCGTAGAAACCTCGTATATGACCCACACAAGTCCCGATCTTGCCAACAAATCAATTCAGGGCCCGTTTGGTATCCATATCAGGATATCAGATATGGGTATGGATATGACTGATACCCATATCTGGTGTTTGGTATATCCTGATATCGATATCAGACTGATATCTGCTGTTTGGTATATGAGTATATTGATATCAGCTGATATCAGAAGGATATCAGAGTGGTATTAGAGTGTTATTTTCATATACCCCAGTAAATTGGTATATCAAAGATATCACTCATATCCATACCCATATCCGATATCTAGATATCACTCATACCGATATCTTGATATCTATAACGATACCGATACCCGATATCTCATACCTTAGATATCAATACCAAACGAGCCCTCAATCCTACAAAAGCTTTCAAAGTAAGAAACTTGCGGTGCAAGTAACAATGGATCCGAAAATTAAAGTAACAAACTGAATTGATAAGTTGAAGGAATCAACTTGATAGTTCAATTGGATTGGCTCTAACGCTAAATCCAATTGATTAACTAGTTTGATCTTTAACAATCACAACTAGAACAATCTAATTGACTAAATCAACAAACCAATTTAACAACACAAGAGAGAGAGAGGTCGAGAATATGATGATGATGATCGGCCGATTATTGCTTGGACACTTGTATTTTTGGAGCCCAAAGACTAGATAAACCTTTCTTAGGGTTATCTAATCTCAAGCTGATTTTTATTGAATGAAAATGCAAATTATAAATAGAGAATACAAAAGCTAATCCTTGGGGAGCAAGCAAGAGCATGGACGGCCCTAGGAGAGAGAAAATGGCCTCTTATCTTGCTTCCCAAGATATAATAAAATATTAAAATAAATCTAACTAGATTCCCTTAAATCAAATAAATCATGGCTGATTTATTTATTTAAGGAAATAATCCTAACAAACTCAAAATATCTCTAACAAACTAAAAATACCTTTAACAACCAGGAGAGAGAAGATCAACCAACTAACATAAGCCTATTGGCTGATTTCTCTACATTATTAAAATAAATAGAAATCGTTCATAATAAAATAAATAAGATATTTTCTTCAATTTAGAATGGTCAAGTCAAAGGGTTGACTTTGACCCATATACCAATTCATCTCACCCAGTCACTTACTAAATTCAGCCCTAAAGTGAGACAAATTAATACATGTTTCTAAATAAGGAAATGATGATTTTCGGCCCTCATATAATTAATCCATGGAATCCGGGCTCAATCGATGTCGAATGCACGAGACCCACTTCGCCTTGCTAGGTTCTTCAATAACCGCTACCAATCGAACCAAGATCGCTGTTGTGCCTTGAGAAATCTTCTTAGCTCGACTTCTTGTAATTGGTCCGTCAGAAGGCACTCG
Source organism: Fallopia convolvulus (assembly GCA_964016875.1). NCBI lineage: Eukaryota > Viridiplantae > Streptophyta > Magnoliopsida > Caryophyllales > Polygonaceae > Fallopia > Fallopia convolvulus. The sequence goes on from OZ024737.1 coordinate 10,304,325, forward strand.
AATCAACTCATCAACGTCGGTTGGAGACATGGCAGGCTTCACTGCATCATTCTCCTCCACTTGAGCTCGAATCGTCTTTGATTCGACGTCGGAATCAAAATCTAGCACATAAAGAGATAGATCAGCCACATTAAACATCGGGCAGACATTATACTCACCAAGTAAGTCGACATGGTAAGCATTAGGGCCGATCCGTTTAAGAATTCTAAACGGTCCATCTCCTCGCTGATCTAACTTGTTCTTCCTTTGATTTGGGAACCTCTCCTTCCTAAAATGCACCCAAACGAGATCTCCTTCTTCAAAGATGACCTGTTTCCGACCCTTATTAGCATGGGCCTTATACTTCAAGGATTTTCGCTCCAAATGCATCTTAGTCCTCTCATGCAGCTTCTTCACAAACTCAGCCCTCTTGTTAGCTTCAAAGCTCTCTTTTCCCTTGTATGGATGAGGCGTCATGTCCACTGGTGTCCTCGGATTCAGCCCATAAACAACCTCAAAAGGGGTCATTTTTGTAGAAGCCAGCCAAGCCGAGAAATGATCTGACCATTGTTGGTGTGGTCGGCTGGGGCCATTCTTTGATTGCCTTGATCTTGTCTTCATCTACCTTCAATCCACCTTTAGACACAACAAAACCAAGAAAAATGGTAGACTCCGAGCAAAAAGAACACTTTTTCAAGTTAACATAAAGCTTTTCTAACCTTAAAGTGTCCAAAACAGCCCTAAGATGATCTACATGTTCATGCATGGTTTTGTTATAGATTAAGATATCATCAAAGTAGACTACAACAAACTTGCCTAAGTATCTTCTTAAAACATGGTTCATAAGCCTCATAAAAGTACTAGGTGCATTAGTTAATCCAAAAGGCATTACTAACCATTCATATAAGCCATACTTAGTTTTAAAGGCAGTTTTCCATTCATCCCCTTCCCTCATCCTAATTTGATGGTACCCACTTCTTAAATCAATCTTAGAAAAGAAATTAGCACCATGCAATTCATCAATCATATCATCTAATCTAGGAATGGGATGAAGGTACTTAACTGTTATTTGGTTGATCGCTCTACAATCAACACACATTCTCCATGTGCCATCCTTCTTTGGCACCAAAATCACCGGAACCGCGCATGGGCTGAGGGATTCACGCACATAGCCTTTGTCCATGAGATCTTGCACTTGTCTTTGAAGCTCAGCGGTCTCCTCTGGACTTGCTCTATAGGCTGCACGGTTTGGTAAAGAAGCGTCGGGCACCAAATCGATTTGATGCTCAATGCCTCTAATTGGTGGAAGGCCTTCTGGAAACTCTTCAGGCATCACATCTTCAAATTCCTGTAATAGATCCTGTATACACTTTGGAGATGTGAAATGTCTTGACTAATAATAAGTATCTCTTTCCTCATAAGAAGTAAACAATAAGAGTTAGGGAAAGAAATACTAGACTAAGTCACAAGAGAGTGCTTTTCTATGCTGCCTTTTAAGCCGATTTTTGGCTCTTTTTGTGGGCGTTCTTTTTCCAGATTTGTAGCTCTCCGAGTTTCTGAAGTGCTCCCAAAATTTGATCCAAAACGCTCGAGTGGATTGGGAGATAGCCCCGTTTTCGTCCCAGATGCACTGCTGGAAGTGTTTCTCGGCACTTTGGACGTTTTAGGGACATTCTCTCGGCGTTTTTCGTCCCAAACAGTAGCGCCACCTGTGTTTGATGTTGTCCCAAAATTTTAGCCAGAACGCTTGGGTGGAGACTGGGAAACGCCGCTTGGCTTTGTCGATGCGTCGGGCGCCGAATGCCGGGCCGCAGCTTTGGCCGTTGAATCAGCCTCTTCCTTCTCTTCCTTGGCACGCCTAAGTGCCCTAGCTTGATCTCGACGTACCTGATCCTGTAAAACTTGTTGGGGAGACAAGGGTAGAAGAGAAACTCTCCTCCCATCATAGTTAAAGGAATAGGTGTTTAACATGCCATCATAAATCACTCTCCTATCAAATAACCATGGTCTTCCTAACAAGATATGAGTGCATTCCATGTTTACTAGATCACACATAATGTCATCAACATAAGTACCAATAGCAACACGGACTAAACATTGATGGGTGACAAGATTAGGACCTTCTGAATCATTAATTCCATTAAGACCATAACTAGTAGCCCTAGGTTGGGTTTTTAATTGCAAGTGATCAACTACCTTAGCATTAATAATGTTACAGTAGCTACCACTATCAATTATCATGCATAACACTTGATTCTTTACTGTACACCTAGTATGAAAAATGTTTTCCCTATTGATCTAGCCTAGGTGTTTCTTGTAAAGTAAGAGTACGCATTGTTACCAAAGTTAGAGGCTGTTCGGTACAATCTGGTTCAATGGCCTCCACGTCTTCCTCTTCTTGTCCATTGTTGTCCTCCTCCACTTGATTTGGAGGTATATCTTCATCACTCACATATCCTCCATTGGTGGTGAGAAGCACTTGCTTTTGATTTGGACAATCCTTGGCATAATGACCTCTTCCTTGACACTTTTAGCACACTAAATCACGTGCCCTAGGCTGGTTTGGAGGTCCATTGGTGTGACGCCTTTGGCCTTGAAAACCTGTTGGTTTAGGTGAGCTAGAAGCTCCCTTTTGCTGCATAGAAGGGTTAGAAGAATAAGAATTGTAATTTGAACTAGGATTAGAAACATACCTTTTTGGAGCATTCCAAGTTTCCTTCTTCTTCCTTTGTTGTTGCTCATAGAGTAGTTGGGCTGAATGTACTAAGGCATTGAGATCCTTGATTTGTTGAATCTCCAATGTGTCTTGAATGCTTTGATTCAGTCCAGCCATGAATTGGGTCCTTAGAGACCGTTGAGAATGATGAATTCCCGCTTTAAAACTCAGATCCTCTAGCTCATTGAAGTACTCGGTTGGAGACTTGGTGCCTTGTTTGCAAGTTACAACTTTCAATCGCATGTGCTCGGTATGCTCTTCAGGCACATATTTCTTCCTCATTACAAACTTCAGCTGGCACCAAGTTTCAATTGGTGTTAAGGCCTTTCTAATTCGATCCTCCTTCATTCTAAACCACCAATTTCTAGCGGTCCCAATAAAGTGGATAACAACAACAGCAACTTTCTCCCATTCTTCATAACCCATGTGATCTAGAATGAAATTTGTAGCTTGTTCCCACTCTAGATACTTCTCCGGATTAAGCTCTCTATTGAATGGATCTATCTTGATCTTTATATCACGTTTCCCAATCTGATTTACAGCTTGGTTAACGGTGTTGTTGTTGTTCGGCCTTTGTACTCCATAATCTGGTGGGATATCCTCTACAACCTCAGCTTGGTTATAGAAATCATCTAAGGGAGGATGCCATGGGCGCCTTTCTTCCCCGGGATAGCCATACGTCACATCATCAAAAGAATTGTTGTATTGTTGATATTGTTGATGAGTGGCTTGAGGATACCGGTTTTGTGGCTGATTATAGAATTGTTGATGAGTAACCGGTGGAGTCCTCGACCCGATGCCTCTTCCTCTACCTCGGCCTGCTGTGGGTGAGTAGTGAGCCGGGGTATCATTATCTTTGTTGTAGCTAGCAAGCACATCATGCTCTTCATCAACTAGTTGTTGCTTGCCTTTGTCGCTACCCGAGGCCTGATTTGGGTCACTTGTAAGATCGACTGCAGAGGTGCTCTTACGGCTTTCTTGAGATGAATCAATCAACGTTGCAAATTGCTCCTCTAAACGCTTCCTTTGTGGAGCCAATGCAGCCGTGGCCAGCTCTACAGCTCGAGCCTGGCCATCTCGTACACCATCACTAATGGACAACCTAATGAAGTTGATTGCCTCTTTATTGAGGTTCAATTCAGTTGGGTTAGGCTCTAATGGAATCACCATTGTTCTTGAAATAAGCAAGAAAGTAGAGAGAGTAGTGTGTTCTAAAGCAAATCACAACAAGCAATACCACACCTTGATCAAGCCAAAACTTGCCTCAAAGCAATCCAATCAACTTAATTCAGTTTTTGGGTTGGATTGAGGGAGTAAATGGGTAGATATTGTATAGATATGGTATACTCACTACAACAGAAATGCTTTTTGGCGACCAATTTTTTAGCGAGAAATTTATTTTCCTCGCTAAATGTGGCTTTTAGCGAGGAATTTATTGATTTCTCTTTAAATGTGACTTGAATTTTAGCGAGAAAATTATTTTCCTCGCTAAATGTTGCTTTTGGCGAGGAATTTAATGATTCCTCTTTAAATGTGACTTCAGTTTTAGCGAGAAATTTATTTTCCTTGCTAAATGTTGCTTTTGGCGAGTAATTTAATGATTCCTCGTTAAATGTGACTTCACTTTTAACGAGAAATTTATTTTCCTCGCTAAATGTTGCTTTTGGCGAGGAATTTAATACTTCCTCGTTAAATGTGACTTCACTTTTAGCGAAATATTTATTTTCCTCGATAAATGTGGTTTTTTGCGAGGAATTCAATGATTCCTCGTTAAACGTGACTTCACTTTTAGCCAGAAACTTATATTTTCTAATTAAACACCACGTGTTGCGACAAATATTTTGATTTATCGCTATTTGTATCCATAATTTGATCTGGTAAAATACAAGGTCAACAATATATATATCTATACCGATATTAATAAAAAATTTGTCATACTTATTGATAGAAAATTAGTATACAAAAATCAACATGGTTATGGATAGAAAATTTAAAATATTAACATACTTATGAATAGAAATTTAATACTAATTCTACAATTAAAACCATGGTTAATATTAACTAAAAACTACATTTAATTGTCATATTTATAAATAGAACATTTATATATGTAACCTAACATATTTATGGATGGGAATTTTAAAAAAGTTGTCTTTTTTATGTATAGAATATTAATATTAAAAATCCACAATTAATATGAAAAAATGGTCAATATTAATTTAAAAAGTTATCATACTTATAAATAAAAAAATTAATTTAAAAAATCTAAAATTTTATAGAAAAATACATTATTAAAGATATGGTTCATACTAATTAAAAAAGTTGTTATGCTTTTTAATAGAAAGTTAATATAAAAGAATCTAAAAATTTTATATTGAAAACTCATAAATTTAAATCTATCTGTTACTAATAACTAAAACGGTAGCAATTTTTGCTATCACGTTGTACCACATCATCTTTTTATTAAAGTAAAAAATTTAAAAGATTTTATTAAATTAGAAGTGTTTTTATTAAATTTAAAAGATTTTTATTAAATTAGAAGTGTTTTATTAAATTTAAAGATTTCTATTAAATTGAAATATTTAATAGTCTGGAAGTTTATGTACATGGAAAGTAATAAAAATTATAGATAATATAATGTTTAATCATATCCAATATTTAGTTTACTTAGCCACTAGAATCTACTATATATATATATATATAAAAGCAAATGGAGAAAATATTATCAAACAAAAATATAGAATATTGAATATAATATCTGAGGAAAAAAATAAAAAATATTTAAGCATATCTTTTCATTTGATCATAGCAACCATATTAGATAATCTACCCAAAAAAATCTATCCTAGATAAATACACTAACTATGTATATGATACGATCAAAACAAACAAACTATAATTTTGAATATTATATTTTTTAATTAATTATTTTATGACCTATTGGAAACAAAAATATAAAATATGGAATATAATATCTAAGGGAAAAATAAAAAAATACTTAAACATGTTTGATAATATCCAAGACATTTTTAAACACTATTCTAGATAATGTTCGAAACAATATAGACAATGTGTGGTAAAATATGGAATATAATATCTAAGGTAAAAATAAAAAAAGTTAAACATGATAATATCCACGATATTTTTGAACACTATTTCACATAATATTTCAATCCATATATGCAAGGTATGGTTAGGATCTAATATTTAAACGTGTTAAATATAGTTTGATCAATATCTAAGGAAAAAAAATAAAAAAACATATTTAAACATATTTTTTGATGGCTGTTTTCTTTTTATACAATAGTACACTTAAAAATAAAGGAAAGTATAATACGAAATCGGAGAAGATGTTATCAAATTAAAATCTAAAAGATAATATTAAACTAAAATTGGGTAGAAGATAATTCCAAACTTAAATATAGAAAATAATCTACAACTAATATATATAAAAAAGATAATATGAAATCCACTATATATATAAGCAATAAGGTTTGGAGCTACCACATTGTGCCACCTCAACTTTTGACACATGACATCACATTATTAATCTAAGTAGGATTTTGCCACATAACATTTAATCCTTGCTCCATAAAAATTATATATTAAATATTCTTTCCACTTCATGTTCCATATGACAAATTATTTCCACTTAATTAAAATTTACTTTTATTCCCCAAATTTAGATAATATCTTAATTTTTGGTAGGGGATAATATCTTAACTAAAAAATTTCAACTAATAGCTGGATTTTTTTCCTTATAAGCCAATAAAATATATATGTTCAATCTTTTTAACATTTTAGTTGTTTCTTTCTCTCTTTTATATTAAAAGATAAATATACTCAATTATATATATATTTTATTTCAAAAATTAATAAAAACAATTTAATTAAAACTTAGCTTTTTGATACAAGGCATCCCATTACTATTGTTGAATTGTTTAAATTTAAGACAACTTAGCTTTTTAATCTTATCTAATTGTTATTTTACCGAGCCACTAGAACGATTTTGACCCTATCATAAATTCAATTAGTCATATTTTAACTATTTACAATAAATAAATTATCTTTATTTTTCTTATTAAATTATATATTATTATTAAATTAATTATCATTTTTCAAAATATCATCTCTTCCATATTTTCAAAATATATCATGTATGTTTTATTTTCTTCATATTTTATCTCTTTCTTTTAAATTAAACCTATTTATGAAATATTGTCAAGGAAAATGAACAATGCAGATTATTTTTATTTTAATAATCTATGTTTATTCTCAATTTTAAACTTAATAATCTAGATTTAATTTGTTTTATTTGATTTTAAAAAAAATTATACATATTACGGACAATAATTACTTACATTAAAATTCAAATTATATTTTTATTTATTAATATTGTTATAGTATATCTAAAAATATCGAGTCATAGTCGTACAAGGCACGACGGGGACAGCTAGTTGGCTAAATAAACTAATTGGTTTAATATTATTTCTAAGATTGTTTAGGATCCATCTCATATTTAATAGTTTTTTATTGATGATACGGATTTCAAACTATTTATCTATTTAGTATTTATGGTATGTGCGACCAAATTTATTGGTTTGATATTATTTCTAAGATTGTTTTGGCTTCACCTCATATTTAACAAATTAATTTTAATACATATTTTTTCTAATATATTCCTCCCTCTTAATGTATAAAATATTTTCATAAAATCGAAATTACAATTCAAAAATTGAAAAATTTATTTTATTCTATGTAATTCTCTATGTGTTTTTTTATCTATTTTTTCCATATATTTTTATCTATTTATGTAAAAAATAGTTATATAGAATCGAAATTGCTATTTAGAATTTATAAAATAATTTATCCTATTTAATTCTATATCCCTTTCCTATGTATCTATTTCATTTTTACTTATTTTTTTCCATAGACTTTTTATTTGTTTATGTAAGCAAATAGTATTATAAAATCAAAATTACTATTGACGATTTATAAAATTATTTTATCCTATCCAAATTGAAATTACTATTAGGACATAAGATATATGAAAAGAATGCTTTGGAAAAGACAAGGCTATCCTCAAGAGTCAAGACTAGAGGGCATGTCCAAATCAGAATCTTAAAAAATATCGTTTAAGCCTCGAAAACCGCGCTTTTCCATTGAAAAGCACCTTAAAATGCCCCGATTTTGACATTTTCCAATAATTTGGTTTCTCTAGGCTCATGCTATCGATATGTTTGATGGATATATGTACTATAGTTCGAGTCAAGAGTTTCAAAATGAGTGGTCACAATAGGTAGACGGATATTGGATAGAAAATTTATAGTCTCTTTTACTTCTATGTAAGAGAAATTAAACGTCCTGTTTAACTTCTATGTAACTGAAAACTTAAAGTCAAGATCTATATTTTAATTAGGCATTGGGTCGGGTTTTAGGTTTATTGTTTGGTGTCAGTGGTTTGGGGTTTGGGTAGGATTTGGGGTTTCGAGTTTCGGGTTTGGGATTTAGGTTTGGTGTTTAAGTTTGAGGTTTGGGGTAGGGTTTGGGACGTTAAGGTTAGGGGTTTGGTTTGAGACTTGGGTTTAGGGCTTGAGTTTTGTGATTAGATATGGGGCTTGGGTTTAAGGTTTTGGCTCGAGTTTGGGTTTAAGGTTTGGGGTTTGGGGATTGGGTTTAGGGTTTCAAGCTAGGGTTTGAGATTTATGGGTTACGGTTTGGGTCTAGGGTTTAGGGCCGGTATCCATAATATTTAGTATGGGTGTGTTAAATAAATGAATCGAAAATCAAGAAAAATCGACGTTTAGAGAATTTGACATTATTTTCTATAACATTTTCTAGCGTTCACGTAAATATGTACTATTTTTAATTTTTAATCGAGCGATAATATTTTTATATAGAGTTGATAATTTCATTATTATTTAAGTATACAGTTATATTATAAAAATTATTATTAGTTAACTGAAAAATCCGAGCCGAATTTTTTTTAGTAATTTTATATTGTATTTTATTATTTTATCACATTTTCCAAACAATATCTACAATTATCTTCAATTATAATTGGCCATTCTTTAAGAAAACAAATAGATTTAAAATTAATTCTTGATTCGTTTGTGTCATCCAGTTGTACTACGGGCATGTTAATCTTATCGTTCCAACTTTCAATCTTATCAAGTCTGAAGAGATGATTTAGAAATAGTTCTTAAAACAAATAGATCTAGAATAAATTATCAAAACAAATAGATTTGGAATAATGAAAAAAAAAGCGCTAAATCAAATTTTAGCCAAATTAATGAGCGCTCAAATCGCAATATTTCTAATTAACTAGGAGGCGGTAAAATCACCACATCCGACTCTGCCTTTCTTCTCTCTCGCTCTCACATCTGACGGCCTACTTTTCTCTCTCACACATCTGAATTCCAATCTCACCTCGACTCCGTCTGCAGTTCATTGCCGATCTCCTCTTCTTGTTCATCAGGTCAGCCTTGCTTCAGTTCGGTTGGTTTCGATTTATTGTGCAATTGATCTAGTTTTATAGTTAGGGTTTCGAGATTTCTAAGGCTTCTACTGTTATGGTTCGTGAATTGATTTTGATTTATTGTGCGATGGGTTCGATTGATTAGGTTTTTCTAGCGCTTTTACTGTTATTGTTCAATTGATATGGTTTTCTAGGGCTTGAAGCGAACTCGTGATTCGAACAGCTGAAACAATAAATTACTATCTTATCAAAATCATTTCATACAATTCATTAATCTAATTTTATAGTTCACTTGGTCACCTTGCTGAAGATTTAGAGCAAAATATGGTATGGCTAGAGGATCAATTTGGTGCTCATTTAATTTACATAGGCATATTTTCTTAGATGAAGTGTTGATCTTGCTTGTATAATTGACAATCTGATTCTTTTTTCATAGTAAATATTGACAGTCTGATTCAGATGCTAGTTAAAACACCACTTTCTTTGTTTTTGTTAATAAGTGTATTTCTGTGCAGAAAATGAAGTTGTTCCGTCCAACTTGAGTACTCCTGTGTTAGTTGACAGGACTTCCAGCCTTGATAGTGTGAATCCTCAAGCTTTAAAACAAGCTTCAGATGCAGTGCTAGAAGGCCCTTCATATACTGACATAAGGTGATTGTATTTCCAAATCTATTACTTTGTCTTTTGGATTAAGAAATTTTGTTACATTCTCTTATTCATAAAAATTTGAATTACTTTTTCCAGTGTGGATAAAAAACTAGTCGAGCTGTCTGTTACTAAAATTGAAGCAGTTCGTCCCATCTGGAAAGCTGTTAAGGCCTCCCCTAGTCCTCCTTTAGGTATAGTCTCTGCATCAGATGATAGAGCACAAGTCGCCACTAATGTTTTAAATGGTTGTAGGATCGAGCGAGCCTGATGTTCATCTACATCCAAGAGCAATATGTTCTTTCAATCTTTATATGATTCATGTTACATTTTCTGTAGTTGGTAGTCCAACCTTCATATACTCTTTTGGATTCTTTTCTCTGAGTTTCCTAGAGGAATTGTTAGTCCATAGTAACTTTAAAATGATTATAGTGCATAATTTATTTCTCTGTTTTTTGTCTTATTGTTTGCAACTATAAGCTGCCTTGAGTTCCTGCTGCATATTTGTGTTGATATATATTCATTTGGCAATGCTATTGCTAGTGTGTTGAAGAGATTGTGTTCACAACTTCTATGGAGTCTAGTTTATAAAATGCAGTGCTATGGACATTTTTTCATTATGAAATATTGTAGTTTTGAAAATATCTGGTAGATGCATTGATATACATGTATAAATGAGTTGATCAAGTATGCTCATTATTGTCACATTAAGGAAATTCGGTAACGATGTCAACGCTTTCAAAGTCAACTACCTGTCGTAATTATGTGTCTAGCAACACAAGCGGTATTGCCTGTATGTACTTATGTTTACAGTAGAATCATTATCTTTTGCTTTTGCACATAATATATTAATACAGTATAGTAATATTTTTAACTATTTAATATTTTGTAAGCCAATTCGTAGGTGCATTTGCAAAGAAAAGGCTACGTGTCCAAGCTAATCCCCTTCCCATCGAGGCTAGTTTGCAAGACGAAGAAATTTGAAGAGTTTATGGCAAACTTCAACAACCAACCACTTGATAGTTAATGATTTTTAGCTCATTTCTAATTTGGAATTTAGTTTGCATTTATCAGTGAAATACATACAATATATTCTATTGAATTATTTTGTAAGCTTTTTAACATATTATTGAATCATAATTATTTATATCAAAATTATAGTATTTTTTTGATATTTTGTAGGTTTTATAATATTTTCACTAAAACATCTCCTTATGGCGACTATAATATATTTTTTTCACTAAAAAGATACATTTAGCGATGAAATATAATTCAAAGATAAAAGGTCGGGCAATAACGAGGAATGACTTTCTCACCAAAAACTATATTTAGCGATAACAAATGTAATTCCTACACTGACAAAATGAGTTTGTCGTTAAAATGTGCATGTACCGAGACAATATTTTCTCGCTAAAAGGGTATAAATAACGAGGAATTTGATTTTCTCGATAAAAAGTACATATCTCGAGGAAAAATCGTCGCTAATATTATTTTAAATTATTTTCTATTTATAGTATTTTAATTACAAGCCATTTTTAACGAGGAAATAAAAGGATTAGCGAGAAAATTTATTTCGTCGACAATATAATTCAACGACCATTGTCTAATCTTCCATCTTATTTGGCAACAAAATTGCATACCTTTTTGCGAGAAAAATAATTGTCGTGAAATTATAATACCGAGAAAAATTATTATCATTGCGAAAAGGCTTCTTCAAGGAAAATATTTTTTTCCTCGTTGAAACCCTTCCTTGACGAGCTTTCTGCGACAAACCGGCGAGGAAATTAATTTCCTCGCCAAACACCTTCAGCGACAAAATCTCCACTTTTAGCGAGGAAATTTTTTCTCGCTAAAACACTTTTCTGTTGTAGTGACTAATGATTAATAAAGGAAATATGCAGCTTAAGCAAATGGCAAGTATGCAACAAGACAAGCAATGCAAATAATCCCTCTATGAGCTCTAAAACATATGCAATCTCTCAATTGACTCTATGCAAGTTAATAAAGCCAAATTTCAACATGCAAGGACAGAAAATATGTTAGGCTTAGTGACTTTTATTTCGTCACTCTTTTTCTTCAAAGTGATTTCTACTTAGCTATTTTTTTAAGCAAACAGTCACTAGGGTTGGAAGTGGCTTAAAACTAGCTGGGGTAGATCACTTTTTCTTTTCTAATTTTTTTTTTGACTTTATGCACAATCTACTCTTGTGCTAGAATTGAGAAACAAGTAAAGCAATGCAATAATTGAATGTAAGGGCAAAAACGAAACTAATCTGATTTTTTTTTTAACTAAGTGACTTTAAACTACCAATGAAACCAACTAGAAGCCAAATTAACAAAAGAAGAAGGGCTAGGTCGAAATTGAAAGGATGCAATAGCAAAAATCAACAAATACTAACAAACAATATGAATCTCTATTGATCATGCAACATGAAATAAAAACTCATAAAAATTGTAGGAAGACAATTGCTAATCTTAATTGCAACAAAACTCAACCAATTCAACCAAAAGCATGCAACAAATCCCTTAAAATCTCCTAGATGGGTTATTACTTGGAGGGCAAGCAACAACAAGGAATTAGGGTTTGGTGTTCTCGGCTGAGGGTTAGGTTAGGGTTTGCGGATTTGGATATAGGGTTTGAGGGATTGGTAGGGTTCGAACTAGGGTTAGGGTTTCAAATTAGGGTTGGCCGCCAATTAGGGTTAGGGTTTGGCTAGGGTTCTCGAAAAATTAGGGTTAGGGTTTCGAGAAAGGCAGGGTGCGATCTAGGGTTAGGGTTGTCTGAATTGGCTAGGGTTTGTGGGGATGTGTTCGTACAGGGCTGGGGGTGGTGCGGTGCCCTAGAGCGACACCATTTTGGAGTGGTGGTTGTGGTTCGTGGTGGTTGGGTGGCGGAAATATGGTGGTGGTGGTGAAAAATTCAATGTTTAGTCTCAAAAATTCAAACTTTAGGTAAAGGTGGGATTTTTGGGATCAAAAACTGAATCAAATCAATTAGAAAGCAAATTAAGGAAAGAAACAATTACTTGGCGAGACGCTGGATTATGATACCACTTGATACGTGATCGCCTCGGATTACTCCTCAGAAACCTCGTATTTGACCACACAGGATCCCGATCTTGCCAGTAAACTCGATTCACGCCTGAAATTGCTAACAAATTCTTTATCTTGTAGAACAAGTAACAAAGGTTCGAACTTGATGAATTACGAAACTGGTTTGAATCACTTGAATTGAATCAAAGGAATAGTTCAATTGGATTGGCTCTAACGCTAAATCCAACTGATGAACTAGAATGATCTTTAACAATCACTTCTAGAACTAATCAATTGATCAATTTGAATGAACAAACTGAATTGGAACACAAGAACAAGAGAGAGAATTCAGTTGCTTTGATGATGATGATCTCGAGATTGCAAGTATAACACACACGACACTTTTTGAGCCCAAGGACTAGATAAACCTTTCTTAGGGTTTATCTTATCTAAAGCTGATTTTTATTGAATGAAAATACAAAGTATAAATAGAGAATACAAAAGCTAATCCTTGGGGAGCAAGGAATAGAGGTGGCCGGCCCTAGGAGAGAGAAAATGGCCTCCTTGTCTTGCTTCCCAAGATATAATAAAATATCTAATTAAATCTATCTAGATTCCCTTAAATAAAATAAATCATGGATGATTTATTTATTTAAGGAAACAACCTAACAAATCAAAATATCTCTAACAAACTAAAAATATCTCTAACAACCAGGAGAGAGAAGATCAACCAACTAACATAAGCCTATTGGCTGATTTCTCTACATTATTAAAATAAATAAAAATCATTTATAATAAAATAAATAAGATATTTTCTTAAATTTAGAATGGTCAAGTCAAAGGGTTGACTTTGATCCATATACCAATTCATCTCACCCGATCACTTACTAAATTCAGCCCTAAAGTGAGACAAATTAATACATGTTTCTAAATAAAGAAATGATGATTTTCGACCCTCATATAATTAATCCATGGAATCCGGGCTCAATTGATGTCGAATGCACGAGACCCACTTCGCCTTGCTAGGCTCTTCAATAACCGCTGCCAATCGAACCAAGATTGTTGTTGTGCCTTGAGCAATCTTCTTAGCTCGACTTCTTGTAATTGGTCTGTCAGAAGGCACTCGAATCAACTCATCGACGTCGGTTGGAGACATGGCAGGCTTCACTGCATCAATTGTTTTGCATTATGACTTGTGAGTAGTTCTCTTCTCTCTAAGGTTGAGGTTAAACCCAATAATGGTTATGTGTGCTTGCCTTTGATCATGCTTTGCTTGTTTTTATCCATAAATCTATTCTCTTGTTCTTAAATCCTTGATACGATTTTATCAAAAAAAATCCTTGAAACGAAAGTAGAAAAGAAATTTCTCCTTCATAGTAGAAGCGAAAGCAGAAACTTTGAATCAGAATAGTCAATTAGGATTTTGAAGCGAAAGCACATCAATCCGAGTTGAAGTAGAAGAGATAGATGGAACAAGTTTATTAATTTAGCGAAAGTTGGTTGATTTACTTGCATAAGTTAACGAATGTTGACGACTTTATGTGATAAAAGCATGATCTATGTGTTACATTGGCATCTGCATGCATTATTGTTGTTGTAGTGATACCAAAACCTTAGAATTTCTCTCTTACTTGATAAAAACTCAACCTTTGATTGATAACTTGCACCCTAAGTAAGAACAAAACTTGATACTGACTTTCTCTCGTGGACGAACCTGACTTCGCTGTACTCAGCGGGGTCTTGATTTATAAATTTATTTGTGGTCAAGAATACCCTTTCAACAAATTGGCGCCGTTGCCGGGGATATTTTAATAGTGCCAAGTTTTGTTCTTTTAGGGTTTTTCGGGATCACTGTCGAGTCGGTAACGACCCCCCCTAAGGTCGGTACGAACCATGTCGGCAGAGCCTTAGTTTTTTTTTCCTTTTTAGTTTTTGTTTTTGGGATCACTGTACGCATCGTTACCGACCCTCTCTGAGAACCCCCTTTTCTTTTAATTTCGTTTTTGTTTTTGTTATTGCTTACAGTGTATGCCAGCTGGAGGACGCCGACTGATCTTTGATTCTATAGTTGATTCTGAACCTGAGTGATCCTTTCACCGCATATTACGAGAAACAAAGCAATGGCGATCGCTAAAGAGGTTGCTGAAAAGATGGCCAAACTCCAAGCTCAGATGGAGCGACTACAAGCTAATAGATATACTGCAGCTGCTGCGGCTGCACGAGAAAGAGAAATTGCTACCCGTTTACAGGAGCAACTAAACGCTAATCTGAGGAATGCAAAGCAATTTATGCACTTGAAACTGAGGGTGTCGGACTCGACAAATTTGCTCCCAGAGATCGACAAAACTTTTGAAATCAAATCTCAATTCATATCCTTAATCAAACGGTCTCAATTTGAAGGGAAACCAACTGAGTGTCCAATGGAACATATTAAGAACTTTACTTATTTATGTGACACTATTTCTGCTGACAGTGTTTCTCTTGAATATGTTTTGTTGAAGGCCTTCAAGTGGTCTCTTACAGGAAAGGACCTGAGTAGGTTAGAGAGCCTACCTCCTAGGTCATAAGGACTTTGAAAGCTTTGCTTGACTTGTTCATGACAAAGTTCTTCCCGCCTGCCAAGACTATGGAGCTTAGGAAGCGCATCACCTCCTACCACCAGCTGCCGAATGAGACGTTTGTCCAACATGAAAGAGATTTAAGGAGCTGCTTCAACAATGCCCTACCCACAAGCAACCACCTTATGTGCTCCAACAGATCTTCTTTCAAGGGATCAACGTCGCAACAAAAGACCGCATTAATTTGCACACCGACTACGGTTTTATAGAGATTGATCCCGATGAGGCATGGGCGCTGCTAGACAAGTTAACCAAATATGATGCGATTTACAGAACACAACAATCCAAACCGCCCCAGAGAAAGCTTTACAAGCCGCAAAGGGATGAGGTGGACCCCGATCTAAAGTACCAATTCATGCAAGACAAGATCAATGACCTGAAAAAGCAGGTAAGTTTCTTTAAATCATCTCAGTCTTTTCAAGAATGCGGGTCTCAAGCCCATGCTACTTCTGCCTACACTAACTTGCAACGGGTTTGTTCTGCCGAGGCATATGAAGAAGCTAATTATATGAGAGGCTCCAATAGGAACCGAGCACATAATTCTTATGCAGACAAGTATACTAATCAGCTCACATGGGGCAATTATGCACATGGCCAAGGGAGCCAACCTCCTCAGCAAGAACAAAGGGTTCAGCCTTACAAGCCTCCAGGCTATCAAGAGCCTCCATCTTGGGTGCAAGGCATTCATGACGGAATCAATGGAGTGCGTGCTTACCTCAACACTCAAATGAAAGGTGTACAGGCACAGTTGGGAGAATTAGAGACATGGAAGAAAAGAATAATTCCCAACTAGGCAACCTTGCTGCACAGATTCCACGACCTCAAGGGCAACTCCCGGGCCGTCCCGAAGAAAACTCTAGAGGCCAAATTGCAGCCATACACCTGAGGAGCGGAAAGACGTTGCCCGATCGCCATGAAAGTAAGGAATTAGAACAAGGCGGTGAAGAATACGTCTCAGTCAACCTCGTTACCGACCCCCCAAGGTCGTTAATGACCTCACCAGCCCAGGTAAGTCTTATCAACTGACCCCCTCTCGGTTATGAGGTCTCTACTAATCCCCTAGGGTCGATACCGACCCTTCATCTGTACCGACCGACCCTCATGTCTAGATGTTAAAGCCACGACTCGAGCCCGCTTTGGTTCCGAGTCTGGCAAAGATTCTTCCCTTCCCCTCTAAGAACTGATGCAAAGCAAGGAAGGATGAAAGCGAATGATTCGTTGAAGACTAATGGAGGCCAAACACCAAGACCTTTACTAAGGTCCCGATCATTCTAGTTTAAGAAGATTTTCATGGATTCCATATTGTGCTTTGATTATGTTCATCAATGGCGTCCAAGGCCACCAAGGAAGAGGATGAAGTCTTGAAAGTTCGAAAAGTTAAGAGACTCGTCAAATTAAAAACAATGCTCAGTAAAATGGTCATAACTTGGTCTAGAAAATTGATCTCAAGTCCGTTCAAATTGCGTTGGATAGATAATTAAAAGATCTACAACTTTGTAGTTTACATAGAATCCAGAATCCAGAATCCAACAGAAAAGAGGCGGAAATTGCAATTTATTGAGAGTTGTTCAAGTCTTACGGGAATCTTATCTTTAGTTTAAATTTCTATCTTTATTTATTTTATTATGGACGATTTAATGCTTTAATAATGAGAATTTCGACCAATAGGCTTATGTTAGTGGTTGATAATCTCTCTCCTATCTTTTGCTATCTTTTATAGTTTGTTAGGTTAGTTTCCTTAATTAAATAAGTCAGATAAATCTTTATTTGATTTATTTAACTAAAGGGGATCTAGTTAGTTGCATCTACTTTATTTTATTATATATTTGGAAGCAAGACATGGGTTACTTGCTCTCTAAGATTCAGCTTTGTATTCATTATTTATACTTTGCAATTTCATTAATAAAAATCAGCTCAGTAAAATTAAACCAAAGGGGTTTAATCTTGCTCTTGGGCCATTAAAATAACTCGTGTTCTAGCATTCAAACCTACGAAGATCGATCATCATACTCCATTCGAATTCTCTCTCTTTCGTGTGTTCAATTTGGTTTATTGATTTAGTCAATTGAGATTGTTCTAGTTTGATTGTTAAAGATCAAATCTAGTTAATCAATTTGGATTTAGCGTTAGAGCCAATCCAATTGAACTATCAATGTTGATTCTTTCAATTTATCAAATCAGTTTCGTTAATTACAATTCGTGTTTCTTGTGCAACAATGTTATTAACTTTGAAGACAAATCAGGTTGAAAAGAGAATTACTTGTCAAGATCGGGCCAAAACAAGACCCAATTGTCATCATAATAATGAATACAATGTTGAATCTTGGAGAGCAAGTAACCCACGTCTTGCTTCCAAAGATGTAATAAAATAAAGTAGATGCAACTAACTAGATCCCCTTTAATTAAATAAATCAAATAAAGATTTATCTGACTTATTTAATTAAGGAAACTAACCTAACAAACTATAAAAGATAACAAAAGATACGAGGGAGATTATCAACCACTAACATAAGCCCATTGGTCGAAATTCTCATTATTCAAGCATAAAATCGTCCATAAGTAAAGTAAATAAAGATAGAAATTTAAACTAAAGATAAGATTCCCGTAAGACTTGAACAACTCTCAGTAAATCGCAATTTCCGCTTCTTTGCTGTTGAATTATGGATTCGATGTAAACTACAAAGTTGTAGCTCTTTTAATTATCTATCCAACGCAATATGAACGGACTTGAGATCAATTTTCTAGCCCATGTTATGACCATTTTACTGAGCACTGTTTTTAATTTTGACGGGTCTCTTAACTTATCGAACTTTCAAGACTTTATCCTCTTCCTTGGTGGCCTCGGACGCCATTGATGAACATAATCAAAGCACAATATGGAATCCATGAAAATCTTCTTGAACTTGAATGATCGGGACCTTAGTAAAGGTCTTGGTGTTTGGCCTCCATTCGTCTTCAACGAATCATTCGCTTTGATCCTCCCTTGATTTGCATCACCTACTAGCCCATCTTAGCCAAAAAAACGGAAAAACTCGCAAAAGTTCTAGTACGAAAATCTTCGTACCATTCAGTCTCAAACCAAAACCCTCCTCGAAAATGCTCTAAACAGTTGAACGGTCGAATGTGTCTTAACAAAAAAATTTCTTAGGCCCCTACTAGCCCATCCAAGCAAAAAAACGGAAAAAGAACGCAAAAGTTCTGGTAGAAAAATCTTCGTACCATTCAGCCTAAAACCAAAACCCTCCCCCGAAAATACTCTAAACGGTTGAACGGTCGAATTTGTTAGTACAAAATGTTTTTCTTAGGCCCCTACTAGCCCTCCAAGCCAAAAAAACGGAAAAAATTCGCAAAAGTTCTGGTACGAATATCTTCGTACTATTTAGACTCAAACCAAAACCCTCCCCGAAAATGCTTGAAACGCTTGAACAGTCGAATGTGTATTTACAAAAGGTTTTTCTTAAGCCCCTACTAGCCCATCCAAGCCAAAAAAATGGAAAAAACACGCAAACGTTCTGGTACGAAAATCTTCGTACCATTAAGCCTCAAACCAAGACCCTCCCCGAAAATGCCCTAAACGGTTGAACGGTTGAATGTGTCATTACAAAATGTTTTTCTTAGGCCCCTACTATCCCATCCAAGCCAAAAAAAGGAAAAAACTCGCAAAAGTTCTGGTACGAAAATCGTCGTACCATTCGGCCTCAAACCAAAACCCTCCCCGAAAATGCTTAAACGGTTGAAAGGCCGAATGTGTATTTACAAAGGGTTTTTCTTAAGCCTCTACTAGCCCATACAAGCCAAAAAAAAGGAAAAAACTCGCAAACGTTCTGGTACGACAATCTTCGGACCATTTAGTCTCAAACAAAAACCCTCCCCGAAAATGCTCTAAACGGTTGAACGATCGAATGTGTCTTAACAAAAAAATTTCTTAGGCCCCTACTAGCCCATCCAAGCAAAAAAACGGAAAAAACACGCAAAAGTTCTGGTACGAAAATCTTCATACCATTCAGCCTCAAACCAAAACCCACCCCAAAAATGCACTAAACGGTTGAACGGTAGAATGTGTCAGTACAAATTTTTTTTCTTAGGAACCTACTAGCCCATCCAAGCCAAAAAGCGGAAAAAACTCGAAAAAGTTCTGTTACGAAAATCTTCCTACCATTTAGCCTCAAACCAAAACCCTCCCCGTTTTTGCCCTAAACGGTTGAACGGTCGAATATGTCATTAGAAAATGTTTTTCTTAGGCCCCTACTAGCCCATCCAAGCCAAATAAAGGAAAAAACTCGCAAAAGTTCCGGTACGAAAATCTTCGTTATATTCAGCCTCAAACCAAAACCCTCCCCAAAAATGCCCTAAACCGTTGTACGGTCGAATGTATCTATTTCAAAAATATTTTTCTTAGGATCCTACTAGCCCATCCAAGCCAAAAAACGGAAAAAACTCGCAAAAGTGTTGGTACGAAAATCTTCGTACCATTCAGCCTCAAACCAAAACACTCCCCGAAAATGCCCTAAACGGTTGAACGGTCGAATATGTCATTATCAAATGTTTTTCTTAGGCCCCTACTAGCCCATCCAAGCCAAAAAAAGGGAAAAAACTCGCAAAAGTTATGGTACGAAAATGTTCGTACCATTTAGACTCAAACCAAAACCCTCCCCGAAAATGCTCTAAACGGTTGAACGGTTGAATGTGTCTTTACAAAAGGGTTTTCTTAGGCCCCTACTAGCCCATCCAAGCCAAAAAACGGAAAAAACTGGCAAAAGTTCTGGTACGAAAATCTGCGTACCATTCAAACGGTCGAATGTGTCTTTACAAAATGTTTTTCTTAGGCCCCTACTAGTCCATCCAAGCCAAAAAAAAGGGAAAAAACTCGCAAAAGTTCTGGTACGAAAATCTTCATACCATTCAGCCTCAAACCAAAACCCTCCCCGAATATGCCCTAAACGGTTGTACAGTCGAATGTGTCTTTACAAAATATATTTCTTAGGTCCCTACTAGCCCATCTAAGCCAAAAAAACGGAAAAAACTCGCAAAAGTTCTAGTACGAACATCCTCGTACCATTCAACATCAAAGCAAGACCCTATCCGAAAATGCCCTAAACGGTTGTTCGGTCGAATGTCTCTTTACAAAATTGTTTTATTAGGACCCTACTAGCCCATCCAAGCCAAAAAAAGAAAATAACTCGCAAAAGTTCTGGTACAAAAATCTTCGTAATATTCAGCATCAAACCTAAAAACTTCCCCGAAAATGCCCAAAACGGTTGAACGGTCGAATAAATCGTTACAAAATGTTTTTCATAGGCCCCTATTAGCCCTACCAAGCCAAAAAAATGGAAAAAACTCGCAAAAGTTCTACGAAAATCTTCGTACCATTCAGCCTCAAACCTAGACCCTCCCCGAAAATGCCCTTAACGGTTGAACGGTCGAATGTGTCATTACAAAATGTTTTTCTTAGGCCCCTACTAGCCCATCCAAGCCAAAAAAGGGGAAAAACACGCAAAAGTTCTGGTAAGAAAATCTTCGTACCATTCAGATTCAAACCAACCACCCCCCCCGAAAATGCCCTAAACGGTTGAACGGTCGAATGTGTCGTTACAAAATGTTTTGCTTATGTCCCTATAAGTCTATCTAAGCCAAAAAAACGAAAAAAAAACTCGCAAAAGTTCTGGTACGAACATCCTCGTACCATTCAGCCTCAAAGCAAGACCCTCAACGAAAATGCCCTAAACGGTTGTACGGTTTTAGGTTTAGGGTTTAGGGTTTAGGGTTTATGGTATAGGGTTTAGGGTTTAGGGTTTAGGGCTTAAGATTTAGGGTTTAGGGATTAGGGGTTAGGATTTAGAGTTTAGGGTTTAGGGTTTAGGGTATAGTGTGTAGGGTTTAGGGTTTAGGGTTTAGGGTTTAGGGTTTAGGATTCATGTCTTAGGGCTTAGGGTTTAGGGTTTAGGGCTTAGGGTTTAGGGTTTAAGGTTTACGGTATAATGTATAGGGTTTAGGGTTTAGGGTATAATGTATAGGGTTTAGGGTTTTTGGTATAGGATTTAGGGTTTATGGTTTAGGGCATCGCGTTCAAGGTTGAATATCTTCTTTCTATTCATCCCTAAACCCTAAACTCTAAATCCTAAACTCTAAACCCTAAACCGTAAACCCTACCATAAAACGCTAAA
Organism: Fallopia convolvulus; assembly: GCA_964016875.1. Taxonomy (NCBI): domain Eukaryota; kingdom Viridiplantae; phylum Streptophyta; class Magnoliopsida; order Caryophyllales; family Polygonaceae; genus Fallopia; species Fallopia convolvulus. The sequence goes on from OZ024737.1 coordinate 10,325,958, forward strand.
CAATAGTCGTGCCCTAAACCCTAAACCCTAAACCCTAAACCCTAAGCCCTAAATTGTAAACCCTAAATCCTAAGCCCTAAGCCATAAACCCTAAACCCTAAACCCTAAGCCCTAAGCCCTAAGCCCTAAACCCTATACCATAAACCCTAAACCATAAACCCTCTTGACATGGCTAAGTGTCCTAGTTACTTGTCGGATGCCTTGACTCGTCGGGATATTAGGGTCTTAAAGAGAGGCATGGCTAAGTGTCCTAGTGCTTTGGATGCCTTGTCGGAATATGTGGGTCTTAAAGAAAGATGGGTGTCTTCACTTGACATGGACGACGCCTTGTCGGATTCTATGGCTTGACATGGATGCCTTCAACTAGTCCTTCAATTAGGAGATGGACCACATTGGCTGGGAGGTTTAGGGTTTAGGGTATAATGTATAGGGTTTAGGGTTTTTGGTATAGGATTTAGGGTTTATGGTTTAGGGCACCGCGTTCAAGGTTGAATATCTTCGTTTTATTCATCCCTAAACCCTAAACCCTAAACCCTACCATAAAAACGCTAAACAATAGCCGTGCCTTAAACCATAAACCCTAAACCCTAATCCCTAAGCCCTAAACTGTAAACCCTAAATCATAAGCCCTGAGCCATAAACCCTAAACCCTAAACCCTAAGCCCTAAGCCATAAACCCTAAACCCTAAACCCTAAACCATAAACCCTCTTGACCATCTAAGTGTTCTAGTTACTTGTCGGATGCCTTGACTCGTCGGGATATAAGGGTCTTAAAGAGAGGCATGGCTAAGTGTCCTAGTGCTTTGGATGCCTTGTCGGAATATGTGTGTCTTAAACAAAGATGGGTGTCTTCACTTGACATGGACGACACCTTTTCGGATTCTATGGCTTGACATGGATGCCTTCACCAAGTGCTTCAATTAGGAGGTGGACCTCATTGGCTGGGAGCTTAAAGTACTCGAGCGTGTTCTTCAAAAATTACCAACTCACACAATCATAGGCTTTGTGTAAGTCGGCTTTGATGACACATCTTCTAGAGGTGCTTGACTCCTGGTAGTTGGCCACTATTTCTTGGGCCACCACTTCGTTGTGCACCAAAAGCCGGCCTGGTACAAATGCCCCTTGGTTCGAGGCAACCACCCTCGGGAGCAATGGCCGGATCCTTCCTACCAAAATCTTCGAGATTGCCTTTTGGAAGGCATTACAACAAGAGATGGGTCGGAACTGTTAGTTTTAGTTAGTGTTGTTAGTTGAAGGTTAGATTCGGCTCTTGTAGACACCGAAGGGTAATCAAGACGATTGAGTAGACCCCGAAGGGTAATCTCGTGAGTAGACCCGAAGGTAATCTCGTTGGGTGTAGACCACAAGGGTAATCACCGCCGAATGTTGTTAGTATGTGTTAGCACGATTTAAAACTTTAAAACCACAAACAACATGACTTGTCTAGATAAGGTTACGAGTCGAATGATTAGATCAATCTTTCCTTCAACGTTTATTGCCCCTATTAATATGCCAAGGGTTAAACCACAATAACGTTGTGAGATAAAACGTTGCTATACAATGAACATGTGGCAAGCATGTCTCATCATTGCATATATACGCACCTCGTTCTTCAATAAGTGTCTTGTGAATGATGTAGAACAATCAAGCACAACTCTCGTGATTTTGTTAGAACTCACGACCCTCTTCAAGAGAATGAATTCTCGAACCTCTTGAACCGACGATGTCAAATGAGGCGACAAGCCTCTATTTATAGGCAAGAGGGGTGGGCGGTTATTGGAGAGAGAAAGGTAGTTAATTTGTTGAGAAAATCTAGGAGGAAAATAAGGAGGAAAAGTAGGGAGTTAGTTATAACCAACTTTGTAACTTCCCTTAACAACTTTTCAAATTTCAAATTCCATCCTTATCCAAAACTCAAGAGAAGGCCCAAAATGGCCCAAGAGGCGCGCGGCCCAATCCATGGGGAAGCTAGCTCCGAGCTAGCTTGTCACGCCCTCACACCCGAGACATGAAATGTGTGTCTCGTCCCTACGAGGCTCGGTGAAGCTTTCGCGAAGCCAAAAGGTCAACGCCCTAGCTCAAAATCAGCTTTAACCAAAAACAGCTCCTAACTTGAGCTAGCTTGAAACCGAGGCTCCAAGCTTTGGTTAGCTCTCAAATTTTGCCACATAGTCCTTGAGCTTCATTTCTCAACCTAGGAATCATCACATTGCAAATTCATTGGACAAATCAATCCACATTTGCAAATCACCCAAAACAGTGCCCTCGGCGCGCCCCTCTCTACCGCGGCTGTCGCGCACTGGCTTCAGCGCAAGGGCGCGCCGGCGCTGGTGCTTCGGCACCATGCGCGCGCACGCTGAAGCGTCTCGGCGTGTCACGCCGACGCTCGACGCTTGGCGAACTCGAGGTTCTCACCTCGTCCTTGGCCAGCCCTAGGCCGTGAACCTCAACTTGGGTCCAATCGATCAAGACGCGCCTCTAGCGTCCTTGCATCGATGCCAACATGATTCCTACCTCTCTTACAACCCTTAGAACCACCATTAGGCCGATCACTAGGCCGTGCCTCCCGCACGCCCCAAGCCTATGCGATACCCTTGGTGATTCCCACACTTATCCTTTCATGACTCACACCAAACGGATTGATGACTTTCACAAATCACCAACATTCCTCCCCCATTTGTGCAACGTCATAAATTTGAAATTTTATAAAACAAACTCTATGTATAGATGTAAATGTCCGTAGACTTGAATTTACAACTTGTAATCATCACATTCATGCACTAAAGAATCGTGGTGCTCCTAAGGTTTGAACCACATCAACTTGTCTAAGTACATGTAGTAACTTTTACACATGAGTTTCTTAGCGTATACGTGCTATCCTTGACGCATTTGTAAAAAGGCTCTTTCGTCCATTATCTTCTCACATGTGCTTTAGTCAAGTAATCCTCATACTCTAACTTGGAAGAAGCCTTATACTTCCACACATGCATAGTTGAGTCTTCTAACGTGCCCTACATAGCAATTTCCAAAGACTCATTAATGAAACCTTGTTTCAAGACTAGTTTCATGTAGGCCTAAAGCATTTACCTTTGATGGGAATTTTAGCATGCTCTCCAACTCCATGAATTGGCCTTCCACATTGAATTCAGCCCACACCTTTCGATGAGGGGGAATTGGGTATCCAAATCTTAGAGTTGCAAGGATTTTAGCCCCATCCCTCGTGATGCCTTATACACCATGTCTCTTGCCAAACTCTTCGTCAAGTGATCGGCAAGGTTATTATGTGTTCGAACGAAGACAACCGAGATGACTCCATGTGTGATCAATTCTCTAACCGAACTATGCCTCACACCAAGGTGTCTTGATTTCCCATTATACACATGGCTATAGGCCTTTGCCAACGTGCTTTGGCTATCACAAAAGATAGCAATAGGGGAAATCGGCTTTGGCCACAAGGGGATCTCCAACACGAGATTCCTAAGCCATTCAGCCTCCTTGCCCGCCGAGGCAAGTGCAACGAACTCCGATTCCATAGTTGAAGTCGTTATACAAGATTGCTTCTTGGATGCCCAAGAAATTGCGCCACCACCCAATAGGAATACCCAACCACTTGCATCGGTATAACCTTCTAAAGTAGAAGGATTACCCATGTATACAATACCATAATTCATTGTTCCTTTCAAATACCGAAGCACTCTTCTTAGAGCATTCCAATGACTATCATTTGGTCGACTTGTGTAGCGACTCAATTTGCCCACGGCATATGCTATGTCGGGGCGTGTACTCGTCATTGCATACATCAAGCACCCTATCACTTGCGAATACTCAAGTTGAGAAATTGGTTCTCCTAGGTTAGGAAGGAGTTTCTCATTAGGATCCATAGGCGTGCTCACCGGCGTGGATTTATCACAATTAAATCGTTTCACCACTTTCTCGATGTAGTGGGATTGTGTTAGGGCCAAGCCCTTGCCATCCCTTATTATCTTAATTCCTAAGATCACATCGGCCTCTCCAAGATCCTTCATGGAGAACTTAGTAGACAAGAATTCTTTTGTCTTATCCACTAACATTTGGTTTGTACCAAATATAAGCATGTCATCAACATATAGACAAATTATAACTCCTTGACCAGAATTATCAAACTTGCTATAAACACACTTATCCGCTTGATTAATCTTGAACCCATTGGCCAAGATTATTTCATCAAACTTATTATGCCATTGCTTAGGCGCTTGCTTAAGTCCATAAAGAGATTTGATCAAACGACATACCTTATGTTCTTGTCCTTCCACTACGAAACCTTCGGGTTGCTTCATGTAAACCTCCTCATCCAAATCTCCATTGAGGAACGCCGTCTTCACGTCCATTTGATGGATGACAAGACCATGAATGCTTGCTAGAGCAATCAAGAGTCTTATTGTGGTGATCCTTGCCACGGGGGCATAGGTGTCAAAATAGTCAACACCCTCTCTTTGTCTAAAGCCTTGGATAACCAATCGAGCCTTAAACTTGTCTATGGACCCATCGGCCTTCATCTTCCTTTTGAAGATCCATTTACACCCTAATGGCTTGCATCCGGGTGGAAGGTCCGACAACTCCCATGTGTTATTACCAACAAAGGAGTCCATCTCATCTTGGATTGCTTCTTTCCAAAATGAAACATCTTGAGAAGTCATGGCTTCATTGAAAGTCTTTGGATCCTCATCCATATGTAAATATGAAATTCTTTGACCCAAATTTTCTCTAGACCCTTCAACCAAGAACATCTCAAAGATAGGCTCACGAGACTCATGTCCCATCGCAAGTGCTTCATGCACTCAACGCCGCTTGCGCTTTTGAGCCCTCGGCGTAGGCGCGCCGGCCATACTCGTGCCAAGCAACGCCACGGAGTCATCCTCGGCATCGCTAGGCGCGCCAGCGTGCTCGCCATCGATCTCCGCAGCCTTGCGCTTTGGTGATCCCATCTCCTCACTCGGGTTCGAATCCTCGAGCATCGGCGTCTCTCCGACGTCGTCCCCATTCGGCGCCAAGGGCGCGCCTTGCGACGCCCTTCCGCGTGTGCCTTGTGTCGCGCCTTGTAGCGCGGCGGCATGAGCCATGGATCGAGTCACTCTCGGTCCAAGCGCCGTGGTAGGTTCTTCCTCGGTTTCCATTGGTTCCAAGGATGGATCAACTTCTTCTTGATCCTTTTCTCTAGGCCTAGGACTAGAAGTGAATCTAGTCTCATCAAATATTGCATCACGCGATTCTATCACGGTGTTCACCGAAATTGCATGATTAGGCTCTATAACAAAGAACCTATAGGCCTTAGAGTTGTGTGCATATCCTATGAAGATGCACTCAACACCCCTGTCTCCCAAAGTATTTCGTTTAGGGTCCGTTAGTCCTACGACCGCACGACATCCCCATATACGAAGATGGTCAAGACTAGGCTTTTTCTTGAGCCACAACTCATATGGTGATTGACGACTCCTCTTGCTAGGCACTTTATTCAAATTTTGCCACATAGTCCTTGAGCTTCATTTCTCAACCTAGGAATCATCACATTGCAAATTCATTGGACAAATCAAGCCACATTTGCAAATCACCCAAAACAGTGCCCTCGGCGCGCCCCTCTCTACCGCGGCTGTCGCGCGCTGGCTTCAGCGCAAGGGCGCGTCGGCGCTGGTGCTTCGGCACCATGCGCGTGCACGCTGGAGCGTCTCGGCGTGTCACGCCGACGCTCGACGCTTGGCGAACTCGAGGTTCTCGCCTCGTCCTTGGCCAACCCTAGGCCGTGAACCTCAACTTGGGTCCAATCGATCAAGGCGCGCCTCTAGCGTCCTTGCATCGATGCCAACATGATTCCTACCTCTCTTACAACCCTTAGAACCACCATTAGGCCGATCACTAGGCCGTGCCTCCCGTATGCCCCAAGCCTATGCGATACCCTTGGTGATTCCCACACTTATCCATTCATGACTCACACCAAACGGATTGATGACTTTCACAAATCACCAACAGGAACTCCTTCATTAAGAATGGTTGTTTGACTTTTGGAATCAAACTTATGAACGTGTTGTTCCAAAATCGAAGCAATTGACCCGTTCTAACGAACTCTCTCACCGCTTTGACCACATCATCTGCTTTGACCCGAATCCATCCAGTTCGGGTCATTTATTCTCACCAATTTGGAAGAAAGCCACCCGAATTTCCTCCTCCATCGGTTCTTGCCCAAGTAGGGCTACCTCTTCTTCATCAAACCTCGACCCATCTAACAACTCAAAACTCCCACTCAGGGAGGTGCCCGGAGTACCAAACAACTTCTCATAATATCCCACCACCTCCTTTGTAATTTTCTCTTCCCCCTCTATCTCTCTCTGATACGAAATTATCTCCTCGATTGCTCGATGATGACAATTCGGTCTTATTTTGGCCCGATCTTAAAAAGTAATTCTCTTTCCAACCTGATTTGCCTTCAAAGTTAATAACTTGATGAACAATAAACTTGAAATGTGAATAACGAACGAATCTGATTCAAAGAGTTAAGATAATCAAATGGATAGTTCAATTGAATCGGCTCCAACGCTAAATTCATTTGATAAACTAGTTGATCTTTAACAATCAAACTAGAAATAACAAGTTGATCAAATTAACAATCCAAATATGAATTGAAAGAAAACAAATTGGTGATGTTGATCGTAGAGATTGAATGCTTGAACAATAGTTGCTTTAATGGCGCATAAACTAGATAAACCAATAGGGGTTTATCTAATTCAGGCTGATTTTTATTGAGTGACAACTATAAGGTATTTAAAGGAAATACAAAAGAGTCACCTTGGAGAGCAAGGCACCTCTATGGCCGGCCCTAATAGATAGAGAGAGGCCCATGTCTTGCTTTCCATTATATAATAAAATATCTAAACTATAACAAACTAGATCTCCCTTAAATAAAATAAATCATGGTTGATTTATTTATTTAAGGAAAATATCCTAACAAACTTAAAAGATAACAAATATATAGGAGAGAAATTATCAACCAACATATGCCTATGGTCGAAATCTCCAATTATTCTAGCATAAAATCGTCCATAACTAAAATAAATTAAGATAGAAATTTAAACTAAATATAAGATTCCCGTAAGACTTGAACAGCTCTCAGTAAATCGCAACTTCCGCCTCTTTTCTGCTAAATTCTGGATTCGACGAAAACTACAAAGTTGTAGATCTTTTAATTATCTATCCAACGCAATTTGAACAGATTTGAGATCAATTTTATAGCCCAAGTTATGAGCATTTTACTGAGCACTGTTTTTATTTGACGGATCTCTTAACTTTTCGAACTTTCAAGACTTCATCCTCTTGCTTGGTGGCCTTGGACGCCATTGATGAAAATAATCAAAGGACAATATGGAATCCATGAAAACCTTCTTGAACTTGAATGCTCGGGACCTTAGTAGAGGTCTTGGTGCTTGGCCTCCATTCGTCTTCAACGAATCATTCCTTTGATCCTCCCTTGATTTGCATCATTCTCCCCCACTTGAATTCGACTTGTCCTGAAGGCAACGTTGGTAAAGAACAAAAGGACATTGTACGAATTCTCTAATGTATAGAGAAGATCTTCATTGAAATGCATAGCCACCAATTCAAGCACACTCGGGAATACCATAGTTGTGTCGTTTGTTGATATATCTTCTTCGTCCTCAACCATGGCCACAAGTGGGGTTGCCTTTGGTACCTCCTTAGGTTTCACATTGACCCATGTTGGGGCTGATCTTGGAGGTGGAAGGATCGGCGTTGATGATGACATCGTTGGCCAAGCAGTAGAATCTTCAATAGGATCCAAAGAAAGCAAATTTGGCGATACATCTTCCCTTTTGTAGTCCTCAAAATCACAATTTTCCTCATCCATATGGCTGGAAAATGTGAAAAGATTGTTGAAAATTGAAGAGCACTCATCATTATCTTCGATTGGGCACTCATCAGAGAAAATTTCAGGTTCGATGCTTTCCGATAGTGCCATGTGAAGTTGAAGGCGCTGATAAAAATCCGCACTAACATACATTGAAGATCAATATGAAAAATCAAAGAATGAAACTGATGTAGTGAAGCCTGACATGTCTCCAACCGACGTCAATGAGTTGATTCGAGTGCCTTCTAACGAACCAATTACAAGAAGTCGAGCTAAGAAGATTGCTCAAGGCACAACAACGATCTTGGTTCGATTGGCAGCGGTTATTGAAGAACCTAGCAAGGCGAAGTGGGTCTCGTGCATTCGACATCAATTGAGCCCAGATTCCATGGATTGATATATGAGGGCCGAAAATCATCATTTCTTTATTTAGAAACATGTATTAATTTGTCTCACTTTAGGGCTGAATTTAGTAAGTGATCGGGTGAGATAAATTGGTATATGGGTCAAAGTCAACCCTTTGACTTGATCAGTCTAAATTAAGAAAATATCTTTATTATATTAATTATAGGCGTGTTTTCTATTTTTAATAATGTAGAGAAATCAACCAATAGGCTTATGTTAGTTGGTTGATCTTCTCTCTCCTGGTTGTTAGAGATATTTTGAGTTTGTTAGGATGTTTTCTTAAATAAATAAATCAGCCATGATTTATTTTATTTAAGGGGATCTAGATAGATATTATTTTAGATATTTTATTATATCTTGGGAAGCAAGAAAAGGGCAATTATACCCCTCTAGGGCCGGCTGCACTTTTCTCCTTGCTCCCCAAGTCATAGCTTTGTATTCTACTATAAATACTCTTGCATTTCATTAATAAAAATCACCTTGAGAGAGATAAAACCCAAATTGGTTTAATCTATCTCTTGGGCCCAAAAACACATGTGTTTATGCTTGCTCGTGTTCATCATCATCATCGTCGATCATCATCATCATAATTTCGAAATCTCTCTCTTTGTTCTACAAATCTGATTTATGGTTGGATCAATTTTATTGTTCTAAGTTGATTATTAAAGATCAAATTTAGTTAATCAATCGGATTTAGCGTTAGAGCCAATCCGATTGAACTATTGAGTTGATTTCGCTAGAATTCAGATTCATTCTCTTCAATCAAATTCGTTTTCAGTTTTGTTGCTTGTGGTCCACATTTTCTCACATTGATTTCAAATTCAGGTTGAATCAAGGATTACTAGGCAAGATCGGGACTTTGTAGGATTACTACGAGATTTCTAAGGAGGATTCTGAGGCAATCAGGTATCAGAAACTTGTCTCAACCTGGATAACTGATATCAATTGATACGAAATTATCTCCTCGATTGCTCGATGATGACAATTTGGTCTTATTTTGGCCCGATCTTGACAAGTAATTCTCTTTCCAACCTGATTTCCCTTCAAAGTTAATAACTTGATGAACAAGAAACTTGAAATATGAATAAGGAACGAATCTGATTCAAAGAGTTAAGATAATCAACTGGATAGTTCAATTGAATTGGCTCCAACTAGCCCATCCAAGCCAAAATAAGACCCATTCAAAGATTCAAATGTGTCTTTACAAAATGGTTTTCTTAGGCCCCTTCTAGCACATCCAAGCCAAAAAAACGGAAAAAACTCGCAAAAGTTCCTATACGAAAATCTTCGTACCATTCAGCTTCAAACCAAAACCCTCCCCGTAAATGCCCTAAACAGTTGTATGGTTGAATGTATCTATACAAAATGTTTTTCTTAGGACCCTACTAGCCCATCCAAGCCAAAAAAAAAGGAAAAAACTCGCAAAAGTTCTGGTACAAAAATCTTCGTACCATTCAACTTCTAACCAAAACCCTCCCCGAATATGCCCTAAACGGTTGTACAGTCGAATGTGTCTTTACAAAATGTTTTTCATTGGTCCCTACTAGCCCATATAAGCCAAAAAAAGGGAAAAAACTCACAAAAGTTTTGGTACGAACGTCCTCGTACCATTCAACCTCAAAGCAAGACCCTCCCCGAAAATGCCCTAAACGGTGGTTCGGTCGAATGTCTCTTTACAAAATTGTTTTATTAGGACCCTACTAGCCCATCCAACCCCAAAAAAGGAAATAACTCGCAAAAGTTCTGGTACGAATATCTTCGTACTATTCAGCCTCATACCAAAAACTTCCCCAAAAATGCCCAAAATGGTTGAACGGTCTAATGTTTCATTACAAAATGTTTTTCTTAGGCCCCTACTAGCCCATCCAAGCCAAAAAAATGGGAAAAACTCGCAAAAGTTCTGGTAAGAAAATCTTCGTACCATTCAGACTCAAACCAAAACCCTCCCCGAAAATGCCCTAAACGGTTGAACGGTCGAATGTGTCGTTACAAAATATTTTGTTTATGTCCCTACTAGCCAATCTAAGCCAAAAAAGGAAAAAACTCGCAAAATTTCTGGTACGAACATCCTCGTACCATTCAGCCTCAAAGCAAGACCCTCAACAAAAATGCCCTAAACGGTTGTACGGTTTGAGTTTAGTGTTTAGGGTTTAGGGTATAGTGTATAGGGTTTAGGGTTTAGGGTTTAGGGCATAAGGTTTAAGGCTTAGGGCTTAGGGGTTAGGGGTTATGTTATAGGGTTTAGGGTTTTTGGTATAGGGTTTAGGGCTTAGGGCTTATGGTTTAGGGTTTAGGGCTTAGGATTTAAGGTTTAGGGTTTAGGGTTTAGGATATAGTGTGTAGGGTTTAGGGTTTAGGGTTTTTGGGTTTAGGGTTTAGGGTTTAGGGCTTAAGGTTTTTGGTATAGGGTTTAGGGTTTATGGCTTAGGGTTTAAGGTTTAGGGTTTAGGGTGCTTAGGGTTTAGGGTTTAGCGTCTTTGGTATAGGGTATAGAGTTTAGGGTTTATGGATTAGGGTTTAAGTTTTAGGGTTTAGGGTATAATGTATAGGGTTTAGGGTTTTTGGTATAGGATTTAGGGTTTAGGCTTTAGACCATTTTGATTTTTCTGACCCCATCTTGCTCGGGCTCCCTAGGCCGCCTTGGACGCCTATCTCTATCATAGCGCCTTGAATAGCGTTCCCACTTTTCATCATCTTCGGCGTCATATTCATCAAAATGGTCTTCTTAGCTTGGAGCTCTCCTTTGTCCTGGAAAATCTCTAAAATCATTAGCACAATTTTGCCCTTCCCTAGCGGGAGAAGGTAGTTAGCTAATAGGAACTCGTTGAGCAAAAATTCCGGGGGAATGGAAATGAGTAGAGTTTAAGTTTTCTTCCCTGTTTTGATGTTGGGAAGTAGATGCAAAGTTCGGATCCATATTGGATGGATGGAACGTATGCGCGGCGTTATGAGCACGCCCTTGCCCTTGGTTCACCGTTGCGGCCTGTTCGTGTGCCATTGGCACGATGCCTGGCACGGCGCTCGGCGCTGCGCCCGGTTGAGAGATCGCAAGTGCATGCGCCTCCAATGCAGCCATGCGTGAATTGAGGCACGAGATGTTACTGTTAAGCGAGCTCAACAAGTTGAACACATCGGGATGAACCGGCTCTGGGCTCCTGGATTGATGGGACCTTCTTTCGTCTCCTGGCATGGTCACAAACAAAACACTACAAACAAATGGTTAATGTTAGTCAAAAACAATAAACTCCTCGCTTGTGTTTCACTCGCTCTCACTCTCGGGTGGTGTGATCGAGCTTGATGTTTGAATCTGCTTTGAAAAGACCAAAATCAAATTGAAGATTTAGTAGATCAACAAACACGAGAAAGAGGAAGGTTTTAAAAAAGAAAGATCAAAACCTTCCCCGAAAAGAAAGATCACACACTTGTTGAAAGCCAAAGGCTCTCGTTTTCTCTCTATTCAATGAGAAAGCAAAATACAAATTCTGAATTGTCTGCCTCAAAAATAACCAACTAAAAGCTATTTATATGTTCTGAAATAATAATGGAAATAACAATTAAAGTCTAATTAAACTAAAAGATAATTAATAGCCCAAAATGGCCCAATACAGAAATAAGCCCAAAATAGGTCGGCGTCGCATGATTGCTCATGCGCGGACAAGCACGCACACACGCGGACAAGCACGCTCAGGGGCGCGCCGTTGCATCGCTACGCTGGCGAGGACACGGCGCTGCATTGCTGGGTTGGGGCACGTCACTGCAGCCATGGCTCGATGATCCTCCGACGCTTAACACGCACACAGCCTTGGCATGTGTCTCCTTGCTCTCTCTCGCCTTCTTAGCACAAATGTAACACACAAAAGCATGCATTCCACTTTGTAGCTTCTTGGCTTGGGATCTAGTGATTGGCCCATCAAAGAGTGTAGGGGCACTTGGAGGTGGCTGACTAGATGATCCTTCATCAACCTCTCCTTCTTGAAAAGAATTCGACCCTGAATCCAAGTCTTCATCAATGGCAAGGTATGGCGTGAGATCAGCGACATTGAAGGTGGCGCTTACTCCATATTCTCCGGGCAGCTCCAACTTGTATGCATTGTCCCCAATCCTTTGAAGCACCTTGAAAGGCCCGTCTCCTCGAGGGGACGGCTTGCTCTTCCTTTGCTCCGGGAATCTTTCCTTCCTAAAGTGAGCCCACACCAAGTCTCCTGGTTGGAAAACAATATGACGCCTTCCATGATTAGCTCTCCTTGTGTTGTACTCGGCCTTTCGCTCCAATTGCAGCCTCGTCCGAGCATGCAATTCGTGAAGTTAGTGTCTCTATCACTAGTTCCTAGCTTGTTCCATAAAGTTCTCCAAAAATGGCTAAGGAACTTAGTGTCTCTATCACTAACTATGGTCTTAGGAATCCCATGCAATCTGACTATCTCTCTAAAGAATAATCCAACCACATTAGTAGCATCATCGGTCTTATGACATTCTACAAAATGCGCCATCTTACTAAACCTATCCACTACCACCATGATTGAATCCCTCCCCTTCTTAGTTCTAGGTAACCCAACCATAAAGTCCATAGAAAGGTCCTCCCAAGGGGCTGTAGGCGTTGGCAAAGGTGTGTAAAGTCAATGTGGCATAAGTTTAGATTTAGCTCTAAGACAATCAATACATCTCTTAACAACATTCTCAACATCCCTAAGCATATGTGGCCAATAGAAATGAGCCTTAAGAGTATGATAAGTTTTGTCCCTCCCGAAGTGTCCCATGAGGCCGCCCTTATGAGCTTCCTCAACAAGCAACAAACGTAATGAACAACGAGGTATACATACTTTATCTACTCTAAAAAGAAAACCATCATGAATATAGTATTTTTCATTACAACCTTTTTCATGACAGCTCTTAAACACATCACTAAAATCAAGATCAGTTTCATATAACTCACGAATATAAGTGAATCCTAATACTCTAGAGTCCAATGAAACAAGTAAGATGTGGCGTCTAGACAAGGCATCAGCTACAACATTATCTTTTCCTCTTTTAAACTTAATCACATAAGGGAATGTTTCAATGAATTCCATCCATCTACCATGTCTTCTATCCATTTTATCTTGACTTTTAAAGTGTTTCAAGGATTCATGGTCAGTTTTAAGCACAAATTCCCTAGGCCAAAGATAATGTTGCCATGTTTTAAGCACTCGATACAAAGCATACAACTCTTTATCATAGGTCGAGTAGTTTAAACATGCACCTTTTAACTTTTCAAAAAAAAAGCAATGGGCTTACCTTCTTGCATGAGCACGCCCCCAATGTCGACTCCACTTGCATCACACTCCACCTCAAAAGGACGTGTGAAATCTGGCAACACTAACAAGGGAGCTTGCGTGAACTTGAGCTTCAAAGTGTTGAAGGCTCGCTCCTGGGCACGTCCCCATGTAAACTCACTCCTCTTCTTTGTGACCTCCGTCAATGGGGCTGCAATAGTGCTAAAGTCCTTTACGAACCTTCTATAGAAACTTGCCAACCCATGGAAACTCCTCACTTGGCCAACAGAAGTAGGCGTGGGCCACTCATTGATGGCCTTGATCTTGGCCTAGTCCACTAGCAATCCATGTGAGCAAACTACAAAACCAAGAGAGGTGACAGAAGTAGTGCACAACTCACACTTTTTCAAATTAGCAAATAAGTGTTCAAGACGCAAAGTAGTAAGCACATCTCTCAAATGACATTCATGCTCTTCTAGGGATTTGTTATACATCAAAATATCATCAAAGTATACCACTACAAATTTCCCTATGTAATGTCTCAATACATGGTTCATTAAGAGCATGAATGTGCTAGGGGCATTTGTGAGCCCGAATGGCATAACGAGCCATTCATAGAGACCAAACTTGGTCTTGAATGCCGTTTTCCACTCGTCCCCTTCCTTCATACGAATTTGGTGGTTGCCACTTTTTAAATCGATTTTGGAAAACATTGTGGCTCCATGCAATTCGTCCAACATGTCATCAAGACGAGGATTGGGGTGCCTATACTTTACCGTTATGTTATAAATGGCCCTACAATCGACACACATTCTCCATGTGTTGTCTTTCTTGGGTACTAATAACACCGGTACAGCACAAGGGCTCATACTCTCCCTAATGTATCCCTTATCCAAGAGCTCTTGGACTTGGGATTGGACCTCTTGGGTCTCCTTGGGGTTCATACGATAGGCTGACCTATCTGTGATAGCGATCAAAGGACCATGAAGAAGATGCTTGCAAAGAAGGTGTTTAAGAGGCCAAAATCAAGACCTTTCCCAAGGTCTCGAGCATTCAAGTTCAAGAATAAATTCAAGGACTTGATCTTATTTGTTGAAGATATTCATCAATGGCGTCCAAGACCACCAAGAAAAAGGATGAAGTCTTCAAAGTTCGAAAAGTTAAGAAACCCGTCAAATAGAAAACAGTACTCAGTAAACTGGTCATAACTTGGGCTACAAAATTCATCTCAAGTCTGTTAAGTACTCGTTGGAAAGATAATTAAACGTTCTACAACTTTGTAGTTTACTTCAAATTCCGAATCCAACAGTAAAGGGCCGAAAACTGGGTTTTACTGAGAGCTGTTCAAGTCTTACGGGAATCTTAAATTTCTATCTTTATTTATTTTATTTATGAACGATTTTCTATTTTAAATAATGTAGAGAAATTCAATCAATAGGCCGATGTTAGTTGGTTGAATATTCTCTCTCCTGGTTGTGAGAGATATTTTTAGATATTTTTAGTTTGTTAGAGATATTTTCTTAATTAAATAAGTCAGCCATAATTTATTTAATTAAGGGAATCTAGATAGATATACTTATAGATATTTTATTATATCTTTCGAAGCAAGATAAGAGGCTATCTTCTATCTATAGGGCCAGCCTCCTAGTTGCCTTGCTCTCCAAGGATTAGTTTGTATTCTACTATTTATACTTTGCAATTCTATTAATGAAAAATCAGCTTGAGAGAGTTTAAACCCAAATTGGTTTAATCTCTCTTGGGCCCAAAATAAGACTCGTGTTTATGCTTGCATTGAACGATCATCATCTCATCCATTCCAACCGAATTCTCTCTTTGTTCTTATTGATTCAATCAGTTTGTTCATTCAAATTGATCAATTGATTAGTTCTAGTTTTGATTTTTAAAGATCAATCTAGTTTATCAATTGGATTTAGCATTAGAGCCAATCCAATTGAACTATCCCTTTTGATTCAATCTTAAGTGTTCGAACCAGATTTGTGTCCATTCAATTTCGAGTTCTTCATTACTTGTGCCACAAGGAATTCTAAAGTTGAAAGCTTTTGTAGGATTGAAGTTAATTGCTGGCAAGATCGGGATCGTGTGGGTCATATACGAGGTTTCTACGGAGGATTCCGGGGCAATCACGTATCAATTTGGCAATGACGCCCCGGGAATGAGATCGATTTGATGCTCTATTCCTCTAATTGGGGGTAAGCCTGCTGGTATCTCATCGGGAAATACGTCCTTGTACTCCTCAATGAGCCCCAAAATGCGCGGGGGTAATGAAGCTTTGAGCTCTTCATTCAACAAGCTCAGCTCCTTGCACAAGAGCATAAGTGTTGTTTCCCCATCCAAAAACTCGTCTTCTAGCTCCCTCTTGGAAGCCAAAAGAGCAGAGGAGGGTGTAGGGCTGGAAGGTTGGCTCGTCTTACCCCGAGCTTTCCCTTTCTTCCCATTCTCCCCCTCAAGGTTAGAGCTTACCTCCTTACCTTGACGCTTCTATTCCCACTCCTCCGACACTTATGTAGGCGTCATTGGTTTAAGGACAATGGTCTGGCCATTGTGGGTGAAAGTGTTTCGGTTGGTGAATCCATCGTGCATAACCCTCCTATCGTACTGCCATGGACGTCCTAGTAAGATGTGGCAAGCCTGCATAGGTACTACATCACAAAGAACATCATCCTCATAATGTCCTAGCTTAATAGAAACCTTTACTTGCTTCTGCACTTTCAATTCACCACAATCATTCATCCAATGCAACTTATAGGGTCTAGGGTGATGAGTCATACATAATTGCAGTTTATTAACCATTTCTAAGCTAGCAATATTGCAACAACTACCGCTATCTATGATCATGTTACAAACTTTCCCTTTGATCAAGCATCTAGTGTGAAACAAGTTTTCTCTTTGATTATCATCACATGCTTGTGGTTTAATATGCAAAGCTCTCCTAGCAATCAAAGATTCACCAGATTCATACTCAATCTCATCATCAACATTATTGTCATCATGAAAATCATCATTAGGTTCATCATGTGCATGCTCACTTTCAGATTCATATTGGCCTAAATGATTGATTAAAAGAGTTTTCTTGTTAGGGCAATCTTTCATCATGTGTACTCTACCCTGGCACTTGAAACACACAATGTCCCTAGTTCTAGTAGAAGAGTTAGAGTTAGGATTACTCCCCTTTGGAGCTGCTGAAACTCCACTCGAATTGTTCTTGTTGCATGATGATGGCGTGAACTTTGTAGGCTGTTTGGCTCGGCCAGCTTGATCACCTTGGCCGCCGGCTGCGTGACTCCTTTCCTTTTGATGTGTGGCCTCCTTCCCATAGGAACCTCCTTGCTGGACACGGTTTCCCTTCCAAGAATGAGACTGGTGGCTCGTGCTCCTTCCTCCTTGGTACCTAAGCTTGTTTTTCCTTTCTATCTTCATAGCTAAATGTAAGAGGTCAGTCATTGTAGAATAAGGAAAAAGATCAACTTCTTGAGATAATGAGGAATTTAGAAGATGAAGAAACCTGGCCATTGTGGTTTCGTCATCCTCAACCACATTAGCCCTTACCATCGCCACTTGCATGGCATTGTAGGCCTCCTCGGCGCTCATGGAGCCTTGCTTCAAGTTTTCCAGCCGCGGCCTTAGCTCTCGGGCATAATGTTGTGGTATAAAACGCCCTCTCATCAACGCCTTCATTTGATCCCAACTCGCTATAGGTGCATCCAAGTTGCGCCTCCTTTCTTTCACCAAATTATCCCACCATATTAGTGCATAACCGGAGAATTCAAGGGTTGCGAGTTGTACCTTTTTGGACTAGGCGAAATTGTGGCAATTCCACACTTGCTCGATCTTTGTCTACCATTCCATGTAAGTGTCCGGGTCACACTTGCCTTCAAAGGCAGGGATCTTCACCTTGATCTTGCCAACTCCATCTTGCTCCGGTTCCCTAGGCCTTCTAGGGCGCCTTTCTCTACCATCTCGGCACTCCCTCCCTGGCCTCCTAGATTAGTGCTCCCAATCATCGTCCTCGGTATCATAGTCATCAAAGGACGTCTCTATGTCACTAGATGCTATACCTTGCCCCTGAAATCCTTGATAATCATTAGTACGAGGGAACCCATCCCGAAGGGGGGTGGGTTGAGCAATAATAGGGATCCTTCGAGCAAAATTGCCCGTGGGATTATGCAAATGAGCAGAGTTAGGAGGATCTTCCCTATTCTGGTTTTGGAAACCATGGTGTTGGGATGTGGACGTCAAAAGAGGATCAACTTGGGGCTGTTTGCCCGTGTTGATGGCACTTTGCTCGTGGCCAGCATCCGCGCCTTGTGGCTGCACTGCTAGACTGGAACTCGGGGCTACGCCTGGTACGGTGCCTGGCGTAGGCATCACCAACGACTCCAAGGTCGCCATCCTTGAATTAAGGCGAGATATGTTCTGATTGAGTGAGTTCAACAAGTTGAACACATCGGGATGGATAGGCTCCGGACTCTGGGTGTGGCATGCGTCTCCACTTTCGTTAGACATGATTCTGCAACAACAAACAACACACTACAATGCAAACTTGTTAAGTTAGCTTAATCCAAATCAACCTCTCAAGTGTTTCACTCACACTCACTCTCGGTGTGTGATCGAGCTCGTTGTTTCAATCTGCTTGAAAGGATCAAACTCAAATCAAAGATCAGTAGGCAACAAAACACGAGAAGATGAAGGTTGGGGAAGAAACGTCCAAGAAAAGAAGACTCAAATGTGTTTAAGAATGGAGATGAGAAGAGAAAGAGTTCAAACCTCGATTAAGCCTTTCTCACCTTGATTTCCTTATCCGAGTATGAACTTGGAGTGGTTTGTTTGGTTGAGGGTAGGGCTCGAAAATGGAAGGCTTGAAATCAACTCCAATGGTGGCGTCCAACTCAAGATGAGAAAAGAAGAGAAGAAGATAATATGCTTGCACGATTTTAATTAATACTATGCACTGAAATGAAATGCAACACTATACTATGATATGAATGAGATAAGACAATCTGATTTATGATTTTTCTCTTTTTTTTGATTTTCTTTTCTTCTTTTTTTCTTTCTTTTGTTTTTTTAATAATAAATAATCAGAATAATACAAATAATGTCAAAAATAAAATGATCAATAAAATGTTAACCTAAGATGCAAATATAATGTGCAAGATGATTTAGAAAATGGCGAATTGAGTCTTGAGAGGATGGTGGACGAAATCCCTTGATTTGAGGAGAAAGAATAGGCTGAAGAAGGGTGGTTGTGGGCGTGGCTTTAGAATTAAAGTGGGTTGAATGGTTCTCCCTTAAGAATAGGAGGTGGGTAGGTGATAGCGATCAAAGGACCATGAAGAAGATACTTGCAAAGAAGGTGTGTAAGAGGCCAAAACCAAGACCTCTCCCAAAGTCTTGAGCATTCAAGTTCAAGAATAAATTCAAGGACTTGATATTATTTGTTGAAGATATTCATCAATGGCGTCCAAGGCCACTAAGGAAAAGGATGAAGTCTTCAAAGTTCGGAAAGTTAAGAAACCCGTCAAATAGAAAACAGTGCTCAGTAAACTGGTCATAACTTGGGCTAAACAATTCATCTCAAGTCCGTTAAGTACTCGTTGGAAAGATAATTAAAAGTTTTACAACTTTGTAGTTTACTTCAAAATCAGAATCCAACCGTAAAGGGCCGAAAACTGGGTTTTACTGAGAGCTGTTCAAGTCTTACGGGAATCTTATCTTTAGTTTAAATTTCTATCTTTATTTATTTTATTTATGAACGATTTTCTATTTTAAAAAATGTAGAGAAATTCAATCAATAGGCTGATGTTAGTTGGTTGAATATTCTCTCTCCTTGTTGTTAGAGATATTTTTAGATATTTTTAGTTTGTTAGAGATATTTTCTTAATTAAATAAGTCAGCCATGATTTTTTTAATTAAGGGAATCTAGATAGATATACTTATAGATATTTTATTATATCTTTCGAAGCAAGATAAGAGGCTACTTCTATCTATAGGGCCAGCCTCCTAGTTGCCTTGCTCTCCAAGGATTAGCTTTTGTATTCTCTATTTATACTTTGCATTTTCATTCAATAAAAATCAGCTTGAGAGGATTAAACCCAAATTGTTTTAATCTATCTCTTGGGCTCCAAAAACAACAATCTTTGTTTGCTTGCAATTCCATAGTCGGTCATCACCATCATAATTTCGAGAATTCTCAATCTCTCTCTTTCGAATCTGATTTCTTAGTTTAGTCAATTAGATTGTTCTAGTTGTGATCATTAAAGATCAAACTAGTTAATCATTCGGATTTAGCGTTAGAGCCAATCCGTTTGAACTATCAAAATGATTCATTCTATCAATCAGATCGGTTCAATTTTATTCATTCAAATCAGTTTCATCGTTACTTGCATCGCAAGGAGTTCTAAAGTTGAAAGCTTTTGTAGGTTTGAAGTGTTTATTGGCAAGATTGGGATCTTGTGTGGTCAAATACGAGGTTTCTGAGGAGTAATCCGAAGCGATCACGTATCAAGTGGTATCATACTCCAGCGTCTCGCCAAGTAATTGTTTCTTTCCTTAATTTGCTTTCTAATCAATTTCAATTCTGTTTTTGATCCTAAAGCTTACACCTTTCACAAGTTGCAACTTTTGAGACCAAAGCCTGAATTTTTGTCTCAACCACCACCATATTCCACCACCCCACCACCACGCACCACCACTAAACCACCAACCTGGTGTCGTTAACCCTTGCTGCACCCTCCACCACCACACCCCGAATCTAACCCCACCAGCCTCGTCCCCATCGGACCACCTTCACCTCAGATCGCCACCACCAAACCCTCCAAACCCTAACCCTAATTGGCGGCCAACCCTAATCTGAAACCTTAACCCTAGAATCGAAACCCTACCTCTCACCAAACCCTAGAACCAAACCCTAACTGTCGAAACCTAATCTAGTCGTGAGCATCCCAAACCCTAATTCCCTTAATTGTTACTTGCCCTCCAAGAAATTAACCAATTAGGAGATTTTTATGGGATTTGTGCATGTTTATTGGCTAAATTGGTTGAGTTGTGTTGCAATATAGATTAGCAATTGTCTTCCTACAATTTTTATGAGTTCTTATTGCATGTTGCATGATCAATAGAGATTCATATTGCTTGTCGATATTTGCTGATTTTTGCTATTGCATCCCATGAATTTCGACCTACCCCTTTGCTTCTTTGTTAATTTGGCTTCTAGTTGGTTTCATTGGTAGTATAAAGTCACTTAGTTAAAAAAAATCAGATTAGTTTCATTTTTGCCCTTGGATTTAATTGTTGCATTGTTTAGCTTGTTTTTTCAATTATAGCACAAGAGTAGATTGTGCTTAAAGTCCAAAAAAAAATCAGAAAAGAAAAGTGATCTACCCCAGCTAGTTTTAAGCCACTTTCAACCCTAGTGACTGCTTGCTTAAAAAAATAGCTAAGTAGAAATCACTTTGAAGAAAAAGAGTGACGAAATAAAAGTCACTAAGCCCACCCTATTTCTGTCCTTGCATGCTCAAATTTGGCTTTATTAACTTGCATAGAGTCAATTGAGAGATTGCATGTGTTTAGAAGCTCATAAAGGGATTATTTGCATTGCTTGTCTTATTGCATACTTGTCGTTTGCTTGAACTTCATATTTCCTTTATTTATCATTAGTATACCATACCTACACTATATCTAACCCTTTACTCCCTCAATCCAACCCAAAAACTCAATTAAGTTGATTGGATTGATTTGAGGCAAGTTTTGGCTTGATTAAGGTGTGGTATTGCTTGTGTGATTTGCTTTTGGAACACACTACTCTCTCTCGTTTTATTGCTTTGTTTTCAGGATTAAGATGTATTGGTGTGATCCCTTTAATGATATTCCACCAACTCCAAGGGTACAAAGACCTCCAAAGATTGAGCCTTTTTCTGGAGAGTATGGACCGAATGATTATTTGGCATGGGAGCGAGCTGTTGATTACTACCTTGACCACTATGGTTATGATGAATGGGATATCCTTCCATGGGTGACTAACTACCTTGTTGGTTCTGCCCGTTCTTTTTGGTTATGGATATGTCAATCTAGAAGACGTCAAGGCTTGATTCCAATTACAACATGGGATCAAATGAAGTTTGTAATGCAAAAGATCTATGTTACAATTGATGAACAGTTGCATAGACGTTATAAGGAAGCTTGTGCTCCTGCTTGCCAAAAGAGAGCTCCAATCCGATCCTTGAATCACAAGTATGAGTCTTTGGACTTGACTAAGGAGGCTTTGGCTAATTCTAGTCAAATGAGGTACAATTCTAACTCTTCTTCCATTGGTTTAGATACTAACTCCTTTTTGCAGGAAATGGGAGTTTCTAACTCACCAAAACCAGGAATATCAATTCAAGAAGAGAGAGTTACCGCCCCACATAGCCAAGAGACCTCTAAAGAATCAAGTGACCTTCCATGTGTTCCTCAATGCCATATTGAGGATAAAAGTTTGAAGAAGGAGGTTCCAGCTGAGGACAACTTGCAAGATGAGAGCATGGAGGAAGAAGTTGATGTCTCAAATGGAGTTTCATTCAAAGAGAGCCTTAATGTCCAAGAGATGATTCAATGTCTTCCATCAACTATGTTTGCTCCAAAACCTTCTTTACTAACCATGGTGCCTTTAGTATCTCCAGCCTTTCAAGATATTTCTCCTCTTAATCTTACATGCAACATCGAATCGAGGACGATTCGAGGTCAAGTGCGGGAGAATGATAGCGATCAAAGGACCATGAAGAAGATGCTTGCAAAGAAGGTGTGTAAGAGGCCAAAACCAAGACCTTTCCCAAGGTCTCGAGCATTCAAGTTCAAGAATAAATTCAAGGACTTGATCTTATTTGTTGAAGATATTCATCAATGGCGTCCAAGGCCACTAAGGAAAAGGATGAAGTCTTCAAAGTTCGGAAAGTTAAGAAACCCGTCAAATAGAAAACAGTGCTCAGTAAACTGGTCATAACTTGGGCTAGAAAATTCATCTCAAGTCCGTTAAGTACTCGTTGGAAAGATAATTAAACGTTCTACAACTTTGGAGTTTACATCAAATTCAGAATCCAACAGTAAAGGGCCGAAAACTGGGTTTTACTGAGAGCTGTTCAAGTCTTACGGGAATCTTATCTTTAGTTTAAATTTCTATCTTTATTTATTTTATTTATGATCGATTTTCTATTTTAAATAATGTAGAAAAATTCAATCAATAGGCTGATGTTAGTTGGTTGAATATTCTCTCTCCTGGTTGTTAGAGATATTTTTAGATATTTTTAGTTTGTTAGAGATATTGTCTTAATTAAATAAATCAGTCATGATTTATTTAATTAAGGGAATCTAGATAGATATACTTATAGATATTTTATTATATCTTTCGAAGCAAGATAAGAGGCTATCTTCTATCTATAGGGCCAGCCTCCTAGTTGCCTTGCTCTCCAAGGATTAGCTTTTGTATTCTCTATTTATACTTTGCATTTTCATTCAATAAAAATCAGCTTGAGAGAGATTAAACCCAAATTGGTTTAATCTATCTCTTGGGCTCCAAAAACAACAATCTGTGTTTGCTTGCAATTCCATAGTCGATCATCACCATCATAATTTCGAGAATTCTCAATCTCTCTCTTTCGAATATGATTTTTTAGTTTAGTCAATTAGATTGTTCTAGTTGTGATCATTAAAGATCAAACTAGTTAATCATTCGGATTTAGCGTTAGAGCCAATCCGTTTGAACTATCAAAGTTGATTCATTCTATCAATCAGATCGGTTCAATTTCATTCATTCAAATCAGTTTCATTGTTACTTGCATCGCAAGGAGTTCTAAAGTTGAAAGCTTTTGTAGGTTTGAAGTGTTTACTGGCAAGATTGGGATCCTGTGTGGTCAAATACGAGGTTTTTGTGGAGTAATCCGAAGCGATCACGTATCAGTAGGATTGTGGAAGAGTTTGAATTGGTCTTCCTTTAAAATAGGTGGGAGGCGTGGGTCTATGGCTGAGAAGGAGTTGGTTTCAGCCTTTGAAGATTCACCCTTAAATGTAGGAGGCTGAATAGGAGCTGGATTTGACTTGAATTTAATTTAATTTGGCTCCTTTTTTAGCAAATTAGAACGTGGCTGAGAAGTGGAAGTGATGGTGGGTGTTAATGGCTGAAAGTTGACGGTTTGGGCTTAGGTTAGGGCGTGTTTGGCTAGGCAAAACAAATCAATGCACAAGAACAAACCGATTAGTACTTTCAAGTTCTATTCAAAGAGATTAGATTAATCGAGCCTGATCTCCGGGTGACTCTTTTTGGTGTTTTTTTTTTGCAGACTCTTTTTGATGGAAACGAAAAGAACGTCGTCAACGAAGCTCTGATACCAATTTGATACGGGCTTAGCCGTATGGTGCCCAATCTTCGACATTCACAACTCGACAAGAAATACAAATGAAGCAATGGTCAAAACAAATGAAGATGAAACTCGAAATGAAAGACACGACTCAAATAAAAGGAAATGACGCAGCAATGGAAAACAAACAGAAATGAAAACTCAATGGAAGAAACCGACGCAGATTAAAGAAGGATAACCCTCTGAGACAACTATAAAACCCTTGGTGTATATTTCAACCAAGATCCTAATAGAATGGACGAAGAACCAACCTTTATACAATCTTACACAACAAGGAGCGAGACCTTGAAGCACAAGAAGGGGGTTCGTGATCGTTGAAAGGCACCAATCTTCGACGAGTATTGACACAGATCAATAAACCAAGCTGCGGATTTACACACTTGTTGAAAGCCAAAGGCTCTCGTTTTCTCTCTATTCAATGAGAAAGCAAAATACAAATTCTGAATTGTCTGCCTCAAAAATAACCAACTAAAAGCTATTTATATGTCCTGAAATAATAATGGAAATAACAATTAAAGTCTAATTAAACTAAAAGATAATTACTAGCCCAAAATGGCTCAATACAGAAATAAGCCCGGTTTGAACGGGACGACATGGATGAAGATGAAGAAGAAGATGAAGAAGAGGACACCGAGGTAGTAGGCAACGACACCGAAGAAGCCGACACCGAGGGCGGCACTGAGGAGCTCAATTTCGAGGAAGAAGACATCGACACAGAGGTTTTAGGAGGCAACATCTTCGTTGACGAGCCCACCAGGCTCGTTAACGACCACTTCCAGCCGCATCCCAACCCTGTTAACGAGGCACCCAGCTTCGTTAACGAGGTGCCGAGATCCCCTGTCGATCCACCACCATCTCCTGTCGACCCTCCTGCTTATGAACTCATGCCTTATAACCCGGTGACGTATCAAGACCATTTCGTAAGTTTTTATGTAGATGGAGGATGAGAGGCAGCGTCAGAGAGAGGCGGAGGATGCTGAGCGTTGGAGGACAATGTACGACTTCATGGGGAACTTTGAGCACTACTTTCCTCCACCGAACCGTTGATTCAGCTCAAGATGAAGTTTCTTTTCCTTGTTTCCACTTTTGTAAGTTTTTATGTCTTTCTTTTTCTTTTTAATTTTTTTGTTTTCTTTTCCCTCTTCTTCTTATTTTCCTTATAGTGGGGACACTGTAATTTTAAGTATGGGGTGGGAGAAAGTAGAAAACTTATGTCCTAGGTGTTTATGTGTTCTATGTAGTTTTTATTTCTTTAAGTTGCAAACCGAAAAAAAATCGAAAATTGAAAAAATTTCGAAAAATCCAAAAAGAGTTTTAGAATTGATAGATATCCCTTCTTAAGTTCTATGATAGCAATCACTAGCTTAATCATAGAATTCCTTGCAAGCATGTCTTTAAAAGTATAGCCGGATTCTCAACTTGAAATTATTGTTTTTAGAAGAGAATAGCATTTGATGAAATTGAGCACATATACTTTATAGCATAGATGATGCAATCCAACAAAATTTACCTTGTGAGTTATTTTTTGGCCTTATAGGGAGAACAATCATAAATTCCCTCTTCTTTTCTTGTGTGATTTACTCTCTTTATGCATATTATCTCTTGGAATTGTGATGGTTATCTATTTCTTGAGACCCTTATAAGATTTTTAGTTCATTACTTGTGAAGATCATATGAAGGAGAATTTATTTTCGTAAGCCCTATTATTCCCTATCTACCTTTACATTATTCCTTCTTTTTGATAACCAATTCTAGCCTGAAACCTTTTGTTTTTAGCTCCAAAAAAATTATTCCCTAGCCGAGATAAGCTTGACCCTATCCGGGAATTAGGACTTAGATTGGAGAGGTAGGTTTTGTGTTTTGTTAAAAAGAGAAGAGTTGCTTATATTTTGCTTGAATTGAAGGGTATTTTGGGAAGGGTAGATTGGAAGTCTCTTGTTATTACATGTAAGAAAGGTCTCTTGATAAGAAAAAAATGCACAGAATAAAGTTTTTGATGAAGGAAGTGAAAAGAAGAAGAAGAAGTGTACGGTAGCTCGTTACCGGACCCTGATTGGGCTCGTTAACGAGGCAACGAGTAAGAAGAAAAGAAAAAAAAAAGAAAAAAAAAGAAGGAGAATGATAAAAAGGAAGTAAAGAGTTGAAGTGCATTTGTGTTTAAAGATAATATCAGAGATTCTTTTATTTTGTTATGAGACTTTTTAGGATGATAAAGGGTGAGTGAAAATGAGTGTGCATAAAGAAGAGTGAGTTTGGTATGTTGTTTTATGAAAATTTTTGGTGACATGTGAGTTTTTAGGAGTTTTTGATTCCCGGATATTATTAGCACCACATGACCAAAATATTTTCCACGCCTTATTGTTATTACCAAGCACCATTACAACCCGGCCGAATGGAAACTTCTATGAAGTTTTTCATTGAGCCACCTAAGTTCTCTTGATGATTCTTTGCTTGTTTTGACAAATCTTGGGTGGAGAGTATTGGTGATATAAGTTCCAATTTCTATGAGTTTTTGTATATAAGATGAGTTGAGAGATTGAATTTATAAGCCTAAACACTTGAGAGTTGAGTGAAACACATTATATCCCTTGAGAGGTTGGATTGTATTATTTTATGTCTATTTAAGTGTATATATGTGTGAGGATGTTAATAGTCTTTTGCTATAATTTTCTTATGTGTAGATGTTGCTTTTTAGAAGATGGATATGTCTTGATGAGCATGATTTGTTTTGGTTTTGGTTAGTGTCTTGTTCATTGCTTGAGGACAAGCAAGTCTAAGTATGGGGTATTTTGATGTTCGCATTTTTAGTATAGTTTTTAGTAGGTTTTCTTTGCTTATTAGGTTTAGTTTTGTTTAGTTTAGGTTTAGTTTTGAGTGTTTTTAGATAGTTTTGCATATTTCTGTAAAAAGAGTGGAATCTACGCTATTTTGTGAATTTTGTAGGTTTTAGCGAGGAAAGGAGCTAAATGGAGTTGAATTTGGAGATTTACAGCGAAAGACGGAGGAGTGCAAGATTGAAGAAGTCAAAACTCGAGATCACAAGAGGAAGTGTGGAAGAAAACAAAGCCCAGGCTCGTTAACGAGGTTGTGAGGGCTCGTTAACGAGGCCACGAAGGAGAAGATTTGGAGTATTTATTTTATAATTCACCGATCCTGAGCGGGAATTTATTTCCGTGCCGGTTGAGTATCTTTTTAGAATCTTTTGGGGTTGTTAGAATATGTATTTTAGGTCTTAATATCTTTTTAGATTTTATTTCTATCTTTTAGGGATTGTTTCTATCTTTTTAGGAAAGTTTATATCTTTTAGCCTTTTTAGTTTTTAGCTTTTTAGTATAAATACCCTTCTATCTAGCATAGAAAGAGGGGGCTTTTTAGAGAGAGAATTTTTAGGAGGAGATTTTCGAAGGGCCGAGAGAGAGAAAGTCGGATCGGAAGAGGACCGCCAAGGCTCGGTAGACGACAATCATCGGGGTCGTTGGTCGTGATTGTGGTTCGGTATTTTGATGTTTTACGGTTTCTTCTAAATCTCTATAAGACGATATATTTCTTATTAATTCGAGTTTGAGTTTTGTTTTGATGTTTCTTTTGATTGAAGTTTTTAGTTTCTTAGTTATGATTAGTGAGTAGTTTCCTTTTCTAGGATCGGGGTTAAGCCCGGCATAGTTGAGCATGTTTTATGAGTAAGATTGAGTTGTGAATGCCTTTTATCTTTAATTGAGAATTGTTTGTTGTGCTTATACCAATACGAAAGTGGAGGTAATTTGAGTTTTTAACTTAATTGAAAGAGGAAGTTAGTAACTTGAAGGTTGATATTGTTTGAAAACGAAAGTTTCAAGCTTTAGATCCAAAACAAGCAATTAAGTGAATTAGGATGCGAAAGTTTGTTAATTTACTTGCTAAGTCAACGAAAGTTGATGACTCTATCTGTTTAAAGGCATGATCTTTTCTTCTTACGAGTTTTTATGCTTGGCTATGTTGTGGTGTCCCTAGTCCTAGATTTTTGTTTTAATTGAATTATTTCTGGTGAATTTTCGTTGCTGAGTGCTTGCCTCGGTATCGAATCTTAATTAAATTTTAATTAGGTCGTTATTTGAAGTGTTTTGTGTACGGTGGTTCGTTAACGACCCTGACAACGTCGTTAACGAGGCTGCTCGTGAGTGTTTTTATTTGTTTTTGTTTTCTTTTTGGTAGATTGATAGACGAACAACCTTGCTTCCTGTGGAACGATCCTGACTTCTCTATACTCAGCGGGGTCTTGACTTACAAATTTATTTGTTGGCCGAGAAACCCTCTCAACAAATTGGCGCCGTTGTCGGGGAAGCAACGAGTTGTTAGTTTATCTTTGGGTTCGGGAATAGCCCGACCCCGTTTTTGTTTTTAATTTTTGTTTTCTTTGTCTGTTTTCTCAGTGTATGCCGGTAGGATGAAGAAGGCTTCAGTTTGATAACACAGGTTATTACTCAGAACCAGAACGTTCCCTGCACCGTCGACTCTGAGAAAACCGAGCCATGGCCACAGCAGAAGAGATGGCTCGAGAGTTAGAGATCCTCCGGACCCAGATGGAGGCACTGAAAGCCGAGAAGGACGGCGCAGACGTAGAAGCTGAGCGTCAACGAGCTGACAAGGCTCGTCTACATGAAGAGCTAGATGCCTATCCAAAGAATGCCAAGCAATACATGCATCCGGAACTGAGGGTGCCAGAATCTCCTATTGTGCTTCCAGCGATAGAGAAACCTTTTGAGATCAAGTCTCAATTTATATCCTTAATTAAAAGGGATCAGTTTGAAGGGAAACCTGCTGAGTGTCCTATGGAGCATATTAGAAATTTTCTTGATTTATGTGATACCATAGCCGCTGAAGGTGTCTCATTAGAATATGTTCTATTAAAAGATTTTAGATGGTCTCTTACTGGAAAGGCCCTAAACTGGTTGGAGAGCCTACCTTCTAAGTCTATCAGGACTTGGAAAGCTTTGTATGATCAATTTCTTACAAAGTTTTTCCCTCCTGCTAAGACAACAGAATTGAGGAAACACATCACCTCTTATCACCAGTTGCCTAATGAAACATTTGTTGAAACATGGGAAAGATTCAAAGAGATGCTTAGACAGTGCCCTACTCATGGGCAACCTTTATATGTTTTGCAAGAAATCTTTTTCCAGGGTATCAACGCAGAGACCAAGAACCGCATCAACACGCATACTGTGTGCGGTTTTATAGAGATAAACCCGACAGAGGCATCGGAACTGTTGGATAAACTGGCGAATTACGATGCTATGTATGGAACCCAGCAGACTCCACAAACTCAAAAACGTCTCTATGTACCCAATCGAGATGAAGTTGACCCAGATGTTAAAAATCAATTCTTACAAGATGAGGTCAACCGTCTGAGGAAACAGGTAAGTTTTCTGAAATCCTCTCAAGCATGTCAAGAATGTGGTTCTTCTGCACGTAGTACTTCTGCTTGCACTAACATTGAGCAGGTTAGAACCACTAAGACAATAGCTGAGATGAATTACATGAGAGGACCATACAGGAACCAGCCTAATTATAATGACAGGTCGAACAACTATCAACCATGGGGCAATCAGAATACAAGTCAAAACTACGCAGGGCCCCCACCAAATAGACGACCTGCACCATATCGACCTCCAGGCCATCAGGAGACGCCATCATGGGTTCAAGAGATAAAGGAGAGCATCAACGGAGTGAACAACAAAGTTGATGACGTTGAAGCCAAACTGAACCGACAAGATAAAAGATTGGGAGAGTTCGATATTTGGAAGAGGAGTGTTGATTCCCAACTAGGGGACCTAGCCGCACGGATTCCAAGACCACAAGGGCAACTCCCGGGCCGCCCCGAGGAGAACCCTAGGGGCCAAATAGCAGCGGTACACCTCAGGAGTGGGAAGACACTACCGGAGAGAATTCAAGCTGAAGAGAAGGAGGAAAAAGATCTCGCCAACCAGCTCGTTAACGAGCCAGCGAGAGCCCATACCGAGCCTACAAACAAGGATGACGAGGTTCCGAGGATTCCTGACGATCCTACCCCAGGTAAGTTCGCTAAATCGAGCCTTCCTCTCAATCCCAGGGTTGTTAACGACCCCACCAGGGTCAGTAACGACCCGCCGAGGACATCAATCGACCCCAGTGTCGACCCGGTACTCTCACCTCTCGAGCCTAACTTGGTTCCGAGAATGGTGAAATCTCTTCCATTTCCAACTAAGAAATCTATCGACTCTACTGAGAGTAAGTTCAAGCGTTTCGTTAAGATTCTTCAGGGCATTAATATTTCCATCCCATTCGCTGAGGCCCTAAGCGAAATGCCGGCTTACACAAAATTTTTGAAAGATATTCTTAGCAGGAAAAGGTCTATTATAGAGCTGAAGGATGAAGTCAGATCGATAGCTTTACCAGAAAAGCTAGGAGATCCCGGGAGGTTTGCAATCACAATCGGCATAGGCAACCACAATTTCAAAGCTTTATGCCATCTTGGTGCCAGTGCTAGTCTCGTTCCGCTCTCAATCTGGTCTAAAGCCAATATGGGACCACTGGAGCCCATCAACATGCGGCTTTATATGGCAGACGGATCTTGCATCAAACCAACAGGGCTGATAGAAGACTTTCCAGTTCAAGTGGGCAATTTCTTTGTTCCTAACGACTTCATTGTTATGACAATGCCCGAAGATCCGGTTGTGCCTATTATTTTGGGAAGACCATTCCTTGCTACAGCAGGAGCCATAATCGATGTTCGGAGAGGACTCCTAAATTTCGAAATAGGGGATGAGGTGACGGAATTCCGATTCAAACAATCCAAGGAGTCCGAAAAAGCTGAAGTCAAGATGCTCTACACCCGCAAGGAGATCATTGAATGTGGAGACCCTATAGGAAGATCAGCATACAGTGATGACATTTCAAGGCAAAGATGGGCAGAAATAACCACTGCAGTTTTAGTAACGAGTCCTCCAGCATCGTTATTGATTCTCCTGGCAGAAGACGCAGGCTCGTTAACGACCACTCCAGGTTCGTTAACGACCCTAGCCGACGATAGCGAAATCTCAGCCTTTGAATGCTTTGAGGAAGTGTTGAAGATGGAACCAGAAGAGCCGATTCTAATCCCTGCTGAACCGTCCCCAACACTTAATCCTCTGCCAGATTCCCTCATGTATGAGTTCCTCGGTCCTAATTCTACTCTACCTGTCATCATTAATGTTGAATTAAAAGATGAGGAAGTAGGAAAACTCCTGAATGTGCTTAAGATGCATAGAAAAGCCATAGGCTACTCCCTAGATGATATAACTGGCATATCCCCTTCTCTTTGCATGCATAGGATTTACATGGAGGACAATCATAAACCCACCATAGAGCATCAACGTAGGTTAAATCCTAATATGAAGGATGTAGTTAAAAAGGAAATTATTAAGTTACTTGATGCTGGGATCATATTTCCTATTTCGGACAGCCAATGGGTGAGTCCGGTCCATGTAGTCCCAAAGAAAGGGGGGATGACTGTGATAGAAAATGAAAAGGGAGAGCTTATTCCGACTAGAACCACCACTAGTTGGAGAATGTGCATCGATTATAGGAAGCTTAATAGTGCTACTAGAAAAGATCATTTTCTGCTTCCTTTCATAGATCAGGTGTTAGAACGCTTAGCCCAGCATGATTATTTCTGTTATCTAGATGGCTATAGCGGTTTTTGGCAGATCCCTATTCACCCTGATGATCAAGAGAAAACAACCTTTACATGTCCCTATGGAACCTTTGCTTATAAGAGAATGCCATTTGGGCTTTGCAATGCCCCTGCTACCTTTCAGAGATGTATGATGGCCATTTTTTCGGATATGATAGAGGATATTGTAGAGGTTTTCATGGATGACTTTTCTGTTTATGGTTCTTCATTTGATTCTTGTCTTGCTAACCTTGCACGAGTGCTTAAAAGATGTGAAGAAACCAATCTTGTGCTAAACTGGGAAAAATGTCATTTCATGGTTCAAGAAGGGATAGTACTAGGACACCTTGTCTCTAAAAGAGGGATAGAAGTAGATAGAGCAAAAGTTGAGCTTATTGAAAAACAACCTCCTCCTTCTTCTGTAAGAGACATTAGGAGTTTTTTAGGGCATGCTGGTTTTTACAGACGATTTATTCAGAATTTTTCTAAGATAGCTAAACCTTTGACTAACCTACTAATGAAAGATGTAGTGTTTGAGCTGTCTCCATAATGTCTTGAAGCATTTTACAGGTTAAGAGCTGCCCTCGTGTCTGCCCCCATTATGCAGTCTCCAGATTGGACACTACCCTTCGAGATTATGTGTGATGCCAGTGATTATGCAGTTGGCGCAGTCTTAGGGCAACGGAAGGACAAAAAACTCCACGCCATTTATTACGCCAGTAAGACGCTGGATGAGGCGCAGAGTAAGTATACCACAACAGAGAAGGAATTCCTATTTGTGGTATTTGCCTTTGAGAAATTCCGGTCCTACCTTGTTGGATCCAAAGTGATTGTTTATACTGACCATGAAGTTGTTAGATACTTAATGGATAAAAAAGCCAAACCTCGATTGCTTCGTTGGATGCTCTTACTGCAGGAATTTGACCATGAAATAAGAGACAAAAAGGGAGCAGAAAATCTAGTGGCAGATCACTTGTCCAGGTTGCCAGTAGAGCATATCACCGAGTCTAACAATGAGGTGCCGATAAATGATTCCAGACCCGACGAACACCTCCTGCTGAACGAGGTCGAACTCCACAAGACCCTCGTCACCGACCCCTTCAGGGTCGTTAACGAGGCGCCGAGGCTGGAAGACACAAATAACAAGGGAAAATGTTCAGATTGGGTCGGAATACCAGTCCATCAGGTCGTTACCGAGCCACGGGAGGTCGGTACCGAAGTCCAAATAATAAATCCTAGCTCGTTAACGACCCATCCAGGTAAGTTTTCTGAAATTGAGTCTTTTTGAAGAAATTTTACTCCTTCTCCTTCTTCCATTTCTTCTTCCTCAATATCAATCCATGCTATTAGAGGGTCAAAAGCCCCTTGGTTTGCGGATTTTGCTAACTATCTTGTAGGAGGCATAATTCCCGAGGGCCTTACCCCACAAAAGAAGAAGAAATTTCTCCATGATGTGAAACAATACTATTGGGATGACCCTTACTTGTTTAAGCAAGGGAGCGATCACCTCTTTAGGCGTTGTGTTCCAGAAGAAGAGATTGAAAATGTGATCCGTCAATGTCACACACTTCCAACTGGAGGTCATGCAAAGGGATTCAAGACTACTGCAAAGATTCTTCAAAGTGGTCTCTATTGGCCAACCATGTTCAAAGATGTGCAAGCTTATGTGACAGCATGTGATGGATGTCAACGCTCAGGCAACATAACTTGGAGACATGAAAATCCACTAACTGGGATATTAGAAGTTGAGCTATTTGATGTGTGGGGCATTGACTTCATGGGACCGTTTCCCGCCTCAAGACCCTACAAGTACATCCTAGTTGCGGTAGATCATGTTTCTAAGTGGGTGGAAGTTGTTGCTACAAGGACTAACGACGCCAAGACTGTGGCTAAATTCATCAAGACCAATATTTTCCCCAGGTTCGGTGTTCCAAGAGTCCTTATCAGTGATGGTGGTTCCCATTTTATTGAGCGGAGTTTTGAAGCCCTTTTGGCTAAGTATGGGGTATCTCATCGGGTGGCAACGCCCTATCATCCCCAAACGAGTGGCCAGGTTGAAGTTTCAAACAGAAGAATAAAGAGCATATTGGAGAAGACCGTTTCCCGTTCTAGGAAGGATTGGTCCTCCAAGTTGGATGATGCTCTGTGGGCATATAGGACAGCATACAAAACGCCTCTCCGCACCACCCCCTATAATTTAGTGTATGGCAAGGCATGTCATTTACCGGTCGAGATGGAGCATAAGGCATTATGGGCTCTCAAGGAGGTCAATATGAACCTCGATAGCGCTTACGGGAGGCAACCCGCTTTTTAGAATAGGTTTAGCTTTTTCTTTTATTTTCTTTTTCTTTTTAGATTATTTCTTAGCTTTCTTTTGTTTTTCTTTTTAGTTTTAGTTAGGATAGAAATTAGAATTTTTGAGCTAACAAGATTTCAGGAGAAAGGGATCGAAAAATCACTCAAAGAGGCCACGGTGGCTCGTTAACGACCCACCCAGGGTCGTTAACGACCCGGTCCGAAGACCCGACTCGTCAGGATACGGGGCATGTAAGAATTCTAACCTAATCTATCTTTTCTTAACCCTAGCCGTCCCCCCCCCTCTACCCTTTCCCCTCCTATATAAACCCCTTTTACCCCTTCCCCAAATCTACCACTACCTTCTCAAAATTCACACTCCCTCAAACCCAAAAAAACTCTCAATCCCTATCCCTCCTCTCCCACCGAGTCGGAATCCCTCACTCCACCGACCACCGAGAGGTCGTCGTTACCGGAGCTCGGAAACCGTTCACCGACGAAACCAAGCTCGTTAACCACCCCGATTTCGACCCTTGTTCTTCAATTTCTCGATTCTCCGGTATGATTTCTAAACCCTTGCTCGAAATTGCATGATTGATTTTCTATATGGTCGAAATTTCGTGTCTTGAATCGTGTTCTTAGAAAGGTCGATTTGCATGCTTGATTTTGTCCATAAAAATTCTTGATTGTGCTTAGTTGTTCATGTCTTAGGAAATATTATTCATGTTAGATTATCTATTGCAATCATCTAGTTAGGAAAGCATGAATTTTTCTTGTTCTAGATCTAAAGTTCAATCTTTGCATCTCAAAATTTTGGGTAATTTTAGCATGTTCGGGATGGGTAATTGAGTAAGTATGGGGTGCTTATACCCGATGAGGGATATGTGGAAAAATATAGAAGATTGCATGCTTGATTTGTGCTGAATTTAAGGTAGAATATAATTCGGAAATTCTGGTTTTGCTCTCGGCGGCTCGTTAACGACCCACCCTGGCTCGTTAACGACCCACCCTGGCTCGTTAACGACCCTGCAATTCTTCATCGACCAATCCGAGCCCAGAATCGTGAACGACCCAATTGGGTAGTTTACGAATAAATTCCGAGGTTAATTTTGAGACCAAGTATGGGGTCTCGTACCTATCTATTTTTGAGTGGATCTTATCTTGGAAAATTCTTGATTATTTTGTAGGATCCATGGCTAGTTCAAGCAGACCCGCTACCCGAGCTCAGAAGAAGAGGAGGAACCATAGGTCTCCATCTCCACCTCGAGTGGATGATGTGATTTTGAGCTGTCAGAGCCAAGTAAGGCGCTACCGAGATTTTCTAGAGAAGGACCATTACACCCGATGGTTCTCAAAGTCTAGCGCTGTCACCAAAGGGATCTACACGGATGTCAAGGACGCTTTCATCATCCTTGGGGCCGCCCACCTTTTGAAGCAAGAGAGCTTGCCACACTATCCGGCCCTCACATCCGAGTTCTTGGCCACTTTGGAGACCAACTTCTCGTCGAATACCTCGGCGGGACGAATTCGGTTCCGGCTCGGTAACGAGGATCGTGACTTCACAATGGAGGAGTTCAAACCCGTCTAGAGATTATAGCTTGAAGGACTACCGAGTGACCCGCACTTGGAGCTACATCACCGGGGAAGTTCAATCCTCTACCGCGGCGCTATCCGGGGCAAATATAGTCAACCCCATCTTCCGGATTATTCTGAGAGTCCTCGCCGCAACATTTTGGCCGAATAAAGAGTTGAACCGGCCTACAAGGACGGAGGTTGCTTGCTTCCGCACCATCCTCTTTGAAGAGCCCGGCCCCTTGAACTTGGGGTACGAATGGCTCTACTACGTCGAAAAATCTACCAAGTCCAAGGAGGTTTGGTGTGGCAATTTGGTTAGCCTCTTGGCTAAGAATCTTGGAGTCGATCTCACCCGCTACACACCGGCTCACGCCCAACTCCTCAACAAAAACTATTGGTATAGTTCTGGTATCTTCGTTCAAGCCGAGGGAGGATACAAGGTGAAGGTTCAAGATCGAGTAGTTACACCCACCCTCGACATGTACGAGCTTCTCTACGTACCGAATTGGTACAAGGCGTGGACGGAACATTGATGTCGCACTTTCTAGTTAGTTTTTATGGGTTGTTTTCTAGTTAGGATTGAGTTTTTTTTTAAGTTTAATGTGTTGTTTTGAGTCGTTCTTGTGGATTTTCATATTATCTTAAGATATGGAGTCTACATAAGTGTGTTTGATGTTTTGTAGGTCTTTGAAGCGTTGAGGAGGAGATATTTCGGTTTTTAAAGCTTTCTAGGAGGTGGTGCTAAGTGTCTTTTGGTGGTGATGTTGAGAGAAGGGCAAGAATCAATGCATGTGAAGATTTGATGATTTAAGAGTGAAGGTTTCAAGGTTTAAGTGCTTGAAGAAGGAGCTAAAGGACGTCTTAAAAGGCCAAGAACGATTGAAGAAAGAACAATGAAGGAAAGCCGAGCATTGGAGCAAGTTTTGAGCAAGAAATGAGGAAGTTATGTGCAGCCAGGGGGTCGGTGACGACCCAGCCATGGTCGGTGACGACCCACTCCGTGTGTTGCCGAATTATTGCTTGCGCCTTAAGTTTGGTTTAGTAATTGTTTTATTTTTGGGCCTTTTTAATATAGATTTTAGTTTCCATATAGATTTGTTTCTACCACTATATAAGGATCTTTTAGGGTTTTATTTTGGGAGGCTGATTTTGGGAGAAAAACGGTTTTGAGGGTTTGTTGTTGAGACGGAACAAGTTGCAAGTTTGGTTTTCTAGTTTTCTTTGATTCCAAGCTCTTGGACAATTAGAGAGACTTGGAGGTTTGCTTGAGTTTGTAAGTTTTCTTTTGAATCGAAGTTTGTTTGAATTTGAATCATGTCTTCTCTTTCGTTTATGACTGTCGATTGTTTTATGGATCGTGAGTAGTCTACTTTCTAGGGTTGGGGTGAAACCCGATGAGTTATGCATGATTAAGGCATGAATGTTGAATGAACCATCTCTTTTAATCTCTATCCATTATCCCCTTGTTTGCTATCTATTCCTTGATGAAAGTCAAAGCATGTTCATGTTTATGAGTGAATCGAAAGATTTAGTTGTGAATTTGGATTATACTTGGTTGAAACGAAAGTTAAACCTTTAGGAAACAAGTAGGATTGCAAGTTTAGATCTTTATGAAAGTT
The DNA here is from genome assembly GCA_964016875.1 of Fallopia convolvulus. NCBI lineage: Eukaryota > Viridiplantae > Streptophyta > Magnoliopsida > Caryophyllales > Polygonaceae > Fallopia > Fallopia convolvulus. The sequence continues at coordinate 10,363,070 of OZ024737.1, forward strand.
AAGGTTTTTACTTGATTTATCATGACGAGAGTCATACATGGGATTATTTATGGTTGATTTTGATTCATGTTTGCATACATAAACTTGTTGTGGTGAATCCTTTGCCCTAGATCTTCTTTAATTTGGTTTTTAGGAATTTTCTCGTACCCGGATAGGTCGGTGACGACCCCTGTTAGGTCGGTGCCGAGCGCCTGTGTTCCTTGTTTTCTCCTGCGTTTGTGTTGAAGAGTGGTCGGTTACGACCTGTTGTGGGTCGGTGTCGAGCCTCAGTTTGGGTGATTTGCTAGTGTTTTGGTATTGTTTTGTTTCGTTTTGTTAGGATAAGTAGCTAGACATAGATTCTTCTAATTCCCGTGGACGAACCTGACCTCCCTGTACTCAGCGGGGTCTTGACTACAAATTTATTTGTTGTCGGGAAACCCTCTCAACAAATTGGCGACGTTGCCGGGGAGTTAGTTTAGTTTCTTGTCTAGTTATTTTTGGGGTTTGGGAATAGCCCATACCCTCTTGTGTTTACTAATTTGTTTTCTTTTGATTGTGTGTAGGTGCATGCCCTCTAGTTCGCGAATGGAAATCGACCTTTTTCCTTTTGATTCCGAACTCGAGAGAACCCTTCACCGCAAGCTGAGAGAACGACGAGCAATGGCCAACGCTGAGGAACTTGCTCGTCAGATGGCTGATCTTCGCCTTCAGATGGAAGGCATTCAGAAAGAACGTGATGATCAAACTACTACTGTTACTCTCCTTCGACAACAGCTCAATGCTATTCCACGCAATGCAAAGCAGTATATGCATCTTGAGTTCAAAGTTCCTGAATCTGGTATTGTACTTCCTGTTATTGAGCATGCTTTTGAGATTAAGTCACACTTCATCACTCTTATCAAGAGGTCACAATTTGAAGGCAAGCCCACCGAGTGTCCCATGGAGCACATCAAGAACTTCACTGACCTTTGTGACACGATTGCGGCTGACGATGTATCGCTAGAATATGTGCTTTTGAAAGCATTCAAATGGTCTTTGGCTGGAAAAGCTCTTACTTGGCTTGAAAGTTTGCCCTCCAAATCAATTCATACATGGAAGGCACTGCATGATCAGTTTCTGACTAAATTCTTTCCACCAGCTAAGACTACAGAGCTAAGGAAGCGCATTACTTCCTATCATCAACTTCCCAATGAAACTTTTGTGGAGACTTGGGAGCGATTTAAAGAACTTCTTCGGCAATGTCCCACTCATGGACAACCGCCTTATGTGCTTCAAGAGATCTACTTTCAGGGAATCAATGCCGCAACTAAGGACCGCATCAACCTCCACACCGACTGCGGTTTCATTGAGATGGATCCCGATAAAGCTTGGGCCTTGTTGGATAAACTTACCAACTATGATGCGATGTATGGCACCCAACAACCTGCCCGAGTTCAAATGAAGAAGCTTTATGATCCTAATGCCGAACCAATTGATCCAGATGTGAGGTTCCAATTTATGCAAGATGAGATAAACCGGCTTAAGAAGCAAGTGGGCCACTATAAATCCACCGCTCAACCTTGTCAAGAATGTGGTTCCCCTGCCCATCCTACTTCTTCTTGCACAAACGTGGAACAAGTCCGAGCTGCAGAGGCTTATGCGGAAGCACATTATATGAGAGGACCCTACCGTGGCCAAAACAACGCTTATCCAAGAAACAACAACAATTTTTCTCAGTGGAATAACAATGGCTATGGTCAAGGTTTTCAAGGACCACCACAAGAGCAGAGAGCCCCGCCTTATAGGCCCCCCGGATTCCAAGAGCCACCAACATAGGCACAAGGACTCCTTGAAGGAATGAATGCAGTCCGAACCGATCTTAAAGGAGTACAAAATCAACTTGGTGACTTTGAAGCTTGGAGGAAGAATGTGAATTCTCAACTTGGTGATGTAGCGGCCCATATTCCACGACCACAAGGGCGATTACCAGGACATTCTGATGAGAATCCGAGAGGACAAATTGCTGTAATTCACTTGAGAAGCGGAAAGAAGCTACCAGACCGAGAAACAAGCAAGAATAAGGAGGACGAAAAAGACCGGCCAAGCTCGGAGCAGGTCGTCACCGACCCACCACAGGTCGTAACCGACCCCCCTCCTACCAAAGATAAGGTCGTCACCGACCCAACCCAGGTTGGGGCCGACCTCATTCCCGGAAATTTTACTTCTCTCCCTCCTTCATCAACAGCAAAGGTTCTTCCTTTCCCATCCAAGAAAGCTAAAGATTCCACGGACGGCAAATTCAAGCGTTTTGTGCAAGTTCTTCAAGGTCTTAATATCACCATTCCTTTTGCTGAAGCTTTGAACGAGATGCCCGCCTACACCAAATTTCTTAAAGAGATCTTGTCCAAAAAGCGGTCCATGTCCGAACTAACTGGAGCTTCCAGAGAAACTCGGAGATCCGGGTAAATTTGCAATCACTATCGGCATAGGTGCCCATCGTTTTAAGGCTTTGTGTGATCTTGGTGCAAGTGCTAGTCTTCTACCTCTCTCTATATGGTCCAAAACCAACATGGGTCCTTTGGTGCCGGTGAATATGAAGCTTTATATGGCGGATGGTTCTTGTGTTAGACCCACTAGAGTTGTTGATGATTTCCCTATTCAGGTCGGCAAGTTCTTTGTGCCTAATGACTTTATTGTTATGGAGATGCCGGAAGACCCTGTCATCCCGATCATACTTGAGCGACCTTTTCTTGCAACCGCTGGAGCTATTATTGATGTGAAGAAAGGTCTCCTTACCTTTGAAATCGGTAATGAGGTGGTTGAGTTCCGGTTCAATCTGACGATGAAGGAAACCGGTGAAGCCATGGAAGTGAAGATGTTGTACACTCGCTCGGACTACATTGACTGTGAGGATCCGATCGAACGTTTGTTTGGCGCTTATACAAGTGAAGGTGAAGCTGAAGAAGAAACTGCAAGGTTGGCACCGACCATTTTTGGCTCGGCACCAACCACTTTTTGCTCGGCACCGACCCACTCATGGTCGGCACCGACCACTTCCAGCTCGACACCCACCCCAATTCCGATCGTTGTTGAGGATTTTATGCTTGCTTCTGGCTCGGCGACGACCTCCCTATGGTCGGAACCGACCCTTCTGGAGGCGGATGATTCTACTCACTATGAAGAGTTCTTCAAAATGGAGAAGGCTGACGAAATTGTTACACCACCACCACCGACTCCAGAGCTTAAGACTCTCCCCGAGTCTTTGAGGTATGAGTTTCTTGGCCCAAATTCCACTTTTCCTGTGATTATTAATGCTAACCTTAATGAGGAAGAAGTTGGAAAGTTGTTGAACGTTCTTAGGGTTCATAGGAAGGCCATTGGATACTCACTTGAGGATTTAAGTGGCCTCTCACCTTCTTTGTGTATGCATCGTATTTTTCTTGAGGAAGGACACAGGCCCGCCATAGAGCATCAACGAAGGCTTAATCCAAATATGAAGGAAGTGGTAAAAAAAGAGATATTGAGAATGCTCGATGCAGGTATCATCTTCCCTATTTCAGATAGTAAGTGGGTAAGCCCTGTTCATGTTGTGCCTAAAAAGAGTGGTCTTACTGTTGTTGAGAATGATAAAGGCGAATTAGTCCCCACTAGGACTACTACTAGTTGGCGCATGTGCATAGATTATAGGAAGTTGAATAGCGCCACTAGGAAGGACCATTTTCCCTTGCCTTTTATTGACCAAGTGCTAGAGAGATTAGCTTTGCATGACTATTTTTGTTATCTCGATGGCTATAGTGGTTTTTGGCAGGTTCCGATACATCCAGATGATCAAGAGAAAACCACCTTCACATGTCCTTATGGCACATTTGCTTGTAGGAGGATGCCATTTGGGCTTTGCAACGCCCCGGCCACTTTCCAACGGTGTATGATGGCCATCTTCTCCGACATGATTGAGGACATTGTGGAGGTATTTATGGATGATTTTTCGGTTTACGGTACCACTTTTGACTCTTGTCTTGCCAATCTTACTAGAGTACTAAAGAGATGTGAGGAAACTAACCTAGTACTTAATTGGGAAAAATGTCACTTTATGGTGCAAGAAGGAATTGTCCTAGGTCACGTGGTGTCAAAAAGGGGGATTGAGGTTGATAAAGCTAAAATTGAATTGATCCAAAAATTACCACCTCCTTCTTCGGTGAAAGATGTTAGGAGCTTTTTAGGACATGCCCGGTTTTATAGGAGATTCATTCAAGACTTCTCTAAGATTACCAAACCATTGACTAACCTATTAATGAAGGATGTTGTGTTTGAGTTTTCTTCCGAGTGTCTTGCAGCTTTCCACAGGATCCGGGATGCACTTGTATCGGCTCCTATTATACAACCTCAAGATTGGGCCATTCCCTTCGAGATCATGTGTGACGCTAGCGACTACGCCGTGGGCGCAGTCCTGGGGCAAAGAAAGGAGAAGAAGCTTCATGCTATCTATTATGCGAGCAAAACGTTGGATGAGGTCCAAAGCAAATACACGACCACAGAGAAGGAATTCCTGGCTGTTGTGTTTGCATTTGAGAAGTTCCGGTCATACTTGGTGGGTTCCAAAGTAATCGTCTACACAGATCATGCAGCTATCCGTTATCTTATGGATAAGAAGGACGCCAAGCCAAGATTGCTCCGATGGATGCTTCTATTGCAAGAATTTGACCTTGAAATACGAGATAAGAAAGGAGCGGAAAATCTTGTGGCGGACCACCTCTCTCGGTTACCTATGGAACACATTAAGGAGTCCGGAGATACAATACCCATCAACGATTCTCGCCCGGATGAATCTCTACTGAGCAATGAAGTTTTGCGGATTGAAACAACACAGACTAGGTCGGAGACGACCACTTCTGGGTCAGAGACGACCACTTCTGGGTCGGAGACGACCACTTCTGGGTTGGCACCGACCCCCCATATGCAGATTTTGGCTGGCATCGAGGTAGAAAGGATGGCACCGACCCTCCCCACCACCAATCAAGGTCATGTTTCTAACCCTTCTTCGGTACCTTCCACTATTCTTCAATTCTCTCCTCCCATTCTCTCCTGCCATTCTATCTATACTATTCGAGGGGCGAAAACCCCTTGGTTTGCGGATTTTGCTAACTATGTTGTAGGAGGCATTATCCCCGATGGATTGACCTCCCAAGCTCGAAAGAAGTTCCTTCACGACGCCAAGCAATACTATTGGGACGATCCCTACCTTTTCAAGCAAGGGAGCGATCATATTTTTAGGCGTTGTGTGTTGGACGATGAAATTGAGGGAGTAATCCGACAGTGTCACACTCTTCAAACGGGCGGCCATGCTAAGGGATTCAAAACCACCGCTAAAATTTTGCAGAGCGGATTCTATTGGCCTACCCTCTTCAAAGATGTTCATACTTATATCACGACTTGTGATGAGTGTCAGCGTGCGGGAAATATCACTTGGAGGAACGAGAACCCACTCACAGGAATTCTGGAAGTTGAACTTTTTGATGTATGGGGAATCGATTTCATGGGACCCTTCCCTTCTTCGGGTCCATACAAATACATCCTCGTAGCGGTTGACTACGTGTCTAAGTGGGTTGAGGCCATAGCAACAAGAACTAATGATGCACGAGTTGTGGCCAAGTTTATGAAGACCAACATCTTTCCCCGCTTTGGTGTTCCCCGAGCTCTTATTAGTGATGGCGGTTCTCATTTCATTGAGCGAAGTTTTGAGGCACTTTTGACTAAGTATGGGGTCATTCATAGGGTAGCAACTCCCTACCACCCCCAAACTAGCGGTCAAGTGGAGATCTCCAACCGACAAATCAAAAATATCCTGGAGAAGACGGTTTCCCGCTCAAGGAAAGATTGGGCCTCCAAGTTAGATGATGCACTTTGGGCATACCGCACCGCCTACAAAACTCCACTCCGCACTACTCCTTACAATCTTGTGTATGGCAAGTCGTGTCATTTGCCCGTCGAGCTCGAACACAAAGCTCTATGGGCTCTCAAGGAGCTCAACATGGATCTTGACGCGGCCGGAGCAAAGAGATTTATGGACTTGCAAGAATTGGAAGAGTTAAGGCTTAAAGCATATGAGAATGCCAAGATTTATAAAGAAAGAACCAAGAAGTGGCATGATAAGAAGCTCATCCCGAAGACCTTCAACAAAGGTGATCAAGTACTCCTTTTCAACTCAAGACTACGACTTTTTCCCGGAAAATTACGATCCCGATGGAGTGGACCATTTGTTGTTCATCACATCTATCCACATGGAGCGGTCGAGCTTTTGGATGAAAATGGAGGGGTTTTTAAGGTCAACGGGCATCGTTTGAAGAAATACTTTGCACGGGCCGAACCCGATGAAGAAATTCGAGCCACATGGGCTCTCACATCTTCGGACTGAATAGAGGTACCACCCGTCTAGCTAAAGACGTAAAATTAAGCGCTTTCGGGAGGCAACCCGCTTTGTTTTTATTTTTGATTTTGAATTTTTCTTTTTTTTAGGTTTGGATTCATTTGTTTTTCTTAGTCTAGAATAGCTAGTTTTCTTGTCTTGGTTCTCCACTAACTTTTTGTAGGAAGCTAAGTGGGCGGGAGAAGTTGAAAGGGCCGAATACATGAGCAATGGGGACAATTCCATGGTCGGAGACGACCCACCCATGGTTGGCACCGACCCCTTCCAAGCAAATATGGTAAATATTTTCAGAAATTGGAAATTGCAGGTAAGTCCCTCAATTTTTTCACCCTTTTTAACCCTACCCCCTCCCACCCCTTCCTCCCTCACGCCGACCTCTTCTCCTTCCCACACCTCCATTGTTCCTCCCACTCTCTTTGCATCTCAAACACCACAAAATCCTTCATTCCCGTCCCAAATCCACCCAATTTCTCCCTCGTGCTTCATAAACTCTCCAAATCATTCAACACAAACAAAAAAATCTCACCCCCACAACAATTTCTCACCTTTTCGAACCACTTTGGTGCTCGTCGACGACCCACTTTTACTTTCATTCTTATACTCTTGCTCATCTTTGGTATGATTTTCTACTCCTTTGATCTTTAATTCGAGTTTACTTGATTTTTGTTTGAGGGATTAGTTGAAAACCTAGGTTTTGGGTGTTCTTGTATTTGAATATGGAAATTTGGGTTGTTTGCATGTTTAGGTGGTTGGATCTATATCATGCCATGATTAATTGGGGATTATATGTGGAACTCTTGATGTTGGTTTGGTTGTTTGTTTAATTGGGAGAGGATTTGATTCTTAGTAGGAATTTTTGGGTACAATTTCATGAACAAGAGCCGAATTCATGGGCATCTTTTTGCCCGGAACGGTCGGTGCCGACCCCCCCTGGGTCGGTGACGACCCCCCAGCTCCTGAATTTTTGAACGTGCTCGACACCGTGCTTCCATGGGTCGGGACCGACCCCGATTGACGGGTGTCCCTTTGTTCTTACATGATAATGGAGCTATTTTTACCATGATTTGGGGTACTTTTGGCTTGATCTTTCCCTCTACTTATATATTGTTCATGATTAAGCATGCTAGGTTGAGATCCATTCTAAATTTATGCATGCTTCTTTGAATAAGTATGGGGTACTTCTTTGGAATTGACATGGATGTCTTGTGTTTTGGCCTTATTCTTTCAAATTATGGAAATTATCTTGGAAAGTTGTTGATTGTTTTGTAGGACAATGGCCTCATCCTCTCGTCCACAATCCAAGAAGCAAAAGAAGAATAAGCAAAAAGTGGATTCGGTTGTGTTTGACTCGGAAGAACAACAAGCTCGGTTTATTGAGATGTGGAAAGGTGATGTGAATGTCCGAGCTTACCAACGGGCCGGAGCCAACAAAATTGGTGTTCATAGAGAGGTTCTCGAAGCCTTCTCTTGGATTGGTGCTCAACACCTCATTCTCCATCCCATCGAGGAGCACTATGTGGCACTAACATGTGAATTCATGTCCAATTTCCGCTTATACCGGGATGAAGACGATTTCAACCGCTCCAAGGTTACTTTCCAACTTGGTAATGAAGGGCATGAGATGAGCATCAAGAGATTCAACAAGCTTCTTGGTTTCCGTGCCCCACCCGGCTCTTACAAACAATTGGACTTTCCCGCCAAAGAGTTGTGGCAATACATCACCGGCCATGAAGAGTACCCCACCAACCACCTTCCCGGCGTCTACATTGCAAGTCCGGTTTTCCGGATTATCCTCCGCATCTTGGGATCCACCATTTGGCCACGATATGAGCTCTCACGACCACACAAGCAAGAAATAGCATGCTTATCCACCATGCTCTACGAACAAACCGTTCACATGAACTTGGGATATGAGTATGCTACGACCGTCATCAACCACCAACGCCAAACAACTCACACTACTACCTACTTTGGGTGGCTTGTTGCTATTCTTGCTAAGTCCTTAAAGGTCAACCTCTCCGCCTACTCTTCAAAGCCGGTCATTCCTATGGATGCCAAGTATTGTGTGAACTCTAAGGTGATTGCTCCATCTCCTACCGGCTACATCAGCAAGTTCTATATTAGCAAACATGAAACTCATGATGTAGAGCTTACCGAGGAGAATCTTGAGCTTTTCTATTTCCTTAATTGGTACGATGCTTGGGCCCCCGCTCCTTACCCTTTGAGAGCCAAAGTTCGAGATGATGAGAAGATTAGACGCCAACCAAGCAGATTCCGCCGAGCCATACCCAATCCACCGCCAAGAGGGGCATCTTCCAGCTCGGACTCAATACGGAGCAACACTGGGGCGGTCGGTGCCGAGCACCAGCCGGTCGGTGACGACCACAACCCGCTCGGTTACGACCAACATGTGGTCGGTGACGACCCTCCAGTGGACAGCCACTTCCACAACCAGGCCGGTGTCGACCCGATGGACTACACTATGGGACCTCAGTCGGATATGGTTCCTTATTATTCACATCCGTATGGTTTTGACGGGTCCGGTGGCTCTAACTTCCAAGGACAAAGCACGTACAATACCGGTTCAAGCTCAGGCGGTAATCCCGATATCTCTCTTCTCTCGACTAAAATGGATGCTCTTATGCTTCACCAACACCATCTTTATGGAGCACTCAACCACCACCACAACTAATTCGTCAACCACCAACAAGAGCTCCACGACTTCCGAGTTGAGTATTATGAAGACCATAAAGAGGATGTCGCAAGATGAGAAGCTCAAGAGGAATTCAACCATTGGTTGGGGCAACACCTTTACCAACCTCCACCACCTCCTCAACCTCCTCAAGAATGATTCTCCTCCTTTGTCAACGCTTCAAATTGTGTCCAAGTAAGTTCTCTTTCCTTTCTCCTTACTTTCTTAATCAATGGGGACATTGATGTTTAAGTATGGGGTGGTTTGGGAGATTACTACTTGTTTAGTCTTTATTTGTTTAAGTCATGTGTTGCTTTGTGTTAATATGTGTTTAGTTGTGTTTAGTTTTGTTTTGAGTCTTTTTCCTTTTGAAATTTTTAGATGGATAAATGCCCTATCCCTTAGATGTTCTAGGACAGAAATTGCTTGCATTATCATATAATCCCAATGACATGCTTTAAGAATCACCTAAACCATGATCTTGCTTTTTGAGTTTTGAGCTTATAATGAAAATTGAGCATACATATTTCTAAGTAAAAGCAATCCAACAAAATGTGAACCTAAGTGAGATATTTTTGGCCTATAAAGGATGTACATTTTTACTCCTTTTCTCTTTTATGTGTGAAATACTCTTTCAAGTGCAAATATACCAATTGACAATGGCATGGTTATTGTAAAATTTGAGACCAAATGGAGATATGCTCATTACTTGATTGAATCAAATGATTTTGAACTCATTTTCATAAGCCTATTATATTCCCTTTCCTACCTATACATGATCCCTCTTTTTGTAGCCCTTATTTTTGAGCTTAAAGCCTATTTCTAGCTCCACAAAAGAATTCCCTAGCCATGATAAGCTTGACCCCTTTGGTCCGGGAATTAGGACTTAGAAAAAGATTGTTGAAAATTGTCGTGATTTGAATGGGTGAAAAACAAAGAGATTATGGAAGGTAGATTAAGGGTGTTGTCTTTGAAAATCAAAAGGAATGAAAAGTTTTTGGGCTCGACATGCATATATGTAGCTCGGTGCCAACCCAAAGAGGGTCGGTGCCGACCACCCCCGTCAAAAAAAAATAAATCAAAAAAATCAAAAAAAAAAGAAAAAAAAAGAGAAGTTCCATATAATAAATGCAAAGAGTCCGAGGCTTTTAAAAGGAATAGAAGAAAGACAAATGATGATAGGTGAAAAAGGAAAGTGCATTGTAAAGTTAAAGTGTTTGGTGATTGAAGAAGAGGAAGGAACGTTGGATGAGTGATGTATAGTCTAGGAGTCTTGATTCCCGGACTAGTTAGCACCACAAGGCCAAATTATTTCCACACCCTTTGTTTTACCAAGCCCCATTACAACCCGGCCGAATAGAGACTTCTTTGAAGTTTTTATTGAGCCACCCGAGTTCATTTGATGATTTGACTTGTTTTGATTTCTTCGGTGGAGAATTTGTTTATATAAGTTCCATTGACTATGCGGTTTTGTACTTGGAGTTGAGTTGAGATATCATTGCTATACCCTAAACACTTTGAGAGTTGAGTGAAATACATTCCTTGGTAAGGTTAGATTGTGATTACTTGAAATGTTCATGTATGCTAGGATGTGGAAGTTGTTTGCTCATTATTCTACTTGTGCTTATTTTTCCTACAAGATGATTCTTGAGATTTGTTTATTGGTTTTGATGCATGCTAAGTGATTGCTTGAGGACAAGCAAGTCTAAGTATGGGGTATTTTGATGTCGCACTTTCTAGTTAGTTTTTATGGGTTGTTTTCTAGTTAGGATTGAGTTTTTTTTTAAGTTTAATGTGTTGTTTTGAGTCGTTCTTGTGGATTTTCATATTATCTTAAGATATGGAGTCTACATAAGTGTGTTTGATGTTTTGTAGGTCTTTGAAGCGTTGAGGAGGAGATATTTCGGTTTTTAAAGCTTTCTAGGAGGTGGTGCTAAGTGTCTTTTGGTGGTGATGTTGAGAGAAGGGCAAGAATCAATGCATGTGAAGATTTGATGATTTAAGAGTGAAGGTTTCAAGGTTTAAGTGCTTGAAGAAGGAGCTAAAGGAAGTCTTAAAAGGCCAAGAACGATTGAAGAAAGAACAATGAAGGAAAGTCGAGCATTGGAGCAAGTTTTGAGCAAGAAATGAGGAAGTTATGTGCAGCCAGGGGGTCGGTGACGACCCAGCCATGGTCGGTGACGACCCACTCCGTGTGTTGCCGAATTATTGCTTGCGCCTTAAGTTTGGTTTAGTAATTGTTTTATTTTTGGGCCTTTTTAATATAGATTTTAGTTTCCATATAGATTTGTTTCTACCACTATATAAGGATCTTTTAGGGTTTTATTTTGGGAGGCTGATTTTGGGAGAAAAACGGTTCTGAGGGTTTGTTGTTGAGACGGAACAAGTTGCAAGTTTGGTTTTCTAGTTTTCTTTGATTCCAAGCTCTTGGACAATTAGAGAGACTTGGAGGTTTGCTTGAGTTTGTAAGTTTTCTTTTGAATCGAAGTTTGTTTGAATTTGAATCATGTCTTCTCTTTCGTTTATGACTGTCGATTGTTTTATGGATCGTGAGTAGTCTACTTTCTAGGGTTGGGGTGAAACCCGATGAGTTATGCATGATTAAGGCATGAATGTTGAATGAACCATCTCTTTTAATCTCTATCCATTATCCCCTTGTTTGCTATCTATTCCTTGATGAAAGTCAAAGCATGTTCATGTTTATGAGTGAATCGAAAGATTTAGTTGTGAATTTGGATTATACTTGGTTGAAACGAAAGTTAAACCTTTAGGAAACAAGTAGGATTGCAAGTTTAGATCTTTATGAAAGTTAAGGTTTTTACTTGATTTATCATGACGGGAGTCATACATGGGATTATTTATGGTTGATTTTGATTCATGTTTGCATGCATAAACTTGTTGTGGTGAATCCTTTGCCCTAGATCTTCTTTAATTTGGTTTTTCGGAATTTTCTCGTACCCGGATAGGTCGGTGACGACCCCTGTTAGGTCGGTGCCGAGCGCCTGTGTTCCTTGTTTTCTCCTGCGTTTGTGTTGAAGAGTGGTCGGTTACGACCTGTTGTGGGTCGGTGCCGAGCCTCAGTTTGGGTGATTTGCTAGTGTTTTGCTATTTTTTTGTTTCGTTTTGTTAGGATAAGTAGCTAGACATAGATTCTTCTAATTCCCGTGGACGAACCTGACCTCCCTGTACTCAGCGGGGTCTTGACTACAAATTTATTTGTTGTCGGGAAACCCTCTCAACAGACATCCCTACCCATTGGAGCCAAAACCGGAGGACGAGCTTTCGCTTAGGCCATGTGAAACCCGGTTTGAGCGGGACGACATGGATGAAGATGAAGAAGAAGATGAAGAAGAGGACACCGAGGTAGTAGGCAACGACACCGAAGAAGCCGACACCGAGGGCGGCACTGAGGAGCTCAATTTCGAGGAAGAAGACATCGACACGGAGGTTTTAGGAGGCAACATCTTCATTGACGAGCCCACCAGGCTCGTTAACGACCACTTCCAGCCGCATCCCAACCCTGTTAACGAGGCACCCAGCTTCGTTAACGAGGTGCCGAGAGCCCCTGTCGACCCACCACCAGCTCCTATCGACCCTCCTGCTTATGGACTCATGCCTTACAACCCGGTGATGTATCAAGACCATTTCCAGCCTCACTACCCACCACCTCCTCAGCCCGAGTACGCAGGATCGAGTATACCACCACCATGGGCCGAGGATCTTTCTGCACGGATGCAGCAGCTTCACCTCCAGGAGGATCACATTCATAGGAGGATGGATAGATGGGAAACTGTCTATTCCGCTCGCATGTCGATGGAGGATGAGAGGCAGCGTCAGAGAGAGGAGGAGGATGCTGAGCGTTGGAGGACGATTTACGACTTCATGGGGAACTTTGAGCACTACTTTCCTCCACCGAACCGTTGATTCAGCTCAAGATGAAGTTTCTTTTCCTTGTTTCCACTTTTGTAAGTTTTTATGTCTTTCTTTTTCTTTTTAATTTTTTTGTTTTCTTTTCTATTTCTTTTCCCTCTTCTTCTTATTTTTCTTACAGTGGGGACACTGTAATTTTAAGTATGGGGTGGGAGAAAGTAGAAAACTTATGTCCTAGGTGTTTATGTGTTCTATGTAGTTTTTATTTCTTTAAGTTGCAAACCGAAAAAAAAATCGAAAATTGAAAAAAAAAAATTGAAAAAATTTCGAAAAATCCAAAAAGAGTTTTAGAATTGATAGATATCCCTTCTTAAGTTCTATGATAGCAATCACTAGCTTAATCATATAATTCCTTGCAAGCATGTCTTTAAAAGTATAGCCGGATTCTCAACTTGAAATTATTGTTTTTAGAAGAGAATAGCATTTGATGAAATTGAGCACATATACTTTATAGCATAGATGATGCAATCCAACAAAATTTACCTTGTGAGTTATTTTTTGGCCTTATAGGGAGAACAATCATAAATTCCCTCTTCTTTTCTTGTGTGATTTACTCTCTTTATGCATATTATCTCTTGGAATTGTGATGGTTATCTATTTCTTGAGACCCTTATAAGATTTTTAGTTCATTACTTGTGAAGATCATATGATGGAGAATTTATTTTCGTAAGCCCTATTATTCCCTATCTACCTTTACATTATACCCTACAAACTATACCCTAAAACCTAAACCATAAATCCTAAGCACTAAAACCTAAACCATAAGCCCTAAGCCCTAAACCCTAAACCCTAAGCCCTAAATCCGAAACCCTACACACTATACCCTAAACCCTAAACCTTAAATCCTAAGCCCAAAACCCTAAACCATAAGCCCTAAACCATAAACCCTAAGCCCTAAGCCATAATCCCTATACCCTAAACCCTAAACCCTAAGCCATAAACCCTAAACCCTATACCCTATACCCTAAATCCTAAATCCTAAACCTTAAATCCTAAGCCCTAAACCATAAGCCATAAATCCTAAACCCTAAACCTTAAACCCTAAACCCTAAGCCATAAACCCTAAACCCTAAGCCACAAACCCTAAACCCTAAATCCTAAGCCTTAAGCCATAAACCCTAAACCCTACACACTATACCCTAAACCCTAAACCTTAAATCCTAAGCCCTAAACCCTAAATCATAAGCCCTAAACCATAAACCCTAAACCCTAAATCCCAAGCCCTAAACCCTAAACCCTTAATCCTAAGCCCTAAACCCTATACACTATACCCTAAGCCCTAAGCCATAAACCCTAAACCCTAAACCCTAAACCATAAACCCTCTTGACATGGCTAAGTGTCTTAGTTACTTGTCGGATACCTTGACTCGTGGGGATATAAGGGTCTTAAAGAGAGGCATTCGTAAGTGTCCTAGTGCTTTGGATGCCTTGTCGGAATATGTGGGTCTTAAAGAAAGATGGGTATCTTCACTTGACATGGACGACGCCTTGTCGGATTCTATGGCTTGACATGGATGCCCTCACCTAGTGCTTCAATTAGGAGGTGGACCACAATGGCTGGGAGCTTAAAGTACTCGAGCGTGTTCTTCAAAAATTACCAACTCACACAATCATAGGCTTTGTGTAAGTCGGCTTTGATGACACATCTTCTAGAGGTGCTAAATTCAATTGATAAACTAGTTGATCTTTAACAATCAAACTAGAACTAACAAGTTGATCAAATTAACAATCCATATGTGAATTGAAAGAAAACAAATTGGTGATGATGATCGTAGAGATTGAATGCTTGAACAATAGTTGCTTTAATGGCCCATAAACTAGATAAACCAATATGGTTTATTTAATTCAGGCTGATTTTTATTTAATGAAACCTATAAGGTATTTAAAGGAAATACAAAAGAGTCACCTTGGAGAACAAGGCACCTCTATGGCCGACCCTAATAGATAGAGAGAGGCCCATGTCTTGCTTCCCAAGATATAATAAAATATCTAAACTATAACAAACTAGATCTCCCTTAAATAAAATAAATCATGGCTGATTTATTTATTTAAGGAAAATATCCTAACAAACTTAAAAGATAACAAATATATTGTAGAGAGATTATCAACCAACTAACATATGCCTATGGTCGAAATCTCCAATTATTCTAGCATAAAATCGTCCATAACTAAAATAAATTAAGATAGAAATTTAAACTAAATATAAGATTCCCGTAAGACTTGAACAGCTCTCAGTAAATCGCAATTTCCGCCTCTTTTCTGTTTGATTCTGGATTCGACGTAAACTACAAAGTTGTAGAAGATAAGATTCCCGTAAGACTTGAACAACTCTCAGTACATTGTAATTTCCGCCTCTTTTCTGTAGGATTCTGGATTCGACGTAAACTACAAAGTTGTAAATCTTTTAATTATCTATCCAACGCAATTTGAACGGACTTGAGATAAATTTTCTAGCCCAATTTATGACCATTTTACTGAGCACTATTTTTAATTTGACGGGTCTCTTAACTTTTCGAACTTCCAAGACTTCATCCTCTTTCTTGGTGGTCTTGGATGCCATTGATGAACATAATCAAAGACATATGGAATCCATGAAAACCTTCTTGAACTTGAATGCTCGGGACCTTCGTAAAGGTCTTGGTGTTTGGCCTCTATTCGTCTTCAACGAATCATTCGCTTTGATCCTACCTTGATTTGCATCACTCTCCCATCATCATCCTTTAGTAAGTGGATGGCTTTGTTCACAAGTAATGGAGAAGGTGTGGAGGTGGGTGGGGATCCACACAAGAAAGAGGAACTTAAGGGTAGGGCTGGGCAAACTTAGGTCCAGACCGGAATTTTGGACCGGACCGGACCGGACCGACCGGACCGAGACCGGACCGAGACCGGACCGAGGATATACCGGTCCGGTCCTAGGTCCAAGAATTTTAAAATTTCGGTCCCGATCCGGTCCTGGTCCGGTCCAGTTCCAGACCGAGATTTAAATATATATTTTTTTTTTAATTGTCTAGGGTTTCATACTTTCATTTTTATCCGTTCAATTTCTATCAGACTTTCACGCCTCTCCACTCTCCAGAGTCCAGTCCAGTGACCAGCCTCCACCTCTCGACTCTCAATTAAGGCTGGGCGATTCAGACTTCGTTCTCGACTTCTGGGGCGGTCGCCGGTCGGCCCTCTCGGCGTCGGCGAGTCGTCCTTCGTTCTCAAACTCAACGACTCAGTCTTCTTCGGTTCTCGGCGATTCAGTCCTCTCCGGTCGTGTATTCAAGCAGCGACAGTTCGACAACACCACCAGCGACGACTTCAGTCCTCTTCGGTCGGCTATTCAGTCCTCTCCGATCGGCGATTCAGTCTTCTTCGGGTATTGTATTCAACACCGGCGATTCAGTCTGCTCGGCCTTCGACAACACCAGCAGCGACGACTTCAACAGTAGTTGCGCAGGTACTCATAACTCAATCTAGTGAGATGATGTAGTTGATTGTTCTGTTTGCTGACTATCTAATTGTGGAACATGAGCATCCGTTCATGCTTAGATCTTGGTAAGGGAAGGTCGTCTAGGGCACAGTCGTTGCAAATATAGATTGTAGCATATATTTTTATCTTGATGTAGTGCAAGGGAAAAGTGGTATGCTCTGGTTTGTTGGCTGCCAGTGTGCAGTCTGCTGTTGATTAAATATTTTTCTTGCTAATTAGCTTGCTTGATCTTTTATATATTTCGTTTTGCTGATGTGTTCAATCTTCCACTTCAAGTAGAGTTGTGAGTTGACAACTATGGCCAAGAAATATTGAATATGAACTATAATTCATTAATCCCATGCTTCTTATTACTTTGATAAATTGTTTAGCCAATCATATTAGTATGATCAGTCCCACATCTCCTGTCATTTCACGAATGTGATTATGTGAATGGCTCATGTTCTGATAACTGAATATCTGAAATTGTGAATGGCTCATGTTTGTTGAAGGGATAATGATGTTTGCTAATGTCTTCCTTTACCGAATACTGATGTTCTGAATTCTGATTTCTGAATGGTTTAATCGATCATGTTTGTTAAATGGCTCGTGTTTGCTAAATGGCTCACCGCTAATTTCTAATTTTGATGTAGGTGAAGTTGAACACTAAGGGCAACAATAATTCAAGACGGATTTATCAACTAGACGTTCAACCAATGTTAGTACATCATATTCTCTTATATTTGATTGTGTTATTTTTCATGAAATTTGCACTTTGTTATTTGTATGTCTAATAATTTTTTTTGTATTTTTCATATAGATGTCGATCTCTCAAATCCAAAAGAAAAGCTCTAAAAGAACTCGACAAGAGTCAAGAGAGTTGACATCCGGTTTATCCCGCAATGCAAAGTCCCATGCATCCGAAAATTCACCCGAAATCAATATGGAAGAGGAAGAAGATGAGGATGATTTGGAAATTTCTGACGAGATGGTTGAGCTTAATGAAAAGGATCCAAACGCTGAAAACCCTCAAGAGAGTCAAGTGGTTGACAATTCGAAGAAAAAGGGTAAACAAGAAGCTAGAATTTATATTGGTATATCGGAGAGAGCAAGGGCTCCGTTTTGGGCTTACTACAAGAGATACTTGGAAGATGAGAAGATAAGGGCTGAATGTATTTATTGTGGGTCTACATTTGCTGCTCATGGTGGTTAAAACGGCACCAAAAATTTGGGCAAACATGCGAAGTCGTGTTCAGAGAATCCGGCCAACAAGAGTAAAGGTACTCAATCTAAACTTGTTTTAGAAAAAGTTGATGAATCTGGCCAATGCAAAATGAGGAATTGGGTGCTAGATCATAATGAGGCTAGGATTGTTGTGGCTCAATTTCTAATCTTGGATGAGTTGCCTTTTAGACTTGTAGAAAAGCTTGGTTTTAAGCGATTGCTCTCAGTTGTTTGTCCTACTTTTAAGTTGCCTTCACGCTACACTGTTGCACGAGATTGCTATGATTTGCTCTTGCAAGAAAAGGTGATGCTAAAAGGTTTTTTGAACAAGAGTTGTCAAAGGGTTTGTCTAACTACAGATTCGTGGACTTCCATTCAAAAAATCAACTATATGTGTGTCACTGCACATTTTATTGATAATGACTGGAAGTTGCAGAAGAGAATTTTGAATTTTTGTCCTATTGTTGGTCACAAGGGGGAGGATATTGCTAGAGGTATTGATGATTGTTTGAGGCCTTGGGGTTTAGCTCAAAAGGTTTTTACTATTACTGCTGACAATGTTAGTGCTAATGATTCAGCTATTGCTTCCTTGAAGAAGTTCATGAGACTTAATGGTGGTTGCATTAATAATGCTGATAATGTGCACATGAGATGTGTAGCTCACATTGCTAATCTTATTGTGGGGGATGGCTTAAAGTTGCACATTAGTTGTATTGACAAAGTGAGAGCTTTTGTGAAGCATCATAGGGGATCTCCATCAAGAGTGCGCTTGTTTAAGGATGAAGTTGTAAAATTGAGAATTGAGAGCAAATGTGCTTTGATCCTTGATGTTCCTACAAGATGGAACTCAACATACATGATGCTTAGATGTTGCGTTGAAGTATAAAGATGTTTTTTCCCGACTAGATCCTCCTAAAAATGCTAAAGGTGAGACTATTGAACACATTACCGAAGAAGAGTGGAGTAAAGTTGAGCTCCTTGTGAAGTTTTTGAAAGAATTTTATGATTTCACAAAGGATGTATCGGGTTCTTCTTATGTCTCTGTTAATAATGTGTTCTTCTATATTGCTAATGTTGTGGATGCCTTGAATGGGTGGATGGAAAGTGCCGATGAGGATTGTCGAAGAATGGCTTTCGATATGAAGTCGAAGTGTGATAAGTATTGGGATGACATCGAGAAGATGAATATGCTGATTTTTGTTGCTATTATACTTGACCCAACCTTCAAGTTTTCTATGGTGGAAACTGGACTAGAAAGATTATATGGGTATCATAAGGGACAACAATTAGCCCAGAAGGTGAAGGCTTTTGCTTATAAATTGTTTGAGGAGTATAGGAAAAAGTATAGCCCTTCAGCTCCTACTAATCAAGTTAATGATGGGGCAACTACATCCATACCAATCAAGAAAGGAGGCCTGAGGTTCTTGACATCATGCAACCAAATAGTGAAAAAACGAGAGGAATTTGATGGTGGAGTCTTTAAAAGTGAATTTGATCGCTACTTGAATGAGTTGAAGTCAGATTGTGATCAGAGTGAGATTTTGACGTGGTGGAAACTCAGTGAACTTAGATATCCTATTCTTGCACGCATGGCTCGGGATGTGTTAGCCATCCCCATCAGTACCGTCCCATCTGAGTCTGCTTTTAGTACGGGAGGACGCACTCTTGATCAATTTCGAAGCTCATTAACTCCTAAGGTATCCTTTTATCCTTACTATAATATTATTGTAGTTATTGTATATTTAAATTTATGTTTTGATCAATTTTTTTTATGTATGTGTTATAAGACGGTTCAAGGTTTAATTTGTACACAAGACTGGCTTCGTGCAAATGCAAGTTCATTTAAAGTTGGATATGGAGTCAATGAAGATGAAGATGAGATGGAAAAAAAAAGAAGTGCTACAAAATGTTGAACAAGGTATTCTTTTTCATTTTTGCAATTTTTTTTTATTTGATTACATCCCATAAAATGTCGACTTATAAACCTTTGATTTGCTTATAGATGTGGAGAAAGATATCCCATTAAGCACATTAACCATAGCGGATAAGGAACCAATTTATTTTTGAAATAAAGGTATGTGAATGTGTATTACAAATTTATACTCACTTTTTGTAGTTTCTCATACAAATTTTTGCTCATTCCTACTAGATAGTAGATGCTCAAAATTTTGCTCTTTGATAGTTGATACTTTGATTGATTTTCACAGTGCTTGTTGGTTGCTTTTGGTGGCTTTGTATCATGTTGCTTGCCTTGATTCTTAATAGCGGAAGGAGGTTGCTGGTCTTGATGCTTTTGGTGGCTTTTGGTGGTCCTTTATTACGTTGTTGATTGCTTTTGCTCTCTTTAATTGGTTTTGTTGTTTGGACTTTGGAGTCCCACTCCCAGCTATTGACTTATTGTCTTATTAGTTTTGTACTTTTGTAGTTGAGTTGTTTGGAGTATCACTATTAGAGGGCAGATGCAAATATTGATAGTTTGAGCATTTGACATGCTTGTTTTTGTGATCAAATTTTAATATTAACATTATCATGTTTTAATTTTTAAATGTTGATTGTTCTTGCTAACTTATAAAGGGCATATACTGTTATACCGAACAGTCGAAACCAGAGATTTGCATATGAGCAAATTAATTTTTTAAATTTTAAAGGCGGATTTTATAATTTATATATAAGAAAATTGGTCCAAAATCGGTCCTACATGGACCGGACCGGACCTAATTTTTTCGGTCCGGTCCCCGGTCCGGTTTTTTTAGCAAGTCGGTCTCGGTCCCGGTCCGGTCCGGTCCGGTTTTGGACCTATGCCCAGCCCTACTTAAGGGAGTGGGTGGAGTGATTCACTAACTCCCCGGGGCGTGGGAGTTTGCTTTTCAAGGTCAAGTTCATCACCTTCCTTAGCTTGGTCTAATAGCGAGCAAAGGACCATGAAGAATACGCTTGCAAAGAAGGTGTCTAAGAGGACAAGACCAAGACCTTTTCCAAGGTCTCGGGCGTTCAAGTTCAAGAAAGTGTTCATGGTCTTGATATTGTCTCTTCAAATTATCCATCCATGGCGTTCAAGGCCTCCAAGGAAGAGAATCAAGTTATGAAAATTCGAAAAGTTAATAAACCCGTCAAATTAAAAGCATTGCTCAGTAAAATGGTCATAACTTGGGCTAGAAAACTGATCTCCCGTCCGTTCAAATTGCGTTGGATAGATAATTAAAAGATCTATGACTTTGTAGTTTACGTGGAATGCAGAATCCAACAGCAAATAGCTGAAAATTGCGATTTACTGAGAGTTGTTCAAGTCTTACGGGAATCTTATCTTTAGTTTTAATTCTATCTTTAATTAGACATTATATTTATAAATAATTTCGGCCATAGGAGTTTGTTAGGGATGAAATATATCTTGCTTTATTATTATTTATATCTTTTTGAGTTTTAGGATTAGCTTTTTAGTTTTCTCATCTAAATAAGTCAAATATTTATCTATTTGATTTAATTAAGATAAGGGGACTTAGATAGATGTTTTTATATTATTATTTGTTATCTTGGAAAACAAGAAAAGGACCTTTCTACCCTTCTAAGGCTGATCTCCTTGACTTATTCTCCCAGACAACTCTACCTTGTATTTTCTTTAAATAGCTTTGTTATTTATTCAATAAAAAATCAGCCTGAATTGGATAAACCCCTATTGGTTTATCTAGTTTATGGGCCATTAAAGCAACTGTTGTTCATGCATTCAATCTCTACGATCATCATCACCAATTCGTTTTCTTTCAATTCAGATTTGAATTGTTAATTTGATTAATTAAGTTAGTTCTAGTTTGATTGTTAAAGATCAAACCTAGTTCATCAATTAATTTAGCGTTAGAGCCAATTCAATTGAACTATCTCTTTAATTATCTTAACCCTTAAAATCAGATTCGTTCTTCACCATTCATTGATATTTCGAGTTACTTGTTCATAAAGTTATTAACTTTGAACGCAATTCAGGTTGGAAAGAGAATTACTTGTCAAGATAGGGCCAAAACAAGACCAAATTGTCATCATCGAGCAATCGAGGAGATAATTCCGTATCAATTGGTATCAGTTATCCAGGTTGAGACAAGTTTCATTCTTTGATTTCTTCATATTGATCTTCAATGTATGTTAGTACGGATTTTTATCAGCGCCTTCAACTTCACTTGGAGATTTCAGAAAGCATTGAACCCGAAATTTGCTCATATGAGTCCGAAATCGAAGATAATGATGAGTGCTCTTCAATTTTCAATAATCTTTTCACATATTCCAGCCATATGGGTGAGGAAAATTGTGATTTTGAGGAATACAAAAAGGAAGATGCACCGCCAAATTTGCTTTCTTTGGATCCTATTGAAGATTCTATTGCTTGGCCAACGTTGTCATCATCAACGCCGATCTTTGCATCTTCTAGATCAGCCCCAACATGGGTCAATGTGAAACCGAAGGAGGTACCGAAGGCGACCCCACTTGTGGTAATGGTTGAGGACGAAGAAGAAGATATCTCACATGAAGTTTCAACCGAAGAGTGCCATAATGTCGAAGAGATGATTCTATATCTTCCGCCGACTATGCTTGTTCCAAAACCTTCTTTTATGACCATGGTGCCTTTAGCACTTCCAGCATTTCAGGATATTTCTCCTCTTACTCTTACATGCAATATCGAATTAAGGATGATTCGAGGTCAAGTAGGGGAGAATGATAGCGAGCAAAGGACCATGAAGAATACGCTTGCAAACAAGGTGTCTAAGAGGCCAAGACCAAGACCTTTTCCAAGGTTTCGGGCGTTCAAGTTCAAGAAAGTGTTCATGGTCTTGATATTGTCTCTTCAAATTATCCATTATTATTTGTTATCTTGGAAAACAAGAAAAGGACCTTTCTACCCTTCTAAGGCTGATCTCCTTGACTTATTCTCCAAGACAACTCTACCTTGTATTTTCTTTAAATAGCTTTGTTATTCATTCAATAAAAAATCAGCCTGAATTGGATAAACCCCTATTGGTTTATCTAGTTTATGGGCCATTAAAGCAACTATTGTTCATGCATTCAATCTCTACGATCATCATCACCAATCCGTTTTCTTTCAATTCAGATTTGAATTGTTTATTTGATTAATTAAGTTAGTTCTAGTTTGATTGCTAAAGATCAAACCTAGTTCATCAATTGAATTTAGCGTTAGAGCTAATTCAATTGAACTATCTCTTTAATTATCTTAACCCTTCAAATCAGATTTGTTCTTCACCATTCATAGATATTTCGAGTTACTTGTTCATAAAGTTATTAACTTTGAAGGCAATTCAGGTTGGAAAGAGAATTACTTGTCAAGATCGGGCCAAAACAAGACCAAATTGTCATCATCGAGCAATCGAGGAGATAATTTCGTATCATGGTCTACCACACATGTTTGGGACGAACAATGCCGAGAGAATGTCCCTAATTCGTCCAAAGTGCCGAGCAACACTTCCAGTAGTGCATCTGGGACCAAAACGGGGCTATCTCCCAAACCACTCGAGCGTTTTGGTTCAAATTTTGGGAGCAATTCAGAGACTCAGAGAGCTACAGATCTGGAAAAATAACGCCTACAGAAAGAGCAAAAAAACGGCTTAAAAGGCAGTGTAGAAAAGCGCTCTCTAGTTGCAGAGTCTAGTGTTTCTTTCCCTAACTCTTATTGTTTACTTCTTATGAGTAAAGAGAAACTTATTATTAGTCAAGATATTTCACATCTTCCAAAGTGTATACAGGATCTATTACAGGAGTTTGAAGATGTGATGCCTGAAGAGTTGCCACAAGGCCTTCCACCAATTAGAGGCATTGAGCATCAAATCGATTTGGTTCCCGGTGCTTCTTTACCAAACCATGCAGCCTATTGAGCAAATCCAGAGGAGACCGTTGAGCTTCAAAGACAAGTGCAAGATCTCATGGACAAAGGCTATGTGCGTGAATCCCTCAGCCCATGCGCGGTTCCGGTGATTTTGGTGCCAAAGAAGGATGGCACTTGGAGAATGTGTGTTGATTGCAGTGCGATCAACCAAATAACAGTTAAGTACCGTCATCCCATTCCTAGATTAGATGATATGCTTGATGAATTGCATGGTGCTAATTTCTTTTTTTAGATTGATTTAAGAAGTGGGTACCATCAAATTAGGATGAAGGAAGGGGATGAATGGAAAACTGTTTTTAAAACTAAGTATGGCTTATATGAATGGTTAGTAATGCCTTTTGGATTAACTAATGCACCTAGTACTTTCATGAGGCTTATGAACCATGTTTGAAGAAGATACTTAGGCAAATTTGTTGTAGTCTACTTTGATGATATCTTAGTCTATAGCAAAACCATGCATGAACATGTAGATCATCTTAGGGCTGTTTTGGACACTTTAAGGTTAGAAAAACTTTATGTTAACTTGAAAAAGTGTTCTTTTTGCTCGGAGTCTACCATTTTTCTTGGTTTTGTTGTGTCTAAAGGTGGATTGAAGGTAGATGAAGACAAGATCAAAGCAATCAAGGAGTGGCCTCAGGCGACTACACCAACCATGGTGCGCTCTTTTCTCGGCTTGGCTGGCTTCTACAGGAGATTTGTGCATGATTTTAGCACAATTGCAGCCCCTCTCCACGAGCTTACATAGAAGGATACAACCTTTAAATGGAGAGAACAACAAGAGAACGCCTTCAACACTTTGAAGGACAGGTTATGCCACGCCCCGGTGCTCCAACTCCCTGACTTCTCCAAAGCTTTTGAGATAGAGGTGGACGCTTATGGCCATGGCATAGGAGGCGTGCTCTTGCAAGACAAGAAACCCATTGCTTACTTCAGTGAAAAGCTTAGTGGGGCTGAGTTGAATTACCCTACTTATGATAAAGAGTTGTATGCTTTAATTAGGGTTTTGAAGACTTGGTCTCATTATTTGTGGCCTAAGGAGTTTGTAATCCATTCTGATCATGAGGCCTTGAAGTATTTGAAAGGCCAATCCAGACTTAGTAGGCGACATGCAAGATGGGTTGAATTTATGGAGACCTTTCCTTATGTTGTAAAACATAAGAAAGACGAAGAGAATGTGGTTGTTGACGCCCTTTCTCGGAGGTACGTTCTCTTGAACCAATGTGATGTTAAGATCCTTGGATTTGCAATGATTAAGGAATTATATGCTAGTGATCCTCACTTTACTGAAATATATAAAAATTGCATGTCTAGGGGAGAAATAGTTTCCTACTTTATTGATGATGGATACTTGTTTAAAGCTGGTAAATTGTGCATTCCTTCATCTAGTATACGTAGGCTTCTAACTAAAGAGGTTCATAAATCAAGAGGACATAAGGGTTTAGAAAAGACTTTAGAAGGTTTAAAAGAACACTACTATTGGCCTAAGATGAGTAATTATGTGTTGAGATTTGTCAAGAGTTGTGTTGTTTGTGCTAAAGCTAAGTCTAGACTTCACCCCCATGGTTTGTACCAGCCTTTGCCTATTCCTAGTTCACCTTGGGAAGACATTTCTATGGATTTCATTGTAGGATTGCCTAGAACTAAGAAAGGTAGAGATTCTATCTTTGTAGTGGTAGATAGATTTTCCAAAATGGCTCACTTTATTCCATGTCACACGACTGATGATGTTGTGCATATTGCTGATTTGTTCTTTAGGGAAATTGTTAGATTGCATGGCATTCCTTGTTCTATTGTTTCAGATCGTGATGCTAAGTTTTTGAGTTATTTTTGGAAGAGTCTATGGTCTAAATTGGGAACTAAATTGTTGTTTTCTACCTCATGTCACGCACAAACTAATGGGCAAACTGAAGTTACTAATAGAACGTTAGGGGTTTTACTTAGAACTATGCTTAAAGCTAACCTTAAACGTTAGGAAGATGTTTTGCCTTTTGTGGAGTTTGCTTATAACAGGTCAATCCATTCAGCTACAAAAATGACCCCTTTTGAGGTTGTTTATGGGCTGAATCCGAGGACTCCGTGGACTTGACGCCTCAGCCATACAAGGGAAAAGAGAGTTTTGATAAGGGTCGGAAACAGGTTGTTTGAAGAAGGAGATCTCGTTTGGGTGCATTTTAGGAAGGAAAGGTTCCCAAATCAAAGAAAGAACAAGTTAGATCAGCGAGGAGATGGACCATTTAGAATTCTCAAGAGGATCGGCCCTAATGCTTACCATGTTGATTTGCCTGGTGAGTATAATGTCCATCCGACGTTTAATGTGGCTGATCTATCTCTTTATTTGCCAGATTTTGATTCCAACGTCGAATCAGAGACGATTCAAGCTCAAGTGGAGTAGAATGATGCAGTGAAGCCTGCCACGTCTCCAACCGACGTCGATGAGTTGATTCGAGTGCCTTCTGACGGACCAATCACAAGAAGTCGAGCTAAGAAGATTGCTCAAGGCACAACATCAATCTTGGTTCGATTGGCTGCAGTTCTTGAAGAGCCAACCAAGCCAAAGTGGGTCTCGTGCATTCGACATCAATTGATCCCGGATTCCATGGATTAATTCAAGAGGGCCGAAATTCACCTTATTTTGTTATTTAGAAACACTTATTAGCTTGTCTCACTTTAGGGGTGAATTTAGTAGGTGACCGGGTGAGATAAGTTGGTATGTGGGTCAAAGTCAACCCTTTGACTTGACCATTCTAAATGAAGAAAATATCTAGCTATTATATTAATTATAGGCGTGTTTTCTATTTTTAATAATGTAGAGAAATCAGCCAATATGCTTATGTTAGTTGGGTGATCTTCTCTCTCCTGGTTGTTAGAGATATTTTTTAGTTTGTTAGAGATATTTTGAGTTTGTTAGGATGTTTCCTTAAATAAATAAACCAGCCATGATTTATTTTATTTAAGGGGATCTAGATAGATATTATTTTAGATATTTTATTATATCTTGAGAAGCAAGGAAAGGACCATTCTAACCCTATTAGGGCCGGCCATGTACGTTTCTTGCTCCCCAAGGATTAGCTTTGTATTCTCTATTTATACTTTGCAATTTCATTCAATAAAAATCAACTTGAGAGAGATTAAACCCAAATTCGTTTAATCTATCTCTTGGGCCCAAAAACACATGTGTGAGAGCTTTTGATTTCTGCACTGATCGATCATCATCATCACCGACTTCTCTCTCTTTGTTCTCGTGATTAAATCAGTTTGTTCATTCAAATTGATCAATTGATTAGTTGTAGTCTTGATTGTTAAAGATCAAACTAGTTCATCAATTGGATTTAGCGCGCCTCTCGAAGCGAAGGAAGGTAGAGTTCCCCGGATGGATAAGGGACCCCCCCTGGGCTATCTGAGGAGTTGACAGGCACTTTCGGGCATTTTAGAGCCAATCCAATTGAACTATTCCTTTGATTCAATCTAAAATGTTCAAACCAGTTTCGTCCATAATCAATTTTGAATTCATCATTACTTGTGCCACAAGTTTCTCACATTGAAAGCATTATAGGTTGAATTTGATATTACAAGGCAAGATCGGGATCGTGTGGGTCATATACGAGAT
Source organism: Fallopia convolvulus (assembly GCA_964016875.1). Taxonomy (NCBI): domain Eukaryota; kingdom Viridiplantae; phylum Streptophyta; class Magnoliopsida; order Caryophyllales; family Polygonaceae; genus Fallopia; species Fallopia convolvulus. The sequence continues at coordinate 10,390,243 of OZ024737.1, forward strand.
TTCTACGGAGGATTCCGGGGCAATCACGTATCACTTTCCCAAGGTCTCGAGCGTTCAAATTCAAAAAGGTGTTCATGGACTTGATACTATCTCTTCAAAATATCCATCCATGGAGTCAAGGCCAGCAAGGAAGAGAATCAAGTCTTCAAAGTTTGGAAAGTTAAGAAACCCGTCAAATTAAATACAATGCTCAGTAAACTGGTCATAACTTGGGCTAGAAAATTCATCTCAAGTCGGTTAAGTACTCGTTGGAAAGATAATTAAAATGCTACAACTTTGTAGTTCACATCAAATCCAGAATCAAACAGTAAAGGACCGAAAAATGGGTTTTATTGAGAGTTGTTCAAGTCTTACGGGTATCTTATCTTTAGCTTTAATTCTATCTTTAGCTAGATATTATGTTTATCAATAATTTCGGCCATAGGAGTTTGTTAGATGGCTGAATTGTCTTAGTTTATTATTTTTATTATCTTTTAAGATTGTTAGGATATTTTCCTTAAATAAATAAATCAGTCATGATTTATTTTATTTAAGGGAGATCTAGATAGATTTATTATAGATATTTTATTATATCTTGGGAAGCAAGAAAAGGTCTATTCTACCATCCTTAGGGCCGGCCATGCTCTTACTTGCTCCCCAAGTATTAGCTTTGTATTCTACTATTTATACTTTGCATATTTCATTAATGAAAATCAGCTTGAGATAAGATAAACCCTAAGAAAGGTTTATCTTATCTTTGGGCTCCAAAAATAACGAGTTTTGTGTGCTTTCAAGTTCATTCATTCGATCAAGAGCAATTCCGAGTTCTCTCTCTCTTTGTTTGAATCTGGTTTTTAGTTTAATCAATTAGATTGTTCTAGTTGTGATCATTAAATATCAAACTAGTTAATCATTCGGATTTAGCGATCGAGTCAATCCGTTTGAACTATCAATTGGTTTATTCTATCAATCCGGTCGGTTTAAATTTCATTCAATCAATTCAGTTTCATCATTACTTTTGCCACAAAGAATTCTAAAGTTGAAAGCTTTTGTAGGATTGAAGTTGTTTACTGGCAAGATCGGGATCGTGTGGGTCATATACGAGGTTTCTACGGAGGATTTCGGGCAATCACGTATCACAAGAGTGCTTTGTATTTCCTCTTCTCTGTGCAGCAGACTTCCCTTGTTGTTGATTCAGATGGGCAAAAGGACCTATCTCTCGAAGCCAACACGATGGTCAAGACAATTGATAAGTTAGAGAACGATATGCTGGTGACTGAACTAACTGAAAAGTCAAGTGATGTAGTAGAAACTCATGAAGCCAGCAATGGGTTTACTGAACTTGATGCAGCTTCTGTATTAAGCAAAGAGGTGATGTCAGATTGCCTAGCTGAAAAAATGGATAACAAGGTGGATTTTGCTGAATATGTAGTTGCTCATACGGATGTTGTTCTGAATATTTCAGATAGGGAACGATCACACTGCAAACAAGATGATGCATTTGCTATTGTTTCAGAAATAGTAGCTGGTTCATCTACTAAGAATTCTGCTGTATTAAAAATTCAGGAAGGCTTGTCTGTTGGCAAGCTTGTTGGACCACCAATATTGGAGGATGGTGAGACATTAGAAGACTAAAACCTTCCCCGAAAATGCTTTAAACGGTTGAACGGTCGAATGTGTCTTTACAAAATATTTTTCTTAGGCCCCTACTAGCTCAAAACGTGGTAAATAGATATAGAACGGGGGAAAGGATGTACATAGCACGCTTGACCAAATAGAGTCAAGGTGAAAAAACTACAACCCAAGCCAAGGATAAGCATATCCGGCTAAAACTTGCCCAACGGGCCTAACAAAAACGAGTCTAGGACCCCACCATCCCAAAAAACCTATAGACATCAGCCTATATACACAAGTACCGAGCCAAGCCTCGGCATCACAAGACCAACAAAAACGAGCTACGTCCCAAACAACCAACAAGAAGGGTGTGTACAACCACCACCAAACATCTAAAGAAGCAACACACCCACCTCTCGAGTCTCAATACTAGCAAGAATCGTTTTCTCAGCCACCTCATCAAACACAACAACATCTCGAACCCCATCACAAGTCTTGGCTGTCCCTTCACTTTTTTCAGCATGAACCACTTCCTTCTCAGCCCCATCTTTCTCAAGACTCACCTTCTTAACCATCCACACCTTTTTTTCTTTTTTGGAACCAAATGAGGCTTTGTTGCAACATCTTTCCCATTTTGCCCATTCAGCTTGCAAAACCTTGTTGAGTGACCAAAATTGTTACATTTAAAGCAATGCCAAGGTAAGGCCTCAAACCTGATTTCGTGCTTGTAGACCCTACCCCTTGAATCTTCAAGCATCACCTCTTTTCTTCGTGTATCCCTTGGCCTTACCTCCACTAGGATCCTTGCATACGAGATCCTTTCTACCTCAGCTGTAGCTTTGTCCACATACAATGGCTTTCCAATCATGCTACCTATCACCCCAAGCATGTGTTTTGATGACAAGAAGATTGGGTTAATATTCAGCACATTAACCCACAAAGGGACCGAATCAAAGTACTCCCAATCAATTGCTTCATCCATCTTCCATTCTTTAAACAACAAAGGTCGATTCCCTCCTATTAGCCATGGACCGTTCTCAAGCACCCAATCTCTATCTTTCACTCCAAAGAATTTGAAAACAAAGACCCCATTATCTTTGAGAAAAACCTTGGGTGGTTGAACAGCCCAATTTCTCTTGACATATTCTTCCATAGCACTAAAGGAGACTCTAGCGCCTAACACAACTCCAACTAGTGTGGCCTCCCATTCTCTACAAGCCAGCTCTACCTCTTTATCTTCAAACTTGTAAACGTCTTTAGCTATCCCTAGGAAAAATGGAATCCTCTCAGCCAAGAGACCATTTCGGTTGTTTTTGAGAGCTTGGGCATAGCTTTTATTAGTAGCTGCGTATATGGGTGGTTTTTGGCCTGAAATCTTATCCAACATGGCCTTTGCCCCACCTTCAAAACCTACTACCCCATTAACGTTCAAAATTGCATGTGATTCTGATTTTTCAGCCTTTTCTCTCAAAGTGGGATGGTCAACATAGGCCTTTCCATGTGAGGCAGCCCCATTCTTGGCAATATCTGCACATGTGACTAATGGGGGCTTGTGCACACAATCTGATCCACCCACGTGTCTCTCCTTCAAGCTTGAGCTCCCTCCTGCCTCAACACCACCAAAGACCACCAGAGGAGGCCAATTTTTCACCGGAAACCCTATCTCCACCGGCCAAGATACGAGCCCCTTCCTTTTTACTACAAAATCCACGAATTTTTCAAGAATCCCATGGCTAGCTGCTGAGAGACTTTGATGGAGCTTCTCAAAATCCATATTCAGGGCATCTTCACTTGAAAAACCACCATTGAGATCGGAAAAGCTTGAATCCTCCAGATCTGCACCCACCCGACCAAGATCTATATTTTTCCCCTTTGAATTGGCTTGAGCCACCCTGGTTTCGACATCTTTACCCTTCTTAGCTTCCAGATCTGAGCTCAAAGGTAAGAATTTGTGACGTTTCCCACCAGATCTACCCATATTGCCTTCAAATCAGCCACCTCCTTCAAGATCCACAAACGAACCAGTCCTAGATCTAAGTTTTGAGCACTGAAACTTACCATCCACCTACTCCCTCACGTATCCAAGATAGAACAAAGTGGTTCTACCCAGATTTCTGCCTCACAAAGCACCTCCCACTCACACTCACGTAGCCACCAAAACGCTAAACAATAGTCGTGCCCTAAACCAAAAACCCTAAACTGTAAACCCTAAATCCTAAGCCTAAGCCATAAACCCTAAACCCTAAACCCTAAGACCTAAACCCTAAGCCCTAAGCCATAAACCCTAAACCCTATACCCTAAACCATAAACCCTCTTGACATGGCTAAGTGTCCTAGTTACTTGTCGGATGCCTTGACTCGTCGGGATATAAGGGTCTTAAAGAGAGGCATGGCTAAGTGTCCTAGTGCTTTGGATGCCTTGTCGGAATTTGTGGGTCTTAAAGAAAGATGGGTGTCTTCACTTGACATGGACGACGCCTTGTCAAATTCTATGGCTTGACATGGATGCCTTCACCTAGTGCTTCAATTAGGAGGTGGACCACATTGGCTGGGAGCTTAAAGTACTCGAGCGTGTTCTTCAAAAATTACCAACTTACACAATCATAGGCTTTGTGTAAGTCGGCTTTGATGACACATCTTCTAGAGGTGCTTGACTCCTCGTAGTTGGCCACTATTTCTTGGGCCACCACTACGTTGTGCACCAAAAGCCGGCCTAGTACAAATGCCCCTTGGTTTGAGGAAACCACACTCGGGAGCAATGGCCGAATCATTCCTACCAAAATCTTCGAGATTGCCTTTTTGGAAGACATTACAACAAGAGATGGGTCAGAACTCCTTCATCAAAACCTGTTGTTCGACTTTTGGAATCAAACTTACGAACGTGTTGTTCCAAAATCGAAGCAATTGACCCGTTCTAAAGAACTCTTTCACCGCTTTGACCACATCATCCGGTTTGGGTCATTTATTCTCATCAATTTTGAAGAAAGCCACCCAAATTTCCTCCTCCGTCGGTTCTTGCCCAAGTAGGGCTACCTCTTCTTCATCAAACCTCGGCCCATCTAACAACTCAAAACTCCCACTCAGGGAGGTGCCCAGAGTACCAAACAACTTCTCATAATAGCCCATCACCTCCTTTGTAATTTTCTCTTCCCCCTTTATCTCTCTCTGATACGAAATTATCTCCTCAATTGCTCGATGATGACAATTCGGTCTTATTTTGGCCTGATCTTGACAAGTAATTCTCTTTTCAACCTGATTTGCCTTCAAAGTTAATATAACTTGATGAACAAGAAACTTGAAATATGAATAAGGAACGAATCTGATTCAAAGAGTTAAGTTAATCAAATGGATAGTTCAATTGAATTGGCTCCAACGCTAAATTCAATTGATAAACTAGTTGATCTTTAACAATCAAACTAGAACTAACAAGTTGATCAAATTAAAAATCCAAATGTGAATTGAAAGAAAACAAATTGGTGATGAAGATCGTAGAGATTGAATGCTTGAACAATAGTTGCTTTAATGGCCCATAAACTAGATAAACCAATAGGGGTTTATCTAATTCAGGCTGATTTTTATTGAATGACAACTATAAGGTATTTACAGGAAATACAAAAGAGTCACCTTGCAGAGAAAGGCACCTCTATGGCCGGCCCTAATATATAGAGAGAGGCCCATGTCTTGCTTCCCAAGATATAATAAAATATCTAAACTATAACAAACTAGATCTCCCTTAAATAAAATAAATCATTGTTGATTTATTTATTTAAGAAAAATATCCTAACAAACTTAAAAGATAACAAATATATAGGAGAGAGATTATCAACCAACTAACATATGCCTATGGTCGAAATCTCCAATTATTCTAGCATAAAATCGTCCATAACTAACATAAATTAAGATAAAAATTTAAACTAAATATAAGATTCCCGTAAGACTTGAACAACTCTCAGTAAATCGCAATTTCCGACTCTTTTCTGTTGGATTCTAGATTTGACGTAAACTACAAAGTTGTAGATCTTTTAATTATCTATCCAACGCAATTTGAACGGACTTGAGATCAATTTTATAGCCCAAGTTATGAGCATTTTACTGAGACCTATTTTTAATTTGACGGGTGTCTTAACTTTTCGAACTTTCAAGACATCATCCTCTTCCTTGATGGCCTTGGACGTCATTGAAGAACATAATCAAAGGACAATATGGAATCCCGTAAGACTTGAACAACTCTCAGTAAATCACAATTTCCGCCTCTTTTCTGTTGGATTCTAGATTTGACGTAAACTACAAAGTTGTAGATCTTTTAATTATCTATCCAACGCAATTTGAACGGACTTGAGATCAATTTTATACCCCAAGTTATGAGCATTTTACTGAGACCTATTTTTAATTTGACGGGTGTCTTAACTTTTCGAACTTTCAAGACATCATCCTCTTCCTTGATGGCCTTGGACGCCATTGAAGAACATAATCAAAGGACAATATGGAATCCATGAAAACCTTCTTGAACTTGAATGCTCGGGACCTTAGTAAAGGTCTTGGTGTTTTGGCCTCCATTCGCCTTCAACGAATCATTCGCTATCCTCCCTTGATTTGCATCATTCTCCCCCACTTGAATTGGACTTGTCCTCATGGCGACGTTGGTAAAGAACAAAAGGACATTGTACGAATTCTCTAATGTATAGAGAAGATCTTCATTGAAATGCATAACCACCAATTCAAGCACACTCGGGAATACCATAGTTGTGTCGTTTGTTGATATCTCTTCTTCGTCCTCAACCATGGCCACAAGTGGGGTTGCCTTTGGTACCTCCTTATGTTTCACATTGACCCATGTTGGGGCTGATCTAGGAGGTGGAAGGATCGGCGTTGATGATGACAGCGTTGGCCAAAAACCCTCCCCGAAAATGCGCTAAACGGTTGAACGATCGAGTGTGTCAGTACAAAATGTTTTTCTTAGGCCCCTACTAGCCGATCCAAGCCAAAAAAGGGAAAAAAAACTCGCAAAAGTTCTGGTACGAAAATCTTCGTACCATTCAGCCTCTAACCCAAACCCTCCCCCAAAATGCTCTAAAGGGTTGAACGGTCGAATGTGTCTTTACAAAATGTTTTTCTTAGGCCCCTACTAGCCCATCCAAGCCAAAAAAAAGGGAAAAAGCTCGCAAAAGTTCCTATAAGAAAATCTTTTTACCATTCAGCTTCAAACCAAAACCCTCCCTGTAAATGCCCTAAACGGTTGTACAGTCGAATGTATCTATACAAAATGTTTTTCTTAGGACCTTACTTGCCCATCCAAGCCAAAAAAAGGAAAAACTCGCAAAAGTTCTGGTACGAAAATCTTCGTACCATTCAGCCTCAAACCAAAACCCTCTCTGTATATGCCCTAAACAGATGTACAGTCGAATGTGTCTTTACAAAATGTTTTTTTTAGGTCCCTACTAGCCCATCTAAGCCAAAAAAACGGAAAAAACTCGCAAAAGTTCTGGTACAAACATCCTCGTACCATTCAACCTCAAAGCAAGACCTTCCCCGAAAATGCCATAAACGGTTGTTCGGTCGAATGTCTCTTTACAAAATGTTTTTATTAGGACCCTACTAGCCCATCCAAACCAAAAAAAAGGAAATAATTCGCAAAAGTTCTGTTACGAAAATCTTCGTACTATTCAGCCTCAAACCAAAAACTTCCCCGAAAATGCCCAAAACGGTTGAACGGTCGAATAAATCGTTACAAAATGTTTTTCATAGGCCCCTATTAGCTCGAAACGTGGTAAATATATATATATATAACGAAAGATGTAGATACAAAACACTCTTGACCATAAAAAAGTCAAGGTGAAAAACTCCAACCTCAACCCGGATACGCAGATCCGAGACAAAAATGCCCTACGGGCCTAACAAAAACGGGTCTAAGACCCTATCCCAAAAGTATAGACAAGGAGCCTCATTTACAAAATAAATTACCAATAATTTATTTTGATTTATTTTCACTTTATCTTTACTACATTAATAAGTTGTCCATATTAATGTATAACACTTCAATTAACATCCAAGAATCATGTTAACTCTATGGAATTATATAAATAACAATAGTATATGCGCTAGCACATACATGTATTTATATCATGCTTCTTACCCATATAGTATAAGTCTTTTATCTTAAATCTCTAAAAATCATAAATAATTATTAAACAACTTTATAAATCATAACATGTTGTATAAAATCAGAATAATTCATATTCTGATTTTTATTTTAAAAATTACAATAATTCTTTATTTCCATGAGTATTCTAGTTTTAAAGGCTAAACATAAAATTAAGCAATAAAACTAAATTCTTTTAGACTTTTCTGAAATTTTGATAAATCTGAGATTTTATAAACAGTAACATCATAAATTTATAAAATTAATTTCAAACTAGAACAAAAAAAACATTAAACCGAAATAAAATAAATAAATAAATAAATCTGAAAATTAGGATTAAGGGTTTTGGGTTGCTCACATACTTCTAGAAAATGGCTCGGTGTGGGCGGCTCGGACCACGGCAAGGCGCGGGACCGGTTGGGTTCGAACACCAAGAGGCTGGCGCACACACGGCGGGTGGCGGCGGCGCTATTGGTGGCATGTGGTGGTCGGAATCGGGACGGAAAGGGGGCTGTTCGTTCCCCTGTTTTTCGCTGCATAGGTCGGACTTTGTTTGGGTTTTTCCGGAGAGTTTGAGCGATGTAAAAATTATGGGTAAAGAGGGATTTTATAGGGAATTGAATGAGGATTCCAGATCTTATTTTAGTTTTGGGATTGGCTTTGTGGTTTGAGAGATATCGGCGAAAAACCGAGAGGTGTGCTTTCTAGGGTTCGTGATTTTGTGAGGCGGAATTCGGGCTCAATTCTCCGCTATTTAAAGTGCTACCAAAAACGTGGAGATCAAGGAGGACATAATCTACAACTTTCCTTTTGGGCATAACCACAATCGTGGCCTAATTTGATCCGACGATTGGCCCTTATTTTTGGCAAAATTACAATTCTAAACTCACTTGTTTTTAGTTGTGATAAAAATACCCTTCCATGAACAAATAAATTTTCAAAAATTATGGAAAGGTACCCAACTTCTTTATTTTGCTTAAAAACGTCCCTCTTAAACTCTTATAATGAATTTTCATTCCCAGAATACAATATACCTCATTCTTTTTTTTCTTTTTTTCTTTTTTTTTTATTTAAAACAATATAAAATATAACCATACTTTTATAATGAACATAACCCAATTTTATTTCCATAAACTTATTTCTTATGAACTTATAATATCATAAGACTTATATATACTATTATTTTGGGTAAGGTCCAAACTCGATAATAACTATTACAAGTTATTATTTAACTTTTCTTATTCCTTTAAGAAATAAAGAAAAATTCTTTATTAAGATATGAGAAAGGAGGAAATTACAATAATACCCTTCTTAAAAAGAGTGGTTATTACAGACTTGAAGTCTTTTTGTGGAGCTTCTCTTGGTTGTAGCGTGGTCTTTTCGATGATTCAACACATCGGTCTTCAATCAACAATATAGTTCTTGAGTTCAAGATGTTTTTCGACCCCCTGCAACCTTCGGGGTCTCCTTCTATTTAAAGGTGCTTGAGAGCCATGGTACTTGCCAACTTCCGATGTGGGACACCCCAATTTCGGCCATTCGATTGATCGAGGTGTAGGTGGCGGCCCATTGGTTGAGAGTTAGGCGGCTTTTGACTGGTTAAGCGAGGTGGGAATGTCAACCTTTGAGTTTGCGAGGTAGAGAACTCGTTCTTTCTTATGGCGAGTTTGCCTGACCACCTCACTTAGTGAGTTGTGCGAGGGCCGGACCTCGCCCCCGCGGCTTGAGGCCTCACGGGAGCAGAGTTTTTTGGATGGGTATGGAGAAGGACGTTGGGAAAAGACCTCGGGGACCTCATCAATTTCTTTTACCTTGTGTTTCGTGTCCACTGTTCACACATCGCTATTTCGTGCACCATCATATACTAAAGCGGAGGTTAAAAAAATTATTAAACAACACATGTCGCTTTTAGATTGGACCACACCACCCTTTTTTATTAAAACCAATCTTTGGCAAAATAATTATGTTTAATATAAAGATAGTGTAATCTACATACAATCTTATATCACTTATTATAATCAATGGATAGAAAATATCATTATTAATTTTATTAAAATAATATTTTATTTTTGGATATGATAAATAGGAAGATTATTAAGATATTTTTATGCTATATATTATACAAATATTAGGATATTTATTTTATTTTTAAATAGAATGCATATGCTAGCTTTAGACAATTAAGTTTAATATAAAGATAGTTTATTGATTTCAAATATTTTTTCAAAATTTATATTTATGCATTTACATGATTTTTTTTCTCGGAATAAATATATTTGAAAATATTTTATTATTAATATTTTATTTAAGAAAAACCCGTACAAGGTACGAGAATACATACTAGTTCTTTATTATTATTTTCAAGGTGATACTTTTGCAAGAATTTTATAAACTTTAAAATATTTATTTTAACAAAATGTTCAAGGCCTTATTTACTCATAAAGGAAAAACCTTTTAAACCACATGCTATATATATTTAAAATAAACTAAAAATATGGTTTGCATGCATTTCAATTTTTTAAAATCCAACTTCAATGTTCCAAGAGCTTATGTGAAAAAAATAATTTTGACTTCAAGCATAATTTAAGCCCATTTAAACCTTTTTCCAACTATCATTATTTTTATGCAAAGCTACTTACTAAAACTTATCTCATGATCAATATTTCTAAAAGTCATGATTTACTTTATTATAAAATCTATAACTATATATTAAACTTGTACCTTTTCGAGTCAGCAGAACGATTCTGGCCCCACCTTATATTTAAAAAACTAATTTTTATTTCTTTTATTATAACTTCTTTTTATTAAATTCTTTTTTAACTATTTAAATTTATCTCTAACAGGCAACAACAAACAAATATCTATTTAGTATAACAATATCTTTTGAAAGCTTCCTTATACAAGTATTTAAAATTAAAGATAAAATATTTTAAATATTTTAAAATAAATAGAAATCTTTTAGCATATATCTTTTGATGAATTTATTTATAGATACATTGATTTTCTTTTATAAAAAAATTAATGATAAATATTTATAATGTCTAAAATTAATAAAAATAGATAATAAGATATTTAATAGGTATTTGAAATATTTGATAATCTCTAAATTTATTTACATAGAAAGTAATAAAATATGTAATATAATATTTGATTATAAAAATTATACATTCTACAAGGAATAAATTACTTATATTAAAGTTTATATTATATTTTTATTTATTAATATCTTATTTATAACGTCTATAAAAAAATCGAATCGTAGTCGTACATGGTACGACGGGTACAACTAGTTATAGTAAAGTCTAGGATTGACATGGATGTATGTATTACTTTATAAAAACACTTTTATTTCCACATGCAACACATTATTTTATTTAAATAGCTTATGTTTATATAAAAACAATTCCTTTTTTAGTAAGAAGGTTATAACAATTTTTATCTCAACATTTAAATAAGTTCTAAGTCACATGCAAGAATGGACATGCAAGAAGGAAAAAACGATTCTTATTCTTGTTAAATTTATTTTAATCCAAAGTTCATATAAAATTGTCCCAAAACTTATAAAAAAGGACATGCAAGGAGGTTTTATTCATAAAAAAATTATTTTATGAGATTCTCAAGTCATTACTTTAATAAATAAAAGGATTCTTTAAAAGAAATGGAAAAGAAAGTCGAGGCTTATAAATAATTTAAAATCAGAACTTTCTAAGTTAAAATCCACCTTTATATTCCTAAGATTTATTAAAGTTCACCTTATAACTTATAAAAATTATTTTTCCTTTAAAACTCTTGCATACATGTTATTTACCATAAGAAACATGTACAAGTCTCTATTTTTCATAATCTGAATTTTTAAAAAATTCTAATTAGTTAAATGGGCATAAGATAAATCCAGAATGATTAAAATCAACCCATAGGAAGATAATAAAAAGGCCCAGAATTATACCTGCTTCCTCTTCTGTTATTCTTTTAACGCATGATTAGAACCAAAAAGTAGGACAGAACGACGGTGGACAAGGGAGGAGGCGCTCGTGGTGGTGGATGGCTCTGGTGAGGCGGCTTGATGGTGGCGAGCAGGCGCGCGGCCAGGGGAAACGCTCAGAAGCCGGCTGTCGGAGGTGGGCAACCCCAAAAAATAAAAATCAATTTTTTTTAGATTTTATGGGAAAAATCAACTTGATCTTGATGGGGTTTTGGTGAGAATTGAGAGTGTTTGAGAGTTGTGGGTGTCTTGTAAAGGCTTAAGAGGCCCTTAAATAGACATTTCCGTGGTGGAATGGAGGGTCAAAATCATGATCTCCAAATCCCCTCACATGATGATGGGAAGTGGGAGGTTTTTCAACATAAAAATAATGCTTAAGTGTCTGATGAATCTCTGCACAAAATCCCTCCATAAATCCCCAATTAATGATCCAAACGAGCTTTCAATCGGACTATAATGTCAATTCTGAAAAATGCCACTGGAAGGAACATGTTTAAATACAAATGAGTGTGTTATATTTTTAGAAAAGCTAATTAGCACAATTGGTAAAGGAGTGAGTGGAGGAGCAAGAGGTCAAAAGTTCAATTCCCACGCCCCACCTCTTGTTCCCTTTTTATTTCTCCTCTTTTTATTGTTTTATGGACTTGTCAGTTAAATTTTTGTTGGGTTATAATTTATTAATTCATCTTTAATAAAATTATTAACCCAAACAATTACAGAGTATTTATACTAATATTATGGACTTTTTATTTTAGAGATAGATTTTGAGTGAAAACAAAATATTATGAATTCATTTTATTTAATAAATAATAAAATTTTTAAGAAAATAAAATTTATTCATTTAACGGAATTTGCGATTATTACAGTTGTGAGCCAATCGTTTCTACTTGTGTCCCAATACAAATGGTCCATGATAATTGTCTTTAAAATTTATATTGATATAAATTTTAATTTAATTTTTTAAAAAAAAAATAATTCCCGTATACGGTACGAGATATAAACTAGTCAAAGTTTATTTGTATACATGTATTATAATAAATTTTTGCATTATAGTTTATCTTAGAGGTGTGTTTGATAGGATATATCTATTTTTTAAGTAAAATATATTCTTTTAATAAAATAATTTTTTTTATCTTTCCTCAATCCATAGAAGTACATATATCATTAATTGCATGTTATAACATACTAGAAATTCTTCACATTTTTCAAAATTGTGAAACAATCCAAACAAATTTTAGCCATTCAAATTATTAAATTTAATTTAATTAAACATAATGCAGTATAAAGCATAAACTTAGGTAATCCAAACACACCCTTATTTTTCCCATCAAATTATATTATCTACACCTCCCAATATTGTCTCGTTAGATCAATCTAGGTCTTGGTCTCTTTTAGGCCGTATCCTTTTATGCCCCAAATGGCCGTTGGATTGTGTTTTGGCCTGATCGGTATGGGCTTGTTTTTAGTTTGTTTTGTATTTATTGTTGGTCGGATTTGTGGTGATTGCCTATTTTGTTGTTAGTAGTTAAAATTCAAGCTTGGTATATGTATCCTTCTGCGATTGGGAATCGTGTTTGGGTGCATTTTGAGTTGTGATGGACATTGGACAAGTTTGTAGTTGCTCTAGTGGTTCTTAAAAATTCTTTATCTAAATGGAGGTAGACCTGGGTCCGGTTCTGGGTGAACCGGCGGGAAACAGGCCGGAATCGGAATCGGTTTCGGTTCCCGATACGGTTCCGGTTCGTCCACCCCCTGGAACCAGTGAATCGGCGGTTCCGCGACCGAAATTTGGGTAACCGCGACCACTGTTTGGTTAACTGCGGTCGCGTCCCATTGGACTGCAACCGCAGTTTTCGTTCGAAGGTCAAAAATTAAGTTTTTTTTAATTTTTTATATTTCCGGAACCGAAACCGGCCTCGGAACCAGACCGGAATCGGGACCGGAACCGGGGAACCGGGCCAAGGACGGTTCCGGTTCCATGGTATAGAGGAACCGAAATCGCCGGTTCCGGAACCGGACCCAGATCTAAATGGAGGTAACACCATACCCTCCTTAAAATTAGTCAAAATTGACCTTTATTATACCAACTAGGGGGTTTACCCGTCCGTTGGACGGGATCAGATTTTTTTAACCTGTATAACTTATTTATAATATTTATAACTTGGATTTTTATAACTTGGATGAGATGAGACCATTGTCTTTGTTTCTCCATATATAAAAATGGCAAAAGGTGTTTGAATATACTCTCTACTCTTTTTTCTATGAATTAACAATTTATCTCCATCTATAAGGCTGAAAAGTCATGTTGTGCATCATGATCAAATAAATTTATCTATTTTAGTAACTAAATAAAATGTAATTTAAACTAATTCAAATTGATACACATAAATGTAGCAAATTTTTGGTTTGAAACATTTTTATGTTCCTTTAATTTCCATAAAAGTAAATATTTCCTACAAAATCACACAATAACTATTAACGAACAAATAAAAAATATGAATTGACAATTTGATCAAAAGAACATATTAACGATTTCAAGGCTACTATATATTGGACCTCTTTTAATAAATAAAAAATATGAATATGCAAGCAAATAAAAGAAAAAAAATAATTTCATCAAAAGAGCATACTTACTATGCTAGTCTTGAATTGATGACTATTAACGAACAAATTACAATGGATCTCGTCTATTTCTCAAAGCCAAAAAATAGAAGCACTCAACTCTCTAACTCCTAATTGGTATTTATAAGAGAAATAAGAAGCTTAAGAATTTGAAAAGGCATTCGGTAATATAATTCTTGGTGAATTAAAATACGTATTAATTCTCCCAATTTTACTAACCTTCTAATTCAATGGAAAATTAAAAGTCAACATGCAATACATAATGCTTGGTGAATTGAAACACCTATTAAAGCTCCCAAATTTACTAACCTTTTAATTCAATAGAAAACAAAAAGTCACATATAATAAGGGTAGAGAGCAAATCAATTGTAAATTAATGAGTAAATGAAAAACCAAAAGTCACCACCGAATACATAAAATAAGGGTAAAGATCGGTATTTATAAGGAAAATAAGAAGCTTAAGAATTTGAAAAGACATTCGGTAATATAATGCTTGGTGAATTAAAATACATATTAAGTCTCCAAATTTTACTAACCTTCTAATTCAATGGAAAACCAAAAGTCACATATAAGAGTAGAGAGCATATCAATTAGGGATGCTCACGGGTCGGGTCGGGTCGACCCGCGACCCGCAAAAAATTTTAGTTTTGACCCGCAACCCGACTTGCGGGTCGCGGGTCGACCCGCAACCCGAAATTTCGGGTCGGGTCATTGCGGGTCGGGTCGGGTTGTGGGTCGACCCGGTATTTTTATAAAAAAATTAGTTTATATATTAATAAAATTATAAAAATATACATGTTTTTTAAAATATTGCGGGTCGCGGGTCGACCCGCAACCCGCGCGGGTTTAACCCGACCTGACCCGCGACCCGCAAAATAAAAATATTCGACCCGCGACCCGACCCGACGGGTCGCGGGTCGACCCGCAACCCGCAATTTGCGGGTCGGGTCAGTGCGGGTCGCGGGTGACCCGACCCGTTGAACACCCCTAATATCAATTGTAAGATTAAATAGTAAATGAAAAACCAAAAGTCACCACCCATTACACATAATAAGGGTAAAGAGTATATCAAATGTAAAATTAATAAGTAGATTTTCTTTCTTCTTTTTTTCATTTTTTAATCTTTCACCATGTAAAGAAAATCATATAGTTTGTATAAAATACATAAGCATTAATTTTCATTTTTCCCTACTTTATATTTTTTTATAGATAGATAGATAGAAGATTCTTTGGAATATGTATAATTTTATCTTTGAGTTTGAATAAAATTTCACATTAAATACATAACATTCATTGTAAAAACAACGTTAATGGATTCTCCAAATGGGTTATAAGAAAAGCACTAAATTCTATGGTCTACTTAATTAGATTAGTGATATTAATTTTTCTTTTTCTTATGATATCTCAATGAGAATCCAATGTAAATTTATTACACTTTGTTATGATAAATATTTATACAATATGCTTAAAATGAAATTATAAAAAAGGGAAATTGCATTTAACCACCTTTTATTTTCACATTTTTGTATTTAACCACCCTTTATCTTAAAAGTTGCAAAAAACCACCCATTATATACCTAATTCTACACTTTACCACCTTTTTAACAGATTCTGTTAAGTCTCCGTTAGGTATCATTAAAATTCTATTTTACATTTGTTTTTATTTATTTTATTTACATATAAAAGTAACCCAGAAAAGTAAGAATTAAGAAGAAGAAGATGGAAGGTGGCGGCTACACCCTCGTCCTCTTCTATTTGCCTTCGCCGGAGTTGAATGGGAACGAAAGGCAGAGTTTAGATTTATCTAGGATTACTGTTGGTCGGGTTTAAGAGATTGGAGATTCGAGCTCATCGGTCGTTGATTATTAGAAGACCATTAAAGAGCTTGGTCGGAGGACCATTGAAGAGAGCTCACGGCCGGGTCTCGACAACGATGGAAGGCGGAGTTAGATTTTGAGCTCGGATGTTTGAACTGGTGAAAGGCAAAGAAATATCGACGAAGGCGGTCAGATCTGGGACATGGTTAAATGGGAAGGGTCAGATTTGGGATGGTCGACAGTCTTTGTAAAGGAAGAAGACGGTCAGATTTGAGATGGGGTTGACGTGAATGGTCTAATTCGGGATGGGTTCCATTTTTATTTTAATTTAGTACTTCTAGCTATGGGTTGAGGAGAAGGGTCGAATTCAGCCAGATTTGAGATGGGTTTGTTTGTAGAATAATCTAATCATCTTGTTTTTGGTTTTACTGGTTTTTGGATTTGAGATGGCTTTATTTTTGTTTTTGGATATGAGATGGGTTTATAGATCTGATTGCTTTAGTGGTTTCTTTGGTTTGAAATCAAACTCGTTTTAAACCTAACCACCCACGCACACAAAATATGTAATGCATCTATGGCTGAAGATACAATTAACTCATTAAATATAGAATTTTAATGATTTATTATGTATCTAGAATTTAATTTAACAGGAAGGGTGGTTGTTTGTTAACCGATTTGAAATAAAGGGTGGTTTTTTGCAACTTTTAAAATAAAAGGTAGTTAAATGTAAATATGTAAAAATAAAAGGTGGTTAAATGCAATTTTCCCTATAATAAAATCTTATTAATTTTATGAGTATTAATTCCTCAAGAACCTAAATTTATAGATGAGAAATACCTGCTCCCAAACTCCATTTCTATTTCTATTTCTTAACCGCCTTTCAATTTACCAACCGTGCATCCTTCCATTTTTCAAAAAAAATTAAGTAAATAAATTAACAATTTCAACAACTTCAAAGTTAATTATACGGAGTACCTTATAATATTAAATTATTAATATTAAGTTTGTTATTACCATTTCAAGTTTCCCCTCTCGGCCCTCTCTCTCTCCTCGTTTCAGTCGTTTGTGCTTTTCCAGTTGTGTGGATTGCAATCGAGGGTTTGAAACCCTAGGTTTGAGGACCGACAAGTGATAATTTGGAATTGCGGAGCCCAGCAAGGAAAAGATAGAGCAAGTATTTTTCCTTCTCGAAAGTTATTTCTAGGAATTTTATATCACTGAGGGCATGGATTTGGACCAATGGATCGCCAAGGTCAAAGACGGCCAGCATCTCGCCGAAAACGAGCTTCAGCTGCTTTGCGAATATGTAATGTTCTTTCACTCTCCTATTTATTTGATTTTTGATTTCTATCTCTCTCAGATTCATTGTAGGTATATTCTGGATTCAGAAACTGGAAGTTTGGTTCTTATGTTCTCGGTTCTTAATATAAGTACTGAGAAATCAAGGGTCCCGAAATAAATAACTAAAAAGAGCTGCGGAATTGGATATTTTTTGTGTGTTTGGATCTTTGGGGATGCAATTGAGAGATGTTGGGCTTTGGTCGCAACTTCAAAGCTGAAAATATTAAATAACGCGTGATTTGGTAAGATAGAGTAAGTTGCTTTCGTTCAGAGAACAAGGAGTTATCGGTTGAGATTTTTGCTGGAATGATTAAAAGTTCAAACTCTTATGCTTGCTTGTTCATAGTTGTTTAAGAGTTTGGTGAGACGGTGCTTTGCAATAGAGTGATCTTCGTCTGTTTTTACAGTTGAGTACTTAGAACTTGCGGAATTGGTTTTCTGCAAAGCTGTCCATGTCCTTGTTTATGTCAAATTATATCATGAGATCAAGCAATGTGGGAAAGAGTCATGTTCGTGCACATTTGTGCTATTGTAATTTTTTTTAGTATTTAAAGTACTATAAATTATTGCAACATTTCGTGGAAATGATTGGGAATGATTTATATGAATAGAAACCGTTAAAGGGTGAGGTAGGAGGATTGCAGCTTTTTGCTAGGACAGTATCATTGTTTAGTTTCCGTCCTATCTGTCACAGATATTTTGTGATTTATGTTCAATTATACAAAGAGATTTTGGGTGATATGCTAATGGCATAACACATATATGAATTTAACTTCTCAAAGAGGGAAACATTATTTTAGAAACTATACACATACATGTATAAATTTGTTCAAAGGACCATGGTTGGATGCTCTTATTTTTGGTGATGGACCAGTTCAAGCATCATCCTAAGCCTTTTTCTTACCATATTTCTCAGGTTAAAGACATCCTTATTGAAGAGTCAAATGTACAACCCGTCAATAGTCCAGTCACTGTTTGTGGTGATATTCATGGCCAATTCCATGATCTAATGAAGCTTTTCCAGACAGGTGGTCATGTTCCAGAAACCAATTACATATTCATGGTATTTACTGGTTGTGTTCAGACTAATATCCTTGATCTCCTTGATTTGTTTTTTTTTTGCACACCTGATGTATGTTAATTCTTCCTTAATCCTATCAGGGAGATTTTGTTGATCGGGGATACAACAGTCTGGAGGTTTTCACGATACTCTTGCTTCTAAAGGCTAGGTAACTCATTCTTTCTCATTCTTGTACATTTTAATGTAAGCAATGCAACTTGTTTCCTAGTTTATTTTTATATGGGAGTTGTGCTGCAAATATTTTCATTAGGCAATGAGAATTTATGCTGGTATTCTTTGTTTATAATGTGGCTTCTTGAAGACATTTATTTTTCACTATTATTGGAGATGATACCTCGTACTAATTTTATTACCATATATGAGCCGAGTTTCATTTCGGAAATGTAAATAACTCTTGATCAGGTTTAATTGTTTTCTTTGCTCCAGTGAAGACTAGTTTTCAACCTGATAAGTTGTTATAAGGACATGATATTATTAGTCTTTTAGTTATGGATCATGACGTATGATGTCTTTGGTTTTGTGGGTATAGAATTACATCTCATTTTGCTGTGGCTTCTTAGATAACAAAGACTAAAGAGAATGTGGTACAGTCAAAAGAGATCTTGTACCCGTTTTTTTGTTGCTAATGCTTATTAATCTTATGGCAAGATATGGTTGGTTAAAATTGCTAATACTTATCTGTTGTTTAATTTTTTCTCATAGGTATCCTGCTCACATCACACTATTGCGCGGAAATCATGAAAGTAGGCAACTAACTCAGGTACAATACCAAATTTATGCGTTTTGCAAAAGAATTCTTTACTATGTTTACAACAACAACACCAGCAAGTCAGCAACCCAATGTTAACTCCCCTCAAGCGGGGTTTGGGGGCCAAGTTGTACACACCCTTGCCCCGACATAAAATCGAGAGGGTGTATGTGGAAGGTCCAAGCATTATCATCATCACCCCAGTATAGTCCTGCACAATTAGGAACTGGGGGTGTGGGTGTGGGTGGGGGGGAACATGTCAGGAGGATGCGCTCGATAGACCTAAGGAAAAGCTCGATCTTCATTTCATGGCTACTATGACATTACTAATGTTTATCTTTCATAAAATTTGTTTGAGAAATGACCCCTAGAGATCAGTCCGATTCTTATAAAATCTGGCAAGGATCTTTCATTGGAAACTAGTTGATTGAGAGGACGCAATAGAACAGGTCTCCATGGACACTCATTTATTGTTATGAATTAGTTGTGCTGATTGGCCCTTTTTCAATGTAGCGAATCACTATAGTAGTGTATGCATGGAACTTCAATTTGCAAAAAGCTTGTACACTCGTTTTTTCCATTGTAGCTATCTATGAAGTTAAATTTGTCTCAATGGATAAAGCAGCTTGTGTTGTGGAGTGCGAAATTCCAGACTTCGAGTCGCCTTAGTTAGCTCTAAATTTTCCTCTTCCTTCTATTTTTCACTTTTAGAAACATGGCAACCAGCCATCCACATGAAATTACTTTCCTATTCTCCTTGTAAGGCACAAATCCTAATTCTAATTATTTTAATGAAAAATAACAGGTTATGTAAAAAAATGCAAGAAATAACAAATTGTTGAGTTATCTTAACATGAAACAAAATTATTTGTTTGTTTAGGATAAGCCGAGAAACCAAATTGAAAATTTCGTTAACGGACTTTTACTGTATGTTTACGGTTCATGAATTTCATAAGCTGAAAACAGAGTTACCTGATTTACGGTACCAAAATAATGATTGATCGAATTTGGTTACATAATGTAGCTGTAAGTTACAGCAATCTGTATGTGATTAGACTGTTTCCTGATTTAATATGGGCTACACATGTCCTTTTTTAGTAATTTCTAAGATGGAGTTCTTAAATTTTCCTCTTTGACAGGATGCTTAGTAAGTGTTAAAAACGTATTAAAATTTTCTATATGTAGCTTTTTTATAGTGCAAGTCTTGAGGTATAGATTGGATGTGGAAGAATGGGTCAGAAATCGGAAATGCTCCTATATAGTTTGTTGATATGTCAAAACACAGTTCACCATTCCAGAAATAAAGAAAGTAAATATTAGAACTGTCCTAGTAGTCCTGCAAGGCTTCCCATTTTTATTTCAAAATATATTCCTGTAAGGTCTCACTTTTTGTTGTGTTTTTGGGTGGGAGGGGAAGGGTTGTGGGGTTTGGTTGGACAGTGTGTGGTATATGTACCAAATCAGATATGGTTGAAGGAGGTTGTTTCTCCAGGGATGAAAAGATTTTTTCATGTTGTTTTTTCATGTTCTATCTTGCCTCAGACTTGGAAGTTTGAGTTTTGTATCACAATATTAAATTTGTAATGCATACAATTCCTTTAACTCTGGCAATTTGATCTCTCCCTCCTTAGGATTTACGGTAACTCTTTGAGTGTAACTTCCACTTCCACTTTCCCTTCCATCTATCATTTCTATCTATGCATCCTCATAATTACCAAGAAAGTTTTAGGACACTGCATGGCAGCATTATTTGCTAGCTTTCTTTATCGTTTTCATATTTTATGTTATTGGCACAATTAGAAGTTAAATCATCTGGTGCTTTCTGTTATGAGATTTTACCTGTTTTGGTAAATTGAAATTCCAAGTGTTTTAATCTTGTATATGCCTGCTCTTTGTCTCTTTATGGATTATTCAATGGGACGTTGATCTTAATCTGGAAATTATATCTTCCAGAATATTTTTTTTATCAAGTCTAGTAACCATAGGTTTCATGGGCTGTAAGAGACATAAGAACCCAATCAGAAGCATTCATATCAGATCACAGTACAATGAAAATTTGTAGCATTATTGAGTGTGCATAAATCACGCTGTGTTCCTGCACATTGATGCTTTAAGTTCTTGTTTATTTAGAGCACGTGTCAAGTAGGCCTAAAGCTGCATAAATGAATTTGATTATGTGACAGGTTTATGGCTTTTATGATGAGTGTCAGAGGAAGTATGGGAATGCCAATGCATGGAGATACTGCACTGATGTTTTTGACTATTTAACTCTTTCAGCAATAATAAATGGAACAGTAAGGCTCTCTTCTGATTTTCTGAATTTCCTGCGCTTTACTAGCCTGTGTGTTTTCTCTGCTTGCAATAAAGCTTATTATTGAGCTCTTAGGTGATGAGACATCCACAATTTTTCCCTAATTAATTTTTTAAATTTTCTTTGAGTTCAGGTGCTTTGTGTCCACGGAGGCCTCTCTCCTGATGTCAGGACTGTAGATCAGGTTCTAAATTCTAACACATCGCACTATTAGATTTCTAGCATATCTTTGTATATTGATGCCAGTACTTTCCGTACATGTAGATTGTTTATTAACTTAAGACTTGAAAGATAATTCTGATTTCATTTCCAGTTGTTTTCTTGTATGAAGACTGTTGTCCTTAAATATCTGGACTTCAAGTAACATACTTCCATCAGTTTTGCAAGTCTGTGCCTTTTCTCAGTTGATGAGATTCAAATGGAGCTAGTCTAGTAGTGCTTTTGATTTTCCATCCATGGTTACTGGGTGTCTCTTATCATATTTTCTCTGATTTCTGTAGTTACCTTTGATCTTTATAGGTTTATTCTGTGGCATAGATGCCAGAATTTTTAGGTGCTTGCTCCAATTGTTAATTCAATGCAAAGTGTCCCAGTGGGGGCAGTTTATGCAAGATGTACACTTATTAAACTTAATTTTTTATACTATGCAGTCCGAAACCTTCAATTCTAAACTCTCTTTATCCATAGTTTGAATTTTACTTTCACAACTTTCCATTTTGTCTGTTACTTGGACTTATTAAATTTCCCGTTGCACTCATTTTAACCCAAGGTGTGACATGGCGCCGATATGAGACTTGACTTAGTGATGAAGTTTTCACAATCAGATCATATACGTCTGTTGGCATCTTTTCTTGCTCAGTTTTACCTGTAAACCGCCTCTTGTTTTTCATTTTAGTTGATCCCTGTCAAATATTCATATATTAACAAGATAAGATCACTTGAATTGAGGTATTTGAGAGAGTTACCATCTCGATTATTAGAAACAGATTAGAAGTACTTGACATTCAACTGTAATTTAATTAGCAGCTGGATGGCTAGAGCCAGATGTTTAGTTTCAGACGGGTCTTTTTAGATTAATTATCAAACTGACTTTGTTTTCTTGATGCTGGAACTTCTGATGTTACAGATACGAGTCATTGAAAGGAACTCTGAAATTCCTCACGAGGGACCATTCTGCGATCTCATGTGGAGTGATCCTGAAGATATTGAAACTTGGGCTGTTAGTCCACGGGGTGCAGGATGGCTTTTTGGTTCAAGAGTCACATCTGAGGTAATCCAACTCTTGACAGAGGATGAGGGTTCATTCTGGATTATCTGTACTAAAGTTGCATCTTCTTGCAGTTCAATCATGTAAACAATCTTGACTTGGTCTGTCGCGCCCACCAACTTGTTCAAGAAGGTCTCAAGTACATGTTTCAGGACAAAGGCTTAGTAACGGTATAACTTGCTCCTTAATGTGCACATTCATTTGCACTTCATGCACAAGAGTGAAATTCTAACGTCCTTTTGCAGGTTTGGTCAGCACCAAATTACTGTTACCGTTGTGGAAATGTGGCTTCCATTTTGAGTTTCAACGACAATATGGTAAGTTAGAGAGAATACTCGCTATTTGTATGAGTGACTGTAGATCTGGTGCAACTGGGGATGCATGCATGTAATGCAAACTGCTGGCGATGAATTATCTCCCAGTATCTGATGTATAATTTTCATGTTGAACAGGAGAGGGAAGTGAAGTTTTTCACAGAAACCGAAGAGAACAACCAGATGAGAGGGCCTAGGACTGGAGTCCCCTATTTCTTGTAAACATTTTCACCGAACATGATGTAGGTGATTATTGTTGCCTTCCAATCAGTATAAGTGACATTCAGATTGTATTATTTTCTTCTCTCAATCTTCTCTCTTTTTTTTTTTCGCCTTCAAAATTTTTAATTGTTGATGGACTGACTCAGTGATTCGTTTTTTTTTCTTGTTGTGTATCACTTACTATTCGTCTTTAGCTGTTCTTTGTCAAGTTCATAGTAAAACCTCCTTTCAAGGCTGTATGTGCCATTTCGCTCTGGGTGTCTCAGTTTGCACTTTGCAGGACTGCTTCTTCCTACTTGTATTTGACCAAGGCTTTTTTTGGGTAAATTGTAAGAATATCATATGCTAAAAATTGTTTTCACAAAACCAATAGGTTAGAACATGATGTTAAACCATCCGTTGATATGCTATACCGCCTGAAATTACAAAGGGGCATTAGTCAAATAAAAGGTGTGGCTTTTTTTTTTTTTTTCGGTGGAAAAGAGTCATGAGTGGTTGCTTTGCAGCCTGGTGGTCTTTGTGAAAATTGAGGATTACAATGTGTGGTTCTGTAGCTTACTAGTGTTTTGAACGACGGCCCATCCTGGTGCTTGGACAACCCAGTCTGGGCAACGGGCCAAGACAGGACCGGGACCGGATTCTCTAAATTCCTTGGACCGAGGACCGGACCGGAAAAGGCTGGTCCGGTCCGGGTCTTGGACCGGTTGGACCGGTTTTACCTACCCTTGTTGATTGCCTGGTTTTGGACCGAAATCAGTATCTCTAATTCTCTGTATAATAATGTTGGGCTGATTTAAAATCATATAGGAACTTGTCATAAACTGCCATCATTCATTAAGAGTCATAACTCATAATAATGTCTCTCTAATGTCCAAAAAAACTAGACAAACATTACAAGAAAAAACTTAAAAACATAGTCTCTGACCAATGCACATAGGTCCAAAACTTTCTTCTTGTCATTCTCAAGAGTCTACATACACGACCTAAGGCACAATGCCAAATGACCATTAGTTTCTCTAAACTTGAGTCTTCACCAAAATGCCAATTTTGCTTCACCTGAAGGCACAATGCCAAATCATCAACAGTAAACCCAATGCTTGACCTGTACATTTGTGAAAATCAGTATACCTAAGCATCATAATTAGACCTGTCAAATGGGTCGGGCGGGTCGGGTTCGGGTCAAAACGGGTCACGGGTCATAAAATTTCCGGGTTCATATAGACCGGGTTGTCACGGGTTTGGTACGGGTTCGGGTTGACCCAACGGGTCATGATCGTCAATTTTGTTAACCTTTATCGTTATATTTATTAAAATAATTAATATTATATTATATAAAATATTATTTAATAATAATAAAATAATAATTTAATACAAAATTTACAATAAAATATTGAATTTTTTATTAAAATAATACTTTATCGGGTTGGTCGGGTCAACCCAACGGGTTGGTGACCCAACCCAGTTTTTTCCGGGTCGACCGGGTTTGGGTTACTCTTGACCCATTAATTTTCGGATCGGGTTTCAACCCAAAAAACTTCGGACGGGTCAGGTTTTGACAGGTCTAATCATAATCTGTACAACTCCAAGCAACCTTCCCTCACAATCACATGACAACTATGATCAATGATTCTATACACCATGGCAAAAAAGTGAAAAAACACACTAACATATAATATATGGAAATGTTACGTCCAAGTTCAAGTTCTGATGTGTTTTCCACATAAAGGAAAGTTGTTTCTACCAATGATTGACTAAATAAAAGACCCTATACAGCCATTTAAGATCACTTAAAAAGATACACATTGATAGCATTACAAAAAAGGCACAACCTGAACAGGACGAACCAAATCATTTCAGAATATGTCTTCGTACCAGCCCATCAATTTCCAGCCTATTAAATGTCAAATCCAACTAAAAAGAAAAAAATCATTGACAACAAATCCAATATGAGATTCGTGTCAATCAGCAAGCTATTAAATTCATTGACATTTACATTCGTGAAAATCATTATACCTATTACCTAAGCATTTTTATAACGAGGAAGCAGCAAGCTATTAAATTCAAAGCAAGCTATCATTAGAAAGATATAGTAATGATATATTGCACATACCTTCTCCTAAAAAATAAATCGGCTACTTATCCTCTATGGTCAATGTGCTTAATGGGATATCTTTCTCCACATCTACAAGCAAATTAAAGGTTTGAAAATTAAACATTTTATAGAATGTAATCTAAAAAAGATAAATTGAAAAAGAATACCTTGTTCCATAGTTTATAGTTGTTCTTCATTTTCTATCTCATCTTCTTCTCCATATCCATGTTTAACTGAACTTTCATTTTCACGAAGCCAGTTTTGTGCGCAAATTAGACCTTGGACCGTCTTATCAACAATTACATAAAAAATTAAATTCATTAGAACATAAATTTAATTATTTAACTAAAAAATAACCATAATAAGGACAAAAAAATTCTAGATACCTTAGGAGTTAATGAGCTTCGAAATTGGTCAAGAGTGCGTCCTCCCATACTAAAGGCGGACTCAGATGGGACAGTACTGATAGGGATGGCTAACATATCACGAGCCATGCGTGCAAGAATGGGATACCTAAGCTCATTGAGTTTCCACCATGTCAAAATCTCACTTTGATCACATTCTGGCTTTAACTCATTCAAGTAGCGTTCAAATTCACTTTTGAAGACTCCACCATCAGATTCCTCTCGGTTTTTCACAATTTGGCTGCATGATTTCAAGAACCTCGGGCCTCCTTTCTTCACTGAAATGGATGCACTTGTTCCATCACTACCTTCATTGGTAGGAGCTTTAGGGGAATACAATTTTCTATACTCCTCAAACAATTTATAAGCAAAAGCCCTCACCTTCAGGGATAATTCTTGTCCCCTCTGCAGCCCATATAAGCTTTCAAACCCGGTTTCCACCATAGAGAACTTATATGTTGGATCAAGAATAATAGCAACAAAAATCAGCATATTCATCTTCTCAATGTCATCCCAATACTTATCACACTTTCTCTCCATGTCAAAAGCCATTTTTCGACAATCATCATCAGCATTTTCCATCCACTCATTCAAGGAGTCCACAAGGTTAGCAATATAAAAGAACACATTATTAACACAAACATAGGAAGAACCCGATACTTCCTTTGTGAAGTCATAGAATTCTTTCAAAAACTTCACAAGGATCTCAATTTTACTCCACTCTTCCCCGGTAATGTGTTCAATAATCTCACCTTTAGCATCTTTAGGAGGATCTAGCCGAGAAAACACATTTCTATACTTCAATGCAACTTTTAGCTTCATGTAGGTTGAGTTCCATCTAGTAGGAACATCAAGAACCAATGCACATTTGCTCTCAATTCTCAATTTTACAACTTCTTCTTTAAACAAACGCAGCCTTGATGGAGATCCCCTAGTGTACTTAACAAAAGCTCTCACTTTATCAATAGCCTTGACATGTAACTTTAAGCCATCCCCACAATAAGATTAGCTATGTGAGCTACACATCTCATGTGCACATTTTCAGCTTTATTAATGCAACCACCATTCAATATCATAAACCTTTTCAAAGAAGCAATAGCTGAATCATTAGCACTAACATTATCAGCTGTAATAGTAAAAACTTTCTTCTCTAAACCCCAAGGTCTGAGACAATCATCAATACCTCTAGTAATATCCTCCCCCTTATGACCAACAATTGGACAAAAATTCAGAATTCTCTTCTCCAACTTCCAGTCATTACTAATAAAATGTGCAGTGACACACATGTAATTGATCTTTTGAATGGAAGTCCATGTATCGGTAGTTAGACAAACCCTTTGACAACTCTTGCTCAAAAATCCTTTCAACATCACCTTTTCATGCAAGAACAAATCATAGCAATCCCGTGCAACAATGTAGCGTGAAGGCAACTTAAAAGTGGGGTAGATAACAGACAACATACGCTTAAATCCAAGCTTTTCTACAAGTCTAAACGGCAACTCATCCAAGATTAAAAATTGAGCCACATCATTCCTAGCCTCATTTTGATCTAGCACCCAATTTCTCATTTTGCAAATACTAGATTCATCAACTTTATCTAAATAAGTTTAGCCTGAGTACCTTTAGGTCTTTTACTCTTGTTGGCGGGATTTTCTAAACACGTCTTCGCATGTCTGCTCAAATTTTTGGTGCCGTTTTCTGTTCCATGAGCAGCAAATGTAGACTCACAATAAAGACATTCAGCCCGTATCTTGCCATCTTCCAAATATCTCTTGTAGTGTGCCCAAAATACGCCCGTTGCTCTCTTCGATACACCAATATAATTTCTGACTCCCTTTTCACCCTTTTCCTCCACTTGTGGCTCTTCATCTACTTGCTCATCTTCATTAACCATGTCATTTTCAGAATTTTCCATAGAATCATCTTCCATGTTGTTCTCAGGTGAATTTTCAGATGCATGAGACCGTACATTGGATAAACCAGATGTTAAATCCCTTGACTCTCTTCGAACTCTTTTAGAGCTTTTCTTTTGGATTTGAGAGCTCGACATCTGTATGAAGAAATGAAGAATACAAGAACAAGCATTAGATTTAAGAATAATAAGTGCAAATTACATTGAAAAAATTAAGAACAATTGAATAAAAGAACACATTTTACTAACATTGGTTGAAAGTTTAATTGATAAATCCGTCTTGACTAATTGTTGCTCTTAATGGTCAACTTCACCTACATCAGGACACCAACATATTTACCATTTAACACACCAACAGATTTGCATCTAGATAATGAATCAAAGGAAAATTAGCTTTCTAAAGAGAAAAGAAACTGAAATTAATCAAATTATCATCGACTATTAACTTGACTACTGAAATACAAAATACAAATAAATTAAATAATCAAACACAACTACAAAGTCATGCTGATTCTACATATGTTGTATGTGGAGCCATGCCATTTGAGGCAATTATTAAGGAGCTGATGAATCGACATCTTGACCAAAGACGTGCTCCAATTTCATTTCCAACCTTGTATTACTTAAACTGAAGTTATCATCAACTAACTATTAAGTATTAACTCTTATACTATGAACCACACAAATAATCATGTTCTTTGTTGAACCCAGGAACTAAACTACAAGTTTCTACAGGTAATAGAAAATTAGAAATTTACCAACCAGAAATCGTGGTTGCTGCTACAGAAATCGTGGACGCCGGAGTGCCGGACTGGTGCTGATGGAGACTCGCCGGAGTGGAGTCGGCGACTACTTCACCTTCTCGGTCGCGAGATGCTGCTGCTACAGACGAGGATGTCGGGGACTGGTGCAGACTGATCGCGAGAGAGAGGCGGGATGGAGTCGGGGATGGAGTCGGATTCACCTACCGTCTATTACAGCAAAGCTGTAATTTCTGATGAATTGAGATTAGAACCGATAGAAATTGAGCTAATGTTCTTGACAAACAACAACTCAAACGGATTACCTATTGATTGATAGAATTAGAAACACAATCAACAAATAACTCCAAAGTCAGCCATGGATTTCATTGAGAAGGAAATGAGAGAGAGTACAATTTCTGGATAATCCTCAATTACAATGAAATGTGGCTATTTAAGCCAACGAATTTCTAACAGAATTTCTAACAACTTTGAAAGCTCAGGAAATTAAGACACGTGGCATCATCTCCACCCTCAGCTCAAATTCAATTAAAACCCTCTTTCCTGTAACACAGCTTCCCCTTCTCAAAAACCTTGCCCACAAGGTTTGTTAAGCTGCAAAATCAGGGAATTTCTTCATCACATCAAAAGAGAACTCCCAAGTAGCCTCTTCATCAGGCATGTTGGACCATTTAACTAACCACATAGTTGCAGCTTTCCCTTGGCGATTGACCATTTTCCTGTCCAGCACTTTCTCAGGTTCCTTAGTCATCACATCAGGCAACACAGTAGGCAACACAGATGAAGAAAGCACATCACCAATATGCTTCTTAAGTTGTGAAACATGGAAAACAGGATGAACCTCAGATGAGGAAGGCAATTGCAACTTGTAAGCAACCTTACCAATCTTATCAAGCACTTTGTATGGCCCAAAGTACTTAGGTGAAAGTTTCTGATTAGCCCTTGAAATCACAGAATTCTGCCTATACGGCTGCAACTTCACATAGACAAAATCCCCCAACTCAAAGCGTCTCTCACTTTTGTGTTTGTTGGCAATTTGTTCCATTCTGTGCTGCGCCCTCAAGAGATGGAATTTTAGAATCTTGATCATATTCTCACGCTCCATTAAACACCTAGCAACCACTTCAACCCGTGACTCACCAGGTAAATAAGGTAAGTGTATAGGTGGAGCCTGACCATACACAATCTCATAAGGAGTGATCTGAGTAGAAGAATGATATGAGGTGTTGTACCAAAATTCTGCTAATGGCAGCCACTTACTCCACATGGAAGGACGATCACTAGTCATACACCTTAAGTATGTCTCCAAACACCTATTCACAACTTCAGTCTGGCCATCTGTTTGAGGATGATAAGCACTTGATAACTTCAAAGACACACCTTGCAACAGAAATAATTCTTGCCAGAATTCACTCAAAAAAATTGCATCCCTGTCACTTACTATAGACTTTGGAAACCCATGTAACTTGAACACATTGTCTAAGTAAGCCTGTGCAACTGTGGATGCTGAATATGGATGAGACAGAGCCATGAAATGCGCTGCCTTGCTCAATCTGTCCACTACTACAAATATGACAGACTTCCCAAAAGACAATGGCAACCCCGAAATAAAATCCATTGAGATATCAGCCCACACTGACTCAGGTATAGGCAATGGCTGTAAAAGACCAGGGGAAGGAGCATTATCATACTTGCATTGTTGGCAAACCTGGCAGCGCCGAATGAAACTCTGAATGTCCTTAGTCATGCCCTTCCAATAGAATAAACCTTTCACTCTCTGATGAGTAACATCACGACCTGAATGACCACTAGTTCCAGAGCAATGCAACCATTCCAATATCTTAGCTCGAAGTATACTGTCATTAGGAACAACCAACTTGCTTTTCCTTCTCAAAATTCCTCTACTCCAAACATAATGTTTCTTGGCTGCAGGATCAACTTTCAAAGCCTCAATAATCTCTGCCAATGCTACATCAGTTTCATAACCAGCCTGAATCTCTTGCATAATATCACATTCCAAAATGGATAAAGCCATACTCAACACCTCAGCACCATCCATCCGAGACAAAGCATCTGCAGCTAAATTTTCTTTGCCTTCCCTATACTGGATCTCATAATCGAACTCTAATAATTTTGGCAACCACTGCTGCTGTATTGGTGTATTCAACCTCTGCTCCAACAAGTATTTTAAACTCCTTTGATCAGTTTTGATAACAAAATGACCAATTAAAAGGTAGTGCCTCCACTTTTGCACTGCAAATACAACTGCAAGTAGCTCTTTTTCATAAATGGACAAATGTAGCTGCTTGCCCTTCAAGTGTCTACTAATATAGGCCAAAGGATGGCCTTCCTGCATTAAGACAGCACCAATACCATGTGTAGATGCATCAGTCTCCACTAAAAAAGGCTTGTCAAATTGAGGAAGGGCTAACACAGGAGCCTCACATAAAGCCCTCTTCAATGTCTCAAAGGCCAACTCAGCTTCCTCATTCCAACAGAAAGAGTCTTTCTTTGTAAGAGCAGTTAAAGGCCGTGCAATAATACCAAAGTTCTTCACAAATCGCCTGTAATAACCAGCCAGTCCTAGAAAACCTCGCAACTGCTTCAAATTCTTTGGCACAACCCAGTCTGCTGCAGCTTTAATCTTAGCAGGATCAGTTTCCACACCCTTAGAAGAAATAAAATGCCCCAGATACTCAACCCTGTTTGTAGCAAAAGAACATTTAGTCCTTTTTGCCAACAAGAAATTACTTCTCATAGCTTCAAACACAGATTTCAGATGTTGAATATGCTCTTCCACTGAAGAACTGTAAACTAGAATATCATCAAAGAATATTAGCACGAATATCCTCAGAAATTTGCTAAAAACAGAAGTCATTAACCCTTGAAAAGTAGCAGGTGCGTTGGTCAATCCAAAAGGCATGACCAAATATTCATAGTGGCCACTATGAGTTTTGAATGCAGTCTTATGAATGTCTGATGAATCCATTCGAACCTGATGATAGCCAGACCTCAAATCAATCTTAGAATATATTGAGGATCCCCCTAACTCATCCATCAAATCCTCAATTAATGGAATTGGAAAACGATCCTTGACTGTCATACCATTCAGTTTCCTGTAATCTACACATAAACGCCAAGTGCCATCCTTCTTCTTTACTAACACCACAGGAGAAGCATAAGCACTAGAACTGGATTGTATTGTGCCATCTTTCAACATTTCTTGCACAATTCTATCAATCTCATTTTTCTGATACACAGCATACCTGTAAGGCCTTTGATTCACTGGATTAGCACCCTCCAACAATGGAATCTTGTGATCAAAGCCTTTCCTAAATGGAGGTAAATGAGCAGGCAACTGAAACAAGTCATCAAATTGCTCCAACAAAGCAGAAATTCCAGGATTACTCATATTACCAACTGTTGCTTCCATAGCACAAACATAATTCTCAGTCTTTCCCAAACACAAAGCTGCATGAGTGACATAAATCATAGTCAATTGCACCTGCTGATCACCACTCTTAATCACCTTTTTAGCCTTAACTTCTCGGACAGAGCCCTGCTTAATACCATTCAACACTAATCTTCTCCCATACAACTTGAATTCCATGGTCAAGTTCTTGAAATCCCACTTGATTGAACCTAAGGTCTGTAACCACTGAATTCCCAAAACCATATCACAACAACCAAGAGGAATAACCATCAAATCAGCGGTGAATGGAACAGACTGAAATTCCCAATCAAACCTTTCCACAAGACCATTCACTTGTAAACTGCTACCATCTGCTACAGTGACTTTAGTAGTTCCTGCAGTCTTAAATCGACATCCCAATCTCTCCACCATTTTCTTATCAATAAAATTGTGAGTGCTGCCCGAATCAATAAGAATGAATAGAGCTTGTTTGCCATGAAACCCCTTAACCCTCATAGTTCTAAAATCAGATACCCCAACGACTGCATTAACTGAAATCTGTACCTGCTCACCATCTTCTTCCTCAGAACAATCTTGATCTGAATTTGCAGTTTCAACTTCATCATCTAATTCCAGAACATAGAGCTGTGTTTTCTTGTGTTTCAATTGATGACCAGGAGTGAATTTCTCATCACAAAAATAACATAGACCTTTAGCTCTCCTTTCACTCATCTCCTCACTAGTGAGAAATTTCCTAGGAGCTGGTGAAGACTCCTTAGGTTGAGATCCCAAAATTCCATCACCAAGATTATTAGAGTCTTTCTTCAGTCCAGAATTGCTCTTACTACTCAAGTAACTAGACTTGAAATTGCCTCCAGAATTTCCAAAACTCCTTCTACCATGAGCTGTCTCATACAGTTTGCCCAACATAAAGCAGTGACGAATGGTCTTAGGCTGAAACATGCGTACATGCATCTGTGTATCCAACCTTAACCCAGCTAAATAGGCACTAACCAAATAATCCTCAGGTAGATTAACTCTTGTTCTAATTATCTCAAACTGATTATGATATTCAATGATTCCCTCCTTTTCCTGTAAATTTTTCAAGTCAGCGATTGGATCATCAAGAACTTCTCCAAACCTTTCCAGAATTAATGCCTTATATCTAATCCAATCCCACGACAAGGCCTTTCCTATATCAGTTTGCATTAAGGCCTGATGCCAAGTGGCAGCTCTTTCATCAAAATGAATCGAGGCTAATCCTACTCTCAGCTCAACAGGAGTGTTATCAATCAGGAAGAATTGCTCAATCTTGAAGAGCCAATCCTTAACCTTGTCTCCATTAAACCGAGGAAAATCAATTTTGGAAAGACGCGTCATACCTGAGTAACCTTGCCTTTGACGATTCAGATCTTGATAATTTGGAGGAATCTGTTGATTTGCAGAAGAACTCTCCACACCGATCGTCGGAATTGAAGCGTTTGCAACTGGAATTGACGCACTTTGAATCACATTCCCAGCAGGAGGCGTGATCAATTTGATCGCCTCAAATACATTCGCCAAATTCTCCTTGAGTTCAGCGTCCAACTTCTGCATACGAGCTTCCAACACCTCAAATTTGGAAGAAACAGCTTCCTCTGCTTCACGCATCAATGATTCTCGCAAATTCGCCTGAGATCTGGTTTCCGCCATTGTCGCAGGTCGATAGCTCTGATACCTATATTACAGCAAAGCTGTAATTTCTGATGAATTGAGATTAGAACCGATAGAAATTGAGCTAATGTTCTTGACAAACAACAACTCAAACGGATTACCTATTGATTGATAGAATTAGAAACACAATCAACAAATAACTCCAAAGTCAGCCATGGATTTCATTGAGAAGGAAATGAGAGAGAGTACAATTTCTGGATAATCCTCAATTACAATGAAATGTGGCTATTTAAGCCAACGAATTTCTAACAGAATTTCTAACAACTTTGAAAGCTCAGGAAATTAAGACACGTGGCATCATCTCCACCCTCAGCTCAAATTCAGTTAAAACCCTCTTTCCTGTAACACCGTCGGGGATGGAGTCGGAGATTCGAGAGTCGAGAGGTTGCTTGGAGAGTTGGAGGCGGGGCAGAGTCGGGATGGAGGCAGGCATGCCGTTGATTGATTTCTCAAGTAGACAAAAACCCTAGACTCTTGAGAAAAGTGAGAATAAGCCAATATTCCCAATAAGGCGATACTCTACTCTCTCCGTTCATAAAAACATGATGTTTTAGCCTAAACCTTAAAAATTAAAAAAGTATATAATTTGACTCAATTACTCATCAATTTTTTACTTTTACTTAAATTTAAAATATGGAATATTTTCTGATTTGGTTTAGATTTACTCTTTCCTAATTCTCATCCAATTTAATGTACAACTTCCTAAATTAATGTTCCGAAATTGATTTGGTTTGATTTCTATGCTTTTTTCCCTTTTTTCAGAAGGGTAAAATTGGAAAAATGTGTACATAAATAACTATATTTTATTGAACAAGGAAAAACTCCTAAAACATCATATTTTCATGAACGGAGGGAGTATTAACTTAATTTCTATTAATGAAAATAAAATAAAAAAATGTCGGTCCGGACCTGGACCGGACCGGGACCGGATTTCTTAAAATCCGTGGACCGAGGACCGGACCGGATATACCCCGGTCCGGTCCGGTCCACCTCGTTCCGGTCCAAAAATCCGGCCCGGATCGGATTTTGCACAACCCTAGATACTCTACTCTCATTATCTCATACGAGAAAGTCATACTCACTATTAACTTAATTTCTATTAATGAATTAAAAAAAATAAAAAAATGTCGGTCTGGACCTGGACCGGACCGGATTTCTTAAAATCCGTGGACCGAGGACCAGACCAAATATACCCCGGTCCGGTGCGGTCCCGGTCCGGTCCAAAAATCCGGTCCGGACCGGATTTTGCACAGCCCTAAATACTCTTGGCATACACCTTGCTTGCTCGGACAACCGCTGTACGCTCCCTTACCTCGAACATGATGAGATGGTGTTTCTAATCCTATTGGAGATAGTTTTTGTGCTATAAGTTGTTTATTTTTGGAAAGTTGATTTGTGGAAGTTGACATCTTATGTACAGAGACCTCATATTATTTGTCAATTATTAATTTGATTTTTTTCATGACGTTACATTTGCTTTAGTGAAAATGATTGTGTCATTCGCAAATGCTAGGATCAAATATCAAGGGCCATGCCTAGATACTTGTACTCCATCCAAGTGGGTTTTGTTTTTCTCTACGCCCCTTTTGCAACAGTTGTGCTAATACTTCTGCACGGGAAATGGGAATAGTGCCGTTATAGAGGGTTTTCCTATCTTAGACCTTTTTGAAGGAAAAAATGTCTGTTGGCCCTTTGTTTACGGAGATTGAGAAAGAGAGACAATTTTGACGCAAATATTGAATTTTAAATCTCGCTATCACATTCAATTTTTATACGCCCATGTTATGCACCACCCTATAAAATTAGTTTGCAACATTCAATTTATTAAAAATTACAAAACTAGTCCAAACATATTTTTTCTCTCTTTTCCACATTCTCTACTGTCTGAAACCCTAATTCTAATTTAAATTTATCTATACTGTTATTTCTTAACGAATGTCGAGTGACAATGAAAAAGTTCTCACGACGAATTATATAGTTGAGATTCAATGGTACGCTCAATCTTCATATAAGCGTTTTTTCAATTTTCGGAATTGTATATGCACGTGCACAGATTGCGTGCAAAACAACTATGCACGCAATTAAGTCGTGTGTAAAAACGCTTCGCACGTTGAACACTAACGTGCATAAAACATGTGCACACAAATCTTTTGTGTGCAAAGAAGCAGCACAACCAATTATTGTGTGGATATTAGAGAGGCGGTGCGGCGAGACGATGATGGAGTGTGGTGTGGACGGAAGTGAAGACGAAGGACGGTGAGAAGGAATCGTCGCCGGACGGTCGTGAAAATCTTCAATATTGTCAGGAGAGAGTTGAGGAAGGAAGGACCGAAGGTATAGAATTGAAGGAGAAGGATTTTGGGCTTATTTTGTAATATTAGGTAAAATAAAACCTGCAAACTAAAATGGGGTGCGCTGCATAGCTCGTATGTTTTTATAACAAAAGCTTAAAAGGAAATAAATTATTTACTTTATTCCCGGTACAAAATCGAATTCGAACTTGGACAGGTTCTTGAGTCGTCTCTTGCTCATGAATCCAACCATTCCCCTTTTAAGGACAAATTGCGAATACCAAGGCAAGTAGACTATTCTGTGTTGCATTTTATGAAACATGAAATTCTGTTCCATTTGATACGTAATTTTGTTGGGAACAATTTATTTGCTAAAACAAACAAACTTAGGTTTATTTATGCTGTAGAAAAACAACATTATGTTATATCATTTTCATATTAGCATTCTTGTTAGAAACAACATATTTTTTGTCTGATATGGGTGACCTTATTTGTTTAAAAGTCTTGTTAAAGACATGTTGTGAGATGTACAGATCCTTACCTCGAACATGATGAGATGGCGTTTTTGATGTTTAGGACCTATTGGAGATGGGTTTTTGCGCCATAAGTTGTATTTGTTTTGGAGTTTTTTTTTGAAAGTTGATTTGTGAAAATTTACATCTTCATTGTGTTGGAAATAAGAGCAGACCATTTAATTTTATGTGTCTCGTTTTCACTTGTAAATGTCATCAAAACTCATGTCCTAATAAATCACAACCCCTCGGTTCTTTTCCGTTTTCTTAATTAATTTAAAATTTTCGTATAATGGCTTATAGTGACAAATCTATATAAATTAAATAACCCAAGACTTATATAAAAATTATACAAAAGGTTCGCTATCATGCTCACCGAAAAATTATAATGATAAAAATTCTGATACCATTTTGTAAGATAATAATGGGAATTTATTCACGAGAATATTGAAATATGAAATATAAAAGGAATAATAATTTATATTAACCATTAAAAATTGTTATAAAGGAATAATTATTTTTATTGCTACTCATGAAAAGGAAATAAATTAACTGTAATTTATTTCCGGTACAAAACCGAGTTTGAACTTAGACAAGTTCTCGAGTCATCTCTCGCTCATGAATTCAACCATTCGCCTTTTAAGGAAAAATCACGAATACCAAGGCAAGTGGACAATTTTCTCTTGGATTTGATTAAACGTGAAAGTTTGTTCCATTTGATACTTAATTTTGTTGGGAATGACTTGCTTTCTAAATGAACGAACGTAGATTTATTTAGGCCATAGAAATAACAATGTTATTTTATATTATTTTAATATCATCATTCTTGTGAAAAATAAATTTTTAGGTACGATATGGGTGACCTTAATTGTTTAAAAGCCTCTTTCGAGACTTTGATGTGGATTTAATATAGAATTAGGGTTAAGAACTTGCTCTCTAGAACATCTCTTTAAAAGATTGTATTAGGATGTACCTATACCCTAATACTAGGTCATGACCATAGCCCACTCTACGCTTGAAAGGTGATTCACACTCTAGCTAAGTGCAAAATTCCATATACATGAGTTGAAAGTTTGCCTCTTTATTTTGACAACTATACACAACTAGAATAAAATTCATCAAATTAAATGTATTATTTTATAATTAAATAGTATTAAGTGCCTAATGCACAACTGTAATAAACCAAAATTGTTAGTACAAGATGGAAGACCATTCTTGTCCCCGGTTAAGAAAGATTCTATTTTCAATCTAAATTCCCACAGTATGAATGCAAGTGAGGTTGGTAATAAATATGATTGATCGACGAAGGCTTTTCGAACTCACTATGTGATTAAATAAAAATTCCAACAAAGATCATATTCCTGATGGAACCACATTACTGTGGTGTCCTATTTTAGCTTTCTACATATTATCTTTCTTTGAGAGTACTAATTGTTAGATCATCAACCGATTTTTACATGGGGTTCGATGCTAATATGTTTAGTTACAACCATAAGAACCATCCATTTCTCCATTTGCTTAGTCTTTCATTATACTAACCCGAACACCTTTTTCCCTTGCATGGTTGGCTGGTGTGAATTGTTTTCTTTAACAATACATCAAAGAGTGAAGATGTAACACTCCATCTTTACACCGGGGCGCTACTCGGTAGTAGACCACACATGGGCCACACAAGCTAACTTGATAACAAGTTCACCCAGATCTTGCAACTCGGATGCGACGAGAAAACATAAATAAAACATCCATATTTATAAAAATTAAAGTGTCATAAAAAATGCATCAATCTCAAAATGTACTTAAAAATGAATTCACAATCTCAACTAACCATTCCCATAACAAGACTTAAACCAACTAAACAAAATTATGAGATTATCCAATAAAGTAATCCAAAGCACCCAACCTAATCCCAAACCTAATGACATGCACACGCCAATAATCCGCTCCATCATCTTGTTGAGGCTCCAACATGGGTCCTAAGTTCCTACCTGAAATTGAAAAATAATTCCCCAAGTGGTTAGCTACTATCCTAATTCAAGCTAGAAATCATACAATACTAGTAAGACGTTTTAAAACCACTCAAGTTCCTAACACACACACACACACACATGCAAAGTCCACACGAATACAACACATATGAACTCTAAATCCATACCTAGCTTCCAATTGATCACACACACACACATCCGTACATCACACAACCATACCTTCATCTTGTTGAGGCTCCATCATCTTGTTGAGGCTCCAACATGGGTCCTAAGTTCCTACCTGAAATTGAAAAATAATTCCCCAAGTGGTTAGCTACTATCCTAATTCAAGCTAGAAATCATACAATACTAGTAAGACGTTTTAAAACCACTCAAGTTCCTAACACACACACACACATGCAAAGTCCACACGAATACAACACATATGAACTCTAAATCCATACCTAGCTTCCAATTGATCACACACACACACATCCGTACATCACACAACCATACCTTCACACATTCATACCTTCACACATTCATAAACTCAAGTTCATATGCGGCATTACCATTGCATTCTGTGGCGCTTATCACCCCTACTCCTAGACAGTGTTCTAAAAAATTCTAGGCGGACCCTAGGCGGAGGGGACTACCTAGCACCCAGGCGGCCTAAACGGGCGCCTAGACGGATTAGAAGGCTAAGCGGGGTAGCACCTTCCAGCGCCTAGTGATAACTGATGTTCGTGTTTTTAGCTTAGTTTTAAGTGTTTTTCTTGGTTGTTTAGCTTAGTTTAGTTGTGCTTTTGTGTTAGTTTTGTGTCTTTTTAGATGAGTTTACATATTTTGAGAACAGTATGGAAACTACTCTGTTTTTGTGTCTTTCTGTAGGTTTTTGAAGCAAGTTGGAGCATTCTGGAGGCAACGAGATAGAGAGTAGAAATTGGAGCTTGGCGAGATAGAAAGGAGACAAGGACGTTGAAGAAATCCCGAAAAATCCAAAAGAAGCTGTGAAAAAAGTACAAAGGAACAAGGCCAAACAGGCTCGTTACCGACCTTGTAGGTTCGGTACCGAGGCGTGCAAAAAACAAGAATTGGCGAAAATTCAGCAAGAGTCTAACGACCCTGACAGGGTCGACACCGAGGGTGCCCTGTGTTAGTAGGCGTAGCCGACTTCGAGATTTTTATGTTTTTATTCTGTAATCTTTTAGTTTTAAAAGTTCTATCTTTATGGAAACTTTTTAGATTGCTTTTCTAGTATAAATACTCTTGTCTTTAATAGTTTTAGGGGTGGTTAGGCGAATTGATAGAGAGACGTGTGAATTCCTTCAGAACACACACCTTTCTCTTTGTTTTGGCTAATTTAGTTTGTCCTTAAGGAGACTTGGAGAAGAAGTTTGTGATTTCTGGTTGTTTTCTGAGACAAGAAGTATTATTAATTCAAGTAAGTTTAGTTTTGATTCAAAGTGATGTTTTTATTCAAGTGTTTTGTTTGTTTTTCCTTAAGCATGTGTGAGTAGTCTTCTTTTCTAGGATCGTAGTTGAAAATCCGACATGATTGTGCATGAATGGTGTGTGATGAATGATTGAATGCCTTCTATCTATTCTCTGCTTGTTTTGTGCTTATGCTTGGACGAAAGTCAAGGTAATTCGAGTTTGTTTCTTAATCGAAAGAGAAAGTTATGAACTTGAATATTGATATTGTTTGATAAAGAAAGTTACACACTTTGGATAAAAAATCGGTAGAAGTGAATTGGCTTATGAAAGTTGATGACTTTATATTCAAGGCATGATGTTTATGATTCACACTATCTCGATTTCATGATTATGTTGTGGTAAACCCTTGTCCTAGAACTTTTTCCTTTTAAAGTTTCATATTACGTTCTATTCAACATCGTTACCGAGGGCATTAGCTCGGTACCGAACCTGTGCTTCCTTGTATTGTTGTGCTTTGTTTCAGCTTAAGTCCTATGTCGATACCGACCCTGACAAGGTCGGTACTGAACTGTTCGAGCCGTTATTTAGTTGATCTTCCTTGTTTTGTTTCCGTTTTGTGTTTTTTTTTTGCTTTTTAGAATATTAGTTAAACACAATCTTGCTTCCCGTGGACGAACCTGACTCCTCTGTACTCAGCGGGGTCTTGACTACAAATTTATTTGTTGTTAAGTAAATCTCTTTCAACAAATTGGTGTCGTTACTGGGGAAACAACATTGATGTGTTTGATTACTTGTGGGTTAGGGAATAGTGCGACCCCATTTTTATTTCTAATTTGTTTTCTTTTGTTTGTTTTCTCAACTTATGCAAACAGGAAGACGTCGACTTGAATTTGATCAATCTGATTACTATTATGAGCCTAAACGAATTCTTCATCGCATGAGACGAGAAAATCGTACGATGGCCGTCACACCCGAAGAGATGGCTCAGCAGATGACTTCCCTACGCAGACAAATGGAGACGTTACAAGCTG
Source organism: Fallopia convolvulus (assembly GCA_964016875.1). Taxonomy (NCBI): domain Eukaryota; kingdom Viridiplantae; phylum Streptophyta; class Magnoliopsida; order Caryophyllales; family Polygonaceae; genus Fallopia; species Fallopia convolvulus. The sequence continues at coordinate 10,431,209 of OZ024737.1, forward strand.
ATAGAGATCAATTACAGGAGCAATTGAATACTATCACGAAGAATGCCAAGCAATACATGCATCCGGAATTGAGGGTGCCAGAATCAACAATTGTGCTTCCCGAGATAGAGAAGGCCTTTGAGATCAAATATCAATTTATATCCTTAATAAAAAGGGCTCAGTTTGAGGGGAAACCCACTGAGTGCCCTATGGAGCATATTTGGAATTTTATTGATTTACTAGTTATACCCGTCGTGCCATGCACGACTCCGACTCGATTAAGTATGAGCATATTTATTTAATATAATGATACATAAAAGATAACAAAATTATACACACATACAATAGTTTTTTATTTTTAGAATCAAATAAATTTCGTATTCTTACAATTTTATAAATAAATAGAGAGAAATTATTTGAAAAAGATGAAGTAATATAAATAAAAGTTGAAATTTTAAAAATAAATTGGGAAAAAGTCAATGTGGTGGCTCAAAAAGATACAAGTTTAATATATATTTGTAGACAGATTTTTTAACCAAAATTTAATTTTTAAAAAATATTTTATCATAAATGGATAAAAAGACATAGATAATGTAAGTTTATATCATCTTTTATTTTTTTTGATTTTTTTAATGATAATTTGATTTTACAAAGTTTTTATAGAAATAGATATATGGATAAAGATAATGTAATCAACTAATAATCAATTATATGCTCAGAATCTATCCTAATATATATTATATTTTATTTTATGCTAGATACAATCTTTTCAATATATATAAATTGGGAGAATGACACGAAAAATCCTAGGTGGCACATGGTAAATTTATATGTGGCAAATAGTTTATATTGTGATAGAAAAAATAAGTTAAATAAATTATTATAAATAATATTCATCAATAATATTCTATCAAATATTTAATGGTTTGACTGTTTATTTTATTTTGGATATAATATTTTTAAGTTAAATAAGTTATCATATCAAATATTTAACATTAATACTTAAGATTTAACATTAGATAAAATCTTTATTATAGATAAAATATTTCCTATATTAATTTATCCTATTTATATATTATCCTAAAATAATATAAACATATATAAATTCTCAAAATAAAAAATCCTATGTGGCGAAATCTGTGAAAACCTCGAATATCTTTTCTTTCGTGTAAAAGTTTCGGGACGAAACTTTCTTAAGGGGGGTAGTATGTAATATCCGTATTCGTTTTAGATCTTATAGGTTAGAAAAACAAGTTTCTTGGTCGACAATCAATCAATTTCTTATTCCGCAAGTAACCCTAAAATAGAGGAGTACTTGTATCAATTGGATTTTATTCCTAAGCTCTTTATATATATATATATATATATATGTACATGGATAGAATGTGTAAATATATTTCTTCTCCTTTAAAAATCTAACTAGAGATAATTATATATTAGTTTACTAAATAAAAAAAAAACTCTTAGTTATCCCGTCTTTCCACGGATATATTAGTTTACTTAATATATTGGTTTACTTAAGGCCAAAGAGATATTTACGTACATGGATAGAGATATTTATATATTAGATTACATTACTAACTCCCTTCTTATACCTAAACCACTCTAAACCCTAAACCAATCAGCCGTTCTTAACCAAGCCATCGAAGTTTCTTTGGCCTTCTTCGCATCGTCGTTCCTTTCGCTCGAAGTCTCCTCCTTTCCGGTAGTTCAATATAGGCACCATTGAACGCATCAGAAACAGGTGCCGGGGCGGCCAGATTTAGTTCGATCGTCGGTAAGTGGCATCGATATTTCGATTCCGATCGTTGCCTTGTTGTTCCGCCCTTACCCACTCTGTTTTTATTTTCCAGACAACTTGCTCCATTCAGGCTTCCTGTTCAGTCCGTCGCTCCGATCGTTTACCGGTAAGCTTGATCGGACTTGTCCCCTGTTTTTCTTTCTTTCGTTTCGGGATAGTATGTTGCGTAGAAACTGAATTAGGATGGCTGGTGGGGGGGCTGATCGTACTGGTGTGCGCCTTGATTTTCTATCCGCTAAAAGATGTCGTTCGGGTCGGGCGGGGAGATCTCTGGTAGAGTAATACGGAGGAGGAAGACGACTGATTTTCCATAATTATTATTTCGTTTTATTTTTTTGTAGTTTTACATGTACACATTCGTTTGATGTGTTGAGCTAGTGCAGAACGGAGGAATGGGCTGGGCTGTGAGTTGTACGAATGGGTTAATGTTATAAAATTTCCAATGAAATTGGATGGGTCTTCTACCCAAATTGTGGGATTGGTGTCACTTTTAATAATGCAGATCCGTGAGTTTTTTTTTTTAGGTAATGCTGGGCTAATATTTGCTAGTTTTAATAAGTTAGAATTAAGTATTAATTAGTAGGTAGTTTGGTATTACATCTAGTTGATTTTAAGGCTATCATTTATCTCGTATGATAAATATGCACGTGTAGTTAAGGGAGTTGGGTATAATTAGAGCTTGAAAACGGTTGGTCAATCACGTTTAAGTCGGGTTTGTAAAACAAGGGTTCATCGTTTAGTATATTGTTAGAGGAATTATAGGTTGAACCTAACTCTTTTTGCCACATTAATATTCCTTTTAGGAAATCGTAATTTCCCACGTTATTAACTTCGTCTTCTTCAAGGATCCCTAGTTTCGAGGTAAGTCGTTTTTCGACTTCCTCAGTTCTTCTCTATCCTATTAGATTGTATACCGTTATTGTAGGGCGAGTTTTGGGAACTAGTCCCGAATGCCTTTATAAACTGTTTTGAACTTCTCGTATTATTGTGTGTGTAAAATGGTTTGAACGTGTTTTATCGGAAGGATATTTTTAGAACGTTTTCTCTGTGTTGGTACCGTTTCCGACACGGCCCATCATATGGTGTTGAGGAAGAGTTGGCTACGTTGACCCGTGTGACTGGGAAATCGTGCCCCTTCAAAACAAAAATTATTATCTGTGTGTTTTTGGCAAGTGCTCCAGTGGAGGCTTAGCCAGGGGTTAGAAGGGAGATTGTGAAGTGGAGTGAGAGGGCCTGCCTCTGCACTCGGCGCGGTGATGAGCGCCTTGGAAGTCGGATTGTTGAAAAAGGAGGAATTGTATTGTTATGAGATTGTGATTGTAAATGCGTATGTGACTGATTGTAACTAATTTAGGTATTGGCCTTTAGAGTTATGATTGTGATTGTGGATTTGTATGCTGACTTTAGAAATGATTTTAAGGCGTTCTGCAATTTCCGTATTCTCTCTAGCATGGTAGATTAGACGCTGACCCTTCGGGGAATATTTTTCAGTTCCAAGTATGAACCAGGGCGCCGTGCAGGAACCGAGGCCAGATGGCGGGCCGGAGCGGTAAAGAGCGCATGTCATAGTGGGATTGGTTTATACTAGTTTATTTATAATAGTTAGGATGTTGATTTTAATATTTGTTAGACGGAGTTAGTATTATGTTCGGTTATTATCATTTTGTTCGGATAGTTCAGTTTTAGTAGGCGTTGTGACGTATTTGAATATTTATGATTTTCGGGGATTCATGCATGATTATGTTTTCTAAGTTTTATTAAATAAAGGTTGGATGTTTTATTATGTTTTTCTCGTCGTGCCCGCGTTGTAAGTTCCTACAGTGTAGTTGTCAACCTAATTAATAGTACCTTGTAAGGTTTATTTCTTAGTAGCACCTCGTTGGAAGTCGGGGTGTTACAAATTGGTATCAGAGCTAGGTTGACAACAGGGCACATGGAACTGACCAACAAAGAGTACCCGAGGTCCAACTTAAAACCAAAACCGGCCGGTGTTTTCAAAATGCTTTACTGGGGTAGACTTGTTGCATATTGGGGGGTAGGTGACACGTCGCGACTCCGCCCCATCAACTGAAGGACCTCACGTAGAATAGTAAGAATTAGGTTGATAAATAGAATATTTAAGTTTTGACTGTGGGACTTTCTATTATAGATGGCCCCACCAACCAGAGCTAGAGCTGCTGAAGCCGACGGAAGAGGCCGCGGTAGAGGTCGTGGCAGGGGTAGAGGAGAGGCCCCTGTAGCTGTTGAGCCAGAGGTACAACATGATACCCACCAGGAGGAGGTTGCTGAGAGTCAGGATGTGGCTGCTGCTGTTCATCGAGAGGACAGTACATCTATCGCTGGAGGAGGTCTCCCAACAAATGGGGCGCAAGTGACAGGAGGAGTACCACCAGCAGGATTGGCCCCAGAGGTGAATGCTGCGATCCAGCTGTTATTGCAGACTTTGATGGGTGCGGGAGCTGCACCGAATCTGAACACAGTTGCGGGGCAACAAGGAGCTGAAAGGAGGGCACCAAGACCAGATTCTATTTTGGCTGCCCAGCTAGGAGCGATGCCAGATTCGAGAGGACCAGTGATAGCTGATCATGTGGTCGAACCGAGGAGACAGTATCGTGAGCCTCAGCCTGATAAGTGGATCGCGGAGTTCAAGAAGACTAGAGTACCGAACTTTGCTGGAGCTCAGGGTTCTGACGTAGAGCAGTGGTCGAGGAGGGTGAAATCTGCGTTGGATTCCATTAAGGCACCGGAGGAGCGGAAGATGTCCTTAGTACAGAGTCTGCTACGGGAGAGTGCTTTTGACTGGTGGGAGTTATGTAGGGACCACCGGACTGAGGTGACTTTCGAGGAGTTTGAGAGGCAGATTCGAGATCAATATTGTCCTCCGGTGGTGAGGGCGGCTCGGGAGGCTGCTTTTCGGGATGCTCGACCTGAAAATATCACAATATCTGAGACTATTCTGAAGTTTCAGCAAGAGTTGACAGCGGTGTCAAATGCTGCCCCTACTGAGGAGTTGAAGATTGCGACCTTTCTAAAAAGGTTGTAGCCGCATTTACGTGCTTATGTGTCTGGTCTCTGACTCGCGACATTGGCAGACGTTCAACAGTCTACTTTGGCTTATGCTATGGCCACGACCCGACAGAGTCAGCTCGAGGTGCATACCAATGGGAGCAAGAGGCAGAAGTTGTCTGCCACGGCAGAACCTAGGAGAGATAATCGTCCCGGCTCTTCTCAGCCACAACGATCAGGGTTTCAGCCACAGGGTTGTCAGGACCATCGTCGTCAGAGTCAGTCCACTGGAGGGCAGAGAGAGTGCTTCAAGTGTGGAAGCACTGCTCATTTGAGGAGTCAGTGTCCGAAACCAATCAGGAGTTGCTTCAGTTGTGGGAAGCCTGGCCATTTACAACAGTACTGTACTATTGGAGCACCTTCACAGGGATCTTCACCGGGAACGGTGAACCAGATGCCTCGTCGTCAGCCCTATCAGTTTCAGCAGACACCGAGTCAGGGTAGAGGACGCGGCGCAGGAGTTAGCAATACCGGGGGCAATCAGCCCCGGGTGTTTGAGATGAGGAGGGCCGATGCCTTACACGCGCCGACTGCTACAGGTACGATTTGGATTCAGTCTAAACCTGTTCACATACTGTTTGATACGGTTGCTACCCATTCTTTTATGTCTTCTGCTTGCATGGCTAGACTAGGACTGACTTGCAGTGAGGGGGTATCTTTTGTTGTGGGGCTGCCTGACGGTAGTAAAGTGAGAGGGAATAAGGAGATTTTACAGCGCACTATTAGAATAGGGAATAGGGATTGGTATGCAGATTTCATAGTCATGCAGTTGTCGCCGGATGATGACGTGATTCTAGGGATGGACTGGATGATACGTTACCGAGCAGTTTTGGATACACACAGAGGTACAGTTACAGTGACCGCAGATGATGGGACCAGACATGTGTGTCAGGAGGTAGAGCATGAGGGGACCGAATCGGTGATTAGTATGGTGAAGGCCGCTAAGTTGCTCAATGATGGATGTGTAGGATATTGGTGTTATGTTCTACAGGGGGACAAGGCAGAACCGCACATTCAGGACATACCAGTAGTGTGCGAGTTTGAGGACGTTTTTCGCGAGGAACTTCCAGGATTACCTCCTCATAGAGAGGTGGATTTTGGGATTGAGTTGGAGCCGAGAACGAGGCCGATTTCGAGAGCCCCATATCGCATGGCCCCGATGGAGATGCAGGAGCTGAAGGCACAATTGGAGGAACTGTTGGAGAAGGGCTACGTACGACCGAGTACGTCGCCATGGGGAGCTCCAATTCTGTTTGTGAAGAAGAAGGATGGTTCTCTCCATCTGTGTATCGACTATCGGGAGTTGAATCGAGTTACCATCAAGAACAAGTATCCGTTGCCGTGTATTGATGATTTGTTGGATCAGCTGCAAGGGGCTACAGTGTTCTCCAAAGTGGATTTGAGGTCAGGATATCACCAGCTGAGGATTCGGGAAGAGGATATACCTAAGACGGCTTTCCGAACGAGATATGGACATTATGAGTTTGTAGTGATGCCATTCGGACTGAGGAATGCACTCGCTGTATTTATGGAGTTGATGAACCGGGTATTTATAGACTACCTGGACAGATTTGTAGTAGTGTTCATCGACGATATTCTGATCTACTCTAGGAGTAAGGAAGAGTACGCCGAGCATCTCAGACTAGTGTTGGGAGTACTGAGACGCCATCGATTGTTTGCTAAGCTGTCTAAGTGCGATTTCTGGCTGCCTGAAGTTACTTTTTGGGGGCATGTGGTGTCTGCCCAAGGAGTTATGGTAGATCCGACAAAGATTGAAGCTGTAAAGGCATGGGAACCTCCGAAGAATGTGAAGGAGGTGCGGAGCTTTCTGGGATTAGCAGGGTATTACAGGAGGTTTGTGGAAGGGTTTTTCCGGATAGCCCAACCACTTACCAACTTGCTTAAGAAGACTACTCGTTTTGAGTGGAACGAAGCTTGCCAGCGGAGTTTTGATGAGCTGAAGAGGAGGTTAACTTCGGCTCCTATACTAGCTCTTCCTCAGGGGAATGAGGATTTTGTGATTTACAGTGACGCCTCCAAGGTTGGTTTGGGCTGTGTGCTGATGCAGAGGGACAGAGTGATTGCTTATGCTTCTAGACAGTGTTCTAAAAAACGCTAGGCGGAAGCTAGGCGGTGGGCTGGGGCCTAGCGCCTAGACGGCTAGGCGGGGGCCTAGGCGGAATCTCGGCGAATTAGGCGGATTGGTATGATTTTTTTTATATAAGATTATTATTTGTAATTGTTAAGAATATATAAATAAAAAATAATCCTATTATAATGTCTTTGAATAAATTCAAGCCTAGAGCCTTCTTAGTTCCGCCCAAGCTACCAAGAAAGCTGCCTAGCCCGCCTAGAAGGCCGCCCAGCCCGCCTAGGCGCCCGCCCAGCCCGCCTAACCCGCCCAACCCGCCTAGCTTGCACAAGTTGCCTAGCCCGCCCAGCCCGCCTAGGCGCCCGCCCAACCCTCCTAGGCGCCCGCCTAGCCCGCCTAGGCGCCCGCCCAACCCGCCTAGCCGCCCAGCCCACCGCCCAGGGCAAATTCGGGACGGTGGACCACCGCCCAGCGCCTAGGCGCCTCCTAGGCGGCCGCCCAAGCCGATTTTTAGAACAGTGCTTCTAGATAGTTGAAGCCGAACGAGCAAAATTACCCTACTCATGATTTGGAGTTGGCAGCTGTGGTACATGCTCTGAAGATTTGGCGTCATTACTTGTATGGGAGTACCTGCAAAGTGATGACAGATCATAAGAGTCTCAAGTACATCTTCACTCAGAGGGAGTTGAATATGCGACAAAGGAGATGGATGGAGTTACTGAAAGATTACGACCTTGAGATCCTTTACCATCCAGGGAAAGCGAATGTGGTCGCTGATGCTCTTAGCAGAAAGACGCCTCAGGAGAGTATGTTGGCTCATCTAACGGCTCAGCCAGAGTTACAGAGAGAGCTGATGAGGTACGAAATTGAAGTGCAGATTCAGCGTTATCAGGGCAGTCTGAAAGCCCTAGAATGTCGGCCGTCTTTACTTGAAGAAGTAAGACAGAAGCAGGAAGATTGCCCGATGATTCAGGATTTGAGGCAGAGATTGAGCCGTGGAGAGGCATCCGACTTTGCGGAGAGAGCAGATGGTATTTTGTGTTTACGTGGTCGGATTTGTGTACCTCGAGATGCAGAGTTGAGGCAGAAGATTTTGCAAGAGGCTCATGCTACACCTTACTCAATCCACCCCGGGGCGAGTAAGATGTACAAGGATTTGCGACAGTTTTATTGGTGGGATGGCATGAAGCCGAATGTAGCGAGATTCGTCGCTAAATGTCAGGTCTGCCAGAAGGTGAAGATCGAGCATCAGAGACCCGGAGGAATGCTTCAGTTGCTTCCTATTCCAGAATGGAAATGGGAGGACATCTCCATGGATTTTGTCACCGATTTGAGACTCAGCGGAGGCCATGATGCCATTTGGGTAGTAGTGGATAGACTGACAAAAACTGCTCGCTTTTTGCCTATCTGAGAGACGTGGCAAGTGAGCAAGTTAGTGGAGGTATTTATTAATCAGATATTTAGACTGCATGGAGTACCTAAGACGATTGTGTCGGACCGAGATGGGTGTTTCACTTCCAGATATTGGCAGCATGTGCATGAGGCACTGGGGACGAGATTACATTTCACGACTGCTTACCATCCTCAGTCGGACGGTCAAACAGAGAGGACGATTCAGACTCTAGAGGACATGCTGAGGTTCTGCGTATTAGATTGGGGAGGTCAGTGGTCGGATCACTTGGCTTTGGTAGAGTTTGCCTATAATAACAACTGGCATTCGTCGATTCAGATGGCTCCTTATGAGGCCTTATATGGTCGGAAGTGTAGGACACCGCTGTGTTGGGATGATCCCTCGGATGTAGTAGGAGAGAGGCCACAGATGATTGAGGAGATGATCGAGAAAGTGGTCTTAATTAGAGAGAGGATGTTAGCTGCCCAGAGTCGCCAGAAGTCCTATGCAGACAAGAGGCGTAGACCGTTGGAGTTTGAGGTCGGAGACCACGTCTGGTTGAGAGTATCGCCTACCCGCGGGGTAAGAAGATTCGGGGTGAAAGGGAAGCTGAGTCCCCGATATATCGGTCCGTTCGAGATTCTGGAGAGAGTAGGCGAGGTGGCTTACAGGCTAGCATTGCCGCCTGCTTTGGAAGGAGTGCACCCCGTAATCCATGTTTCATAGTTGAGACAATATGTCCCGGATCCTAGTCACAGACTGAATTATGAGGATTTGGTGGTAGAACCGGATCACACTTTCCGGGAACAACCGCTGAAGATTTTAGATCGACGAATGAAGAAGCTGCGAAACAAGGAGATTCCTCTAGTGTTGATTTAGTGGTCTCGACGGGGAGTCGAGGAGGCCACTTGGGAGACGGAGTCCAGGATGAATGAGAGTTATCCAGAGATCTACCCGGGTTTAGTAGAGGCGTTTGAGGGGAAGGTTAGTAATTAGTGTGTTGTTTTCAGATTCGATGTTCGCTTCGTGATCCTTGTTTGCTTGACTTGTTGTTTGACTGTTTAATTTTTGTTTGACGTGTAGTGTATTTTGGATGGCTAGTATTGGTTATGATTACCGTTATCAATCAATTCTGGTTCGAGGACGAACCTCTTTAAGGGGGAGTGGTTTGTGAAAACCTCGAATATCTTTTCTCGTGTAAAAGTTTCGGGACGAAACTTTCTTAAGGGGGGTAGTATGTAATATCCGTATTCGTTTTAGATCTTATAGGTCAGAAAAACAAGTTTCTTGGTCGACAATCAATCAATTTCTTATTCCGCAAGTAACCCTAGACTAGAGGAGTACTTGTATCAATTGGATTTTATTCCTAATCTCTTTATATATATATATATATGTACATGGATAGAATGTGTATATATATTTCTTCTCCTTTAAAAATCTAACTAGAGATAATTATATATTAGTTTACTAAATAAAAAAAAAACCTCTTAGTTATCCCGTCTTTCCACGGATATATTAGTTTACTTAATATATTGGTTTACTTAAGGCCAAAGAGATATTTACGTACATAGATAGAGATATTTATATATTAGATTACATTACTAACTCCCTTCTTATACCTAAACCACTCTAAACCCTAAACCAATTAGCCGTTCTTAACCAAGCCATCGATGTTTCTTTGGCCTTCTTCGCATCGTCGTTCCTTTCGCTCGAAGTCTCCTCCTTTCCGGTAGTTCAATATAGGCACCATTGAACTCATCAGAAACAGGTGCCGGGACGACCAGATTTAGTTCGATTGTAGGTAAGTGGCATCGATATTTCGATTCCGATCGTTGCCTTGTTGTTCCGCCCTTACACACTCTGTTTTTATTTTCCAGACAACATGCTCCAATCAGGCTTCCTGTTCAGTCCGTCGCTCCGATCGTTTACCGGTAAGCTTGATCGGACTTGTCCCCTGTTTTTCTTTCTTTCGTTTTGAGATAGTATGTTAGGTAGAAACTGAATTAGGATGGCTGGTGGGGGGGCTGATCGTATTGGTGTGCGCCTTGATTTTCTATCCGCTAAAAGATGTCGTTCGGGTCGGGCGGGGAGATCTCTGGTAGAGTAATACGGAGGAGGAAGACGACTGATTTTCCATAATTATTATTTCATTTTATGTGTTGAGCTAGTGCAGAACGGAGGAATGGGCTGGGCTGTGAGTTGTACGAATGGGTTAATGTTATTAAATTTCCAATGAAATTGGATGGGTCTTCTACCCAAAATTGTGGGATTGGTGTCACTTTTAATAATGCAGATCCGTGAGTTGTTTTTTTTAGGTAATGCTGGGCTAATATTTGCTAGTTTTAATAACTTAGAATTAAGTATTAATTAGTAAGTAGTTTGGTATTACATCTAGTTGATTTTAAGATTACATCTAGTTGATTTTAAGCCTATCATTTATCTCGTATGATAAATATGCTCGTGTAGTTAAGGGAGTTGGGTATAATTAGAGCTTGAAAACGGTTGGTCAATCACGTTTAAGTCGGGTTTGTAAAATAAGGGTTCATCGTTTAGTATATTGTTAGAGGAATTATGGGTTGAACATAACTCTTTTTGGCACATTAATATTCCTTTTAGGAAATCGTAATTTCCCACGTTATTAACTCCGTCTTCTTCAAGGAGCCCTAGTTTCGAGGTAAGTCGTTTTTCGACTTGCTCGGTTCTTCTCTATCCTGTTAGATTGTATACCGTTATTGTAGGGCGGGTTTTGGGAACTAGTCCCGAATGCCTTTATAAACTGTTTTGAACTTCTCGTATTGTTGTGTGTGTAAAATGGTTTGAGCGTGTTTTATCGGAAGCATATTTTTAGAACGTTTTCTCTATGTTTGTACGGTTTCCGACACGGCCCATCGTAGCTATTGTTGAGGAAGAGTTGGCTACGTTGACCCGTGTGACTGGGAAATCGTGCCCCTTCAAAACAAAAATTATTATCTGTGTGTTTTTGGCAAGTGCTCCAGTGGAGGCTTAGCCAGGGGTTAGAAGGGAGATTGTGAAGTGGAGTGAGAGGGCCTGCCTCTGCACTCGGCGCGGTGATGAGCGCCTTGGAAGTCGGATTGTTGAAAAAGGAGGAATTGTATTTTAATGGGATTGTGATGTAAATGCGTATGTGACTGATTGTAACTAATTTAGGTATTGGCCTTTAGAGTTATGATTGTGATTGTGGATTTGTATGCTGACTTTAGAAATGATTTTAAGGCGTTCTACAATTTCCGTATTCTCTCTAGCTTGGTAGATTAGACGCTGACCCTTCGGGGAATATTTTTCAGTTCCAGGTATGAACCAGGGAGACGTGCAGGAACCGAGGCTAGATGGCGGGCCGGAGCGATAAAGAGCGAGTGTCATAGTGGGATTGGTTTATACTAGTTTATTTATAATAGTTAGGATGTTGATTTTAATATTTGTTAGACGGAGTTAGTATTATGTTCGGTTATTATCATTTTGTTCGGATAGTTCAGTTTCAGTAGGCGTTGTGACGTATTTGAATATTTATGATTTTCGGGGATTCATGCATGATTATGTTTTCTAAGTTTTATTAAATAAAGGTTGGATGTTTTATTATGTTTTTCTCGTCGTGCCCGCGTTGTAAGGTCCTACAATGTAGTTGTCAACCTAATTAATAGTACCTTGTAAGGTCTATTTCTTAGTAGCACCTCGTCGGAAGTTGGGGTGTTACAAAATCCTAGGTGGCTTAATGTGGGAACGACACGTAGGAAAATCCTAGGTGGCGCAACGTGGTGAGTTTATTCCTTGCGCCTTATATATATATATACATAGATGTTATACCATTGCTGTTGATGGTGTTTCTTTAGAGTATGTTCAATTAAAGGCCTTTGAATGGTCTCTTGCAAGAAAGGCCCTGAGTTGGTTAGAGAGCCTACCTCCTAGATCGGTTCGGACGTGGAGAGCCTTGCATGACTTGTTCATGACAAAGTTCTTTCCTCCAGCCAAAACTACAAAGTTAAGGAAACGCATCACCTCTTACCACCAACTGCCTAATGAGACCTTTGTGGAAACATGGGAGCGATTCAAGGAGATGCTGAGGCAATGCCCCACCCATGGACAACCACAATACGTTTTTCAAGAAATATTCTTTCAAGGTTTAAATGTTGAGACAAAGAACTGCATCAACCTGCACACTGCTTGCGGTTTCATAGAGATGGAACTTGATGAGGCATGGGCATTACTAGACAAGTTGACCAATTACGATGCCATGTATGGGACCTGATACCCTGGTTTTAGTACAACGTAATTCTGAATTTTTATTAGGATTTCTGAGTGTTTTAGGCTAATTTAGGATGTTTATCTGTAATATCAAAAGAGCCTACATTTGAAGATTTGGAAGACAAAAGTCCTAGTTCGAGCTGAAGAGTGTACGAAAACAAGACCCGCGCCCTCGGGTTTGGAAGCGAGGCCGCGGTGGAGGAAGAAATCCGAGAAGTGAAGACACGCTAAACCCGCGCTCGCGGGTCAGAACCGGGCTCGCGGTTCGATGAGATTCCGCAGCCGAGGGAGATGGCTTGATATCAAAACTCTTGTTTTTATTTATATGATCTATGTTTGATTTGATAAAGCCTGATCAACTTGTTTGATTGATTTAGATCTACTGTTTGTATTAGGTTTGATTGTTGTGTGTGCAATCTTATTTATCTTTGAAACAACTCTTTTCTAGGACCGTGGACTAGAATTGAGAAAGAGTGTTTGATTGTTATTTTATGCATGAGACTCGTAGCTTGATTGCATGATTTGATATCTTCTATCCTTAATACTTTGCATGATTTGAATTAAGCGTTCTTGTTCATATCATAATTCTGCTTGGACCGTGGACAAGCGAAAATCTTTTATAAGGATGGGAATTAACCTGGGAATTAATAGAAAAGTGGATGAATTGATGATGGAATGATTAAAAAGGTGAAATTGGTTGAATAAACTCTGCTTTCCTTCAATTGATTAATCCCCAATAGTATTTGCTTGTTCGCTTGTTTGTCTAAACTTCCAAAACCCCTGTCTTGTTATTTGCTGATTGTTCAGAATCCCGATTCTCTTGGCCGGTTCGACCCCTTACTTGCATGCTATACTAGTTTGTCGTTTAGGGTAATTTATTTTTGATCTTGGCAATAACGACTTTAGCCGAGTCAGGACCCATCAGCCACCACAGCCTCAAAAGCGTCTCTACGTTCCAAACAAAGAAGAGGTTGATCCCGATGTTAAAAATCAATTCTTACAGGTTGAGATCAACCGTCTAAAGAAACAGGTAAGTTTTCTGAAAACCCCCTCCATCGGATAGACGACCCACACCCTATAGACCTTCAGGTTATCAAGAGCCACCTTCATGGGTACAAGATCTACAAGAGGGTATTAACGGAGTCCACAACAAGATCGATGGAGTCCGTTCTGACCTAAAAGACGTACAAGTACAATTGGGAGAGATTGAAACATGGAGAAAGAATGTGAACTCCCAATTAGGTAACCTGACTGCGCAAATTCCGAGACCTCATGGTAAATTACCGGGCCGCCCTGAAGAGAACCAAAGGATCAAATTGTAGCTATCCACCTCCGAAGCGGAAAGACACTACCGGACCGTGTTGAGGCCAAGGAGAAAGAGCTCGACACCGAAGAAGTTTCTCCCGATTAGATCGATAACGGAACCACTAAGGTCGATACTGAACCTCAAACACTCGGTACCGAGGCTCCGCGGGTCGTTAACAACCCCAATCCAGGTAAGTCTTCGCCTCCAGACCACTCCCTTAGTCCTAGGCTCGGTACCGACCCCATTAGGGTCGATTACCGCACCAATCGACCCCCTTGTCGATTCGGTAGCGCCACCTCTCGAGCACGTTTTGGTTGTGAGACCGGTGAGGACTCTTCCCTTCCCTTCTAAAAAGTCTAAAGATTCAACAGAAGGGAAGTTTAGGCATTTTATTAAAATTATTCAGGGCTTAAATATTTCCATTCCATTCGCTGAAGCCCTAAGCGAAATGCCGGCTTATACAAATTTTTTTAAAGATATTCTAAGCAGAAAGAGGTCTATATCTGAGCTAACCGACGAGGTCCGATCTATATCCCTCCCAGAAAAGCTAGGAGACCCAGGGAGATTTGCTATAACAATTGGTATTGGCGCTCACCGTTTGAAGGCACTATGTGATTTGGGAGCCAATGCTAGTTTACTTCCCTTGTCTATTTGGTCAAAGGCCAATATCAGACCGCTGGAACCCATCGATATGAGGTTGTACATGGCGAATGGATCTTGTGTAAAAGCTACAAGAGTCGTTGATGATGTAACCATTCAAGTGGGCAAATTCTTTGTATCGAACGACTTTATTATTCTTGACATGCCTAAAGACCCGGTGATGCCGATTATTCTAGGCAGACCATTCTTAGCCACCGCAGGTGCACGAGTCGATGTTCGGAAGGGACTCCTCACCTTCGACATAGGGGAGGGGAGGGTTGAGTTTTGTTTCAATCCTATGGTTAATGAAATAGCTGCCGCTGCAGAGATTGAGAGGCTTCAGCCAAAGCCCGACAATGCTGAGCCGGAAGAGTACCCCTCAAGAAACAAAGTTGACAAAAGTAGTACCGAGGTGCCTACCGACCCACCTTGGGTCGGTAACGAGCCCTTCATACAACAATTTAATGAGGGAGGCACACTTTGGCACGATAACGATGCATTCCTTGCTTTAGACAGGTCCGTAACGACCTTTGCTTCCCCGTTATCGAGTCTTTCCCTGAAGAACAAAGGTGAGTATTCTTGTTCCAATCTCAACACTTCCAGTCATGATCCTTCTTTGTATCGTATTCCTACATCATGTCCTACTATTCATACTATAGATGATTCGAAGCCTCCTTAGTTTTCGGACTTTACTAACCCTTGTGTAGGAATACCGAGCATATTGATGGAGGACGAAGGATCGAATTCAGTAAAAAGGAACCTCAATGTCTTTTCGGCTAAGTATGGGGTCTTCCATGATCCCGATAGAGCCGAAAAAGAACCGCATTGAGGACTAGCCAAGGTAAGTTCGTAAGGCTAACGACGTTAAAAATAGCGCTTACCGGAGGCAACCCGGTTTAGTTTTTCTTTTCTTAGTTCTTTTTGTTAGCTTTCTTTTGACTTCTTTTTAGAGTAGAGTTAAGTTTGCGGAATAGAATGTTTTTCTGAAAGTGCTACAGGAGTCGGGTCGACAACGAAGTGAGCAAAACATTGTCCAGACACGCTCGGTACCGAACACCTAGGTAAGTTCCTTAAAACCTTAAACTCCTTTTCTTTTCCTCACCACGCCTTCTTCACCAAAAACCAAACACACCCTTTTCTCTCAAGCCTCCATTGCCACCATCAAGAAACCTTCGCACCACACACCACCAAGAACCCGCTATCACAACCACCACACCACATGATCTCGCGTCGCACACCTGTTCGCAACCGCCCCACCCCGGTACCGAGCACCTTCAAAACCCTTTGTTTTTTGTTCTACATTCTTCAATCTACGGTATGGTTTCTCAACCCTAACTCTTTACTTGAATTTCTTGAAGACTCATGGTGATTTTTGATTGATTTACATGCCTAGATCTAGCTCTAAGTTTGAACTTTTCATGCTCAAATTTTTGCTCTCTGATTTGATATTATTGATATGATAAGATGCACAATGTTCCTTCATGATTAGAATCCCATTGAATTTATGATGTATAATTGTGCTTGTTCTTGCTTAATTTCAATCAAAACCATGTTATGGCAATTTTTACATGATTTGATAGTTTTTTTAGTAAGTATGGGGTTGTGGTTGCTTGGTAGTATAGAATTGCTGGGATTCATGCTTGAATAAGGCTTTTTTGTGTTGAATGGTTTGAAATCGAGGCCTTGGCCCTCGACTTTGGGTTCAAATTCTGGAGACAAAAGCTCGATACCGACCCTTGCAGGGTCGGTGCCAACCCTTTCTGACCCAATGCACAGTTTGACGCTTGAGGACCTCGATACCGACCCTTCAGAACGTTAAAATCACATGCATGAGCTTGGTTTCGATACAAGTATGGGGTTCTTCGGTATGTTATTACTTTGAGTGGATCTTATCTTGGTTTGTTTGTGTTTGTACAGGATTTTCAATGGCAAGTAGAAGCCGAGCAAGCACGAGGGCGGGCAAGGGAACCAAAAGGGCCAACCCATCTCCTTCTCCATCATCATCACCCTCTCCATCTCCACCTTGTAAGGATCATGTGGTGTTGAAGACCGCTAAGCAACGAGAGATCTATGCCATCGTCTTCAACAAACCTCACCACACAAGGTGATTTCAAGGGTTGAGGGAAAGCAGTTGGGAATTTATGAGGACCTCAAGAACGCCTTCTCCATCCTTGGTGTAGCTCACCTCTTAAAATTTGAAGAAATCCCTCACTACCCGACCCTCACCTCTGAGTTCGTGGCCACCCTCCGCACTCCATTCAAGACTAAAACGTTGGTGGGGAAGATTAGATTCAGGCTCGGGTACGAGGACTACGAGCTCACCATGTCTGAGTTCAACACTCTTCTTCCCTTTCCTAAACCCTCCCGTGACTACTGATATGCGCTCTTTAGTATAGTTAACTCTTGTATTTTAGGCATGATTTGAGTGTGTTTAGGTTAGTTTTGAGCTTGAGCATAATTGTAATATGAAGACCGAAGACACGATTTGAAGAATTGCAAGAGTTTTGCAGACAAGTGTTGATTTGGAATTGTTTTGACGCCATTTTCTTGTGACGCATCGTTCGGGAGCTACGCCAGTGGCAGCGTTCGGGAGCTACGCCAGTGGCAGCATTCACGAACATCATTCTGGGTATTACCGCCTGAGGTCACTGGCAGCATTCAGAATACTGTAACACCCCTATATTACAACATTGGGTATTACCGCCAGTGACCTCGAATTTTACCGTCCAAAGTCACCCAAGGCTTTTAAAATGATATAGAACAATCAAATGCGGAAATAAACATAATTCATAATATGGAAAGGGTGCTCTCGAAGGAGACTTTGTTCATACAAAACATCTTACAGTGCTTTAAACATAATGTTGTTCGGAAATGAAACGCAAAACCAACTTGTCCTTGAAACATAACGGAAGTAAATCAAAATGATATGAAAAGTACATCTTCGGAGATCCTTGTCCTTCTTTTGCCTTCTACGCCAGGCAAACATGCGGAAAAGAAGAATTAGTCTAAGTGACTAAGCAAGCAGGAACGGAACTCCTCAAGGGTAATTTGGTAATTTGAGTAATATCGAGGTAGATATTATCGGGTTGTGTTTTAAAATAAGGCTTATTTATGTGAGGTTTAACGGTGTGACGGAGAGCGTATCTCAAGCGGAGATAGCTCGATAATCGAGAGGAGAGTTAAGAAAATATTCGATTTCATTAATGATTTTTTTAAAGGGGGGTAGGGGCTTGAATGGCCCGATCCACCAAGGGAAAACTCAGTTTTTGGCACTTAGCTAGAGTACAACTTATCCCTCCTTGCAATCAGAGCAGAATGGATCATGATCCTGAAAGCCGTACTATAAGCGCAAAGGCATACGACTTAGTAAAATTATATAGAGGCGTCGGGCTAGTTCCGCGCCCCTCACTAGTTTGTTCGACATCGATCTCTTAACGAGACCGTAAACAATCAAGGCCACAACCATACTAGCATAAATAATCCTATCAAATAATAGAGAGCGAACTACGCTAACAGTGGGGTCATTATATCTAACAATCGATATTTCCTAGGTTCATTTATTACTTAGCATAGAAGTTATTCCCAACATCGAGAATTTCACAAAAACAGAATATATAGGTCACAAGGGGAATTTCCACTTGCCTTTGTTCTCACGAGTAGAATAGCGATAAGACGGAAAGTGTTGTTCGCGACTCCGAACAAAATCTCGACCTACCGACACGGAACTTTACGACCGATCTTTAAGTACGAATTTTTTTTAAGGTTTGGAATTCTCTTATATCTTTAGTATAAGAGGATGGAATTCTAAATTATTAAAATAATAATTTAGGTGGATAATTAAAATAATAATATTCCTTTATTATTATTTTAATTTTATAATATCTTTTTATTCCTTAAAAATCCTTATTCAATTTATTAAAATAATTCTTTTAATTTCACTTGCTAACTTCTTAAAATAAAAGCAAGTATAACTCATAAAAGTATATGCTATAATATTTTACGTAAAGGTGTTTTAAAAAATTTATAACTTCCTTAATATTGTAAAAAGTCTATTATAACCTTAGTACAATATTTCCCTAAATGTCATTATAATATTACTTTATTTTCAATAAAATTCATGAGAGCATTTAAAGTATTATTTTCTCACCAAAGAATATTTTACTAATAATATTTTCTTAATAAAAACTTATTTAACTATATAGATCATATTAAATAAAGATAGAATAATAATAGACAACTTTCTTAGTAAATTTTCATAAATAGAACTTTCTATTTACTTTATAAAGTAAGCTTTCCAAAAACTAACATAATATTAAATTAATCTTATTTATTTTATTCCCATCTTTCTTTCCATATCTCATATATAATTACATGATCATGGCTTAAAATATCTTACTTTATACTTATAGTGTATTATTATGTATCTTAGGTCACAAAAATAATATCTTTTCTATATCTTAAAGTATCTTTTCATGCAAGACATCTTTTATAGCTTAGCAATATAATAACATATTATATATATTAGTTTATTGTCACATCTTTCATATTTATAATAAGAGCATAGGGATTGTAGGAAACTCTACACCTAGTGGTATGTTAAACTTAATATTTTATTAAATAATAACTTTATTTAACATATCTATCATTATTATATTTAAATTCATATATCTTGATATTCTCTACATTTAGACATAAGTAACATAATGTCTTATATAAATACTAGTATTCCTTTATAAAAATAACATTTAATATATAATAAAACTACAATGTTTATGCTAATAACTTTATACAAATACTTTTACAAGAGTCCTTAAAATCATTTAAAATATGTCTTGCAACTATTATAATATGATATAAGAAATTATAACTACTTTTAACTATTTGATCTAATAATATTTTCAACTAACAAGATCTCCCCAAATAATTTTTATTAAATTAAAGCTTGCGAACCAAACGATATTTGATTTGTTTAATTATAATAATAACCTACTTCTATAAACATGAGATAATTGAATTATAAAATAAAAGAGGATAAAAATATTATACCCTCATATTTGGCTTTATGTATTACAGAATACAGAGAAGAGGAGGCAGGGGAGACCGGCGGTGTAGGGGCGGCGGCACCAGGGAGCTCCGACGGGGGCAGGGCGGTCTGGCGAGGGCTCGGCGGACGTCGGGCGATGCTCTGGTGGGCAGGGAGGCGGACGACGGTCTCAAGGGAGAAAAGAGGAGGCTTTTGGTGGAGCTTTGAAGGGAAGAACTACACTTGATTGGGCTGATTTTTGGACAATTGAGAGCAATTCACTAAGAGGAAGAAGAGAGTGTTGAAGGTGTGAATGCTAGAAGTTGTTTGAAGCCCCTTTTATAGGCCAAGGGGAGGAAGTTTGTGATCCATGGCTATGGTGATAATGGACCAATGGAGGAAGGGAGGGTGCTCCATAATTGGCCAAAGTTGTGTTAGTTGAGGGGTGGTTCAAGGATGATGTGCTAAAGGGAGTCTTGCAAACAAAGAGGTGGAAGAAGAGCATGCAATGGCTAAATTCAAACTTACTTCAATCAATCAGACATCATTCTGATGTCTCTAGGAAGAAGAAAAAGAATTATTTGATCTAAAATAAAAAGGATGGGGTGAATGAGTAAGAAATTGCAATGGTCTAGCGGATTGAGGGGGTTGGGCGTGTGAGATGGGTTGCAAGACGTCTCGGGTTCAAGTCCCGGCTCTTGCATTCTTTTTACTAAACCTTCAATGTATTTTTAATGCCTTGTTTTAATTCATTTTATTTAATAAAAATTCGAGATTCATAATGCATTATTTTTATTGGAATGTTCTTATCTATTCATAACCCTTATAATAAAATTCTTGTACTTTATTTGATTTAATTTACTTAAGAATTCTCTTTTTAAAGAGAAAATAAGGGTTATCATGATTTATTATAATTTCTCTTTTATATAAAAAAATTATAACTATAATTATTATATTATAATTGGTCTCAAAAACCTTGGAATATCGCGGATATTACAATAGTACCCCTGAAATTAGTTTCTTCCCCGAAACTAGAGAAAAGTAGAGCGGTACCGAGATTGTAAAGAGGGACATCTACAAAACTCACGACTGGTGAGGACACTACGGGGTCTAGTACCCCCTTAGAAAGATAATACTAACGTTACTTAAGAAGACATTAACTGGGGAAAGCGTCTCTGCATATCTTGCTCGGTTTCCCAGGTTTCCCATGTGGTACTTTCGTTGCCATCTTTGGACCAAAGTACCCGAACTAGAGGTACTTCTTTGTTGCGTAGTTGCTTTACTCGGTGCTCTACTATCTTAAGCGATCTCTCCTCGTAAGTGCCATCCGATTGGATTTCGACATCGTCGAAGTTGATTACGTGGGATTCGTCGGGCACATACTTCCTTAGGAGTGACACATGGAACACATTATGAACGGGGTGAGTTGAAGGCGGTAAGGCACACAAATCCGGTTTCGAAACCAAAGGGAACCGTCATCCTGAATGACGAATCCAGGTGCCTTGCCTCCTTGTACTTCGCCACTGATCCTGATCAGCATGATGTCATCAGTTTGCTTCTCTTTGGTTTTGGCTAACAAGTCGGAATGGATTTCCAAGGTGTTTAGACAACCTTGTTGTCTTCCAAACCAGACCTCATTGCCTTCTCTTATCAGTTCTTGTTGGAGGTTCGGCTAGACTGTTAGCATTGCGATTAATCCCTCTTGTTGTGTCTTGCGACTAAGAGCGTCGGCCACAACGTTAGCTTTGCCCGAATGATAGAGCAATTCGATGTCGTAGTCTTTCAATAGTTCCAGCCATCTTCTTTGCCTCATGTTCAGTTCCTTCTAGGTGAACACGTACTTCAAGCTCTTGTGGTCGGTGAAAATTTGACACTTGACCCCGTACAAGTAATGTCGCCAAATTTTTAAGGCAAACACCAGTGCTGCTAGTTCGAGGTCGTGCATCAGATAGTTCACTTCATAGACCTTGAGCTGTCGGGATGCATAGGCAATTACTTTCCCATTCTGCATGAGCACGCATCCCAAGCCTTGCTTTGAGGCATCACTGTAGACCACATATCTTTCGTGTCCATCTGGCAGTGTCAGCATTGGTGCACTCGTGAGACGCTTCTTGAGTTCTTGGAAACTTTCCTCACACTTTTCGTCCCACACAAACTTCTTATGGGTCTTTCGGAGTAGCTTCGTCATGGGGAGGGCAATCTTCGAGAACCCTTCGACGAACCTTCGGTAGTATCCCGCAAATCCTACGAAGCTGCGAATTTCTTTTACATTCTTTGGCTGCTTCCATTATGAGACTGCTTCAATTTTCTTCGGGTCTACCATAACTCCGTCTTGATTGAAGACGTGGCCTAAGAAAGCCACTTCTGTAAGCCATAGGTCACACTTGGACAACTTGGCGTAATGTTCGTTGTGCCTTAGAATCGGTAGCACAGTTCGAAGATGTTCTTCATGCTCAGCTTGATCTGCAGAGTAGATTAGGATGTCGTCGATGAAGACAATGAAAAACATGTCGAGGTAGTCATGGAAGCATCGGTGCATCAAGTCCATGAATACCGCAGGTGCATTGGTTAAACCGAATGGCATCACCACAAACTCGTAGTGGCCATAGCGGGTGCGGAAAGCGGTCTTCGGTATGTCTTCCTCGCGGATCCGAAGTTGATGGTAACCCGATCTTAGGTCAATCTTTATGAAGACTTTCGCGCCACAAAGCTGATCTAGGAGGTCGTCTATCCTTGGAAGGGGATATTTGTTCTTGATGGTGACCTTGTTCAACTCTTTGTAGTCGATGCATAAGCAGAAAGTTCCATCCTTCTTCTTCACAAAGAGTACAGGCGCTCCCCAAGGCGAAGCGCTCGATCGGATGTAACCCTTCTCAAGCAGCTCTTCGAGCTGACTCTTGAGTTCTTTCATCTCTAGCGGGGCCATCCTGTAGGGTGCCTTGGAGATTGGCGCGTTTCTTGGCTCGAGGCTTATTGAAAACTCGACTTCCCGTCGGGGAGGTAATCCGGGGAGCTCTTCTGGGAAGACGTCGGGGAATTCCCTGGCTACAGGAATCTCTTGAATAACCACGACCTTTTTCTCCGTCGGCTCGAGGTAGCAAAGATACCCTACACAGCCCTGTCGGAGCAGCTTCCCAGCCTTCATGGCATTGATCACTTTTCCATTTTCTTCTTCTCGTTTTCCTTTGAACTTGCAAATGTGCTTCCCTCCTGAAATGATGGTTACTGTTCGGGTGTAGAAATCAATTATCGCCCTGTGGCGAGACAACCAATCTCTTCTGAGAATGATGTCATAGGGATCCATCGGAATACATATCAAGTTGGAGTTGAAGATTCCTCCTTGAATGCTTAAAGGAAAACTACTTAACTGCTTGGCTCCTATAATTCTTTCTCCGTTTGGAAGATTCACGATGAACGGTTCACACTCTTCGAGGTCATCTAATTCTAAGAGTTCTACACATTTCTCGGATATGAAAGAATGCGAAGCACCAGAATCAAAGAGTATAAAAACATCTTTAAAGCGGATATGGAGGGTACCTTGGCAGATAGGCTCCTCCGGCTTGTCGGTGGTGCGCATCTCATACAACCACTGTCCTTGATTCTGAGGGTGCATAGGCCCCTTTCCCCTTTGATGAGCAGTAGACTGGACCAATGCAGTCCCCACTGTTCTGTTTGAAGCTTGAGGGCGCTGAGACACGGTATTTGTGCGGGTCTGGCCTGCTGGGTTTGCGGGTTGTTTGCAGAATTGTCGGAGATGTCCGTCCTTACTACAATTGAAGCACTTCCTGGGAGCTTTAGGACAGTTCCGATTAAGGTGTCCTGGTTCTGCACAATTGTGACAGACTATCGGACTTCTCTTTGGTTTTGAGCCTTGGATAGGTCTTGATCCAGCTGACGAGGCCTTGTTCTTGCTCATTTTCGACCACTGAGATCCTTGCGGAGATGTCGGCCTCTTGAACCCATTGTGACTGGAGTGGTGAGGCTTTCCTGCACCGAACTTCCTGCGCCCGGGGACCTTGAGAGTTGTCTCCATCCTATGAGGATGATCCACGTACTCCTCCAAAGTCTTAAAGGAGCAATTTGCCATCCAGGGTTTAATTTGGTCGCTCATCCAACGGTGGAAGCGTTTGATCTTTTGTTGTTCCGTAGTGATCTCATCCTCAGCGTAATGAAGGAGGTGGTTGAATTTTTTTAGCTCGTTCTAGCACACTCAACCCATGGTTCTTCGGGGAGTGGAGTTCGTCCAGTTTCTCATCTCTCATGGACTCAGAAAAGAATCGATGCATCATGCTATAGGAGCTATTGGTGTAGTGGGTGGGTTAATTCGAGGTCCGCCTCTGACCTCAGATTGACTCTCATCATGTCCTTCCCCAACGACGTCGGGGTTGGCACTGCGATTGGTGGCTCTTGTGTTGACCATCTGAAGGTTTTAGGTTGGTTTCATTTGTTAATTCAGTAATATATGTAAGAATTAACGCGCAAGATTATAGGAACGAAAGGGAAAATTTATTATACCTGGTTCAAACGAGTGAGTACAAGGATTTATAACTTAAGCTGTTTCAAACTAAGGAAATAAAAGGAAAAGCTAAGTCGATTCGACTTCCTAAGGACAAAATTAAGTCGAAAGAAGTGGTCTAAGCTCACTTCTTTGGAAAAAGGAAAAGTACAAGCTAAGGAAATCTAGATGTGGTCGGTGTAGGTGTCGAGGAATCCTTCCTCGAAAAGAGTCTCGTCAATGATCCCTGAGTCGTTGTTGAGGAGGAGGTTTACTTGCTCTATCCGCCTGCTACGACGGTTCTCTCGGGCTTGCAGCTCAGCAATGCGGATCCTGTGTTGGATCCTTTCCTCTTGTTCCTTGAATGATTCGTTGACCCACTCTTCCCTGTGACCTTGAAGCAAGCCAACGTTCACTCGACGGGTCCCGGAGGGCACAACATCAGGGGGTGGTGGAGCGTTCACCAACGGCTGGCGAAACCTGCTGTTGGAGGATTCTCCGAACATCCAGTCGGAGAGCCCCTCCATTTGGCACTCAATGGGCGCTCTTGGAGGCGAAACGACCTCCACTCTCGGGATCATGGGCGGCGGTGTTGCTTGTGGAGGTGGAAAAAACTCCATCCTCGGAATCAATGGAGGTGGTGGAGCCGCTGGGTCGATGACCTCTCCATCGGGGTCATCCTCCTCGGACTCATCGGACTCTGGATCGATATGATGCCAAGCATCCCACTCGTCCCGAACTCGCCACTCTAACTGGAAGTCGTCACCCTCTTCTTGCCCGAGCTCGAAGTTGAGGTTGGGTACAATTCCTCGTTCTTCCTCGAGTTGGTACTCGGGTACCAACTCCTCGTCCTCATCGTCGGGGTAGTCCTCGGGCTCGTAGACCGGAGCCATCTCCTCGTCCCCTGAGGTATACTCTTCGGGCTCATACACCGGTGTTGGAGGTGGCACGATCGTCGATGGGTAGTCCTCAGGCGCTTCAATGGGAAGGTTTGGATCCTCCTCGGAGTCTTCCTGTGGATCCTCCTCGAGATCAACTTCCATATCTTCTCTAGGTTGCGCCTCCTCGGGCTCGTAAAAGGGATCATCCTGTGCATTGTGGTAGGGGAAGTACGGGTTTGGAGCTTGGATTGCTTGGAGCGCTTCTTCAATTTGGTTCCTAAGTTGGGTGGTCCGACGTGTCTCTACCATGGTGTCTGAGGAAGGGAAAAAGAAGAGGCGTTAATATAGAACATCCTTAGTTTCTATAAGGTAAAGGCATATTGAAGGAAGTCAAGGCATTATTTATAAAGATCACATATAAAATGTTTATTTTAAAACTTTTCAGTTTCTTGACCCTATTAAAGAGTCTAAGATGTTTATTTTACTTAAGAAGAAGTTCTTACTTGACCACTAAGCTTTGTAAATGTAAAGTCAAGTTTATAAAAAGGTTCTAACAATTAGTTTAAAGTTAGAAAGTTGAAACGCTTCTACTACTTAGGTTTCAGAGAGGTGAAAAAGGAAGTTTTAAGGATAGTAGTTCTAGAACTTATTACTTAGTATTTAACGTTTTCAAACCTTTTTAGAAAATTTCTTAGCTAAGAAGTTTAAGTTATAAAGTTAACATTTTTAAGTTTCTATTAAAGGCTATAGAAGGAAATTTTCTATAATTGGAAATTTCGAATAACGGAAGGAAAACTTAGGTTTTAAAAGTTCTCGTTTTTCAAAAAAATTCGGTTTTAAAAGTTTTCGATTTTGAAAACAAAACGTTTAGCTCTGATACCATAATTGTAACACCCCTATTTTACAACATTGGGTATTACCGTTAGTGACCTCGGATTTTACCGTCCAAAGTCACCCAAGGCTTTTAGAATGATATAGAACAATAAAATGCGGAAATAAACATAATTCATAACATGGAAAGGGTTTTCTCGAAGAAAACTTTGTTCGTACAAAACATCTTACAGTGCTTTAAACATAATGTTGTTCGGAAATGAAACGCAAAACCAACTTGTCCTTGAAACATAACGGAAGTAAATCAAAATGATATGAAAAGTACATCTTCGGAGATCCTTGTCCTTCCTTTTCCTTCTACGCCTTACTGGGATTCCTAGGTTCTGACATAATTCGCGAGGGGCGAGAATATGCCAGGGAAACATGCGGAAAAGAAGAATTAGTCTAAGAGACTAAGCAAGCGGGAACGGATCTTCCCAAGGGTAATTTGGTAATTTGAGTAATATCGAGGTAGATATTATCGGGTTGTATTTTAAGATAAGGCTTATTTATGTGAGGTTTAACGGTGTGACGTAGAGCGTATCTCAAGCGGAGATAGCTCGATAATCGAGAGAAGAGCTACTAGATTGTAGACTTCTTTTAGAATCGAAAGTATGTTGGGAATGTTATTAATTCATACAAGTTGAAAACCTCTCGCGCCCTGAGCGGACCGAGAGCCGGATCGATCATTTGAGATCGGACCGGTTGAAAACCTCTTAACGAGACTGTAAAAATTCAAGGCCACAACCATACTAGCATAAATAATCCTATCAAATAATAGAGAGCGAACTACGCTAACAGTGGGGTCGTTATATCTAACAATCGATATTTCCTAGGTTCATTTATTACTTAGCACACAAGTTGTTCCCAACATCGAGAATTTCACGGAAACGAAATATATAAGGTCACAAGGGGAATTTCCACTTGCCTTTGTTCTCACGAGTAGAATAGCGATAAGACGAAAAGTGTTGTTCGCGACTCCGAACAAAATCTCGACCTATCATCACGGAAATTTACGAACGATCTTTAAGTACGAATTTCTTTTAAGGTTTGGAATTCTCTTATATCTTTAGTATAAGAGGATGGAATTCTAAATTATTAAAATAATAATTTAGGTGGCTAATTAAAATAATAATATTCCTTTATTATTATTTTAATTTTGTAATATCTTTTTATTCCTTAAAAATCCTTATTCAATTTATTAAAATAATTCTTTTAATTTCACTTGCTAACTTCTTAAAATAAAAGCAAGTATAACTCATAAAAGTATATGCTATAATATTTTACCTAAAAGTGTTTTAAAAAAATTATAACTTCCTTAAGAGTATAAAAAGTCTATTATAACCTTAGTACACTATTTCCCATAATGTCATTATAATATTACTTTATTTCCAATAAAATTCACGAGAGCATTTAAAATATTATTTTCTCACCAAAGAATATTTTACTAATAATATTTTCTTAATAAAACCTTATTTAACTATATAGATCGTATTAAATAAAGATAGAATACTAATAGACCACTTTCTTAGTAAATTTCCATAAATAGAACTTTCTATTTACTTTATAAAGCAAGTTTTCTAAAAACTAACATAATATTAAATTAATCTTATTTTTTTTATTCCCATCTTTCTTTCCATGTCTCATATATAATTACATGATCATGGCTTAAAATATCTTACTTTATACTTATAGTGTATTATTATGATATCTTAGGTCACAAAAATAATATCTTTTCTATATCTTATAGTATCTTTTCATGCAAGACATCTTTTATAGCTGAGCAATATAATAACATATTATATATATTAGTTTATTGTCACATCTTTCATATTTATAATAAGAGCTTAGGCATTGTAGGAAACTCTACATCTAGAGGTATGTTAAACTTAATATTTTATTAAATAATCACTTTATTTAACATATCTATCATTATTATGTTTAAATTCATATATCTTGATATTGTCTATATTTAGAGATAAGTAACATAATGTCTTATATAAATACTAGTATTCCTTTATAAAAATAATATTTAATATATAATAAAACTACAATCTTTATGCTAATAACTTTATACAAATACTTTTATAAGAGTCCTTAAAATCATTTAAAATAATCATGTCTTGCAACTATTATAATATGATATAAGAAATTATCAATACTTTAACTATTTGATCTAATAATATTTTCAACTAACAAGATCTGCCCAAATAATTTTTATTAAATTAAAGCTTGCAAATCAACCCATATTTGATTTGTTTAATTATAATAATAACTTACTTCTATAAACATGAGATAATTGAATTATAAAATAAAAGAGGATAAAAATATTATACCCTAATATTTGGCTTTCTGTATTACAAAATACAGAGAAGAGGAGGCAGGGGAGACCGGCGGTGTAGGGGCGGCGACACCAGGGAGCTCTTGTGAGATCAGGGCGGTCCGGCGAGGGCTCGGCGGATGTCGGGCGGTGCTCAGGTGGGCAGGGAGGCGGCCGACGGTCTCAAGGGAGAAAAGATGAGGCTTTTGGTGGAACTTTGAAGGGAAGAACTACACTTTAATGGGCTGATTTTTGGACAATTGAGAGCAATTTACTAAGAGGAAGAAGAGAGTTTGAAGGTGTGAGTGCTAGAAGTTGTTTGAAGCCCCTTTTATAGGCCAAGGGGAGGAAGCTTGTGATCCATGGCTATGGTGATGGACCAATGGAGGAAAGGAGGGTGCTCCATAATTGGCCAAAGTTGTGTTAGTTGAGGGGTGATGCAAGGATGATGTGCTAAAGGAAGTCTTGCAAGCAAAGAGGTGGAAGAAGAGCATGCAATGGCTCAATTCAAACTTACGTCAATCAATCAGACATCATTCTGATGTCTCTAGGAAGAAGAAAAAGAATTATTTGATATAAAATAAAAAGGGTGGGGTGAATGAGTAATAAATTGCAATGATCTAGCAGATTGAGGGGGTTGGGCGTGTGAGATGGGTTGCAAGAGGTCTCGGGTTCAAGTCCCGGCTCTTGCATTCTTTTTACTAAACCTTCAATGTATTTTTAATGCCTTGTTGTAATTCATTTTATTTAATAAAAATTCGAGATTCATAATGCACTATTTTTACTGGAATGTTCTTATCTATTCATAACCCTTATATAAAATTCTTGTACTTTATTTGATTTAATTTACTTAAGAATTCTCTTTTTAAAGAGAAAATAAGGGTTATCATAATTTATTATAATTTCTCTTTTATATAAAAAAATTATAACTATAATTATTATATTATAATTGGTCTAAAAAACCTTGGAATATCGCGGATATTACAAATACCGATTCTCTTGGGTTCGATCCCTTACTTGCATGCTATACTAGTTTGTAGTTTAGGGTAATTTATTTTTGATCTTGGCAACAACGACTTTAGCCGAGTCAACTACTCAGCACCCGGTGACTTCAAAGTTGCAGAAACATTGGGGTACATGACAGGGGAAATTAGAACCACAACACTCGCTCTCCCCGGTTCTCACATAGTTAACCAGCTCTTCCGCATTATCCTCCGGATCCTGGGCTCCACTATTTGGACCAAGAAAGTGTTATCTCGGCCAACAAGGACGGAGATTGAATGTTGATAGGCGTGAAATGGTCGTGAAATGGAATTAGTTCATCTGTTGGTGTGGGGACGTGATCAACTTCTCCTCCTGTGTACTAGACGAAGACTGTATTTGTATATATATATATAGTGGGTGCGTTAGATTAGTAAGGGATTAAGTATTAGGTAGATTATTTAAGTATGTTAGCAGCTCATGATTGATATTTTAGAGTGGAAGTGGTTATGAAATGATATGGTATGGGTATTTATTGCTTTAGTGGTTACTGGGGTATTGTTTAAACTTTATATGGGGATATAACAATAGGTGAATTTAATTAGCTATTATAAGTGGGAGGTGCCCAAATTACTTGGTAGTTAGTGCGTGGATTTTTTTTAGAGTGGAACTGGTTAGTGGGTTTGGGGGAGTCATTCCAGTCAATTTCTTTATCCGATCGATTCAAACTATTGATTTGTCTCCACTATTAAATCTTATTTAGGGAACCCGCTTTTTCGTGCTCGTAATCTCTTGGAACTTTCTAAGAACCCGACTTTTGAGGTAAAGTCGTTTTTCGACTTGCTCGGTTCTTTTCTCCCTTGTTAGATTGCATATCGATATTGTAGGGCGGGTTTTGGGAACTAGTCCCGAATACCTTTTTAAATTGTTTTGAACTCTTTGTGTGTTGTGTGCGTTAATGATTTTAAATGTGTTTTATCGGAAATTATTTTGGAACGTTTTCTCTGTGTTGGTACCGTTTCCGACACGGCCCATTGTAGTTGGTGTTGAGGAAGAGTTGGCTACCTTGACCCGTGTGACTGGGAAAATCGTACCCCTTCAAACGAAAATTATTATCTGTGTGTTTTTGGGCAAGCGCTCCAGTGGAGGCTTAGCTAGGAGTTCGAAGGGAGATTGGGAAGTGGAGTGGGAGGGCCTGCCTCTGCACTCGGCGCGGTGATGAGCGCCTTGGAAGACGGATTCTGGACAAAGGAAGAATTGCATTGTTGTGTGACTGTGATTGCAAATGCGTATGTGACTATTGTGACTGACATAATTAATTTAGGTATTGGCCTTTAGAGTTATGATTGCGGTTGTGGATTTGTATGCTGACTATAGATAAATGATTTCAAAACGTTCTACCGTTTCCATATTCTTTTTAGCTTGGCAGATTAGACGCTGACCCTTCGGGGAATATTTTTCAGTTCCAGGTATGAATCAGGGAGCCGTGCAGGAACCGAGGCAGGATGGCGGGCCGGAGCGGTAAAGAGCGCGTGTCATAGTGGGATTTGGTTTTTATTAGTTATTTATAATAGTTAGGATGTTGATTTTAATAATTGTTAGATAGAGTTGGTATTGTGTTTTGTTTATTATAACTTTGTTCGAGTCGTTCAGTCAATAGGCGTTGTGATGTATTTGATTATTTATAATTTTTCGGGGATTCATGCATGTTACGTTTTTCTAAGTTTTATTAAATAAAGGTTGGATGTTTTATTATGTTTTCTCGTCGTGCCCGAGTTGTAAGGTCCTACAGTGTAGTTGTCAACCTAAATAATAGTACCTTATAAGGTCTATTCCCTAGTAGCGCCTCGTCGGAAGTCGGGGTGTTACAAATTGGTATCAGAGCGAGGTTGACAACAGGGCACATGGAACTGACCAACAAAGAGTACCCGAGGTCCAACTTACAACCAAAACCGGCCGGTGTTTTCAAATGTTTTTACTGGGGTAGACATGTTGCATATAGGGGGGTAGGTGACACGTCGCGACTCCGCCCCATTAGCCGAAGAACCTCACGTAGAATAGTAAGAATTAGGTTGAAAAATAGAATGTTTAAGTATTGACTGTGGGACTTTCTATTATAGATGGCCCCATCAACCAGAGCTAGAGCTGCTGCAGCTAACGGAAGAGGCCGCGGAAGAGGTCGCGGTAGAGGCCGAGTAGGAGGTCGTGGCAGGGGTAGAGGAGAGGCCCCTGTAGCTGCTGAGCCAGAGGTACAACAGGATAACCATCAGGAGGAGGTTGCTGAGAGTCAGGATGTGGCTGCTGTTGTTCATCGAGAGGACAATGCCTCTGTCGCTGAAGGAGGTCTCCCAGCAAATGGGGCTCAAGTGGGAGGAGGAGTACCACCAGCAGGATTGGCCCCAGAGGTGACTGCTGCGATCCAGCTGTTATTGCAGACGTTGATGGGTGCGGGAGCTGCACCGAATCTGAACGCAGCTGCGGGGCAACAAGGAGCTGAGAGGAGGGCACCTGGACCAGATTCTATTTTGGCTGCCCAGCTGGGAGAAGCGCCAGCTTCCGAAGGACCAGTGATAGCTGATCAGGTGGTCGAACCGAGGAGACAATATCGTGAGCCTCAGCCTGATAAGTGGATCGCAGAGTTTAGGAAGACTGGAGTACCGAACTTTGCTGGAGCTCAGGGTTCTGACGTAGAGCAGTGGCTGAGGAGGGTGAAATCTGCATTGGATTCTATTAAGGCACCAGAGGAGCGGAAGATGTCTTTAGTACAGAGTCTGCTACAGGAGAGCGCTTTTGACTGGTGGGAGCTGTGTAGGGACCACCGGACTGAGGTTACTTTCGAGGAGTTTGAGAGGCAGATTCGAGATCAGTATTGTCCTCCAGTGGTGAGGGCGGCACGAGAGGCTGCTTTTCGGGATGCTGGACCCGAAAATATCACAGTACCTGAGACTATTTTGAAGTTTCAGCAGGAGTTGGCAGCGGTGCCAAATGTTGCCCCGACTGAGGAGTTGAAGATTGCGACCTTTCTGAAAAGGTTGCAACCGCATCTACGTGCTTATGTGTCTGGTCTCCGACTTACGACATTGGCAGACGTTCAGCAATCTGCTTTGGCTTATGCTATGGTCACGACCCGTCAGAGTCAGCTGGAGGTGCATACCACGGGAAGCAAGAGGCAGAAGTTGTCTGCCCCGGCAGAATCTAGGAGAGACAGTCGTCCTGGCTCTTCTCAGCCGCAACGATCAGGGTTTCAGCCACAGGGTCGTCAGGACCATCGTCGTCAGAATCAGTCCACTGGAGGGCAGAGAGAGTGCTTCAACTGTGGAAGTACTGCTCATTTGAGGAGTCAGTGTCCGAAGCCAGTCAGGAGTTGCTTCAGTTGTGGGAAGCCTGGCCATTTGCAGCAGTATTGTACTGTGGGGGCACCTTCATAGGGATCTTCACCGGGAACGGTGAACCAGATGCCTCGTCGCCAGCCTCAGCAGTTTCAGCAGACACCGAGTCAGGGTAGAGGACGCGGCGCAAGAGTTAGCAACACCGGGGGCAATCAGCCTCGAGTGTTTGAGATGAGGAGGGCAGATGCCCTACACGCGCCGACTGCTACAAGTACGATTTGGATTCAGTCTAGACCTGTTCACATACTGTTTGATACCGGTGCTACCCATTCTCTTATGTCTTCTGCTTGCGTGGCTAGACTAGGACTGACTTGCACTGAGGGGGTATCTTTTGTTGTGGGGCTGCCTGACGGCAGTAAAGTAAGGGGGAATAAGGAGATTTTACAGTGCCCTATTAGAATAGGGAATAGAGATTGGTATGCAGATTTTATAGTAATGCAGTTGTCGCCAGATGATGACGTGATTCTGGGGATGGACTGGATGATGCGTTATCGAGCAGTTTTGGATACACACAGAGGTACGGTTACAGTAACCGCAAATGATGGGACCAGACATGTGTGCCAGGAGTTAGAGCAGGAGGGGCCCGGATCGGTGATTAGTATGGTGAAGGCCGCCAAGTTGCTCAATGACGGATGTGTAGGATATTGGTGTTATGTCCTTCAGGGGGACAAGGCGGAACCGCACATTCAGGATATACCAGTAGTGTGCGAGTTTGAGGACGTTTTTCCTGATGAACTCCCAGGATTACCTCCTCAGAGAGAGGTGGATTTTGGGATTGAGTTGGAGCCGGGAACGAGGCCGATTTCGAGAGCCCCATATCGCATGGCCCCGATGGAGATGCAGGAGCTGAAAGCACAATTGGAGGAACTGTTGGAGAAGGGTTACGTACGACCGAGTGCGTCGCCATGGGGAGCTCCAGTTCTGTTTGTGAAGAAGAAGGATGGTTCTCTCCGTCTGTGTATCGATTATCGGGAGTTGAACCGCGTTACCATCAAGAACAAGTATCCTCTACCGCGTATTGATGATTTGTTGGATCGGTTGCAGGGGGCTACTGTGTTCTCCAAAGTGGATTTGAGGTCAGGTTACCACCAGTTGAGGATTCGGGAGGAAGATATACCTAAGACGGCTTTCCAAACGAGATATGGACACTATGAGTTTGTAGTGATGCCGTTCGGACTAACGAATGCACCCGTTGTATTTATGGAGTTGATGAACCGGGTGTTTATAGACTACTTGGACAGATTTGTAGTAGTGTTCATCGACGATATTCTGATCTACTCTCGGAGTAAGGAGGAGCACGCCGAGCATCTTAGGCTGGTGTTGGGAGTATTGAGGCAACATCGATTGTTTGCTAAGCTGTCCAAGTGTGAGTTCTGGTTGCCTAAAGTTACCTTTCTAGGGCATGTCGTATCTGCTCAGGGAGTTATAGTAGATCCTGCAAAGATTGAAGCTGTAAAGGCATGGGAACCTCCGAAGAATGTGAAGGAGGTGCGGAGTTTTCTAGGATTGGCAGGGTATTACAGGAGGTTTGTGGAAGGGTTTTCTCGGATAGCCCAACCACTTAGCAATTTGCTAAAGAAGACTACTCGTTTTGAGTGGAATGAAGCTTGTCATCGAAGTTTTGACGAGCTGAAGAGGAGGTTGACTTCGGCTCCTATATTATCTCTTCCCCAGGGGAATGAGGATTTTGTGATTTACAGTGACGCTTCTAAGATAGGTCTGGGTTGTGTGCTGATGCAGAGGGACAGAGTGATTGCTTATGCTTCTAGACAGTTGAAGTCGAACGAGCAGAATTATCCTACTCATGATTTGGAGTTGGCAGCTGTGGTACACGCTCTGAAGATTTGGCGTCACTACTTGTATGGGAGTACCTGCAAAGTGATGACAGATCATAAGAGCCTCAAGTACATCTTCACTCAGAGGGAGTTGAATATGCGACAGAGGAGGTGGCTTGAGTTACTGAAGGATTACGACCTTGAGATCCTTTACCATCCAGGGAAAGCGAATGTGGTCGCTGATGCCCTTAGCAGAAAGATGCCTCAGGAGAGTATGTTGGCTCATTTGACGGCTCAACCAAAGTTACAGAGGGAGCTGATGAGGTACGGCATCGAAGTGCAGATTCAGCGTTATCAGGGTAGTCTGAAAACCCTAGAATGTCGGTCGTCTTTACTTGAGGAAGTAAGGCAGAAACAGGAAGACTGCCCGATGATTCAGGAGTTGAGGCAGAGATTGAGCCGTGGAGAGGCACCCGACTTTGCAGAGAGAGCAGATGGTATTTTGTGTTTACGTGGTCGGATTTGTGTGCCTCGAGATGCAGAGTTGAGGCAGAAGATTTTGCAAGAGGCTCATGCTATACCTTACTCAATCCACCCCGGGGCGAGTAAGATGTACAAGGATTTGCGACAATTTTATTGGTGGGATGGCATGAAGCCGGATGTAGCAAGATTCGTCGCTAAATGTCAAGTCTGCCAGCAGGTGAAGATAGAGCATCAGAGACCCGGAGGAATGCTTCAGTCGCTTCCTATTCCAGAATGGAAATGGGAGGACATCTCCATGGATTTTGTCACCGGTTTGAGACTCAACAGAGGCCATGATGCCATTTGGGTGGTAGTGGACAGACTGACGAAGACTGCTCGCTTTTTGCCTATCAGGGAGACATGGCAAGTGAGCAAGTTAGTGGAGGTGTTTATTACTCAGATAGTTAGGCTGCATGGAGTGCCTAAGACGATTGTGTCGGACCGAGATGGGCGTTTCACTTCCAGATATTGGCAGCAAGTGCATGAGGCATTGGGGACGAGATTACATTTCACGACTGCTTACCATCCGCAGTCAGACGGTCAGACAGAGAGGACGATTCAGACGCTAGAGGACATGCTGAGGTCCTGCGTATTAGACTGGGGAGGTCAATGGTCAGATCACTTGGCTCTGGTGGAGTTTGCCTATAATAATAGCTGGCATTTGTCGATTCAAATGGCTCCTTATGAGGCTTTATATGGTCGGAAGTGTAGGACACCGTTGTGTTGGGATGATCCCTCGGATGTAGTAGGAGAGAGGCCACAGATGATCGAGGAGACGATCGGGAAAGTGGCCTTAATCAGAGAAAGAATGTTAGCTGCTCAGAGTCGCCAGAAATCCTATGCAGACAAGAGGCGTAGACCGTTGGAGTTTGAGGTCGGAGCCCATGTCTGGTTGAGAGTATCGCCTACTCGCGGAGTGAGGAGATTCTGGGTAAAAGGAAAGCTGAGCCCCCGATATATCGGTCCATTCGAGATTCTGGAGAGAGTAGGCGAGGTGGCTTACAGGCTAGCATTGCCGCCTGCTTTGGCAGGAGTTCATCCTGTATTCCATGTTTCACAGCTGAGACAGTATGTCCCGGATCCTAGTCACAGACTGAATTATGAGGATTTGGTGGTAGAACCAGATCACACTTTCCGGGAACAACCGCTGAAGATTTTAGATCGATGAATGAAGAAGCTGCGGAATAAGGAGATTCCTCTGGTGTTGATTCAGTGGTCTCGACGGGGAGTCGAGGAGGCCACTTGGGAGACGGAGTCCAGGATGAGTGAGAGTTTTCCAGAGATCTACCCAAGTTTAGTAGAGGCGTTTGAGGGGAAGATTAGTAATTAGTGAATCGTTTTCAGACTCGATAATTGTTTCGTGACTGTGGTTTACTTTGACTTGCCTGTTTGATTGTTTAAAAATTTGATTGTCGTGTTGTGTGTTTTGGATGCATATTATTAGTTATGTTTTTCTTCATCAATAAATTCCGGTTCGAGGACGAACCCCTATTTAGGGGGGAGAGGTTTGTGAAACCTCGAGAATTAGTTTGCTTCGTTATAAAAGTTTCGGGACGAAACTTTCTTAAGGGGGTAGTAAATGTAATACCCGTCTTCGTTTTTTTTCCTTCTAGGTCGGATAAACGAGTTTCTAGCAATTATTTTTTATATATATATTTCCTATATATTATTATTATTTAAAAAAAATGAAAAAAAAGAAAAATCGAGTTAATAAATTGTCTGAAACACGTACCTAATAATTAGTCTATTTTTGGATAACTAATTAGATTTTTTTATATATATATATTACCTATATATAATACGATTTTTTTTGGGGGGCCATATTAAACCCAAATCCTATTTTCTATATATATAATCTATTAAAGCCTAGAATTAGAATCCATCTACAAAAAAAACCTATCCCATAAGATTTGGTCTGCGCCTTCGTCCCTTGACATCGCGAGTCACGCCGAGCGTCACACGAGCTCTCATTCTTCCAATTCCGATCGCCGTTGCTACTAAGTAACAAGAATCACACCTCTCATCGAGTCGCCGGGGAAACCAATCCGCCAATTGCATTCGCCGGCCACTACCTTCGGTGTCGGGAGGAAGAAGCTTCGATTTCGAACGCCGTCTCCGATCGAAACAGACCGGTAAGCCGCCAACTCTTCCTTCCATAAGTCGGGAGGGTTTTGTCCAAGGGCCTGCGAGAGGGCGACTAGACGAGGGAGTTAGATGGGTGAGTTAGGTGCGGGAGCTCGGGTGTGTTTTCGATTCTGTACTGTCCTCGGGTCCGTGGAGATGTCGCCTTAGTGGCGTCCTTGGCCGAATGTCGAGTTCGTGTTAGAGTCCAGGATGTATGTTTAAGGGGGTGGTAAAATGAATTAATGTTGTTTTGGAATTAGTTCATCTGTTGGTGTGGGGACGTGATCAACTTCTCCTCCTGTGTACTAGACGAAGACTGTATTTGTATATATATATATAGTGGGTGCGTTAGATTAGTAAGGGATTAAGTATTAGGTAGATTATTTAAGTATGTTAGCAGCTCATGATTGATATTTTAGAGTGGAAGTGGTTATGAAATGATATGGTATGGGTATTTATTGCTTTAGTGGTTACTGGGGTATTGTTTAAACTTTATATGGGGATATAACAATAGGTGAATTTAATTAGCTATTATAAGTGGGAGGTGCCCAAATTACTTGGTAGTTAGTGCGTGGATTTTTTTTAGAGTGGAACTGGTTAGTGGGTTTGGGGGAGTCATTCCAGTCAATTTCTTTATCCGATCGATTCAAACTATTGATTTGTCTCCACTATTAAATTTTATTTAGGGAACCCGCTTTTTCGTGCTCGTAATCTCTTGGAACTTTCTAAGAACCCGACTTTTGAGGTAAAGTCGTTTTTCGACTTGCTCGGTTCTTTTCTCCCTTGTTAGATTGCATATCGATATTGTAGGGCGGGTTTTGGGAACTAGTCCCGAATACCTTTTTAAATTGTTTTGAACTCTTTGTGTGTTGTGTGCGTTAATGATTTTAAATGTGTTTTATCGGAAATTATTTTGGAACGTTTTCTCTGTGTTGGTACCGTTTCCGACACGGCCCATTGTAGCTGGTGTTGAGGAAGAGTTGGCTACCTTGACCCGTGTGACTGGGAAAATCGTACCCCTTCAAACGAAAATTATTATCTGTGTGTTTTTGGGCAAGCGCTCCAGTGGAGGCTTAGCCAGGAGTTCGAAGGGAGATTGGGAAGTGGAGTGGGAGGGCCTGCCTCTGCACTCGGAGCGGTGATGAGCGCCTTGGAAGACGGATTCTGGACAAAGGAAGAATTGCATTGTTGTGTGACTGTGATTGCAAATGCGTATGTGACTATTGTGACTGACATAATTAATTTAGGTATTGGCCTTTAGAGTTATGATTGCGGTTGTGGATTTGTATGCTGACTATAGATAAATGATTTCAAAACGTTCTACCGTTTCCATATTCTTTCTAGCTTGGCAAATTAGACGCTGACCCTTCGGGGAATATTTTTAAGTTCCAGGTATGAATCAGGGAGCCGTGCAGGAACCGAGGCAGGATGGCGGGCCGGAGCGGTAAAGAGCGCGTGTCATAGTGGGATTTGGTTTTTATTAGTTATTTATAATAGTTAGGATGTTGATTTTAATAATTGTTAGACGGAGTTGGTATTGTGTTTTGTTTATTATAACTTTGTTCGAGTCGTTCAGTCAATAGGCGTTGTGATGTATTTGATTATTTATAATTTTTCGGGGATTCATGCATGTTACGTTTTTCTAAGTTTTATTAAATAAAGGTTGGATGTTTTATTATGTTTTCTCGTCGTGCCCGAGTTGTAAGGTCCTACAGTGTAGTTGTCAACCTAAATAATAGTACCTTATAAGGTCTATTCCCTAGTAGCGCCTCGTCGGAAGTCGGGGTGTTACAACCAGATACTAGTACAATGCAGTTTGCTACTATGAAATAGCGAAACTCAACCAGTAATTTCTCTAGATCTAGCAATTGAGATTCAAAAACAACAACCCTAGAAATTGCTGAAATCAATCACATAAACAATTCAAACAAGAGAGTAAAATAATTCCATGTAATAGATAAAGAGTAGAAATCTCACAACTGAAAGTCAAACGATGCTTCAAACTGTCTGACTAAGCAAAAGGGCTTAGTTCTCCATGAAAACTAAAAACTCTGAATGGAAAATATGATAATAATGTCTTTGAATGAGAGATGCAACTCTCTAAAACCTAATATATCAAACTAGGTCTAAAAGTATATCCCAGAAATATAATATCTCGGAATAATAATGATAGAAAAGCACCAATAGAAACAAAACACGTGGCAAGTAAAGGTCTTCGCGGCGGTCAGGGGCGCCGGGCGCCGCTAGGTTGGCTGCGGGTGCCGCCAGCACCTCGGCTCAGAACTCATATCACACTTCAGGGGTTGTTTTGACTCACTTCGAGTTGGAATTTGGACTCGGAGTAAAAACATGAATTGTAGCTCTTTGGATTAAATTTCCAATGATACCAAACTCAACTTCATAAGATAACTATAGCTCCCGAAGGAACCATTTCAAGACAGAGGTGTCGAACCAGCTACTCCAACGGATGGCTCGAATTCAAGCGTTCTTTCCCCGGTTCCATTCCTTTCACACTTGTTCACTATAAGACCTGTAAAACAACATAGAACAAGTGCAAAAACCCAAAACTCCTAGACACTCTAAGACACTAAAGAAACTAACTAAAACTACCTAAAAGCAACGCAAAAGAAACGTAAACATGCATTCTAAACACTATCTAAATGCATGCTATCAAATTCCCCCATGCTTAAACCTTGCTTGTCCTCAAGCAAGTCATAAATCCAAAACACACCACAGAAATGCAATCATACATCCATCTCAAGTCAAACAAGCATTTCACATATAATGAAAAACCCGACCAAGACTTCCTAGCATGCATTATAATAAGCAAAAAGTAAAGACCATTCATTCATTCTAGACCTCACCAAGGTAAATTGTGTTTGCACTCAAACTCTCAAGTGTTTAAGGGTAGGTGTTTCGCTCAAAATCAACCATGAAAACTAGACTACCATAAGCTTGCATCAGAGTTCTAAATCTCCACCGTTGGGGATCAAACACATAACAAAAATCAAGAGGTCTTTTTAAGGGTTGTAATGGGGACAAGGTAAAAAGAAATTTGGAAGGGATCATATTTGGCATGTGGTGCTAAATCCGGGATAAAGAACTAATCCTAAACCCAAACTTCAACACACTTTCTTTTCTTACTTCTCCCATACTTTTCTTTCTCAACTCCATACACACTTTTATACACTTTGTTTCTTTCTTCACTTTATTTTATTTGTCTCTTCTTCAACTCTTTCTTTGCTTTATGAAGACTACTAACAATTAAACTGAACTTTTTCTTTTGCTTTTCACAGACTTTTCATCTTCATCATTTTTTTTTTCCACTTTGAAACCAAGAGTTGTATTTCCTCTTTTTCCACCTTTTTCTTCCAACTCCCCCATACTTATACATAACTCACACAAAACAAAAACACAACCTAAAGTCCTAAATCCCGGATTATGGGTCAAACTTATTCGGCTATGGATCATTTTGTGGAGCTAATAAAAATAGGCTTCAAGCTCAAAAGAAAAGGGTGTCAAAAACATGGATCTTGTAAGGTAGGAAGGGAAATAATAGGCTTATAAAGAAACATTGCCTCAATCATTTTAATGTCATGCATTCAATCATATAAAGCAGCCTCGAAATAGAGTATTAACGCAAGTTCTAGAGCTAGATAATCATGGTGATACACTCAAGAATGTAAAGAACAAATATATCATGAAAGGCCAAAAATCAAATCTCACAAGGTTAATTGTTGTCTAGAACTTCAGAATGAATCAAATACTCAAGCTAAATAGTTGCTTAGTCCTATAATCAAGGTAAATAATCAATGATCATGCTCATATCATATCAACTTCAGCAAATCATGCAAATCATGGGTTAGAATTCATACTCAACTTAGAGAAACAAGAAGAATCAAACAATGGAGAAATATGAACCTAAATGCAATATTTTTGTATTTTTATGAATTTTTTTATTTTTTTCAATTTTTTTAAGAATTTGAATCAATGCAAAACATAAAGTTAACATGCCTAATCTAATGTAACTACATGAATGCAAAGCAAGTAATTCCCTTCCCCCATGCTTAAATCTTACATTGTCCCCAATGTAAAGTAAAAGTAAAGAGAAAGAGAAGAACTCACAAACCAACTACTAATTTGGGTAACGGAATGGTGGTGAGCAACATTAGAAGGACCAAAAATCAACATTTATGAGGCGGCGGGTGCCGCCAGGGTTGGCGGCGGGTGCCGCCGTGCTTACGGTGGTCGCCTCTGGCCACTTCGTAGCTAAGGCCCTTTGAAATTAATTGGCGGCGGGCGCCGCCCTTTTGGTGGTGGGTGCCGCCAGTTCCGTTGCGCTCCCTTACACCTACCTGCAGTTTAGTCCAACACAGAAACAAAGGAAAGACCGAAACAAAAACAACTAAACTAGGAAAAAAAAACTTATGCCGGGTTGCCTCCCGACAAGCGCCTTATTTAACGTCGTGGCTCGACGTTTAGCATAAATTGACAAGATTAGACATTGTCAATGCCCTTAGCAACCTGTCAAACCCTTTGCACACATCTCAGAAAAACATAAGTAACACCATGATAAATTAAAGATGCATAATATAACTTTTAAAGACCGTTTTAACTTATCATACATGCGTGCCCAGTTGGCATGAACTGGCAGTTGCTCAAATAAATCCAGCACAAGTGGTGGCTTTAGAAAATACTTACAGCATGAGTCAAAGCACTTGTCACCATTACCACTTTCTTCATAGATGAACTCCATATATTTTTCACCTTCCACCTTTTGTTCTAGACTTGGCTCCTCATCTTGCAACTCCATAAGCTCTGGATGTGAGAAGGTGGGGGAAACTGAAGCATGGGATTTCAAGGCCTATCATAGGGCACAACATGATGGTGGAAACCTTAACAGATGTATCTTCATGATTTTCTCCCTCATTGTTGTCTACTTCATCAACAAAGAAGTCATCATGGTCAACAAAATAATCTTCTTCCAAAACCACAGAAGGCTCAAACTCATTACTCCATATGGGAGAAGATGATTCAGGCTGCATAGGCTTTGCAAGTATCTCTGTGGCAGCACAAACTTCCATTGTCAAAGCATCCGTCCTGGTAGAGAGTTCTTTCACTAAATCCTCAAGAGACGTATCAACCGGTTGTGGCTGTTGGGAAGATGACTCAACATGAAAGCTCCGATAGCTCATGAAACATAAGAATTCCCAGCATTCCTCGGATCCCATGTACAAAAGTCTCTCTTTGCTCATGTAGTTAGCCAATACCCTTGTCTCAAAATTCATACCAAGAATAACTCCGATGTTGACCTCTCCATCACTGTATCCAAATCCTTGTGTACAAATTTTGAGCACATGGTCTTGAAACCTAGAAAAATAATCATGGAAGTGTTCATCCTGCAATTGTTTACACTTGAACAAAGCCATAGATTAGTAATCTTGGTGTTATGAACCGTAAGATAGGTTCACAACACCAAGATTGGCACAAAAATCACACAAAAGACAATTATTGCCTCCCCGGCAACGGCGCCAATTTGATAGGCGTGAAATGGTCGTCCAAATCACGGCTATGCAAAAGAGTCCTAATAACCTAAAGACTGTAGTCTTAGGGAAGTAAGGGTCGAATCCACAGGGAGGAGATTTATCTTTCTATGTAAATTTTGTGTCAATTAAAGTAAAAGGGTTTTTAGAACTAAACTAACTATTGAGCATGCAAAAACTAGCAAAGCAAATAAAGTTTGGGTTTTTATCAATTTAAGGAAACACTTAGTCAACCAGAGATCCACATTCGTATGACAAGTTGATCATCGATTCACTCAATATCGCATGCATATGGAATTCCAATTCCTTTTCAAATATAATTAATAGCACAACCAGATACTATCAATCCTAACTAATTGAATAACCCTGAAACTATCAAGATTCAATTCAAAAGCAGCATGAAGATTAGGAATATAATCAGGATATAATTCTAGCATAAAACAACCAGCTTTTATACTAGAATGCAATTTAACTCTCTTCTACAATAGACTAGCACAACCAGATACTAGTACAATGCAGTTTGCTACTATGAAATAGCGAAACTCAACCAGTAATTTCTCTAGATCTAGCAATTGAGATTCAATAACAACAACCCTAGAAATTGCTGAAATCAATCACATAAACAATTCAAACAAGAGAGTAAAATAATTCCATGCAATAGATAAAGAGTAGAAATCTCACAACTGAAAGTCAAACGATACTTCAAACTGTCTGACTAAGCAAAAGGGCTTAGTTCTCCATGAAAACTAAA
This sequence comes from Fallopia convolvulus, assembly GCA_964016875.1. Classification (NCBI taxonomy): domain Eukaryota; kingdom Viridiplantae; phylum Streptophyta; class Magnoliopsida; order Caryophyllales; family Polygonaceae; genus Fallopia; species Fallopia convolvulus. The sequence goes on from OZ024737.1 coordinate 10,474,416, forward strand.
AACTCTGAATGGAAAATATGATAATAATGTCTTTGAATGAGAGATGCAACTCTCTAAAACCTAATATATCAAACTAGGTCTAAAAGTATATCCCAAAAATATAATATCTCGGAATAATAATGATAGAAAAGCACCAATAGAAACAAAACACGTGGCAAGTAAAGGTCTTCGCGGCGGTCAGGGGCGGCGGGCGCCGCTAGGTTGGCGGCGGGTGCCGCCAGCACCTCGGTTCAGAACTCATATCATACTTCAGGGGCTGTTTTGACTGACTTCGAGTTGGAATTTGGACTCGGAGTAAAAACATGAATTGTATGTCTTTGGATTAACTTTCCAATGATACCAAACTTAACTTCATAAGATCACTATAGCTCTCGAACGAACCCTTTCAAGACAGAGGTGTCGAACCAGCTACTCCAACGGATGGCTCGAATTCAAGCGTTCTTTCCCCGGTTCCATTCCTTTCACACTTGTTCACTTTAAGACCTGTAAAACAACATAGAACAAGTGCAAAAACCCAAAACTCCTAGACACTCTAAGACACTAAAGAAACTAACTAAAACTACCTAAAAGCAACGCAAAAGAAACGTAAACATGCATTCTAAACACTATCTAAATGCATGCTATCAGTCTCCGCACCATGCTCTTTGAAGACCCCGCTCCTATGAACTTGGGGTATGAATGGGTGACTTATGTGGAGCAATATAGGGCGCAACTAGGAGAGATCTACTTTAGCGGGATGGTGGCCCTTCTAGCCTTAGCTTGTAAGATCAACCTCACATGCTACAATACATTTCGTTCACAAAAGTTACACACAAACTACTAGGTGTCTTCAGGGATCTTTTAGAGGTGCAACGAAGGGGTCACCACTACGGTACATGGTCGACAAGTGGTGGTCACGTTAGATATGATGGAGCTCTTGTACCTCCCCAATTGGTACGAGACTTGGACATCCACACCATTTCCGCTGGCTAAGAAGCCCTAGGATGATCCTTCATTGAGGATATTTGCATCACGGTACAAGAGGGAGGATGACATGATGCAAGAGGATGCACAGGCCTTTGTTGAGGAGGTCGATACCGAGGACTATGAATTCGTTACCGAGGGGATGACCGATGATGATGGAAACGTTACCGTGCCACAAGAATACGATATCGTGACATATGACCTTGATACCGACCCTAGTAGGGTCGGTACCGACCCCTATTACCAGTAGGGTCGGTATCGACCCCCATTACCAACAGACCCACCCCGGTACCAAGCACCATCAGCACCAAAATCAGCATGGTACCGATGCCTCCAGCTCCGATACACCTCCACGGTGGACAATTGATTTGGCTTCCCAAATGCAGCAGATGTGTCTGCATTAGTACCACATACATGATCAGATGAATCAGTTGCAAGAGGCTTATGCAACTCGCATGACGGTTGAGGATGAGCGTCACCGGATGGCTTTGTCTCGTTGGAGGACAAGTGAGAAGCGTTGTGTAGAGGGTGAAGAACGTTGGTGGGCTATGGCTATGTTCATGGAGCACTTTGAGCACTACTTCCCACCCAAGGACTGATTCTTCTCTCTTTTTAAAGGATGTTTCAAGGAATCTTTCTACGGCTTCAACAACCACTTTGTGACTTCATTTTCTTTTCCTTGTCTCTTTGTTTTGTCTTGTTTTGTTTCTACAATGGGGACATTGTATTGCTTAAGTATGGGGTGGGGAAGGAAAAGAAAACTTATGTGAAAAAAAATGAAAAAAATTGGAAAATCACAAAAATCACAAAAAGATTTTTAGAATGGATAAGTACCCTTGATTTTATGGTTCTATGATGGCTTTTGCTTGCATGATCATTAAATCCTTTTAGCATGTTTTTGATAGTTTGGCCCAAATCTCATGATGGAATGTTTTAATTGTGAATTAGTATGTGATGAAACTAAGTGCATATGACTTTTAGCATGAGGTGTTGCAATCCAACAAAATGAACCTGTGAGCTTATTTAGCCTTGATTTTTCATGTGTGATTTACTCTCTATATGTATATTATCTCTTGAAATTGTGATGGTTATCTATTTCTCAAAGCCTCTATAAGATTTTAGTTCATTAATTGTGAAATCATATGACAAAGAACTTAATTTTTCATGAGCCTTATTAATCCATATCCACCCTTACATTATTCCTTGTTTTTGAAGCCAATTTGAGCCTGAAACCTTTTATTTTTAGCTCCACAAAATTGTTCCCTAGCCGATATAAGCTTGACCATATCCGGGGATTAGGACTTAGTTGGTTAGAGTTGTTTTGTTGAGTGAAGATGTATATTGGTTTACAAGAAAGGGATTGGTGGGGGTATATTGGAAGTTTCTTTGTTAAAGTTTTAAAAAGAACTCTTGGTAAAGAGGTGCACAAGTCAAGTTAAAGAGGAAATGAATGAAGTTTCAGCTCGTTACCGACCCTGTAAGGGTCGGTACCAAGGTTATCCCAGTAAAGGAAAAAAAGAAGAGAGAACGTAGACTCGTTACCGACCTCAGTGGGGTCGGTACCGACCCTTTCTCAGAAAAAATATGCAAAAAACTCAGAAAAGCGGGAAGAAGAGGGAAAAAAATTAAAAAAAAAAGAAATAGAATGTGTGCAAAAGTGCCATTACAGATATTACCAAGAGTTTCTTTATGTTTATGTTTATGAGACTTTCTAGGATTTTAATTAGGGGTGCTCAACGGGTCGGGTCGCCCGCGACCCGCACTGAATCGACCCGCAATTTGCGGATTGCGGGTCAGGTCGCGGGTCAAATTTTTTTATTTTTCGGGTTGCGGATTTGGGTACCGTTAAACCCGTCGGGTTGCGGGTCGACCTGCATGACCCGCACCCTTTTTTAAAGATTAAAGGACACAATATTAAATGGCACAGAAGGCCCGTTGCTCAATTGCTCATACCCCAATTTTGATTTCACATTTGTGAACCCCCAAATCCAATGAATCCCTAGATCTATCTCTTTCCCGCTGTCCAGCCGGTCCCTCAATCTCACGCCGACGACGCTCCATTTCCCCCTCCGTCGACTCCACTGGCCTCTATGACCTCTCGCTCCACTCGCACTCCGATCAACTTCACTTGCCTCTCCTCACCTTCTAGGAGATCTCCCAAATTGACATTTTTGTCGCCCACCGTCGCCGGATCTGGCACCGCCTCTCCTTCTGTCAGTCTGAATCCACCGCCTAGGGATGTTCAACGGGTCCGACTCTCGCAAATCGACGTGTCTGACTCCATCTCTGACAGTCCGACTCTCGCAAATCGACGTGCTTGTCGCCCACCATCGTCGTTTTGCGACGTGTTTTCTGCTGAGGTCCCAATTGCTGCTTGGATTTGAGTTGGCCTATATTGATGGCTATATATCATAGAAACCGTAGCCAAACAACGTCGGATTAAGGTCTTCCATTTTATCTATGGTGGTAGTCTTGTTGAGTATTTAAGTATTTCATTTATTGGATTTTGATTTCTGTTTGATTTTTTGTGAACGGATGCAAATGCAATATTGTGTGTGAATGTAGTGATAAACAAGGAATAAAGCTTTGGTTTCATTAGTATTGGAATTTTGAATTGATAAGTGGAACGGGTCAAACGGGTCGACCCGCGATCCGACCCGCAAAATCTGCAACCCGCGGGTGGGGTCGCGGAATTTGCGGGTAGCGGGTCGACCCGCGACCGGCAAAACGGGTCACAGGGTGACACGACCCACGACCCGCAAAAACGGGTCACGGGTCGACCCGACCCGTGAGCACTCCTAAATTTAATGGGTGAGTGAAAGAATGAGAGTATGGTTAATGTTTGAGTGGGTTTGGTATATTGTTAAGAGAGTTTTGGTGAGTTGTGTGTAAGTTTTTAGGAGTCTTTATTCCCGGATATTATTAGCACCACATGACCAAAATATTTTCCACACCTTATTGTCATTACCAAGCCCCATTACAACCCGGCCGAATGGAAGCTTCTATGAAGTTTTCCATTGAGCCTAAGTTCTCTTGATGATCTTTGCTTGTTTTGACAATCTTTGGTGGAGAATTTGGTGATATAAGTCCCAATTTTTACGAGTTTTTGCATATTTGATTGAGTTGAGAGTTGAACTTATAAGCCTAAACACATGAGAGTTGAGTGAAACACTATATCCTTAGTGAGGTTGGATTGTGATTCCTTATGTCTATTTGTTGTTCATATATGTGTGATGAGGTGAAGAGTCACTTGCTATTTTCACTAATGCTTTGATGTTGCTTTTTGATGAGGGCTATTACTTGATGAATGTGTTCATTGGTCTTGGTTTATGTCTAGTGATTGCTTGAGGACAAGCAAGCATAAGTATGGGGTATTTTGATGTTCGTATTTTTAGCTTAGTTTTTAAGTATTTTTCTTGGTTGTTTAGCTTAGTTTAGTTGTGCTTTTGTGTTAGTTTTTTTTTATCTTTTTAGATGAGTTTACATATTTTGAGAAAACTATGGAAGCTACTCTGTTTTTGTGTTTTTCTGTAGGTTTTTGAAGCAAGTTGGAGCATTCTGGAGGCATCGAGATAGAGAGGAGACATCGGATCTTGGCGAGCTAGAAAGGAGACAAGGACGTTGAAGAAATCCCGGAAAATGTAATATCCGCTAAATTCTAAATATAATAAAACGGGTATTTATTTGAATAATTTTTTTTCAAATAATTTTTTTCTCTAAATTAGAGAACTTATTAATCCTTATAATTTCATATTAAATTATAAAAAGGTTGTAAAATTTTATTACAATGACAATTAAAAATTTAATTAAATATATATTAGGTAAATCAGGTATTTAATTAAATATTTCTCTTAAATAGAGAGTTTAAATATTTTTATAGTTTTCTTAGCAAATAATAAAAAGATTATAAGAGGTTATCAAAATGGCAAATAAAAATTCAAAAAAATATAGTTCATAATAATTTTTGAAATTTTAATTAATATCATAATACAAATAAAATATGCAAATGAATGGCCAAAAAAAAAATTGCAAGAAGTGGGACTCGAACCCACGACCTCTTGCATTTTTCAGAAACTAACACACACTTCTTTCCACTATGTCATATTAACTTATCTATCCATTAAGAATATTTGATCCTTTTATTCTCTTACCTTCCTTCTTTCTTCTTAGAAGACATGACTTGATTTGACACTTGAGCAATGCATGTCTTCCAACTTCTCCAATGATTATGGTAGCCTGCCCTTCTCACCAAAGATACCATCACCTTATGTCATCTTCCAACAAACACACATCTACCCAATCCTCTTGAAGCTCCTCCTCCATAAGTGTCCATGGAGCGGTGGATCCATGGAAGGGTCAAAATTTGCTATAAACAGGGATGAAATTTCCATGGAAGACTCGCACATTAATCCTATCTTCATCTAATCTTCCTCTCCACTCCAAATTTTTGTGCCATTCTGTAACACCCCTATTTTGCAACACTAGTTATTACCGCCAGTGACCTCGGATTTTACCGTTCAAAGTCACCTTAGGATTTATAATGATATTTAAACATAAAGAAATGCGGAAATTTACATAAACGTTACATAAATAAACGGATGCTCATGAATGAGACTTGGTTCTTTAATTGAAGATTAAATTGACTAAAAGCGGAATTTTATGTATCGATAAGAACTTTCATTCATTACATTTAGAGTCGTGTTACAAATGACGTAGCAGCGGCAAGTAAAGCCCATTTAGAAAGGGTTGAAAAGACATAATTAAAAATACAAGTATGTTTTCCCAAGACAACACATGTGATGATGATTTGCTTGGTTTTAAAAAAAAAGAGTTGGTGCACTGTCTTCGGAATGCCTCACTCTTATGAGAATTCCTTCTTTCCTTCAACGTCGTCTTTCCTTGACCTTCGATTCTCGCCTAATGCTTCTCGAAACTTTTGGACTTCGTCTTCAACAGTTCGGTGTACATTCCTACAGTCTGGCATTTGTCGTGAAGGGCGAGAAATACCATGCAAAAATGTGGAAGTAGGGGAATTAGTCTAAGGAGACTAAGCAAGTGAGAACGGAACTTCTCAAGGGTATTTCGATAATTTATAATATTCGAGATATATTATCGGGATGTGTTTTAAGGTATAGGTCTTTATGTGGGGCTTATCGGGACGGGGAAGAGTGTGCTGGGAAGTTTGTTGGGAACGTTATTAATTCATACATGTTTTTCAAAACCTCTCGCGCCCTTGCGAACCGAGAGCCGGATCGATCATTTGAGACCGACCCGGTTTTGGTTATTTTTAAATATGCTTGGGCACTTATCTTGTATCATGATGAAAACTTTCACTTATGTTAACGTGTTTTAAGAGCATGGGAGGCCTTGCATCGGCCCGGACCACTAACAGGAACAAAGTTCCGGCAATTAGCTAGGGTGCAAACGTCCCTCCGATGCGTAGGAGCGGACATGGATCATGATCGACGAGTCGTAATTTAGGCATGGTGGCAATACGACTTAGTTGAGTATATAGAGGTGTCGGGTTAGTCCCACACCCCTCACTATTTTATCCAAACCGATCTCGAAAAGAGATCGTAAACAATCAAGGTCACAAACAAGACTAGCATAATAGTCCTATCCAATATTTAAATAACGGAATAACGATAACAATGGGGTCATTATTTTTAGCAATCGATATTCCTAGGTTCGTTTATTATTAGCACATAAGTTGTTCCCAACATCGAGAAATTTCACAAAACGAATTTATTAAGGCTACAAGGAGAAATTACACTTGCCTTAGCTTTGTACGATGGTGTACTAAATAGTTGAACGGAAATGTTGTCTTAAAAACGAAACGGGAGCTCGACCTATTGACACGGAATATACGAACGAGCTTTAATAAGAATTTTCGTTAAATTCTTTTAAAAGTTTGGAAATCTCTTATATCCTTATTATAATAGAATTAATTTCTAAATTAATAATAATTTAGGTGGGGATGAATAAAATAATAATATCTTCTATTATTATTTTATATTTGTAAGATCCTTTTATCCATTTTAAAACTCCTCATTTTAATTTATTTACTATGATCTTTGGAGTTTAAGTTATAACATTATTATTAGAATATTCTTTTTAGCTTAACTTATTATTCTAATATTATAACCAAGCAATGAAATATCTTTATAGAAATCATTAAGATGTACTTTTCATAATTATAAGGAATATTTTTTTTCTTATAAGCCCTTTTTATGATATAAAAAGTCTAGAATACCTTTGTCATTAAATATCTTTTATTTCTCTTATTATTATTTTATTAACCACCTTATCAAATAATATATTTTTAATTCTTATAATATATTCTCATTATAATATCTTTCTTGTTATTCTCTACATAAAGACATGCCATATTTTATAAATATAAATATAATGTACTATGGCTTCTTCTAGAACTTTCCTTTAGTAGAAATCTCTACTATTCTTACCATAGTAACTTTCTATGTATGATATATAATAAAATAATCTTATTATCTATTTAAATAATTTCCCCACATCTTAGAATATTATTTTATAAAAGTATAATCATGCAACTATTTATTATAAAAGTATATCTTTTCTTATTAGTTTAAGTCTTTATATTATGATATCCTTAACATCTAGTATACTCAATAATATTAAATATGTACATAAAAATCATTTTAATATGTCTATTATTTTTATTTAAGAAGTTACATGTCTTGAGATTTATTTTAATATAAAACTAACGTGCAAGGTAAAAACTTTATCTAAGTATAATGAGTTTAATAGTATGTCAACTAACAAGATCTTGTAGCAATATTTTATATGAGTTATTTTTGTCAATGTAGCAATATCATAAAATGCTATTATTTTTATAAAAGAGTAATTAATTTAATTTAATGAAGATAAGAATAAACTTAGGGCTTTTATATTGTGATATCTTTTAAATCTAGTATACTTAAAGATATATCTCATTATCCATGTATATATAAATATAGAGATGATAATTTCATTATTTCAATTAAGAAAACTCATGTCATAAAATATATTTTGTAATAAAAGAGCATGCATGATAAATATCTTATCCTAGTATATGAAATTTTATTTATTTGTTTTTATCTTGTATAACTAACAATATCTTTAAATCATTATTTATTTTAGGCTAAATCCATTATTATTATAAAACTCATTATCAACTTTAAATGACAATAGATCTCATGAAAACACAATAATCAAATTAAAATAATAAAAAAAAATAAAAAGAAATTTAGACCTTCTGTTATAATATTGTACGCATGTGTTACAGAGGAGGCACCAGGGCAAGGGAGAAGGGGTCGGCACACCAGCAAGGGGCGGTTCACTAGGCCGGCGGTGGTCCGGCGTTCCTCCGGGGGCGGCGCGCGGCTGGGAGGGCGGCCCAAGGTGGTTCGGTGGTGGCCCGGGGTGAAGAACTAGGGTTTTTGTGGTGATTTGGGGGAAAAATCTGCAATGGAATTAAGGGCTTTTTTGCTGAAATTTTGATTGAAAGAGAGCAATATCACTTAGAGAATGAGAAGAGAAGAATGGTGTGAGTATTGCAATGAGAATCCAGCCCTTTAAATCGGCAAAATAGCCCCGTAACTTCGGGAGAAGGCCCCCCTTCTCCTTTCGGGGCCTATCCCAAAGTTGAGCCTCCCATGGATCCCCCACACCTTGGATTGACCACTGATGGAGGAGGAGGTCCATGGGGATTGGGTGGGGTGTGCTTCTTCAAGGATGAGATGAGATGAGGTAGTCATGGTGAGAAGGGCAAGAAACCATGGAATGGAAGCCATACATTTGATGAATGTCAATCAGACGTCAATGTCTGATGTTCAATATGGAGAAGAAGAAGAAAGGAGTGTTTAAATTAATAAAAGTTCTTTAGTAGGTAGTCAAGTTACAATAGCATAGCGGTTTGTAGTGTGTGTGAGGGGGAGACATAAGAGCTCTCGGGTTCGAGTCCCGGCTCTTGCCTCTTTTTATTTGATTTTCCTTGTATTCTTACTAGCTTTGTAAATAGTCTATTATTAATAAAATTCGAAATTTATATTAATTGATGTTCGCATTTTTGGTATAGTTTTTGATAGGTTTTCTTTGTTTATTAGGATTAATTTTGTCTAGTTTAGGTTTCTTTTTAAGTGTTTTTAGTTAGTTTTGTATAAATCTGCGAAAAGAGTGGAATCTACGCTATTTTGTGTATTTTGCAGGTTTTAGCTAGGAAAGGAGCTAAATGGAGCTAAATTTGGAGCATCACAGTGAAGGACGGAAAAGTGCAAGATTTAAGAAGTCGAAGCTCAAGAGATCGAGAGGAGGTGTTGAAGAAAACATAACCCCAGGCTCGTTAACGAGGCTGTGAAGGGTCGTTAACGAGGCCACGAAGAAGAAGATTTCGGAGTATTATTTTATTATTCACCGATCCTGAGCGGGAATTTATTTCCGTATCGGTTGAGTATCCTGAGCGGGAATTTATTTCCGTATCGGTCAGATCCATAGCTCTTCCAGAAAATCTTGGAGATCCTGGGAGGTTTGCAATCACAATCGGCATAGGCAACCACAAGTTCAAAGCTTTATGCGATCTTGGTGCCAGTGCTAGTCTTGTTCCACTCTCAATCTGGTCTAAAGCCAATATGGGACCACTGGAACCTGTGGACATGAATCTGTACATGGCAGATGGGTCAAGTGTCAAAGCAATAGAAGTAGTGGACGATTACCCTATTCAAGTCGGGAAATTCTTTATACCGAATGATTTTATTGTCCTTGATATGCCTGAAGACCCTCATGTCCCCATAATTCTCGGGCGACCATTCTTAGCCACAGCAGGAGCAAGAGTGGATGTACGTAAGGGACTCCTCACTTTTGATATAGGAGAGGAACGGGTGGAATTCAATTTAGATCAGAAAGCTAATGACCCAATTGGAGTGGCACAACTAGAGTTGACTCAATCCGAACCAGACACCACAGTCCCTACCGAGCCACATCTGCCGATCAATGATGCTCCCATACACAAGGGCCCTACTACAGAGGTTTCAGAAAAGTCCAAACCACCTTGGCTTTCGGACTATACCAATAACCCAGGGATATCGAGCTTACTGATAGAAGAAGAAGGTCCTAATTTAGCAATTCAAATGCGCAGAGGCAGTAAAGCTACAGGCAAGGTATCTCAAGACCCTAACATGGCCAGACATGAACCACCATGAGACTAGCGAAGAGAGCTCGTCGGGCTAACGACGTTAAACATAGCGCTTACGGGAGGCAATCCGCTTTTTAGAATAGGTTTAGTTTATTTTATTTTTATTTTTTTTTAGATTACTTCCTAGCTTTCTTTTATTTTTCTTTTTTAGTTTAAATAGGATAGAAATAAGATTTTTTGAGCTAACAAGATTTCAGGAAAAAAGGGGTCGAAATGCACTCAAGGAGGTTACGGTGGCTCGTTAACGACCCACCCAGGGTCGTTAACGACCCAGTTCGGACGACCCGATTCGTCACAATACGGGGCAGGTAAGTAACTCTAACCTAGTTAAATTTTCTAACCCTAGCCGCCACCCCCTCTATCTTTACCCCTCCTATAAAAACCCTTCTACCCCTCCCAAAATTCCACCACAATCTCTCTCACATTCACTCTCAAACCCAAAACTCTCTCAAACCCCTTTCCCTTTTCTCCTACCGAGTCGGAAATCCCACGCTAACGACCACCGGAGACGCCATCGTTACCGGAGTTCGAAGGCCCTTTCACCGTCGACGACGAGCTCGTTAACCTACCCCGATTCCGACCCTTCTCCTTTTAATTCTCGGTTCTCCGGTATGATTTCTAAACCCTTGCTTGAATTTGCATGATTGATCATCTATAGGGTTAAAATTTCATATCTTGAATCATGATTTTTAGGGAGATCAATGAGCATGCCTAAATTCCGTTCTAAAATTCTTGATTATGCTTAGTTGTTCATGTTTAGGAAAGACGATTCATGTTAGATTAGCTATTGTAATCCTTTAGTTAAGAAAGCATGAATTTTTTGTTCTAGATCTCAAAGTTCGAACTTTGCATGTCAAAATTCCGAGAAATTTGTAGCATGTTCGGGATGGGTAATTGAGTAAGTATGGGGTGCTTTTTCCCAATGAGGGAATTGTGGAGAATAATAGAAGATTGCATGCTTGATTTGTGCTGAATTAGAGGTAGATTTAATTTCGGAAATTACTGGTTTTGCTCTCGGCGGGTCGTTAACGACCCACCCAGGCTCGTTAACGACCCTGCACTTCATTAATGCTTGATCCAAGGCCAGCTTCGTGAACAACCCAATTGGGTAGTTTATGAATAATTCCGAGGTTAATTTTGAGACCAAGTATGGGGTCTCGTACCTATTATTTTTGAATGGATCTTATCTTGGAAAATTTTCGATTATTTTGTAGGATCCATGGCTAGTTCAAGCAGACCCGCTACCCGAGCCCAGAAGAAGAGGAGGAACCACAGGTCTCCATCTCCACCCCGGGTGGACGATGTGATTTTGAACAGTCAAAGCCAAGTACGGCGCTACCGGGATTTCTTAGAGAAGGACCACTACACCCGATGGTTCTCGAAGTCTAGCCCGTCTCTACAGGCATCTACACGGATGTCAAGGACGCCTTCGTCATCCTTGGGGCCGCACACTTATTGAAGCAAGAGAGCTTGCCACATTATCCGACCCTCACATCCGAGTTCTTGGCCACCTTGGAGACCAACTTCTCGTCGAAAATCTCGGCGGGACGCATTCGGTTCCGGATCGGTAACGAGGACCGTGACTTCACCATGGCGGAGTTCAATGCAATCTTGGAGCTCCCGAACCCGTCTAGAGACTATAGCTTGAAGGACTACCGAGTGACCCGCACTTGGAGCTACATCACCGGAGAGGTTCAATCCTCCACCGCGGCGCTATCCGGGGCAACCATAGTCAGCCCCATCTTTCGGATCATCTTGAGAATACTCGCCACACTATTCTGGCCGAAGAAGGAGTTGAACCAGTCTACAAGGACGGAGGTCGCTTGCTTCTGCACCATCCTCTTCGAGGAGCCCGGCCCCTTGAATTTAGGGTACGAATGGCTCTACTACGTCGAGAAGTCCCACAAGTCCAAGGAGGTGTGGTGTGGCAATTTGGTTAGCCTCTTGGCTAAAAATCTTGGAGTGGATCTCACACGCTACACACCGGCCCACGCTCAACTCCTCAACAAAAATTATTGGTATAGTGCCGGGATTTTCGTGCAAGCCGAGGGAGGCTACAAAGTGAAGGTTCGAGATCAAGTCGTCATACCTTCCCTCGACATGTACGAGCTACTCTACGTACCGAATTGGTACGAGGTGTGGACGGGCCAGCCTTACCCATTGGAGCCAAAACCGGAGGATGAGCTCTCACTTAGGCCATGTCACACCCGGTTTGAGCGGGATGATGTGGACGAGTATGAAGAAGAAGATGAGCAAGAGGATACCGAGGTCGTAGGCAATGATACCGAGGAAGCCGACACCGAGGGCGACACTGAGGAGCTCAACTTTACAGAAGATGACATGGAGACGGAGGAATTAGGAGGCAACATCTTCGTCAATGAGCCAACCAGGGTCATTAACGACCATTTCCAGCCACCACCCAACACTGTTAACGAGGCAACCAGCTTCGTTAACGAGGTGCCGCAAGCTCCTGTCGACCCTCCACCAGCTCCTGTCGACCCTCATACATATGGTTTAATGCCTTACAACCCGGTGATGTATCAAGACCATTTCCAACCTCACTACCCACCACCTCCTCAGCCCGAGTACGCAGGATCGAGCATACCACCACCATGGGCCGAGGATCTTTCTGCACGGATGCAGCAGCTTCACCTCCAGACCGATCACATTCATCGGAGGATGGATAGATGGGAAACCGTCTACTCCGCACGCATGTCGAGGGAGGACGAGCGGCAATGTCAGAGAGAGGCGGAGGATGCTGAGCGTTGGAGGACGATGTATGACTTCATGGGGAACTTTGAGCACTATTTTCCTCCACAGAACCGTTGATCAAGCTCAAGATGAAGTTTCCTTTCCTTGTTTCCACTTTTGTAAGTTTTATGTCTTTCTTTTTCTTTTTAATTTTTTGTGGAGTTTCTATTTCTTTTCCCTCTTCTTGTTATTTTTCTTACAGTGGGGACACTGTAATTTTAAGTATGGGGTGGGAAGAAAGTAGAAAAATTATGTCCTAGGTGTTTTTATGTTTTATGTAGTTGTTACTTTTGTTAAATCGAAAAAACCAAAAATTGAAAAAAATTGAAAAATTTGAAAATTTTAAAAAAGAGTTTAGAATTGATAGATATTCCTTCTTAAAAGTTCTATGATAGCAATCACTAGCTTGACCATATAATTCCTTGCAAACATGTCTTGAAAGTATAGCCGGATTCTTAAAAATTGAAATTATTATTTTATTAGAAAGGAATAGCATTAGATGAAATTGAGCACATATACTTTATAGCATAGATGATGCAATCCAACAAAACTTACCTTGTGAGAAATTTTTGGCCTTATAGGGAGAACATTTATGAATCCCTCTTCTTTTTTGTGTGATTTACTCTCCTTATGCATATTATCTCTTGGAATTGTGATGGTTATCTATTTCTTGAGACCCTTATAGGATTTTTAGTTCATTACTTGTGAAGATCATATGATAGAGAACTTATTTTTATGAGCCCTATTATCCCCTATCTACCTTTACATTATTCCTTCTTTTGATAACCAATTCTGGCCTGAAACCTTTTATTTTTAGCTCCACAAAAATTATTCCCTAGCCGAGATAAGCTTGACCCTATCCGGGAATTAGGACTTAGATTGGAGAGGTGAAGTCTTGTGTTTTGTTGAAAAGAAAAGAGTTTCCATTCGCTTGAATTAAAGGGTATTTGGGAAGGGTAGATTGGAAGTCTCTTGTTATTTTATGTGAGAAAGGTCTCTTGTTATTTAAAGATGCACAAAATAAAGCTTGAAGGGAAGAAATGTATACGGTGGATCGTTAACGACCCGAATGTGGGTTCGTTAACGAGGCAGCGAAAAAAGAAAAAAAAAGAAAGAGAAAAATAAAAAAGAGAAAGAGGAATAGTTGAAGTGCATTTGTGTTTAAAGATAATATCAAGAGATTCTTTTATTTTTGGTTATGAGGAATAGTTGAGTGCACTTTTATGATGTGATCAAGCCCACCTGAACCCACCTTCCCGGCCTGCCTCGAGTCGGCGTTCTGACCAGTGGGCCAGCCTCCAGCCTGCCTCCCGTCGGCGATCTGACTGGTGGCGCTCAATCACAAGCCATGGGCTGCAGCCCATGCACCCCAACCTGCAGGAGGTGGTACACCTTTTATCCTGCAGGATGTCGGAGGGGGGATTTGATCCCCTGACCTCCCTTTATCAAGGTGGGATTACCACACTTGATAACCAACTCCACTGCACTTTTTTGATGTGATCAAGCCCACCTGAACCCACCTTCCCGGCCTGCCTCGAGTCGGCGTTCTGACCAGTGGGCCAGCCTCTAGTCTGCCTCGGCCGGCGATCTGACTAGTGGCGCTCAATCACATGTCATGGGCTGCAGCCCATGCACCCCAACCTGCAGGAGGTTTCACACCTTTTATCCTGCAGGATGTTGGAGGGGGGATTTGATCCCCTGACCTCCCTTTATCAAGGTGGGATCCTTCACCTTGACAACCAACTCTACTGCAGTGGAGTTGGTTGTCAAGGTGAAGGATCCCACCTTGATAAAGGGAGGTCAGGGGATCAAATCCCCCCTCCAATATCCTGCAGGATAAAAGGTGTGAAACCTCCTGCAGGTTGGGGTGCATGGGCTGCAGCCCATGACATGTGATTGAGCGCCACTAGTCAGATCGCCGGCCGAGGCAGACTAGAGGCTGGCCCACTGGTCAGAACGCCGACTCGAGGCAGGCCGGGAAGGTGGGTTCAGGTGGGCTTGATCACATCAAAAAAGAGATGATGAAAGGATCGATGGAGGGGATGATGGTGCAAAGAGATCGCCACGAGAATCCAAGGAATTCCGACAACAAACACCACGCAACTGACCCGTCTTCAACTGGCTGGATCTTCCTCGTCCGAACTCGAAATTGAGTGATTCCAATTCGAGAAGTTATATCTATGAGTCTAGTTGAAGTCTTCAAAATATGAGACCGAGATGATGAGCGGATTGAATGTTATGTCGAATTTACTGAGATGGTGCAGAAACCTCCGAGATGGATGATGGTTCGAAATGGAGAGAACAAGGGGATATGGATGCTTGATAAATTGGATATGACTCACCAAGCTCTCAAACAAACTAGGATGCTCGAAATTGTCGGATATGACTCACCAACAATTGAACAACGAGAATTGAACGAAACAAAACAAGAACTTTGAATTGAAAATGCAAGGAAAAGAGAAGCAAATTTCGTCCAAGTCTCTAAAGGGAGGAGGGGGATGGACGACCATATAACCTAGACAACAAGCCTCACAAAATCAGCCCCCTCATTTAAAGAAAATTACAAAAACAACCCATAAAAACCGAGAGCACATTAATCGTCCTCAACCGTTAAATTGTCACTTATCGAACCATGATGTATCATAATACTCCAACTTTCACCTTTGCTAACCAAAGTCCAACTTATGAGCCATGAGCTCCTCCTTGATCTTGTCAAGCATTGCCCTAGCATGTTCTCGAGTGATGCACCCATAATAGAGTGTCGTGCCTTGACTCGGCTCCTTAGCGCCTCGGACACCGGCCTTGGATATGTGTCCAAATGAAGACTCTCCCTTGTCGTGCAAATTGGACTTGTCTTTAGGGATGGAATCTTCACTCAAATCATGGGGACATGACTCGATAGATGGAATCACATCAAACAGGGTCTTTGGTTCGATATGCGAGGATATAATATGATAACCAAAATCATAATATATATTTCAAAAGGAGACACTCTTACGAGGAAGAGTGTCATCGGCATGGTTCGACATTTTCATCTACTGTTACAATACAAAAGGGCCTTAAAGGCAAAACTAACAAGATTACAAATATTAAACTTGGATAGGAAGGAGGATCCATATATCTCTGGAACATCTAAGGCACAAGGTTTGTCACTTTGGTGCATCTCATAGAGTTGTTGACCTTGACTTTGGGATGTCAGCGGTCCTTTTCCTTTATTATGAGTTGTAGACTGCACAGAAGCTGACCCAATCACCTTATTTGAAGCTTGGTGGTTCTGAGAAACTGAGTTTGAACAAAATTGGCCTTTGTTGGTCCCCTTTTGTCTGCAGTAGGTATGGAGATGTCCCACCTTTCCACAATTGTAGCATGTCATGCGGTCTTTTGAGCAGTCTCGATTGATGTGTCCCGGTTCCCCGCAATTGTGACAAACTATAGAGCTCTTCTTGGAATCCGAGCTCTAGAAAGATTTTGGCCCGACTGACATGGCATTGTCCTTACTTTTCTTGGACCAGTGTGATCCTTGTGGAGAGGCCGGTCTTTTGAAACCGCTTTGGCTGGAGTGGTGAGGCTTCCCTCCATCATTCTTTTTGCACTCGGGGCCTTTAAGCGTCACTTCCATCTTGTAGGATGCATCTATGTACTCCTCCAAGGTCTTGAAGGTGCGATTCACCATCCATGTTTGATGGTGTCGCTCATCCGACGATGGAAGTGCTTGATCTTTTGCTGCTCTGTGGTGATCTCGTCCTCGGCGTATTGGAGAAGATGGTTAAACTTTTTGGCGCGTTCAATGACACTCAACCCATGGACTTTCGGGGAATGGAGTTCATCAAGTTTCTCATCTTTCATAGCCTCAGAGAAGAAACGGTGCATCATTTTATCCTTGAACATAGCCCAGTTCAGATCAGGGGGAGTAGACAAGATAAAACTCTCCCACCATTCTCCGGCTTCATCCTTAAGCCTTAACGCATCCATGTGCACCTTATCCGCCTCTAAGCAGTGCACGTTCCTTAGGAGTCTCTCCACATTGGAGAACCAATACTGGATTCTTGAAGGGTCGCCTGTCCCGTCATACGAGTCTGGCTTCATGACATTGAAGGTTTTGATTCCCTCCGCGAAGATGACTTCCTTTGGTTTTTCGGGAATGACCTCGGCTACTTGAGCCTCTTCTTGCACTTCCTCTTGTACTTCTATGTTTGCTGGGTTAGGTACCACAACATGGATAGCCTCTTGTACCAGTTGTTATACTAGAGTGCGTAGGGTTGCCACAGTGCCCTCATTGAGTACAACTGGGCAACAGGTGCTGGGGGAGGGTTAACTCGAGGCGCACCTCTGACCTCTGATCAACTTTCCTCATGACCTTCCCCAACGACACTAGGATTGACTCGACGGCTGTTTCCTCTAGTGTTGACCATCTGAAGGTTTTAAGCTGGTTTAATTTGGTTAAATCATAAATATTAGGAGTTAACTCTCATGCCTTCAGAGAAGAAGAGAAATTTTATTAGAACTTTTACTTTGAAAGATTACAAAGGCTTTATAGCGCAAGCCATTACACTTAAGGACAGGAAAGGAAAACTAAAGCCGACTCGACTTTTCAAGGACAAAATGAAAGTCGAGAGAAGTGGACTAAGCTCACTTCTTTAGAAAGGAAAGTACAACTAAGACAAAACCTAGGAACGGTCGGGGTAACTATACTTATCGAGGAAACTGTCGTCAAAGAGGTTCTTATCAAGAATCCCGTTCTCATTGTCCAGCACTAAGTTGGCCTGCTCAATCTGCCTACGACGATACGCGTTCCTTGCGCGAAGTTCGCATAGTCGGACTTCGACTTGGAACTGTTCGTCTTGTTCGGCCATTTGTCTATTTAGCCAGCCTTCTTTATGCCTCCCCAAGAGTTCAAAATTCATGTAACGGGTTCGGCTTGGATGGACGTCTACAGGGGGAGGAGCGTCCATGTTCTGGTAGGACCTTATTTCTTTCGACCATACCCCCTTACGTTGGAGGAGATAGTCGTAAATTGACTGAAGAACCCTCGTTGGTTTTGGGTCACTGATTGGAGATGGGTTTCTTGTTTGACCATTTGCTTGGTGATGGGATGACTCTCCCTGAGTCCAGTTAGCCCATCCACCCACTTGATAGGTCATTGGAGCTTGACTTGTGATTTAGTGGCGTGGAGTGGAGTCTCCGTTATGTGTCTCCATGGATGATATCCCGAATATTCTTGCTCAGTGATTTTCTGACTTGATTGGCCATGAAGTGAATTATTAACTCATCCCTCGAGGTATGCTTCTTCAAGGTTCTCTTCCTCGAGATTCACCTCGGGTGCATTTTCATGCATCTCCTCTTGTAGTGCTAGCTCAGAGTTATCCTCGGGGTATCCATTTTGCAAAAACGGCCATTGAGCGAAAGCCTCATCAAGCTCTTTAGCCGCCTTTTTGGCTTCATCCTTGATTCGGGTTAGACTTCTAGTGAGTACCATTTATGTAGAGGAGAGAAAGGCGTTTATATAGAATATCCTTTGATTCTATGCGGCAAAGATATTGGAAGGAAGTAAGGACATTTTTAACCAAGGTTTTAAACTTAGAATATAAATTAAGATAGATTTTATTTTCTTGGAATTTCTTTAAAAGAATTTAAATTTCTTGAGGTTTACTTAAAACTCGATTTAAATTTTCTAACTTTATAAATGTTTATAGAATGAATTTAGACTTTGAAAGTTTTTAATGTAAGAAGTTTTTAACTCATAAAAGTTCCTAAGATAAAATGTTAAATTTAAAGGAAAAATTTTAACTAAGATGAGCAAGTTAAAGAGTTGAAACATTTTTGTTACTTAAGTTTTTAGAAGGTTGAAAGGAATTTCTTAAAAATAGAAGTTTCGTTTGCGGAATTAAGACTTAGGTTTAAAAGTTCTCGGGGTTTGAAAATTTTCGGTTTTGAAAGTTTTCGATTTTGAAAACAAAACGTTCGGCTCTGATACCATAACTGTAACCCCCCTATTTTGCAACACTGGATATTACCGCCAGTGCCCTCGTATTTTACCGTCCAAAGTAACCGTAGGCTTTATAATGATATCAAAACTTATAGAAAGGCGAAAATTTACATAAACGTTACATAAATAAACGGATTCTCATGAATGAGATTTGGTTCTTTAATTGAAGATGAAATTGACTAAAAGCGGAATTTTATTTATTGATAAGAACTTTCGTTCATTACATTGAGAGTCGTGTTACAAATGACGTAGCAGCGGCAAGTAAAGCCCATTTAGAAAGGGTTGAAAAGACGTAATTAAAAATACAAGTATGTTTTCCCAAGACAACTCATGTGATGATGATTTGCTTGGTTTTAAAAAAAAGAGTTGGTGCACTGTCTTCGGAATGCCTCAATCTTATGAGAATTCCTTCCTTCCTTCAACGTCGTCTAACGCTTCTCGAACCTTCTAGATTTCGTCTTCAACACTTCGGTGTACATTCCTACAGTCTGGCATTTGTCACGAAGGGCGAGAAATACCAGGTAAAAATGCGGAAGTAGGGGAATTAGTCTAAGGAGACTAAGCAAGTGAGAACGAAACTTCTCAAGGGTATTTCGGTAATTTATAATATTCGAGATATATTATCGGGATGTGTTTTAAGGTATAGGTCTTTATGTGGGGCTTATCGGGACGGGGAAGAGTGTATCTCGAGAGGAGATAGCTCGTTAATTGAGAGAAGAACTACGATATTGTAGACTTCTTTTAGAGTAGGAAGTGTGTTAGGAACGTTATTAATTCATACAAGTTTTTGAAAACCTCTCGTGCCCTTGCGAACCGAGAGCCGGATCGATCATTTGAGACCGGTCCGGTTTTGGTTTCTTTTAAATGTGCTTGGGCACTTATCTTTTATCGTGATGAAAACTTTCACTTACGTTAACGTGTTTTAAGAGCGTGGGAGGCCTTGCATTGGCTTGGACCCCACTGACAGGAACGAAATTCCGACACTTAGCTAGGGTGCATACGTCCGTCCAATGCGTAGGAGCGGACATGGATCATGATCGATAAGTCGTAATTTAGGTATGGTGGCAATACGACTTAGTTGGTTATATAGAGGTGTCGGGTTAGTCCCGCACCCCTCACTATTTCATCCAAACCGATCTCGAAAAGAGATCGTAAACAATCAAGGTCACAAACAAGACTAGCATAATAGTCCTATCCTATATTTAAATAACGGAATAACGATAACAATGGGGTCATTATTTCTAGCAATCGATATTCCTAGGTTCGTTTATTATTAGCACACAAGTTGTTCCCAACATCGAGAAATTTCACAAAACGAATTTATTAAGGCTTAACAAGGAAAAATTCCACTTGACTTAGCTTTGTACGATGGTGTACTAACGAGTTGAACGGAAATGTTGTCTTAAAAACGAAACGGGAGCTCAACCTATTGACACGGAATATACAAACAGGCTTTAATAAGAATTTTCTTTAAATTCTTTTAAAGTTTTGCGAATCTCTTGTATCCTTATTATAAGAGAATTAATTTCTAAATTATTATATTAATAATTTAGGTGGGGATGAATAAAATAATAATATCTTCTATTATTATTTTATATTTTTAATATCCTTTTATCCATTTTAAAACTCCTCATTTTAATTTATTTACTATAATCTTTGATGTTCAAGTTATGACATTGTTATTAGAATATTCCTTTTGAAAAAGAGTCACGTGTGAATGGTCGCTTGTGTGCAAAATAAGAATAAATCTCGATCGTTCATTCCAAAAAATCAACGTCCCTGATTAAACATTCATTTAAAAAAATAAAAAAACGGCACGGGCGAATTTTTCACGTATTATTCGCGTATTTTTCAATAAAATACGACACGGACGAATTTTTCCCGAATTATTCACGAATTTTTCGAAAAATACGTTTTTATGAGACACGCCCAGTTTGTTCATCAGAAATAGCGATTTGTTCATCAGAAATAGTGATTTGTTCATCAATACTAACCATTATTTGTTCATTGGTATACTAGTATTTGCTCATTGATATTTCATTATACCCTATTTGCTCATGTATATACACCTATTTGTTCATTGATATACACTTATTTGTTCATTGATATAACCTTTTTTGTTCATTGATCTAACCTTGTTTGTTCATTGGAATACCCTATTTGTTCATGGATATACCCCTATTTATTCATTAATATAACCTTTTTTGTTCATTATTATACCCTTATTTGTGAATTGAAATAAACTTATGTTTATGTGTCAATGACATCAACTTGTACAAATATGCATATATTAATGAACAAATATGCATAAACTAATGAACAAATTGATGTTACAAATGAACAAATATGCACAAACCGATGAACAAATATGCCAAAATCAATGAACAAATATGTCAAAACCAATGAACAAATCCAAAGTGTTGATGAACAAATCCACATTGTTGATGAACAAATCCACAATGTTGATGAACAAATCCACATTGTTGATGAACAAATCCACAATACTGATGAACAAATCCACAATATTGATGAACAAATATGCACAAACCGATGAACAAATATGCCAAAACCAATGAACAAATATGAATATAACAATGAACAAATCCACAATGTTGATGAACAAATCTACATTGTTGATGAACAAATCCACAATACTGATGAACAAATCCACAGTGTTGATGAACAAATCCACATTGTTGATGAACAAATCCACCATACTGATGAACAAATCCACAATATTGATGAACAAATATGCACAAACCGATGAACAAATATGAATATAACAATGAACAAATCCACAATGTTGATGAACAAATCCACATTGTTGATGAACAAATTGATGTTACTAATAAACAAATATGTACAAACCGATGAACAAATATGTCAAAACCAATGAACAAATATGAATATAACAATAAACAAATATGCATATACCAATGAACAAATATGCATAAATTAATGAACAAATTGATGTTACAAATAAACAAATATGCACAAAACCGATGAACAAATATGCCAAAACCAATGAACAAATATGTCAAAACCAATGAACAAATCCACAGTGTTGATGAACAAATCCACATTGTTGATGACTAAATCCACATTACTGATGAACAAATCCACAATATTGATGAACAAATCTGGGCCGTTTTTTTCAAAAATACGCGAATAATCGCCAAAAATTCGCCCGTGCCGTTTTTTTCCCCTTTTAAGTGAAATGATCAGCGCCTTTGATTTTTCTTGATCCAACGACTCTTGTTCTTTCTTATTTCGCATCTGGGCGCCCATTCGCACCTGAACCAGACTCATTCCTTTTAGCTTAACTTATTATTCTAATATTATAACCAAGCAAGGAAATATCTTTGTAGAAATCATTAAGATGTACTTTTCAGAATTATAAGGAATATTATTTTTATAAACCCTTTTTATGATATAAAAAGTCTAGAATACCTTTGTCATTAAATATCTTTTATTTCTCTTATTCTTATTTTATTAACCACCTTATCAAATAATATCTTTTTAATTCTTATAATATATTCTCCTTATAATATCTTTCTTGTTATGCTCTTCATAAAGACATGCCATATTTTATAAATATAAATATAATGTACTATGGCTTTTTCTAGAACTTTCCTTAAGTAGAAATCTCTACTATTCTTACCATAGTAACTTTCTATGTATGATATATAATGATATAATCTTATTATCTATTTAAATAATATCCCCATATCTTAGAATATTATTTTATAAAAGTATAATTGAATCAAATGAAAATGGGGCTTATCATGAAAACTAAGAACAAATCTGGACCATCCGATTGAAACACTAGAAATGAATCTAGGCCATTCGATTAAAAATATAATAAAAAAATACAAAAAAAATAATTTTATTTTATTTTCTTACTTTATTTTTTTAAGTCTTTTTACGTATGTAGAATGATGTAAATCGAGTATGAACATAAAGCCATAAAACGTGAACATGCAATACTAATATGTGAATGTATCTATATTATATGTGAACATATACTAAATTTTCTGAAGTTAAAATGCGATTATATGTGAACAACCCTTGTAAAAATGTGAACATGTGTACAAAATATGTGAACATAACGTAAAATGTCAACCGTCGTGTTTTTGGCAAAAATAAGCAAAAAAATAAAATAAAATAATTTTTTTTATTTTCTTACTTTATTTTTTTAAGTCTTTTTACGTATGTAGAATGATGTAAATCGAGTATGAACATAAGGTCATAAAACATGAACATGCAATACTAATATGTGAACGTATCCATATTATATGTGAACGTATACTAGATTTTCTGAAGTTAAAATGCGGTTATATGTGAACAACCCTTGTAAAAATGTGAGCAAGTGTATAAAATACGTGAACAGAACGTAAAATCTCAACCGTCGTGTTTTTGGCAAAAATAAGCGAAAAAAATAATAATTTTTTTTTATTTTTTTATTTTTTTGTCAAAATTTTTAAAGCCGTTTAACGCTTGTATTATGATTTAATCGAACATGAACTAATGACCATAAAACATGAACAAACAGTAATAATATATGAACACACTTGTAATATATGTGAACGTATTATAAAACCTCTGAACTGAAAAATGTGATAATATGTGAACATGTCTTATAATAGTGTGAACATATGCATAAAATACGTTAACATAACGTAAAAAATCAAATTTCGTGTTTTTGGCAAAAACAAGCGAAACTAAGAAAATTTAAAAAAAAATATTTTTTATTTTTTTTTATTTTTTGTCAAAATTACCATTTTGCCTCTATCTCTTCTAATCTTAGCCATCCATTTATCAAATCCAAGGGTCCTCATTTGTTCTTAGTTTTCATGATAAGCCCAATTTCCATGTGAATCAACCTCCATGCAACTATTTATTATAAAAGCATATCTTTTCTTATTAGTTTAAATCTTTATATTATGATATCCTTAACATCTAGTATACTCAATAATATTAAATATGTACATAAAAATAAGGTTAGTATTTCTATTATTTTTATTTAAGAAGTTAAATGTCTTGAGATTTATTTTAATATTAAACTAACATGCAACGTAAAAACTTTATCTAAGTATAATGAGTTTAAAAGTTTTTTTTTGTTTACTAGTTGGAGGCCCCGTGCTATGCACGGGGTACATATTATTACATATTTTTCACAAGAAATATTAATAAGATGTGAAGACAAATTTAAGACAAGAGTTATGAATTGCAATTAGGGGGAGTAGACCTCGAAAACCAAGTATAAAACATCATGTGTTTTATTCATGACTCTTAGTTAAAATTGTGTTGGTGCAACAAATGTACAGGACCCTCTCATCACAACAAGCAATCGAGCTCTAAAAATATTAAGCTGGAATTATGTACGAAGAAGAAAAATAAAATGCTACTGCTTAAGATCGTTGTGTTTGTTGTTTCCCTTCACTCGGTAGGAACGATCGGCCTTTATCTCTATATCAGTGGTATCTTCTCCACAAATTTGCATCTGCAAGCAATGTGCCTATCAAGTATCAGCCAAAAATACATGTAGCAGATTTAAAAAATAGACAAATTGATTATTTGAAAACATGGATGTGATTCGATTGAAATATAGATCAGTATTGATATGATTCAGAGATTAGTATTTCAGACAAAGGGACTGCATAGGTTGGGTATTAATAATTTTAGAACAATTTTAAAACAATCCCAGAGTCATAAGATGAAAGCACAAGATAAATATACAATAGTGGTAGCCAATGTCCAACAACAGCAAAGGCACTTTGGAATTGGTTGTTGATGATGCACTTAGAAGAGAATTAACGAAATCAGCATCCTAATGCTACTAATTGATAAGTAACTACTGGTTGTATATAGGAGCATAACAGCTTTTCCTCTAATTCAATCGGTTTACTATTCATTTTGCTATGTACTCAACACTCCATTTAGCTGATTCCATAAAAACCAAACACTACACAAAGCCTCAAAGCTCCAAACCAAATTAGCTAAATTCCAAGAATTCACAACCTCAAATATGGAAGTTCAGCTGAGAGTAACCTAAGACCCAAATTCAGGAATATAATTAGAGAAGGGATGAACATAAACTCTATGGCAAGGCAAATTGTGCGAGAGTGAGATTTTGGATTTACCTAAGTGAAAGTCTTGGCATGGTAAATCAGGCCAATCCTACTTTCTTGATGAATTCAAAAGATGGGAAATCAACCTTTATTTATGCACTTATAATATAAATTATAATCATTTAGAGAAATTAAGTGCAAGAACAGGGTCAACAATGGGGTATTAGGTGAGTTTGAACATTAGAGTTGGTAAAGAACAGAAGAAGATAATTGATTACTTAATTATGATGACATCACACTTACTTATTGAGTGCTTATCAAAGAGAGAGCTCCATACCTTAATTTGTTAAACCAACCAATGATTTGTTGTGGTGCTTTTGAAATAGAGATTAATTTAGCCAGATTGTTCTCTTTTAGTTACAAAGAAGAAACATGTTGTGTTAACTGACAATTAAGGAGGAAACAATCAAAGGTAGATGGAGTTGGTGGTTCATTCGTTTTGGTACCTGAAGAAGGAGAGCTGAGCAAGGTTTGCAGGCCACCACATATCAACTGGATCCACCAAATACCACCTTATCATTCCAGCCCATCCATAGTGGAGCACCTTTCCAAATTCAACAACATTAATTTCATAACAATTTTCATTAAATCAAAACTAACTTTCTTCCGTGTTTTTAAGGGATAAAAAAAGAAAATTGAACCAGAAAAGACATTAATCATTTTGTTACTGCATAAAAGTAGGCAACCAGGTTGATAGGCTTACCAAATTCAGTATAGAACCTAGTGTACTAACCCTTCATCTCATCATTGTCCGTCACTGGACTTCCCAACATTTGCAACAATATCAATTAGCACCCTGGTAGAGAGAGGAAGGACAAAGAAGCAAGCATAATGAACAAAAATGGGTGATATGAGCAGAAACACTTGTAACAAAATTTAGAAAACCTAACTCAATACGAAACTTGAAACCATATGATGCGTTCGACATAATCAAAAGCCAATATCTTCCAAATGGTGTTTCCACATTTAAAATTTTGAGAACAAGACACTCAACCACAGTCAAAACCAGAATTCAAGATCCCTTCAACACGATATCAAGATCTTTACAATTTGAAAAGAAATCCCCAACTCAAATTAGAAAAGAAAACAATGTATACTTATTAAGATTAGCACAGGCATGAACAATTTCCCAATTTCCCTAGCCTTGACATAGGTAAACTTAACATAAGGGTATAACAGGAATCCAAAAGCATGAATTATAGCTATTTAGATCACAATGTCAATGACCGCGGACCTAGATTGGCTACAAGAGGGATGAATCGCTGGATCGATCGCCCTATTGTTCTTCTTCAAGTGATTGATCCATCTCTGTTTCAGCAAAGCGCCTGCTGAACCAATTGAACCAAACATGGTTAGTGTTTCAATCGACTTGCATACATCAATTGAGCTACAAAAAAAAAACATTTGCTAATCA
The DNA here is from genome assembly GCA_964016875.1 of Fallopia convolvulus. Lineage (NCBI taxonomy): Eukaryota > Viridiplantae > Streptophyta > Magnoliopsida > Caryophyllales > Polygonaceae > Fallopia > Fallopia convolvulus. Next base: position 10,500,869 of record OZ024737.1, read on the forward strand.
GAACACAAGAATCAATCCTGTCAATCAACAAAATGACTCTAATCAAGAACATAAACACAAACTAAATTGAGCCCAAAAACGCATGTTGAAATACCTGACTTCAAGGATTGAAAGAGATGTTCCGGACCAACTGGAATCCGCAAATTCCCACAGCCTCCCCGAATGCCTACACCTTCGTATATAAAGCAAGAGAGAGAAAACAACCACAGTAAGCACATGATACAACAACTCACATAACAAATCCAGCAAGAACCGGGCGTAGTTTTTCAGAATCAACCCTAGGTGTGAGAATAGAAAGAAATAGAGATAGATCGATCCATCGATCGATTGATGGATTGTGTAATAGATAGATATAAAGATCGCAATCAGCACCTCGGGTATGAGCCAGTAGTTGGCAGCCATGGGAGGAAAGCTTAGGCCTTGTTTCACTTTGAGTGTAAAATAATTTTTGGTTGAAAAGAAATTTTTAGTGTCTTGAAAAACGTAAAAAAGTAGAGAGAGTTGCACGGGTTTCAAGAGTATTAAAAGTAATTTTTGGGTAGTAAGGACTTTTGTATAGGAAATGAAACAAGGCCTAAGCCAAGAGCAGGAGAAAGAAGAGGCGGTGAAAAGTACGAAAAGCAAACACACAAAGAGGGGTATGGAAGATTGCAGAGAGAAGCGTAGAGAAGAAGGAAGAGCTTTGCAAGTTTGAGGCATTACACGTAATGAAGAAGATGGGCAGGCGAGACTTATTGAAGAAGTTGTGGCACAAAGAACGACGATATTATATGAACAGTAGCAATTTTAGCTACAGTAAAATTTTATGCGTTTGTGGATTCCGTTTTATAATAGTAAGGATATGTTCAACTAACAAGATCTTGTAGCAATATTTTAAATGAGTTATTTTTGTCAATTTAGCAATATCATAAAAGGCTATTATTTTTATAAAAGAGTAATTAATTTAATTTAGTGAAGACAAGAATAAACTTAGGGCTTTTATATTGTGATATCTTTTAAATCTAGTATACTTAAAGATATATCTCATTATCCATGTATATATAAATATAGAGATGATATTTTCATTATTTCAATTAAGAAAACTCATGTCATAAAATATATTTTGTATTAAAATAGCATGCATGATAAATATATTATCTTAGTATATGGAATTTTATTTATTTATTTTTATCTTATATAACTAACAATATCCTTAAATCATTATTTATTTTAGGCCAAATCCATTATTATTATAAAACTCATTATCAACTTTAAATGACAATAGATCTCATGAAAACACAATAATCAAATTAAAATAATATAAAAAATAAAAAGAAATTTAGACCTTCTGTTATAATATTGTACGCATGTGTTACAAAGGGTGCGTTTCACTTGTGGGTAAAAAGGGCTTTTTGGGTGAAAAGTGATTTTTAGTGTCTTGAAAAACGGAAAAAGTAGAGAGAGTTGCACGAATTTCAAGAGTATTAAAATTAGTTTTTGGGTAGAAAAAGACTTTTTGGGTGAAAGTGAAACAAAGCCAAAGGAGGCACCAGGGAAAGGGAGAAGGGGTCGGCACACCAGCAAGGGGCGGCGCACCAGGCCGGCGGTGGTCCGACGTTCCTCCGGGGGCGACGCGCGGCTAAGGAGGGCGGCCCATGGTGGTCTAGTGGTGGCCCGGGGTGAAGAACTAGGGGTTTTGTGGTGATTTGGGGGGAAAATCTGCAATGGAATTAAGGGCTTTTTTGCTGAAATTTTGATTGAAAGAGAGCAATATCACTTAGAGAATGAGAAGAGAAGAATGGTGTGAGTATTGCAATGAGAATCCAGCCCTTTAAATAGGGAAAATTGAGCCTCCCATGGATCCACCACACCTTGGATTGACAATTGATGGAGGAGGATGTGCATGGGGATTGGGTGGGAGTGTGCTTCTTCAAGGATGACATGAGATGAGGTAGTCTTGGTGAGAAGGGCAAGCAACCATGGAATGGAAGCCATGCATTTGATGAACGTCAATCAGACGTCAATGTCCGATGTTCAATTTGGGGAAGAAGAAGAAAGGAGAGTTTAAATTAATAAAAGTTCTTTAGTATGTAGTCAAGTTACAATAGCATAGCGGTTTGGAGTGTGTGTGAGGGGGAGACGCAAGAGGTCTCGGGTTCGAGTCCCGACTCTTGCCTCTTTTTATTTGATTTTCCTTGTATTTTTGCTAGCTTTGTAAATAGTCTATTATTAATAAAATTCGAAATTTATATTAATCTATTTTATTTGAATAACTTTTACCACTTTACTAATCCTTCATAAATTGTTCTTAATTTTACCACTTTACTAATCCTTCATAAAGAGTTTAAATATTTAAATATTTAAACTCTCTTATATTAAGAGAATAGGATTATTTAAATGAATATTCGAATTGATTAATATTTTTAATTAAATTCTTAATTTCCATTGTAGTAAACTTTTATAACCTTTTATAATGTAATATGAGATTATAAAGATTATTAAATTCTCTATTTTAGAGAAAAAAAATTTATTGGGATAATTACCCATTTTATTTTATTTAGAATTTAGCGGATATTACACATTCAACCCCCAAAAATTCCAGATTTTTGCACTAGCTTTGCATGATTTTCAAAGAGCGATTTCAAGCTCGTTTCTCTGCCAAATTTTGTGATTCAAGTCCCTAAATGTAGATGAAGGAATTGCCTACAAAATCCCTCAATCAATTTGGCACAAACACCATAAAATCAAGCCAAAAATGCATCCAAACCAGTCGACTATGTTTAGTTTTTGGGTTTTCCGGGCTGGTGACGAGCAATTGTCTCCAAGCTCGAACGTCTTCATTACACATCCTTTTCCGGAGTTTTTGCCAACAATAGAAAGAGGGTGATGAGAGGTTTCAGCTAGCGCAACTTCCATCCCGTCCCCATTACAGGTGTTGCCGCTAGGACCGCACGAATCTACCTCGACGACCAACTTGCACCCACTCCAAGAGAACGGGCTGGTGACGACCGAAGTTCCCAACCACCGTACGCCGCATTCAAGCCGCCTTAGCCCGAGCCATTGACAACAATTGGTAGAGGGGGTGTCTAGATACCAATTGTCACTTGAAGCGCCCCCATTGGCCTTCCGACGACGACGTAGTACACCTACAACGTTGGCTAGTTGTGTTGATTTTTTTTTTCGTTTGGGAAGAAAGAAAAGAGGTGTGGACCAACCACCTCGTTTTGCATGCCCATTCCCGTCTCGTTATCGCTCGGTATAACTTTCCGAATCACATTTTAATTAATATCTTTTTATAAAATAATTTCTACGTATATACAATATTTATTTAAGTTAATTGAATAAATATTATAAGTGGGTTATTAAAAAGGAATTTATGAAATAAATTCAAATCAATTATGAGAATAATGTAGGTGACTTTTAGGCATGAAAATTCTGATTTTAAAAATATATTAACATGGTTGTATTTTTTATTTTAATGACTAAAGAAATAGAGTAAGATAAAGAAAATTATTAAAATAAGGCTCTTTTGAAAATGAAATATACTTGCATGTCTTTTAAATCTTATTATAAGCTTGGAAATATTATTAATAGGATATTTTGTATAAGGTAATTTATTAAATAATAAGATGGAGGATTAAATAGATTGATTAAAGTATTTGCACGTTATATAAAAAGGACTTATATGAACTTATAAATAAAGTGTTTTAATGATAATATTAATGGACTTAAATAATCTAGATGAATAATTCTTGGTGGGTTAAAAAGACTTTATTTAATCTTTTAACCTTGCATGTCAATATTAAGACTTTATCCATACCCTTGAAAATAATGTTTTACAACTTGAGACTTAATAAAAAGTATGGGTAATAGTATGGTTTTTAACTAAAGTAAATAAAATTAATAGTAAGTTTTTAAAAGAGAATCTTTGACTCTTCACAACTTGCATGAAACTTTATATAAATATAACTATTTTTTAAAAGTATTTTAAAGTATTATATTTGAAAATAATAATCAAGGATTATTATTATTATTTAAAGCCTCCACCTAAATTATTAATTAAAATAATTTAGTTTTCATGATTTCTCTTATAAAAAGGAATAATAAGAGAAATTAGTAATTTAAAGGAGATAAGAATTTTAATAGAATTTCGGTCGTTATCTTTGGTATCACTAGGTCGAAGTTTCGAATCCGTCTAAGTCGTCTAATTCCGAACCGTTCGGAAAGAAACCGTACTCCAATCAAGGCAAGTGTAATTTCTTCTTGTAGCCTCGATATTTTGTTTCGTGAAATTTTTTGATGTTGGGAACAACTTGTTTGCTAATAATAAACGAATCTAGAAATATCGATTGTTAGAAATAATGACCCAATTGTTATCGTTATTACACTTATTTATTTTCAATAGGACTATTACGCTAGTCTTTTTTGTGACCTTGCTTGTTTAAGATCTCTTTTCGAGATCGGTTTGGATTAAATAGTAAGGGGTGCAGGATTAACCCGACACCTCTATATAACCTACTAAGTCGTATGACACCATGCCTAAATTCCGCGACTTTAAGGATCATGATCCACCATCCGCTCCTGTTCGGAGGAGGGAGGTGCGCACCCTAGATAGGTGTCGGAACTTCGTTCCCATAAGTGGACACGAGCCCATTCATGGCCCCCGACACTCTTAAAATCAATTTACATAAGTACAATTAAAGCACAATTAAAAGAAACTAAAACCGGGTCGGAATAGTATCTAATATTCGGGCTTCGTTTTTCCCTTTTAGGTCGGGAAAACGAGTTTCTTGATTTACATGTATCTAGTAGTCTTTACACGGAAATAATCTGAATACGTATTAGTTATAAACTGTTTTAATCTTGTTTGAAATACCCTGTTAGTTTGCTCGAAGATTTGAAAGTTGGATAATTAATTCTATCCAATTATAACATTATCCATTCAATCCTTAAAAAAAAATTAAAAATACCCTAACTAATTCTACCCTTTGATAACCCTAATATATATATACATTAAGCTAATCAGCCGCCCTTATAAAAACAATCAATTCCACGTTTACCTTATACGGCTTCGAAGACGCACCAGAGCATCATCGTTCCTGAACCACCGCGCGGATCACCAACAGGACACTTCCATGCCCATCAGCACCAGATTGTGAGCGTTTCTACTGTCACCATCTTTTAGTTGTCGGTCAAGCAAGGTCGCAACACCGACATCGTTTTCCTTGTCGTTATAAACTGTTGATCGTCGTCGACAATAGCTAGTAAGTTTCTGTCCCAATCTTTTCCAAATTCCATGGGTAGGAGTCTAGGCTGGGACGGCGACTGGGCGAAGACACCTCCGCGTCGGCCTGGTGGTGTGTCAGGGAGATACCAAGGGCTTGAGGGGTGCGGGTGTTGATGGTCGGGCTCCGGGGAGGCTGTTCGCCAAAGGCTAGAACAAACGGGGAAGGGAGATGGTCGAGTGGTTGATCCGTTATATTAATTGTTGTTGTTGGATAGATGTTTAAATATATATATATATATTTTTTTCTTTAGGTGTAGGCTGTTAGAATCGTTTGATCCCTTTTTAGTGGACTTGTTAACTTGAATCTATATATTTATGTGTAGTATGGTATTAGCCAAAAGTACATCTTAGTGGGGGAATTAATTAGTAGTCTAGTAAGAGTTGGTGATTCCGGGTAAATTACATGGTCTAATTTGTTAACTAGTTTGATAGGCACTTGACTGGTTGGTTAATCAGTAATAAATTTTAATCTTTGGTTGGTCTATTAGTGAGTTTTGTAAGTAATCTATTTCAATATACATGCTAGAGATTCGTGTAGTATTAGGTTGTTGAGAGTTCGATTATAATAAATTAATCATGTTAGTAATTGGTGGGTTAAATAGATCGTTAGAGTTTAATTTATAGAATTGAGATCGTTACGGTAATGGGTGTGGTTATTTAAATAATTAAGTGTGCTTATTACTATATTTAGGGAACTGCTTTTTCTCAAGATCTTAGATTTGTCCACGCCAAAGGATCCTTCGTCTGAGGTAAGTCGTTTTTCGACTTGCTCGGTTCTTCTCTACCTTGTTAGATTGCGTATAGATATTGTAGGGCGGGTTTTGGGAACTAGTCCTGAATACCTTTATAAACTGTTTTGAACTTCTTGTATTGTTGTGTGTGTGAAATGGTTTGAACATGTTTTATCGGAAGGAAATTTTTAGAACGTTTTCTCTGTGTTGGTACCGTTTCCGACACGGCCCATCGTAGCTGGTGTTGAGGAAGAGTTGGCTACGTTGACCCGTGTGACTGGGAAAATCGTGCCCCTTCAAAATGAAAATTATTATCTGTGTGTTTTTGGCAAGTGCTTAGTGGAGGCTTAGCCAGGGGTTAGAAGGGAGATTGTGAAGTGGAGTGAGAGGGCCTGCCTCTGCACTCGGCGCGGTGATGAGCGCCTGGGAAGTCGAATTGTGGAAAAAGGAGGTTTGCGTTATTATGAAGTTGTAATTGTGAATGCGTATGTGACTATGTGTGACTGACTATAACTGCTTTAGGTATTGGCCTTTAGAGTTATGATTGCGATTGTGGATTGTATGCTGACGTTAGAAATGATTTCAAAGCGTTCTACAATTTCCGTATTCTCTCTAGCTTGGTAGATTAGACGCTGACCCTTCGAGGAATATTTTTCAGTTCCAGGTATGAACCAGGGAGCCGTGCAGGAACCGAGGCCAGATGGCGGGCCGGAGCGGTAAAGAGCGCGTGTCATAGTGGGATCTGTTTATACTAGTTTATTTATAATAGTTAGGATGTTGATTTTAATATTTGTTAGACAGAGTTAGTATTATGTTTCGTTTATTATTTTGTTCGGATAGTTCAGTTTCAGTAGGTGCTGTGACGTATTTGAATATTTATGATTTTCGGGGATTCATGAATGATTACGTTTTCTAAGTTTTATTAATTAAAGGTTGGATGTTTTATTATGTTTTTCTCGTCGTGCCCGCGTTGTAAGGTCCTACAGTGTAGTTGTCAACCTAAGTAATAGTACCTTGTAAGGTCTATTTCTTAGTAGCGCCTTGTCGGAAGTCGGGGTGTTACATAGTACAACTTGCTTGGAAGAACACCCGACTCTCGGTTCTTAAAATGATCGTCTTTCCAATCTAAATGCTTATTCGGGCTTGTCAATGTAGGTTTGGTACTTAAGCGCCTTCGGGCCACCTCCCCGATCTGGAGCACCGAATAAGATGAGGTTGTTGAGGTCCGACAAGGGAGCAAGAGGTTTTTTAAAACTTGTATGAATTAATAAAGTTCCCAACATACTTCCAACTCTATGAAGTTCTACAGTCTCGTAGTTCTTCCCTTCGGGTTTAGAGTTCTCTCATCTCGAGATTTATTCATTTCCGTCCTTAAAGCTCCACTTAAAGTTTCTACATCTCAAACACATCCCAATAATCTCTTTCGAATAATGTAAATTACCATACTACCCTTGAGAATTTCCATTCTCACTTGCTTAGTCTCCTTAGACTAATTCCACCGTTTCCGCATTTTTTGCCTAGTATTTCTCGCCCTTTGCTACAAATGCCAGACTATAGGAAATTCACATTGAAGTTTTGAAGACAAAGCCTAGAAGGCTCAAGAAGAGTTATGCACGGATAGAAGGTTAAGGTATGACGACGTTGAAGGAAGAAAGGAATTTTCAAAGAGCACAACATTCAAAAGATAGTGCACCAACTCTTCTATTTTAATCAAGCAAATCATCATCATATGATTTGTCTTGGAGAAACATACTTGTAATTTTAAATACGTCTTTTCAACCCTTTTAGTATGGGCTTGATTTTTCGCTGCTACATCTTTTGTAAAACGACTATCAATGTAATGAACGAATGTTCTTATCAATAAATAAAATTCCGCTTTTAGTCATTTCTCCTTTAATTATGTCTCATTAAATTATTTAAATCCTTGGGTGACTTTGAGCGATAAAGTCCGAGGTCACTGGTGGTAACAACCAGTGTTACAAAATAGGGGTGTTACAGAAAATCCAAAAGAACTTGTGAAAAAGTACAAAGGAACAAGGCCAAACAGGCTCGTTACCGACCCTGTGGGTTCGATACCGAGGCGTGCAGCAAGCAAGAATTGGCAAAAATTCAGCAATAGTCTACCGACCCTGACAGGGTCAACCCCGAGGGTGCCCTGTGTCGGTAGGCGTATCCGACTTTGAGATTTTTATGTTTTTATTCCGTAATCTTTTAGTTTTAGAAAGTTCTATCTTTATGGAAACTTTTTAGATAAATACTCTTGTCTTTAATAGTTTTAGGGGTGGTTAGTCGAATTGAGAGAGAGAGACGTGTGAATTCCTTTAGAACGCGCACCTTTCTCTTTGTTTTGGCTGATTTAGTTTGTTCCTAAGGAGACTTGGAGAAGAAGTTTGTGATTTCTGGTTGTATTCTAAGACAAGAAGTATTATTAATTCAAGTAAGTTTAGTTTTGATTCAAAGTGAAGTTTTTATTCAAGTGTTTTGTTTGTTTTTCCTTAAGCATGTGTGAGTAGTCTTCTTATCTAGGATTGGGGTTGAAAATCCGACATGATTGTGCATAAATGGTGTGTGATGAATGATTGAATGCTTCCTATCTATTCCCTGCTTGTTTTGTGCTTATGCTTGGAGGAAAGTCAAGGTAATTCGAGTTTGTTTGTTAATCGAAAGAGAAAGTTATGAACTTAAATATTGATATTGTTTGATAACGAAAGTTACAAACTTTGGATAAAAAATAGGTAGAAAGTGAATTGGTTTATGAAAGTAGATCGATTTGCTTGCTTTATTAATCAACGAAAGTTGATGACTTTATATTCAAGGCAAGATATTTATGATTCACACTATCTCGATTGCATGATTATTTCGTGGTAAACCCTTTTCCTAGATATTTTTCCTTTTGAAGTTTCGTATTACGTTCTGTTCAGCATCGTTACCGAGGTCATTAGAACGGTACCGAACTTGTGTCTCCCTGCACTGTTGTGCTTTGTTTCAGCTTAAGTCATGTGTCGATACCGACCTTGACAAGGTCGGTACCGAACAGTTCGAGCCGTTATTTAGTTGATCTTCCTTGTTTTGTTTCCGTTTTGTGTTCTTTTGCTTTCTAGAATAGTAGTTAAACACAACCTTGCATCCCGTGGACGAACTTGACTCCCTCGTACTCAGCGGGGTCTTGACTAGAAATTTATTTGTTGTTAAGTAAATCTCTTTCAACAATAACTTGCATTTAGGTAGTGTTTAAGATGCATATTTATGTTTATATTGCATGGTTTTAGGCTAGTTTAGTCTAGTTCTTAGGTTTGTAAGTTTTCTAGGAAATTCGGGTTTTGCGCTTGTTTTATTCGGTTTTGCAGATCTTTAGATAAACAAGCATGAATGGGACAGACCTTAGATGATTATGGTGGAGTTTGATGATTAAGATGAAGCTTAGAGTGGTGCAAGTGAAGATTGGAAGAGCCAAGGTCCAAGAGGTTGTGGGAAAAGAATGCTTAAATTCGGATCATGCATTGGAGTTGTTGTTTCGACACCTCTATCTTACAATGCTTCGTTTGGGAGCTATAGTGGCCTGATGTAGCTGAATTTATTATCATTGGAAAGATAATTCAAAGATCTATAGTTCATGTTCTTGCCCCCAGTCGAAATTCCAACTCTAATGGGGTCAAAACAGCCTCTAAAGTGTTACCTAAAGCCTGAACCGAGAGGAAAAGCGCAAGATGGGTAGGAAAAGTGCGGTTGCGCTTTTCATTGACCAAGCCGAGCAATTCCAATGGAGAGAAAAGCGCGAGCGAGGGAGAAAATTCTCGGAGAGATTTATGGGCTTTGACCACGCTTTTCGGTGCTCCGCGGGAGGTTTATAACCGACTTATTGGGCTTCATGTTGGACTTGTCTTATATTATTTATGGATAGTATGACCTTGGGATATTTTCTATCTTTAGTTGTGAGAGATACTTAAACTCTCTTGTTTTTCTCTCTCTTGAATAATTCACTTTCTAATCACAATTTGGAGCTAGGGTTTTCTTTCCTAGAGAGTTTTCTCAAGAGGCAACCTTTGAACCAAATTTGTAAGTTTGCTTTAATACAATTATGCATTGCTAAATCTCTTGTGTTTGACTAGTTAAATTGAAGTTTTGATTTGAATGAGTTGTGAGGCTTGATTGATTCTCAACAAACTTGAATAGGTTTTTATTCCCTATGCTTAATTGAATCAAAGTTTATCTGGGTTGTTAGATTAGCTACCTAATAAGATTTCTAGGTTAATTTACAACTAATCTGATTAATTCCCGTGTGGGATTAGTTATATAAAGTATGATCTATAATTGTTTAGACCCGGTAGGGCTATTCAATTGTCGAAGGGAATAAATTCACATGTCACTTAGATGTCTGGTTGCTCTAAGTGCTTGTTTTTATCGATTCCATGGCGCTTATCTTCCTTAAGTCCAAGTGCCGAGTTAGGACCTCTCACCTCTCATAAGACATCAACACTTCTAACATCTGGTCAAGCCTCCACTGGAGAATTTGCCAAAAACACAAATAGTCTTTCTTTTAAAGGGGCACGGTTCCCCGTCACATGAACCATACATACATATCAGCTCCTCGACGACAATCTACACACTTGGTCGTGCCGAGAACGGTACCAACACAGAGAATACGTTCGAAAACTTCATATATGATGAAACTGAGCAAGTCTAACAAGAATTTAATAGAAACTAAGCAAGTTGTAAATGACTTACCTTAATGACGGATTCTCACAACCATCAACACTATGTAAATTGAGCAAAAGTAGACTTTAAAGATGAGTTTTTCACCATTAGTAAGAGAAGATCTAGCAGAAGAAGATTAACCAAACGATGATGGTTTGCAAATGCAAGTATCCCCTTATTCCTTACTCAATTACAAATGGAAAGTTTGAAAATAAATTAAACCCTCTATCCATCCACTTTGAGACGAACCGACCATAGCGTACAAAGTTATGGAAAAAGAAGAAGGAATGAAAGTGGCTAGTTCCCACAATTTAAGATGGAGGCCTTGTATAAGAGAAATGGAAGAAAATAAATTCAATTTGGCTTTTATAAGATATAAAGATCACGACACACAAATTTAAAAGATATAACACAAATATTAAGAAAGAAAGATAAGCCTGGTACATAGATTGAGAAGATAGAGATCATGGCACACGGGTCAAGATGATAAGATCAATACATCTTTACTATAACTAAAGCGGAGGTAAAATAATTTATAAAACGGATCCACATTAAACCACAACATCCATCTTTTTAAATCAATCTGATTAGTGAAATTAATTTAATTATTTTAATTAGATAGTTTTTTTATTTTGAATATATTATTTTATTTTGAATTATATAATTTTTTAGATAAGATGCATATAGTTTTTGAAAAATATCCTTGCTTGTATTAATTCATGATTATTTTCGAGAACGATAGTTTTTTTTGTTTATAAAATATGTATATTTTAAAAATATCCCTGTCTATATCAATTTAATCAAAATTGAACGAATGCAAATAAATAATACAATAGATTTATATAAACCCATGCAGGGCTCAAGAACTAAAACTATGTTCATCCTTTTAAGAGATAATCTTACTTGACGGTTATGAATCGAACTACTAGATAAATTTCACAACTAAAAAACATATAAAATCTTGGTAAAGATGAGATTACCCGTGATTACTTACAAGTTAAGTAATCTCAGCATGAATTGCGAGGAGCGTAAAAATAAGATAAAAATATCAAAATATTCCCGAATATTATAATGAGAATCTGTATTTCAAGGTCGGTGATTGGGTGTTGAGGAAGGTGTTTCAAAACACCGCAGAGTTGAATGTTGGAGAATTAGCCTCAAGATGGGAAGCTCCATACAATATCGTGAAAATCGTAGGGCAAGGAGCCAAGGTTATCAGGATCGGGATTCTAAGCTGGATCGTTGGAGGTCTTTTGGATCGGATCGTAAGATCGGATCGCTGAATTGTAAGATCCTACATTATAACTAAATGTATGCAAAAATAACTTAATAGATTGTATATTTTGTTATATATAAGTAAGAAAATGATAAACCTTATTAATTTGATTATTAAAAATGTTGTAGGATGGACTGATTAACTATTTTAGTGGAAATTATACGTTAATCGTAAAATTATTAAAAATATATAGTTAAAATTGTCATTCTATAGGATCGTTAGAATCGTTTATAGAATCGTTAAAATCGTATGTAAAATCGGGATCAGATCGAGATTTTTTTAAATCATTTAAGATCCTACTCCAATAAGATCCTACTTGGGATCGTGGATCATTTCGCGTGTTATGGATCGTAGGATCGTTAGAATCGTTAGAATCGTAAAATCGGATCGGGATTCTGATAACATTGTAAGGAGCTTATCAGCTTGAGATGAAGGAAGGTCAAGCGATACCACGTAGCTGCAATGCCATGCACCTAAAAAGTACTACTTCTAAGTTTCTAAGTATTATAATTCCTCTTTTCATTAGCATTGTTTTTTAAAGTTCATAGTGAATTTTCACTAGGTAAAAAGGTAAGCCCAGGTCGTTTGGTTTGATCACTTTTTGTCCAAAACAATAACCTCAACATGAGAGAATTCTTCACGGCTCGATGATCATGGTATAGTGGTATTGCATGATCGGAGTTCCACTCGATTGAGAAATCAGGCAATATGATATCCTCTTCGTACATGGATCCTTGCAAAACCATTGGTCCTAAGCTTGGCATGCATCAATGTTCATCAAGACTCAAACAAGAAAAGAGTGCAATTAGCACACAAATTAAACATAAACTAGATTTTTAGCTTCAAGCAAATATGAACTCAACCAAATAATTTATATGTGCTTCAAGAAAATATGAAGTCAACAAAAACGTTTATATACATCATTTGGTAAGAATGTAAAATGATGATGAAGAAAGTTGAGGCGAACAACGCTTGTCTTATTATAATAATACAATCATTGGAGTTTACAATATACCACTCAATCAGTACTATATACCCTAAACATCAAATATAATGGTAACCTCATGAACGTTATAGATTGGTTCTAATTGTTATTTGAATGCATCAAGAAACAAAACCTTTCTAAATGCCAATTAAAACAATCATCAATGGAGGAGAAGACAATGTACACCTGAGAAAATGTCTCTAAATAACACGATGCAAGTCATGTGTCCCGACCTTATGTCCCAAATTTATGTCCCACTTTTCCTATTGGTCCAAGTGTAATTATTAATATTTTATTAAAATAATTTAGAAACTTATCGGTCCAACTTTCTTCTTACTCAAAATTTACTACCGTGAATATTTCTTCTCCTTCACATTGTTAATCATGCATCGTCAATCTTGCTCTTTAGTTAAATACTTATTTTTAAAACTTTATATTGGGTTGTCATCTTCCTTCTAATAATGAAAAATAAAAATTGTGAATTTTCGGGGGTTTAATGGCGATCAGGGACGAAACTAGGGGTGGGCTAAGGTTTGCTCTAGCCCACCCAAAAAAAATATATATACGTAGTAGAGGACCAATAATTACTATAAGTAAACTAGCACAGTGGTAAATTGTCCACGCTTCTTTGTTAAATTGTCCACGCTTCTTTGTCTAAGTACCAGTTTGAATCTCGGGAGCTATATACTGCTTCTCTTTATCTTTTTCATCCCCACTTTTTTTTACTAATTGTAAATTTTACCCCTATTTTATCTAATTTAAATTTACCATATAATATAGCCTACCCAGAATTTTTGGGCTAGTTCCATCCTTGATGGCGGTTCCACTATTTGGAGTAAAGAAGAAAATAAGATGGCAAAACAAGTTCCACCATCAAAACAACAAATTGCAAAAAATCATAAACGTAATCCAAAGCACGAGGTTTGAAGGTATGAGAATTTTTATTTGAAAAATGGTAGATTTGGGAATATAAAGCCTAAGGTCATTTAAAAAAAAATAAGTAAAAGCATAATTATGGGTTAATATTAGATATTGGATAGGAAGAGCTTAGAGAGAGGATGGGGGATGGGGGATAAGTGGAATGGAAGAAAATTATACGTGCAAAAATATGCAACTCTTACATATAGTGATATAGAAGCGATCAAGTTTAAAAAATGACACCCAATATATCTAAGCTTTACAATCACAAGTAATGCCTAATTGGATATGAAGATAAAGAGTGTAAAACAGAACTAGGACAAAATGATCATGACATAAATAATGAACTAGCCGATGGGAGAAGACAAAAAGAGATAAGATCACTAATAGTAAAGTATGAAATTTGAACAACTAAAATGTAAATGTGACATTCAAATATTTTGAATGTGCATAACAAGTTAAGAGGTTTATCTTCTACAATGCAAACTCAATGCTCAATTGGTATCAATATCTTAGATATCAAATATCAGATATGACTATGAGCCTATGAGTATGAGATATCAGATATGAGTAGACCTGTCAATCGGGTCGGGCGGGTCGGGTTCGGGTTTCGGCATGTCGGGTTTGGGTCAATTTCAGGTCGGGTCATTTCGGGTCACAAATTTATCGGGTTCAAACAGGTCGGGTCACTACGGGTTTGTTGTGGGTTCGAGTCGGTCAACGGGTTAAATAACCTGGGTTTTCCTATTTATTTTAACAGTTTATTTGTTATTTTTTAGTTAATTTTTTTTCATTCTCGCTTATTTACCTAAAAAGTTATAGTATAATCTAATTTGAGCCTAAATATAAGGATTTGGATTTTGGAAACAAGACGCTCAAATTTTGTATTCATTAATATTAGTATTTAATTATAAAATGGTATCTCACTATTTTAGGAACATTTTTGTATTGGCTCAAAAAAAAAGGAACATTTTTATAACCAATCATGTGTTATACTAAGGGGGTGAATAAGCACAATGACAAGTCCGGTGGCAGAAGAATTTCAACAAGAAATGATTGACCTCAAAGTTCAAATCGTAAGAGATTCAAAATTGATTATGAAGAAAAAATAACACATGACCTCATAGAGTTCTTGTATGCATATACTAGGAAACATATATCAATTCAGAATAGGAAAACTTATAATCCACGTATTATTAAAAAGTATGGTATTCCCCCATTTTGTATATATTTCAGCTTTGATAAAGTCATAATCATTTATGTAACCTAGAGCATCTTTAATCGATTGGCTATTAATAATTTTAATTGGTTACTATTAATCGTTTGCCCAAACCTTGAGAAGTATATATACATTTTTTTCGGAGATATTAACTTATAACATCTTCAACTAATTGGTTTGTTTAATGTTAATAATCTAGAAAATTAGTTTTTCAAGCAATCGATTGGAGTCAAGTCCAACTATTGATTAGAGGAAGGAACGAGACTGCAACCAAACTTGACTTGGTGTGAATTTTTTTTTCACCATTCTCACTTTTTAGTTTGACCCAAAGGGTTGAACCAAACCCGGTCGGGTTTGACCCAGAAATTTCTCGGGTCATCGGGTTCGGTTAAAATCGGGTTTCGGGTTAATTTTTTCGGGTTATGACCCAAAAATTTTCGGACGGTTCGGGTCGGTTTTTCGGTTCGGGTCATATTTTGACAGGTCTAGATATGAGTATGAGATCGATATCTAATATCCTTGTTTGGTATGTTATTGATATCAATTGATTGCAAAACCCATAAAATTTCAACAATTAGGGTACAAATTCAAGCATATTTCAAGCAAACATTAGCTTTAACAGATACGAAAATCAATTCTAGCAAAAAAATCAAATTCGAAAAATAAATTCAAGTATATTTCAACCATTCTAGCCAAAAATCAGGTTCGAATTTACGCCTAACAGAGAAAAAGAATGATGGAGAATGAAGCAGATAAAGAAGTGAGTATAGGGCGGTTGTTAGCCCGATCGCCGGAGCGAGGAGAATCGTCGGTCTAGTTGGAGCCAAGCGTTAGTTAATCATAGAGCCAGAGAGAAGATGTGAGAGGCGTGTAAAAGAAATGGTCATATCCCCCAATTTTTTAGTATATCAAATGGGGGAAAATTAGTATACTAAGATACAAAAAGATATTAGTTTATACCGATATCTAAGCATACCAAGAGTTTGAATCTCGTGCAAAACGAATATTTTGTGCGAATATGCAACAAGTAAAAGTGCATCGCAAAACCTCAAAAAATGCATCGTAAAACCTCAAAAGTGCATTTCTAAATGACACTATTACGGTGTATCATAAAGAATTAAAAGTGCATTCCTAATTTAAATGCATTCTAACACTGTACACTGTACTTTTAATAAGGACCATAGATGGAATACATTTAGGAACAGTAATGAGACTCATATAACATATAAGGGCATGTCCAACAAATTTTCTACAATTTTCTCCAAAATAGAGAACTAAAAGTCCTATTTTCTAAAATAATTTTACTCCAACTCCAACAACTTTCTCATTTTAAATTTTTTTTACATTTATTATATATAAAAATAAATATTTTATAAAAATATTATCAAATATAATGCAACCTATTACAAGTTGACATGATAGCAAATATAATTAATGCATTTTCCAAATATTTTTAGAGAATTATCTAAATTTAGGGAAGAAATCTCATTTCCCCATCTCTTTCCCTATTATGGAGATTGTGATAGAGAAACTGTTGGGGTAAAAACTTGTATCCCATTCTCTAAATTCACACTTTCTCATAATACGGGGAAGTTGTTTTAGAGATGCCCTAATTGTTGAGAGGGTTTCTCGGCCAACAAATAAATTTGTAAGTCAAGACCCCGTTGAGTACAGTGGAGTCAGGATCGTTCCACAGGAAGCAAGGTTGTTTGTCTATCAATCTAATAAAAATCAAACAAAATCAAACACAATCACTCACGAGATGCCTCGTTAACGACCTTGTCAGGATCGTTACCGAACCACCGACACAAAAACACCAATTAACGAACTAATAAAATTCTAACTAACACTCGGTACCGAAGCAAGCATTCAACAACGAAGATTTATCAGAAATAATTCAATAAAAACAAATATCTAGGATAAGGAACACCACAACATAGCCAAGCATAAGAATTCGTAAGAAGATAAATCATGCCTTTAAATAGATAGAGTCTTCAACTTTCATTGACTAGACAAGTAAATTAATCTATTTTCATAAACTAACTCACTCAATTGCTTGTTTTGGATCTAAAGCTTGAAACTTTCATTTTCAAACAATATCAACCTTCAAGTTACTAACTTTCTCTTTCAATCAAGTTAAAACTCAAATTACCTCAACTCCCGTTTCGGTATTAAGCACAACAAACAATCTCAATAAAAATAAAAGGCATTCAAAACACTATCTTACTTCATCAAACATGCTCAACTATGCCGGGCTCAACCCCGACCCTAGAAAAATAGACTACTCACTACTCATGATTAAGAAATTAAAAACTTCAATAAAAATAAACATTGAAACAAAAACTCAAACTTAAATTAATAACAAAAATATTGTCTTACAGAGAATCAGAGAAAAACCAAAACAAAACAATCACCGAACCACAAACTCGATCAACGAACCTCGGAAACCGTCGTCACCGAACCTCGTCACCGACTTCTGATCCGGCAGCCTCTCCTTCGGCCTTCCTTCTCCTCCAAATCTAGCTCTCTAAATCTACTCCAAAATTAAGCCCCCCCTCTTCTATGCTAGATAGAAGGGTATTTATACTAGAAAATCCTAAAAAAACTAAAAAGGCTAAAAGATAAAAACTTTCCTAAAAAGATAGAAACAATCTCTAAAAGATAGAAATAAAATCTAGAAAGATATAAACCCTAAAATACATATTCTGATCACCCATAAAGATTCTAAAAAGATACTCAACCGATACAGAAATAAATTCCCGCTCAGGATCGGTGAATAATAAAATAATACTCCGAAATCTTCTTCTTCGCGGCCTCGTTAACGACCGTTCACAGCCTCGTTAACGAGCCTGGGGTTATGTTTTCTTCAACACCTCCTCTCGATCTCTTGAGCTTCGACTTCTTAAATCTTGCACTTTTCCGTCCTTCACTGTGATGCTCCAAATTTAGCTCCATTTAGCTCCTTTCCTAGCTAAAACCTGCAAAATACACAAAATAGCGTAGATTCCACTCTTTTCGTAGATTTATACAAAACTAACTAAAAACACTTAAAACGAAACCTAAACTAGACAAAATTAATCCTAATAAACAAAGAAAACCTATCAAAAACTATACCAAAAATGCGAACATCAAAATACCCCATACTTAGATTTGCTTGTCCTCAAGCAATAACCAAGATATTAACCAAAACCAAAACAAATCATGCTTATCAAGACACAACCATCTTCAAAAAGCAACATCTATACATAAGAAAATTATAGCAAAAGACTATTAACATCCTCACACATATATGCACTTAAATAGACATAAAATAATACAATCCAACCTCTCAAGGGATATAATGTGTTTCACTCCACTCTCATGTGTTTGGGCTTATAATTTCAATCTCTCAACTCATCCTATATACAAAAACTCATAGAAATTGGAACTTATATCACCAATACTCTCCACCCAAGATTTGTCAAAACAAGCAAAGAATCATCAAGAGAACTTAGGCTCAATGAAAAACTTCATAGAAGCTTCCATTCGACCGGGTTGTAATGGGGCTTGGTAATAACAATAAGGCATGGAAATATTTTGGTCATGTGGTGCTAATAATATCCGGAAATCAAAGACTCCTAAAAACTCACACATAACATCAAAACTCTCATATAAAATAACCAAACTCACTCTCATATTATGCACACTTATTTTCACTCACCCATTTATCATCCTAGAAAGTCTCATAACCAAAAATAAAAGAATCTCTTGATATTATCTTTAAACACAAATGCACTTCAACTATTCCTCTTTCTCTTTTTTTTATTTCATTTTTTTCTCTTTTTTTTTTCTTTTTCCGTTCGTTGCCTCGTTAACGAACCCACATCCGGGTCGTTAACGATCCACCGTATACATTTCTTCCCTTCAAGCTTTATTTTGTGCATCTTTAAATAACAAGAGACCTTTCTCACATAAAATAACAAGAGACTTCCAATCTACCCTTCCCAAATACCCTTTAATTCAAGCGAATAGAAACTCTTTTCTTTTCAACAAAACACAACACTTCACCTCTCCAATCTAAGTCCTAATTCCCGGATAGGGTCAAGCTTATCTCGGCTAGGGAATAATTTTTGTGGAGCTAAAAATAAAAGGTTTCAGGCCAGAATTGGTTATCAAAAGAAGGAAATGTAAAGGTAGATAGGGGATAATAGGGCTCATAAAAATAAGTTCTCTATCATATGATCTTCACAAGTAATGAACTAAAAATCCTATAAGGGTCTCAAGAAATAGATAACCATCACAATTCCAAGAGATAATATGCATAAGGGGAGTAAATCACACAAAAAAGAAGAGGGATTCATAAATGTTCTCCCTATAAGGCCAAAAATTTCTCACAAGGTAAGTTTTGTTGGATTGCATCATCTATGCTATAAAGTATATGTGCTCAATTTCATCTAATGCTATTCCTTTCTAATAAAAATAATAATTTCAATTTTTAAGAATCCGGCTATACTTTCAAGACATGTTTGTAAGGAATTATATGGTCAAGCTAGTGATTGCTATCATAGAACTTTTAAGAAGGAATATCTATCAATTCTAAACTCTTTTTTGAATTTTTCAAATTTTTTTTTTTCGATTTAACAAAAGTAACAACTACATAAAACATAAAAACACCTAGGACATAATTTTTCTACTTTCTTCCCACCCCATACTTAAAATTACAGTGTCCCCACTGTAAGAAAAATAACAAGAAGAGGGAAAAGAAATAGAAACTCCACAAAAAATTAAAAAGAAAAAGAAAGACATAAAACTTACAAAAGTGGAAACAAGGAAAGGAAACTTCATCTTGAGCTTGATCAACGGTTCTGTGGAGGAAAATAGTGCTCAAAGTTCCCCATGAAGTCATACATCGTCCTCCAACGCTCAGCATCCTCCGTCTCTCTTTGACGTTGCCGCTCGTCCTCCCTCGACATGCGTGCGGAGTAGACGGTTTCCCATCTATCCATCCTCCGATGAATGTGATCGGTTTGGAGGTGAAGCTGCTGCATCCGTGCAGAAAGATCCTCGGCCCATGGTGGTGGTATGCTCGATCCTGCGTACTCGGGCTGAGGAGGTGGTGGGTAGTGAGGTTGGAAATGGTCTTGATACATCACCGGGTTGTAAGCCATTAAACCATATGTATGAGGGTCGACAGGAGCTGGTGGAGGGTCGACAGGAGCTTGCGGCACCTCGTTAACGAAGCTGGTTGCCTCGTTAACAGTGTTGGGTGGTGGCTGGAAATGGTCGTTAACGACCCTGGTTGGCTCATTGACGAAGATGTTGCCTCCTAATTCCTCCGTCTCCATGTCTTCTTCTGTAAAGTTGAGCTCCTCAGTGCCGCCCTCGGTGTCGGCTTCCTCGGTATCATTGCCTACGACCTCGGTATCCTCTTGCTCATCTTCTTCTTCATACTCGTCCACATCATCCCGCTCAAACCGGGTGTGACATGGCCTAAGTGAGAGCTCATCTTCCGGTTTTGGCTCCAATGGGTAAGGTTGGCCCGTCCACGCTTCGTACCAATTTGGTACGTAGAGTAGCTCGTATATGTCGAGGGAAGATATGACAACTTGATCTCGAACCTTCACTTTGTAGCCTCCCTCGGCTTGCACGAAAATCCCGGCACTATACCAATAGTTCTTGTTGAGGAGTTGAGCGTGGGCCGGTGTGTAGCGTGTGAGATCCACTCCAAGATTTTTAGCCAAGAGGCTAACCAAATTGCCACACCACACCTCCTTGGACTTGTGGGACTTCTCGACGTAGTAGAGCCATTCGTACCCTAAATTCAAGGGGTCGGGCTCCTCGAAGAGAATGGTGCGGAAGCAAGCGACCTCCGTCCTTGTAGACCGGTTCAACTCCTTCTTCGGCCAGAATAGTGTGGCGAGGACTCTCAAGATGATCCGGAAGATGGGGTTGACTATGGTTGCCCCGGATAGCGCCGCGATGGAGGATTGAACCTCTCCGGTGATGTAGCTCCAAGTGCGGGTCACTCGGTAGTCCTTCAAGCTATAGTCTCTAGACGGGTTCGGGAGCTCCAAGATTGCATTGAACTCCGCCATGGTGAAGTCACGGTCCTCGTTACCGAGCCGGAACCGAATGCGTCCCGCCGAGGTTTTCGACGAGAAGTTGGTCTCCAAGGTGGCCAAGAACTCGGATGTGAGGGCCGGATAATGTGGCAAGCTCTCTTGCTTCAATAAGTGTGCGGCCCCAAGGATGACGAAGGCGTCCTTGACATCCGTGTAGATGCCCGTAGAGACGGCGCTAGACTTCGAGAACCATCGGGTGTAGTGGTCCTTCTCCAAGAAATCCCGGTAGCGCCGTACTTGGCTTTGACTGCTCAAAATCACATCGTCCACCCGGGGTGGAGATGGAGACCTGTGGTTCCTCCTCTTCTTCTGGGCTCGGGTTGCGGGTCTGCTTGAACTAGCCATGGATCCTACAAAATAATCGAAAATTTTCCAAGATAAGATCCATTCAAAAATAATAGGTACGAGACACCATACTTGGTCTCAAAATTAACCTCGGAATTATTCATAAACTACCCAATTGGGTTGTTCACGAAGCTGGCCTTGGATCAAGCATTAATGAAGTGAAGGGTCGTTAACGAGCCTGGGTGGGTCGTTAACGACCCGCCGAGAGCAAAACCAGTAATTTCCGAAATTAAATCTACCTCTAATTCAGCACAAATCAAGCATGCAATCTTCTATTATTCTCCACAATTCCCTCATTGGGAAAAAGCACCCCATACTTACTCAATTACCCATCCCGAACATGCTACAAATTTCCCGGAATTTTGACATGCAAAGTTCGAACTTTTAGATCTAGAACAAGAAAAATTCATGCTTTCTTAACTAAAGGATTACAATAGCTAATCTAACATGAATCGTCTTTCCTAAACATGACCAACTAAGCACAATCAAGAATTTTAGAACGGAATTTAGGCATGCTCATCGATCTCCCTAAAAATCATGATTCAAGATATGAAATTTAACCCTATAGATAATCAATCATGCAAATTCAAGCAAGGGTTTAGAAATCATACCGGAGAACCGAGAATTAAAAGGACAAGGGTCGGAATCGGGGTAGGTTAACGAGCTCGTCGTCGACGGTGAAAGGGCCTTCAAACTCCGGTAACGATGGCGTCTCCGGTGGTCGTTAGCGTGGGATTTCCGACTCGGTAGGAGAAAAGGGAAAAGGGTTTAAGAGAGTTTTGGGTTTGAGAGTGAATGTGGGAGAGATTGTGGTAGAATTTTCGGAGGGGTAGAAGGGTTTTTATAGGAGGGGAACAGATAGAGGGGGTGGCGGCTAGGGTTAGAAAATTTAACTAGGTTAGAGTTACTTACCTGCCCCGTATTGTGACGAATCGGGTCGTCCGAACTGGGTCGTTAACGACCCTGGGTGGGTCGTTAACGAGCCACCGTAACCTCCTTGAGTGCATTTCGACCCCTTTTTTCCTGAAATCTTGTTAGCTCGAAAAATCTTATTTCTATCCTATTTAAACCAAAAAAGAAAAATAATAGAAAGCTAGGAAGTAATCTAAAAGAAAAATAAAAATAAAATAAACTAAACCTATTCTAAAAAAAAAGGCGGGTTGCCTCCCGTAAGCGCTATGTTTAACGTCGTTAGCCCGACGAGCTCTCTTCGCTAGTCTCATGGTGGTTCATGTCTGGCCATGTTAGGGTCTTGAGATACCTTGCCTGTAGCTTTACTGCCTCTGTGCATTTGAATTGCTAAATTAGGACCTTCTTCTTCTATCAGTAAGCTCGATATCCCTGGGTTATTGGTATAGTCCGAAAGCCAAGGTGGTTTGGACTTTTCTGAAACCTCTGTAGTAGGGCCCTTGTGTATGGGAGCATCATTGATCGACAGATGTGGCTCGGTAGGGACTGTGGTGTCTGGCTCGGGTTGAGTCAACTCTAGTTGTGCCACTCCAATTGGGTCGTTAGCTTTCTGATCTAAATTGAATTCCACCCGTTCCTCTCCTATATCAAAAGTGAGGAGTCCCTTACGTACATCCACTCTTGCTCCTGCTGTGGCTAAGAATGGTCGCCCGAGAATTATGGGGACATGAGGGTCTTTAGGCATATCAAGGACAATAAAATCATTCGGTATAAAGAATTTCCCGACTTGAGTAGGGTAATCGTCCACTACTCCTGTTGCTTTGACACTTGACCCATCTGCCATGTACAGATTCATGTCCACAGGTTCTAGTGGTCCCATATTGGCTTTAGACCAGATTGAGAGTGGAACAAGACTGGCACTGGCACCCAAATCGCATAAAGCTTTGAACTTGTGGTTGCCTATGCCGATTGTGATTGCAAACCTCCCAGGATCTCCAAGCTTTTCTGGAAGAGCTATGGATCTGACCTCGTCCTGCAGCTCTGTAATAGATCTTTTCCTGCTAAGAATATCTTTCAAGAATTTTGTGTAAGCCGGCATTTCGCTTAGGGCCTCAGCGAATGGGATGGAAATATTAATGCCCTGAAGAATCTTAACGAAACGCTTGAACTTACTCTCAGTAGAGTCCATATATTTCTTAACTGGGAATGGAAGAGTTTTCACCATTCTCGGAACCAAGTTAGGCTCGAAAGGTGAGAGTATCGGGTCAACACTAGGGTCGTTCGGTGTCCTCGGCGGGTCGTTACCGACCCTGGTGGGATCGTTAACTACCCTGGGATTGAGAGGAGGACTCGGTTTAGAAAACTTACCTGGGTTGGGCTCGTCAGGAATCCTCGGAGCCTCGTCATCCTGACTTGTAGGCTCGGTACTAGCTCTCGCTGGCTCGTTAACGAGCTGGCTGGCGAGATCTTGTTCCTCCTTCTCTTCAGCTTGAACTCTCTCCGGTAGTGTCTTCCCGCTTCTAAGGTGTACTGCTGCTATTTGGCCTCTAGGGTTCTCTTCGGTACGACCCGGGAGTTGCCCTTGTGGTCTTGGAATCCGTGCAGCAAGGTCTCCTAGTTGGGAATCAATACTCTTCTTCCAAATATCGAACTCTCCCCATCTTTTATCCAATCCATTGATGCCCTCATTAATCTCTTGAGCCCATGATGGTGTCTCCTGATGGCCTGGAGGTCGATATGGTGCAGGTCGTCTATCTTGCGGGGGCCCTGTGTAATTATGATTTGCATTCTGATTGCCCCATGATTGATAGTTGTTCGACCTGTCATTGTAATTAGGCTGGTTCCCGTAGGGTCCTCTCATGTAATTCATCTCAGCTATCGTCTCAGCGGTTCTAACCTGCTCAATGTTAGTGCAAGCAGAAGTACTATGCGCAGAAGAACCACATTCTTGACATGATTGAGAGGATTTCAGAAAACTTACCTGTTTCCTCAAAGGGTTGACCTCATCTTGTAGGAATTGATGTTTAATATCGGGGTCAACTTCATCTCGATTGGGCACATAGAGACGTTTTTGTGTTTGTGGAGTCTGCTGGGTTCCGTACATAGCATCGTAATTCGCCAGCTTGTCCAACGGTTCCCACGCCTCTGTCGGGTTCATCTCTATAAAACCGCACGCAGTATGCGTGTTGATGCGGTTCTTGGTCTCCGCGTTGATACCATGGAAAAAGATTTCTTGCAATACATATAATGGTTGCCCATGAGTAGGGCATTGTCTAAGCATCTCTTTAAATCTTTCCCATGTTTCAAAAAATGTCTCATTAGGCAACTGGTGATAAGAGGTGATACGTTTCCTTAACTCCGTTGTATTAGCAGGAGGGAAAAACTTTGTAAGAAATTGATCATACAAAGCTTTCCAAGTCCTGATAGACTTAGAAGGTAGGCTCTCTAACCAGTTCAGGGCCTTTCCAGTAAGTGACCATCTAAAAGCTTTTAAAAGAACATATTCTAGTGAGACACCTTCAGCAGCTATGGTGTCACATAAATCAAGAAAATTTCTAATATGTTCCATAGGGCACTCAGCAGGTTTCCCTTCAAACTGAGCCCGTTTAATCAAGGATATAAATTGAGACTTGATCTCAAAAGGTTTCTCTATCGCAGGAAGCACAATAGGAGATTCTGGCACCCTCAGTTCCGGATGCATGTATTGCTTGGCATTCCTTGGATAGGCGTTTAGCTCTTCTTGCAGTCGAGCCTTGTCTGCATTAGCGTCGTCCTTCTCGGCTCTCAGTGCCTCCATCTGGGTCCGGAGGATCTCTAGCTCTCGAGCCATCTCTTCAGCTGTGGCCATGGCTCGGTTTTCTCGGAGTCGTCGGTGCAGGGAACGTTCGGGTTCTGAGTAATAACTGGAGCTATCAAACTGAAGCCTTCTTCGTCCTACCGGCATACACTGAGAAAACAAACAAAGAAAACAAAAATTAAAACCAAAAACGGGGTCGGGCTAGTCCCGATCCCAAAGATAAACTAACAACTCGTTGCCTCCCCGACAACGGCGCCAATTTATTGATAGGGTTTCTCGGCCAACAAATAAATTTGTAAGTCAAGACCCCGCTGAGTACAGTGGAGTTAGGATCGTTCCACAGGAAGCAAGGTTGTTTGTCTATCAATCTAATAAAAATCAAACAAAATCAAACACAATCACTCACGAGATGCCTCGTTAACGACCTTGTCAGGATCGTTACCGAACCACCGAACACAAAAACACCAATTAACGAACTAATAAAATTCTAACTAACACTCGGTACCGAAGCAAGCATTCAGCAACGAAGATTTATCAGAAATAATTCAATAAAAACAAATATCTAGGATAAGGGACACCACAACATAGCCAAGCATAAGAATTCGTAAGAAGATAAATCATGCCTTTAAATAGATAGAGTCTTTAACTTTCATTGACTAGACAAGTAAATTAATCTATTTTCATAAACTAACTCACTCAATTGCTTGTTTTGGATCTAAAGCTTGAAACTTTCATTTTCAAACAATATCAACCTTCAAGTTACTAACTTTCTCTTTCAATCAAGTTAAAACTCAAATTACCTCAACTCCCGTTTCGGTATTAAGCACAACAAACAATCTCAATAAAAATAAAAAGCATTCAAAACACTATCTTACTTCATCAAACATGCTCAACTATGCCGGGCTCAACCCCGACCCTAGAAAAATAGACTACTCACTACTCAAGATTAAGAAATTAAAAACTTCAATAAAAATAAACATTGAAACAAAAACTCAAACTTAAATTAATAACAAAAATATTGTCTTACAGAGAATCAGAGAAAAACCAAAACAAAACAATCACCGAACCACAAACTCGATCAACGAACCTCGGAAACCGTCGTCACCGAACCTCGTCACCGACTTCCGATCCGACAGCCTCTCCTTCGGCCTTCCTTCTCCTCCAAATCTAGCTCTCTAAATCTACTCCAAAATTAAGCCCCCCCTCTTCTATGCTAGATAGAAGGGTATTTATACTAGAAAATCCTAAAAAAACTAAAAAGGCTAAAAGATAAAAACTTTCCTAAAAAGATAGAAACAATCTCTAAAAGATAGAAATAAAATCTAGAAAGATATAAACCCTAAAATACATATTCTGATCACCCATAAAGATTCTAAAAAGATACTCAACCGATACGGAAATAAATTCCCGCTCAGGATCGGTGAATAATAAAATAATACTCCGAAATAAATTCCCTCTCAATGCTTCCCATGAACCATATTTGGACTCAGCACTGTTGAATATGGAGGAGTATGATCCCTTAAAAATCACATAACTATTTGCGTAAGTATTAATTACGCTTTAATTATTATGGTATTGATATGAAATGGCAATCAATGATCGAAATCAGGTTGGAGTGCCAAGACCTTGAAACTCTATGCGTTAGAGATCAAGCCACTAACAAGTGAAATTTAGCCTTTTGTTGTGACTTTGTGTGTGTATATAAATTATATTACCTCTTTTTATTGGCTAGGTGTGGAGAAAATCATTGGACCGTTGGACGGACTGTAATTCTTCACTGCATGCACTGTTTGGAAACTATGCAAGATGATTTAAAGATCATAATATCTTGCAAAAGGCTCTTGCGATCTTTCACATCATCTTGGAGCAGTGAAGAATGACAGGTTCTGTTCGTGACTTCGACGTCTCACTGGTTCTTCAAGTTCTACAGAGTGAGACGAAAAGCTTGAAGAAGTCACTCAAGGTAGCACGTCGTTGTAATGACCGATGGAGTAGAGAGAGGGTGTAAAAGAGAGCAACCACTTCTGGATGCCAAATGGTATTTCTACAAAGATGTTTTGGGTTACTTGGTAGTTTGAACTTTGGTTGTCTTGTCTATGTACTACCCCCTTTTGCAATGTAATTCTACTGCAAAAAAGAAAAAAAACCATGTAATATATTTCTGCATCCAGTTTTAATTCAATTGCTCACATGTACATCTAATACTATATATGGCTATCAGATGGACTCGTTTACAAACATAGATTGATAATTGGTTCAGGGTCAGACAGTGCATTCGCCAAGCATGCTTTAGATTTTTCTTCTCTTCCTTTTCCATTTTTATCCTTCCATTTTTCTGGAAAATCATCAAAGTAAATTCATGATTATTCAGAAAAGAAGACCAAATTTGGGAAACTAAACTATGAATTTTGTTGCCGAGGAAGCATTTGAAGTAATTCAGAAGCCAGCCGGTGGCATAACACACATCAGTTGTTGGTAGAAAGGAACAGGTAGTTGGGACTGACTCTGTGTGAGCTGATGAGATCTTGAGTATGCTTCACTTGATGGCAATGGAGACCCCGCAACCAACACAACACAACACATTCTCCTTCCGTATGTTGACACATCAATTAGGTGCACAAAGGGATATTTTGTTTAATAATTTAATTCCCACCTTCATTCATAAAAACTTCACCTTTCTCTCCTCAAACACACAATTCCTCCTCCCCTCCCCCCTCTCCAGCCATGGAAGCCAGTGCAGGACTTGTTGCGGGTTCCCATAACCGCAATGAACTCGTCGTTATCCATGGCCACGAAGAGGTAATTAATATATGACGACATTATGATCATGCCTTATAGATATATAGCTCTAACATCATTTATATATATATATATATATAATAAATTAATTTGGTGTTTATTTGGAATGTGTGTAGCCTAAGCCATTGAAGGATTTGACTGGCCAAGTTTGTGAGATATGTGGTGACGAGGTTGGCCTAACTGTGGATGGAGACTTGTTTGTGGCTTGCAACGAATGCGGCTTTCCTGCTTGCAGGCCCTGCTATGAGTATGAGAGAAGAGAAGGGAGTCAGCTCTGTCCCCAGTGCAAGACTAGATACAAGAGGCTCAAAGGTATCACAATACTACTAGTCTAATACTAGCAAGGAAAATAGTCCCAATGCTCAATTTGGTGATTCTATTTCTAAGAAAAAACTTGCAAAAAGGAACTCAAAAAGTTACATTATATCTAAGCTATTGTTATGGTGTATTAATGGGACTGGGTTTAAAGGGAGCCCGAGGGTGGATGGAGACGATGATGAAGAAGACATAGACGATATTGAGCATGAATTCAACATCGAAGATGAGAAGAACAAGAATAATCATCTTGCTGAGGCTATGCTTCATGGGAAGATGAGTTATGGAAGAGGTCCAGAAGACGACGAAAACTCCCAATTCCCTGGGGTCATAGCTGGTGGCTCTTCAAGACATGTAAGTACCCATAAGCAAAACAAAAAAAATGTGTTCTTTGTTTGCGGTAACTTAAGCTTTACTGAATCCTCACAAATTACTTTACTATCCATCCATATTTAATGTCTAAGCAGGTCAGTGGCGAGCTTCCACTGGGAAATTATGGTGGAGATCAGCTAATGGCATCTTCTCTGCACAGACGCGTCCATCCGTATCCAGCATCTGACCATGGTATACTTGTTTACTTTAATTTTTTTTTTTCGTCGAAGTATTATTTCTTAAGGTGCAAGGAAAATGGATATTGAAACCTTCTTTCTGTTTCTTGGATATAGGAAATGCAGGGTGGGATGTCAAGAGAGAGGGGAATTTGGGGCCTGAGGCTGATGAATATGCTGATCCTACAAAGTAAGCAACTTTTCCTCCTCCAACTGTTTTGTATTTTCTTGGTTTATAAATTTATCATAATCAAATCCAAATGAAATCTAATCCCTTTATTACCCATTAATATGGCAGGGTTGATGAAGCAAGGCAGCCACTCTCCAGGAAAGTACCCATTGCATCCAGCAAGATCAACCCATATCGTATGGTGATAGTGATCCGGCTTTTTGTGTTAGCCATCTTCCTCAGATACCGTATAATGAATCCTGTCCATGATGCTATCGGTCTATGGCTGACATCTGTCATCTGTGAAATCTGGTTCGCCTTTTCATGGATCCTTGATCAGTTCCCTAAGTGGTATCCTATTGACCGCGAGACCTACCTTGACCGTCTCTCTCTCAGGTAACAACACATCATAAAAATAATTTCAAGTAAATTTCCTTTTCAGATTGAATTAATGATAACATATTATAACAACTCATCACATATTTGGTTGGTGGTAGGTACGAGAGAGAAGGCGAACCAAATCTGCTTGCTCCCATTGATATCTTTGTGAGTACAGTGGATCCACTAAAGGAGCCTCCTCTTGTTACATCCAACACAGTTCTATCCATTCTAGCAATGGATTACCCTGTGGAGAAGATATCTTGCTACATCTCTGATGATGGAGCTTCCATGCTTACGTTTGAAGCCCTCTCTGAAACCGCTGAGTTTGCTAGGAAATGGGTTCCTTTCTGTAAGAAGTTCTCCATAGAACCTCGAGCCCCTGAGATGTACTTCTCTCTCAAGATGGATTATCTCAAGGACAAAGTCCAACCTACATTTGTCAAGGAACGTCGTGCTATGAAGGTTCACTGCTTCACTTGATAACTGTTTCAAAACTTGTCATGTACTCTACAACTTCACCTCAATTCTTGAAACTGGCAACTAAAATTTGTAAATGAGCAAAATATATTTCCAAAAACCTGTTTATTTTAGTTTTGAAATATACTAAGATAATGGAAACTCAAAGATGAACCAAACAGGTCCTAAGCTAGAAATTTTGAAATGCACATGTTTGTTTGTTGTTGTAGAGAGAGTACGAGGAATTCAAAGTTCGGGTGAATGCTCTGGTTGCAAAAGCTGGAAAGGTTCCTCCAGAAGGCTGGATCATGCAAGATGGAACACCTTGGCCAGGAAACAACACCAAGGACCATCCTGGAATGATTCAGGTGTTTCTAGGCCACAGCGGAGGCCATGATGTTGAAGGAAATGAGCTCCCTCGTCTGGTTTATGTCTCTCGTGAGAAGAGGCCTGGTTTTCAACACCACAAGAAAGCCGGTGCCATGAATTGTCTGGTGAGACACAATCCACCCATCAATAGGAATACTAGACTTAATAAGAATCACTTTAATTTATACATGCTAATAATGTTGATTCTTGACAAAATTACAGGTGAGAGTGTCTGGAGTTTTAACCAATGCTCCTTTCATGCTGAACTTGGACTGTGACCATTACTTAAACAACAGCAAGGCTGTTAGAGAATCCATGTGCTTCTTGATGGACCCGCAAATTGGAAGAAAAGTTTGTTATGTGCAGTTCCCCCAGAGATTTGATGGCATAGACAGGAATGATCGATATGCTAACAGGAATACTGTGTTCTTTGATGTATGCTTCTTCTGAATAAAGTTTTCAACTTACAACAATCTTCTTCCTTTCTCATGTAAGTGTAACTGAGAATCTTCTTTTCATTTGTGAAGATCAACATGAAAGGTCTAGATGGAATTCAAGGCCCAGTTTATGTGGGCACAGGATGCGTCTTTAGAAGGCAAGCCTTGTATGGATACGAACCTCCTAAGAAGGCAAAGAGACCAAAGATGGTAAGTTGCGACTGCTGCCCATGTTTCGGACGCCGCAAGAAGAATCAAAAGTATAACAAAAAGGGTGCAGATGAAGATGCTACTATGAGCCTTCAGGGTACTTAGCTTGACAAATTACTCAAGTTGTTTGAAACTATGATAATATATCTTCACTTTTCATATTATGATTTATCAGGGTATGAAGTGGACCAGATTCAAATGGTCTCTGAGATGAACTTCGAGAAGAGATTCGGACAATCAGCAATTTTCGTAACATCAACTCTGATGGTTGATGGTGGTGTTCCCCCATCATCAAGCCCTGCTGCGTTGCTAAAAGAAGCCATTCACGTTATCAGTTGTGGCTACGAAGACAAGACTGCATGGGGTGTAGAGGTAATGATTTTGAGATGATAAGTCTATTTTCAAATGATAACTAACTCGTTAAGCTCACCTGTTCTTCCGCAACGTACAGCTGGGATGGATTTATGGATCTATTACTGAGGACATCCTAACAGGATTCAAGATGCATTGTCGAGGCTGGAGGTCCATATACTGCATGCCAAAGAGACCCGCCTTCAAAGGATCAGCCCCTATCAATCTCTCGGATCGTCTAAACCAAGTCCTGCGTTGGGCCCTTGGCTCGGTTGAGATCTTCTTCAGTCGCCATAGTCCTGTCTGGTACGGCTACAAGGGAGGTAACCTCAAATGGCTGGAGAGGCTTTCTTACATCAACACAACTGTGTATCCCTTCACCTCCTTACCCCTCCTCGCCTACTGCACACTCCCCGCCATCTGCCTGCTCACCGGGAAATTCATCATGCCTACGGTAACAGCTGAAACCAAATTCATGCAACTGAGTATTGTTCTTTTTGGGGCGCATCCTCATGCTCGTCACATAGCTGAATTTCAGCTGAAACCAAATTTTGGTGCATTCTAACTAAATTCAGTTATTATCGTCCGTCACATAGCTGAATTTCAGTTTTTCTTGGGTCTATCGGGCACTGGGTCAATGATGATGATGATGATGACTATTGTTCTTTTCTCAACTGTTTTAATTAATTGGTTGCATCATTTCAGATTACTACCTTTGCAAGTCTCTTCTTCATTGCGCTCTTCCTCTCAATCTATGCAACCGGCATCCTCGAGCTCAGATGGAGCGGAGTCAGCATCGAGGAATGGTGGAGAAACGAGCAGTTCTGGGTCATTGGTGGTGTATCAGCCCATCTCTTTGCAGTGGTACAAGGTCTTCTCAAGATTCTGGCTGGAATCGACACCAACTTCACGGTTACATCCAAGACAATCGACGACGACGACGAGTTTGGTGAGCTCTACACTTTCAAGTGGACAACACTCCTCATCCCACCAACCACGATCTTGATCATCAATTTGGTAGGAGTTGTTGCCGGGATTTCAGATGCAATCAACAACGGGTCTGAGTCGTGGGGACCTTTGTTTGGGAAACTTTTCTTCGCCTTTTGGGTGATCGTTCATCTGTATCCATTCCTCAAAGGTCTTATGGGGAGGCAGAACAGGACACCTACTATTGTGATTATATGGTCAGTCCTCTTGGCTTCAATCTTCTCCTTGCTGTGGGTGAGAATTGATCCTTTTGTGCTCAAAACAAAGGGCCCCGATGTGAAGCAATGCGGTATCAATTGCTAAAAGGAGTGTAAACTTACTAATTTGTTTTTACAGCTCAAAATTGTTTGCAAATTGGGAGTTTGTAATAGAGTGAGTCTTTTGTTTTTTGGGTGTAATCAAGTTTTGTCATGATTCAGAAAAACTATGAAAGTTGGAATTGTTCTTGATATTCGATGAATTCTCCCTTCATTTTTTTTGACGAGGCAAAATTTTGATCATAACCAATTATCCTGAATTATAATTAAGAGCAGAGGCGTCCTGTTTAGTTTTTTTATTAATAAGTAAATTTTTTTAAATGTATATTTTATTAATAAAAACTCCTATCAAAATTACCCCTTATTACCCAGTGAGTAGTGACTAGGTTAAGAAAGATTCTTATATTTATTAGACTCTTTTTAGTTTAGACAACTTCTTTTTGAAGATTTTTTTGATTAATTAGTTATATATATTATTTAAAGGTATTTTAAAAAGTTAATATATTTAGGGTAATTAATACCTTCAGGCATTTGGTTCAACGGTTAAGACTTTGGGGTAGTACACCGAGGTCACCGTTTCAAATCCCTCGGGCGGCGATTGGTCCATTTCTCACTAGAATTGGTTAGTAATTTGTAGTTCTCATCCATAGTTGATGCTTTAGGCGAGACGAAGTAGTACTTGTGGAAACCCTAATCCTTACCCTATAAAAAAATTAGGGTAATTAATATTAATAAAAATAAATTGAAGGCCTTTGTTAAAATAGGGGCATGTGCAACCGCGCCAGTTTCACATGCCAATAACGGCCCCTGATCAAGAGCATCCTAATGGACGAGAACTTGCGCTTCTAGATGAATGCAAATCAATTTGGGAGAAAAGTTGTTGGCTAAGTGGGCCATTTTATCAACAACCTTATTAAAGCTCCTTGCTATTGAGAGGAACAAAATTGAACCTCTCACACTCCCTTATAGTTCTATTTCCGACAAGAATTTCCTTAAAAGAAGGTGGCTTGAACAAATTTAGGTTCATATCCCTTTCCATGGTCCCTTGCTAGTCTCTCCCTTATAGAAGCTAGGAGATAAACGTTCAAAAACCGAGGTGGGGACCACTTTTGGTGGCTTTGAGGAAGATGGTAGAGAATGGACTAAAGAGGAATGGGTACTAGCTCCCTTTCCAAAAGCCACCTTACAAGAAATGGGCAAAGTACCTTTCACCACATGTCACTCTTGTAAAGTGCTCATAGACTCCATAGGTTGGTCAACATGTTGGGAAGGAGCCTTGGATTGCACACCACCATCTTCTTCAACATCTCCACTTAGGTTGCTGCCACCGTACCCTCTCCACCGTCGACACCATCTTCCCCTTGGTTTGCGCCGCCACTTCTTCCCAAATCCTTAAATCCCAAGTCTAGCCCTTTATTCTTAGAAGAAAGGTTCCTCTTGAAAGTTTCAACTTGGGCTTCAAGCTCATCAAGGGTCCATGCTTCAAAATCAAGCTTCTTGCCCACCGGTGTGATCTCTCCTCTTGTCGTCCAAGAATTCACACTATGCAAAGCCACCGCCGAGGGCGCGACTCCACCTACTTCACCATCACCTCTTTTTTATTCTTTCTCCTTGCTCCTTGCCTCGCCCCTTCCCAACTCCCTTGCTTTTCCATGGCTAGACTCCAAGTAGGAGCGCCTAAACCAATTGTCCCAAGACCGAGTCATATCACCGAGCACCATCCCTAAACTAGAGTTTTGAGCACTCTTCTCACAACCCTTCATCCTCACATACTTGATCCGGACCAAGTGGTCTCAATCAAGTTTCAACTTCACAAAGCACCGCCCCTCACTCTCAAGTGGTGGTGCCGCTAGTTCAGCCGCTAACCACCTCCACAAACAGTGTTTAGCCCTCACCTTACACCCAAGCTCCCTCTTTGGTTCGGCCGCCTAGGAGCCCCACCGAACCTAGCATCACAAGGTGTACTCCCACTCGTCGCTCCCACTTGCCCTAGCCCCGCCGGTGAGAGGCACCGGCGCCGCCAAGGTCGTCGTCCAAAGTCCCTCCCCCCTTAGCTTAGAGAGAGAAAAGCTAGAGAGAAGAGAGAGCCTTTAATGATAAACCCTCTTGTTTCTAATTGTGATAGAATGAATGCTTGCCATGTACAAGTTGGTTTTTGGAAAATTATGAAAGTGCATTCAACTTTCTTTTTTTGCTAAAATAAACATCCTTCCCACCTCTTATATGAAGATTATTTTCTAAAATAAAAATATCTCCCATATTCTGTTTAAAATAATTAATATCTCTTTATTTTCACAAAAGAATGAAATCAAATTTTTATTTATAGATCTCTTCTTGAAATATAATATGATAAGAAATCTGACAATTTTCAAAAATATTAAATTTAAGTT
Organism: Fallopia convolvulus; assembly: GCA_964016875.1. NCBI lineage: Eukaryota > Viridiplantae > Streptophyta > Magnoliopsida > Caryophyllales > Polygonaceae > Fallopia > Fallopia convolvulus. The sequence goes on from OZ024737.1 coordinate 10,535,780, forward strand.
AGGTGTATCTTTTATTCCAAATAACTTTTATTTTTCTTGGAGCATAAAACCAATTTAAATTTATTATTAGTTTATGTTAAAATACTACTTTTAAATTCCATTACCATATTATAACGTAATTAAATGATTATTCTTTATTTATAAGATTTATAACCATGACTGTTTGGGTAAGGTCCAAAATGATATAATAACCATAATATAAGAAGGAAATAAAACCACCATTTATTAAAATATAATATAAGAAGGAAAAGTTACAATAATACCCCTAAAAAAGAGGGGTTATTACAGTGGGTTCATGAATTATGGTGGGGTTCTCCCCCTTTGTGATTCGGATTTCTTAGCCTTGTCGTTATTCTTTGGGTTCATTCGTGGTTCTATGGATCTAGTCAAAAGAGGCTATAAAAAAGCCTACCTTGTTTCATGTATAAGGCTTCTCGGCAGAGTCAAAAATAAAAAAAAATTTCTTCAGAAAAACCATAAATCATAGAAAAGTTATATAGAAGAAAGAGGGGACTGAGAGGAAAGGGGACGAAACGCATCACCCAAATATATCTTTAGGATTTTTTATCTCAAGAACGTCACCAGTACCATCATTGGAGAAGGACTAGAACAAAGAAGGGCGCTAGCAACTCATTAGATAAGGGGCTTAAATCTCTAGTTAAAAGAAGGATTCACCGACAATTTTCAACAGGGGTTTCAATATTACAAACTTGATATGGGTTATTGTTGGCTTGAAAATTAAGGTGGGAGACAACAAGGGAGTTTTAGGGTTTGATGTTTGGGGATTCTTTTTTCTCAAAGCTCTTGTTGAGAGTTTTTTTAGGGTTGATTTAGGGAAGAGGAGGTTGTTGCAGGACTTTAAGCCCAAGTCTCTGCTTTCTCTTATTTACATTTTATTAGGTGAACCTGGTTTATCCGGTTTGTTATTTCCTTTTATAAAATTCGGTTTGTTCCGGTTTAGAACCCTCATTTGTACTTAAGCCTCGTCTGGCTTCCTTTTCATTTTAATCAAAATTATAAACCCAATTTCCCAATCTCTCATGTCTCTCACTAGATTCCATGGAAACACCATGAATTCCCCTTAATCTCTAATCCTTCAGATTAACTCTTCTCCCTCTGTAGTTGATCTTTGGACGAGATTCCTCGGATCCAAACTAGTATTTAGCTTCATCTGAGATTTATCACAATCTTCACCTCAAATCACATTTCCCTGCATCAATGGTATTAGAGTCGTCGAGCCTCCGACCTACTTCAACGGAATCAGCTATGGCGAATGAAAGCGATGATGACTTAACTTTACTGAAATTCGTACCTAGATCGAGACTCCATCTAAGCAACCTGAAGGAGATCATGGATGAACACTTCAATTTACCCCATGTACAAGTCAGCGTTAAAAATGGGGGAGTTCTCTCCGGTCTGTTTGATGAGATCATCGACGACGTGGAGAGCCAAGACCACGAGTCATTTGATGAGATAAACAAGTTGCTTGGCTGGATCGCAGGGAGCATCGAACTTCCAGAGCTCATAAAATCAGCCGCCTCCAAGGATTTTGAGAAGCTTAAAACTGATGAAGTTGTGATAATGAATTAAGAACCTGCGTAGCTTGATGCAAAGTCTGAAACGAGTGTGGTGAAGGAGCCTTCAAAGTCAGTTGCACACCACATGTTCGACGAAATGCCAACATTGAATGCAGACCATGAAATGAAGACGGTGGATCAAATAGAAAAGATAGTTGATGAGTTGTTGCTCCTCATGGACTCAGACAAAGGGAAATTAAGTTGGAAAGCTTTAAAGGTAAGTGATCTCAAAGATGCTAAAGCGTTAGTAGTTGTTAAGAATGAGTTCTTTAACTTGATTATAGTGTTAAATGAGTTTCCCACGCTAGGAGGAATTACAATGGATCATGTGAGAGTAGTATCTTTTAACCATGGAGGAGGAGCATTGATCCTTATTGATACTTTACTTGGCACTTATTAACTTGTTCCTCTAGAAAAGAATAGTAACTTGTGGTGTATTGATGAAGAGTTTTCCGTGTTTACTCAATTGTTGAAGGGAACTGAGTTAGACGACGATAATGGGAATCATAATATTTCCTTTGAGTTTTTAGCTTCCTCAATTAGTCATGTTGATTACCCCTATGGTTTTGTGGATCAATGGGAGAAAGACATTGTTCTAAGTAGTAGACAATCCAAGATTGAGGAGTTGATCTCATTGTTGGAAATGAAGGCAAAATTGCAACATCATCAGATTGGATTATTTTCCAACTCAAACACCATGGATATTTGGTCGTAGTCTTATATGCTTTGACAAGGAGCTTATATGACCCCTTGGCAATTTATGTGACCCGGGAGAACTTTTATTTGATTATGAATATGGAATTGATGTTCTTCTTGCTGAAATTTATCTATTAAGGCCCAAGTTATTGATTGATGCAAGTAAGAATGGTGAAATGGTGTTTGATCTTGGAGGACATGTGCTAATGCATATCATTATACTTGATTTCATTGTTGTTATTGTTGATGTTTGGAATGCAACAAGTAGGTCTGATTTACATGGAGATAGAGCCCTATTCTGCAATCCTAGAGGAAATGAGTTTTTGTCTTGTGATGTTGACAAATTGTCTAAGCTCTTATTATACAATCTGGGGTCTATAGTTGAATTAACTACAACAACGAGCAAAGCATCTGTTGGAAACATGATTGATATTTGCTTGGTGACAAATTCTTGTCTTGAAATGCCTCTTCTAAAACTCTTGCTTATTGAGGTTTCTTATTTGTTACTACTTCTCTGGGAAAATATTGTACCATTGCTTAATGTAAATGATAGTGTGGAGATGCTGATTTTTTACCCTAGAGATGATAAGTTGTCGTCTAGTGACCAGGTTGGGTGCTTGTCAAATGAAAGTGAGCTATGCTACTCTTTTCTTTCAAAGCTTAAGAATGTATCTGACTTTCTAAGAAATATTGCTGCTATTGAGCTGCAATTAGTATTAGCTTCAGCTTTTAATATCTATTTGGTGGATGGTGCAGTTCTGGTCATGCCTAATTCTGTCATTATTGATATTCTTTACAAGTTGTTGGGTTTCTTGGAAATTATTCTAAGTAAAGCTTCAATTGTAAGGTTGTTGGGTGAGTTCATAAGGATGACCTTAGCTATTCTTGAGATACACTCTAGAATTGGTATTAATGAAGCAAGGAACCAGCATACACATGAAGGGGTTGTTGCAGTGAGTGATGCTAATGTATATATTCAACATGCTTTTTTGCTTAAAGTTGGGATGATGCAGGTGTATGATAATCTTGTCCCTTCTACGCACTCTTATCCATGTGTTGGTGAAATTTCCCCATGGAGAAACTTAGCTATTGAGTTTGACTGTGTGATGAGAAGCTCTAAGAGATACTTTCTGTTTTCCAGCATTCAATTGAGATCACAAGAATGTCATTTTACTAAAATGGATCGCATACTAGTTTATGTGCTGTCAACTTGGGGTTTTATTGGCTTGATTTCAACAGATTGTTCATCCACAATAATTGGAGTTTGGAGGCTATGTTGTGAGTGGTCAAGTGAGCTCCTTCCTTTGTCCCTCAAGAACAAGAAGATTGTACCATGTGGGCAGGAGCTAGAGGTAACATCTTGTAAAATCGAAGAGCTCTTTTGTGATGGAGAAGTTGTTGTAGAGGTTTTTGATTCCAAAGTAGGCATTACTCTAATCTTTATTTTTGATCCAGGTGGAGAATATTCAAGGATCCAAGATGCATTGACACTAATGAGCTCTGTTCCTTGATCCTTGAGGACAAGGATCATCTCGACAAGGGAGATTTGTTGTAGGATTTAAAGCCCAAGTCTCTGCTTTCTCTTATTTACATTTTATTAGGTGAACCCGGTTTATCAGGTTTGTTATTTCCTTTTATACAATCCGGTTTGTTCCGGTTTAGAACCCTCATTTGTACTTAAGCCTCGTCTGGCTTCCCTTTCATTTCAATCAAAATTATAAACCCAATTTCCCAATCTCTCGTGTCTCTCACTAGATTCCATGGAAACACCATGAATTCCTCTTAATCTCTAATCCTTCATATTAACTCTTCTCCATTTGTAGTTGATCTCTGGACGAAATTCCTTGGATCCAAGCTAGTATTGAGCTTCATCTGAGATTTTATCCCAATCTTCGCCTCAAATCACATTTCCTTGCATCAGAGGTTATTGAGTATTCTATGAGTCCCATATTGATGAGCTGTTGAGGGCAAATTGAATTTTTTAAAGAAAAAAAAAGAATTTGAAAAAGGGGTTAAAAAGTAGATCGAGAGTTTTTCGAGGAATTTGTTTTAAAGCTATAAAATATGATTTTTGGGTGGTCTTTAAAAAATCTTCTTTAATAAATGATGGTTCTTGATTTATACACACGCTAAAATTTATAAGTGCACATAGAAATCCGTGCAACGGGGATGCACGCGAATCTGTATTGTGCGGAAGGGTAAAATCGGAATTTAAGAAATCCAGGTTTTTGGGAGCGTGGCGGCCCAGGGGCTGCGCAACACTGTTGCGCGCGTGCAGCCGCGCAACAACATTATGCGTAGTTCGACGACACTTTTGAAAAAGTGCCATTGGACTGGCGCGAGGCCTCATTGCGCACATCTCAACAGTAAAAAAAACAGTCGAATTTTCCCCTATAAATACCCATTTCGATTCTCATAGTTGGCATACCATCATTCCACGTCATTGCTTAAAAATGTCGTCAAGAGAAGAAGATACGTCATCGAGGGATTATCATCCCGAGAAGGAAGATTCATCGTCAATCGATACTTTCATAGGCGAGGATGAGGAAGGTGTACCATGAGAAGAGTACGAAACCGATTCCGATGCATCAAGTGAGCCAAAACAGGTATTTTTCAAAGAAACCATAATATTATGTTTTTAGGATAAAAACCTGAAATCCAAATATTTTGTTTAGGATAGTGGAATTTACGAACATAGTATATTGAAAATTAGGATAGTGTAATTTATAATATTCTGTTTTTACATTTTGAAATCATAGGTTCTCGGAATAGATTTTTCTATTGCTTTCCACTACGATGGGTTGTGGAGTGACCGAAGAGAAATGCTTGATTGGGCTAGACAAACTGCAATTTCGAATAATTTTTTACTAGTCATAAAAACCTCAAATCCAAGCAGGGTCATACTCACTTGTGACCTAGCCGGTAGATATAGATGTGGCAACAGGGTGTTGCCCGGATCGGAAAATAGGAGCTTTTATAAGCCACTTACCGATACTCCGACCAGGAAGTGTGGATGTCCGTTTGAATTGAATGGGGTCCGAATAAAGGAAAAAATGGATGGGTCTTAACGGTAAAGTGCGGATAACACAATCATCCCCTCCCCACTAGTTTGTTAGCTCATCCATATGCGGGCCGATTGACAGTTGAGCAAAAGGAGTTTGTGAAAGAGAAGTTCCTATATCTAGCCACCCCGAAGATGGTACTTCAAGAGTTGAGGTCAAGGTACCTAGGAAATGTGACCTCAATTAGACAAATCTACAATATGAGGGAGAAGTTAATGCTTGAGGATTGCGGAGAACGGACGGTGACACAATGGTCTTTAAAGTTCTTGAAAGACTGAGGATACATTGCCCATCCAAGACGAGTAAGGGGTTCTGATGTTATGAATGCATTGTTTTTTGTGCACCCTACAAGTCTGTGCATGCTAAAGATGTTTCCCTATGTCGACCTTATGGACTCCACATACAAGAACAATAGGTATGTTATTTTAATCTGTAATCGACTTGATTAGTATTTTTCCAGTATAAATGTTTAAAACAACTTGTTCTGCTAGGTACGCCATGCCTTTATTAGAGATGGTTGGCTTCACTTGCACCAGAAATACATTCATCATCGGGTTTGCATATATTCTAAACGAAGATGTCGGTAGTTATAGGTGGGTGTTAACTCAATTGAAAGGCGTGTACGACGAGCTTGGAGTCCAGGTCAATGCAATCATGACAGATCACGAGCAGGCTCTAATCAAGGCGATAAGTCAAGTTTTCAGGGACGGAGTACAACATTTGTTGTGTTGGGTGCACATTAGACACAAAATCTTGACGTACGGCCTAAAGGTGTTTGCGAAAGCTGAAAATCCACATGAGTTGTCACGCGGGTTTGCAAACACATGTTGTGTAGAATTGAAGCGAAGATGGCGACCGACGCTTATAAGGTGTGGCTTAATCCATACAAGAAGAACATAGTTCGTGCTTGGACCGATGATACACTCCACTTTCAGACGAGAACCACCAATAGGTAATTTCATTTTTAGCATTTCAATTCAGTTTGAATATTAGAAAGTGTATTCATTCAATATTTAAACTTTGACATGTGTTTTTAGGGTCGAAGGTATGCACGTTGTGTTGAAAAAGATATTGGATTCATCTCGAGGAGGCTTCAACACCTTGATATTAAGGATTCATATCCAGATGGAATCTTAAAACCAACAGTTTGAGGATAGCCATTGAGAGAACCAGAATACGGAAACCAACAAAATATAGACTAATGGCAAAAAAGTTCAGAGCGTTGTTCCGTCCTATACGCGGACACGTTTCAAGGAAATTCCTAGGTAAGTTGTTAGACATGTATTATGATATAGCTTTTGAGTTGACGCAAGGTACACTCGAGATGGAGTGCCACAACTACTTTTGGAGGGAATGTCACGGTCTTCCATGCAAGCATCGAGTTGCACACGCTATTATAACTAAAGTACCCATTGAGTTGGAGGAGATACATCATTTTCGGAAACAAATCGAATGGGATGGCCTTAGCGATGACAATGATCTTGCCCTTGCGTCCGTACCCTTGACCATTCAAGACGCAACATGGGATGAAATGGTGGCTCTACGAAATAGCGGTCAGATGCCTAGAGACCAGTTTGTGTAGATCACATAAGCGTTCAAAGATTCAAAGCATCCTGAAGACACAAACCTTATTGAGCCGATACCTTACGAGACACCATATGGAGCCAACGAGTATTCAACCACTTGGGAAAAAACACACCTTGAGCATGTAATGGAAGAGTACGAGAGGGAGCAAAAACGACAGAAAGACAACGACAATGGGAGCAACAAAGACGGAAAGACAATGACCACACGGACGACCTAAAGGATCTAGGAATAAGAAACGAACCGGAGTTGGAGTTGATACACCTTCGGTTGCGACCGCGTCTCCTAGCACCGCTACCCCGGCCGATGGAAGCCACCGTGGCCCCTCGACGAGCACCAAATGGCGCGGGGTTAACTTTGGCATCGGTAATGTGGATAGTTTTGTATTTCTATTCATTGATGATGCTAGAGACGTGATGGGAGATGGTCATTGTGGCTTCCGGTCCCTTGCTTGCGTATTGGGGAGGCAACAAGAGGAGTATTACAATATTCGATGGGAGCTTCAGGCAGAATTGATGCGGAACAAAGATATGTATGAAGTCTTGTTCACTAGGGGCCTTACATCATTTGATGAGTTCTTGGAGTAGATCGTCCATGTGGAGTCTCCTTGCTCGGACAGATACTGGATAGAAATGCCGCTACACGGCCTTGTGTTTTCTACTTTTTATAAAGTGCCACTTGTGTTCTTATCGAGGGATCGATGCTCCCACACGTGTTTACCATTGCGGATTTTAGGGAACAATCAAGGACATGGGATACCGCCACCAGTCGTTGCAATCGCCCACCTTGGTGGATAGAACCACTTCATACCGGTGAGAAATTTGTAATCACTTTTTTATGAAGTTGTTTGTTTTTGTAGATCATTCTTCATTATATGTGACATAGCATTTCTTTTCAGGTATGGCTGACGGGGAACACGCCTATCCCCCCCCCCCCACCTCCTCATGCATGGCGTCAATTTCACGACCCCAGTGCCGACTACCGGCTCGATGCTCTTACCCCGAGGATTGACCATTGGAAGGCTTGCCGAAGGGACATCGGTCGGGATCAAGAGACATTTGCTTAGGACTATCTTATTAGGGGAATTATTATGGGATATATGTACTTTATTAAGAAGAACATGTCTTTATATTTCATGTATTGTGTGCCTCGTTTAGGGGATTTATGAACTATTTAAACATGTTTCGTTGTAAGGGGGTCAAGCTTTCCCCTGTTTGAGGACTACTAAGCTTAATTTATCTTAATTTTAATAAAAACCCCCTAGAGGGGACGAAGAGCACCGTCTCATCTTCAACTATATCAATTTATAAGGTTAAATACATATATGGAGCAAGACGTGTAATACGATGTTTGAGTGACGGACGAGTCTGGTAAAAATGGAGTTACATATTTAGGCGAAAGGGGGAGAAAAAGCCGCGCAACGCGCCTTCGAGGCCCCATGAAATGGGCCTTTGAGGCTCCGCGAAGGCCCATTTCGCGAAGCATCGACGGCGCGTTTCGCGACTTTTTCTCCCCCTTTTGCCCAATTGGGTAATTCCATTTTTACTAGACTCGTGACATGCTTCTACTAACAGTATACCATCAACTTTTCTGATGACAAGACTTATGCATGCACACAACAAATTTCGAGCAAATTCCAAGCATAAAATGAGACCTAAACCTTCTCCATTGTTGCTTCACTCTCTATCAACCCTAAACCTTAAACCGAAACCAGAATTTTATACTCGGCACGCTGATGGCTCAAAGGAAAGAATGTTCGTCGCGAACCTACCCCTTTGCTCCACTTGTCATCAACTTCTCCATCGTGCACGTCCGTGGGGTTACAGAGACAAAGACGGAATAGTCCGTGTTACCAGGAGCATCAATAAAAAACATCAGCATATCTTGAGACAATCTGGCTATGGAGCTCCACCGGGATATTGTCTTCTTTTACTTGAACGACAATGATATAACACATCACATTTATGCCAAAGAAACGATTTTGCAGCTTCGCCTGACTGAAGGTGCGGAGAATCGGGATATTGATTCGATTTCGCCTGAGAACTAATGTTGTGGTTTAGTAAATTCATCGTACTAGATCGCATTGATGTATACTTAATTACTGTTGTTTTTTGGTTTTTTCAATAAAGTGTTGCTTGTCACTTTTTTATGAAGTTATGTCTTTTGTTGATAGGGTTTCTTGACAACAAATAAATTTATAAGTCAAGACCCCGCTGAGTACAGTGGAGTCAGGATCGTTCCACAGGAAGCAAGGTTGTTTGTCTATCAATCTAATAAAAATCAAACAAAATCAAACACAATCACTCACGAGATGCCTCGTTAACGACCTTGTCAGGATCGTTACCGAACCACCGAACACAAAAACACCAATTAACGAACTAATAAAATTCTAACTAACACTCGGTACCGAAGCAAGCATTCAGCAACGAAGATTTATCAGAAAATAATTCAATAAAAACAAATATCTAGGATACGGGACACCACAACATAGCCAAGCATAAGAATTCGTAAGAAGATAAATCATGCCTTTAAATAGATATAATCTTCAACTTTCATTGACTAGACAAGTAAATTAATCTATTTTCATAAACTAAATTAATCTAGTTTCATAAACTAACTCACTCAACTTTCACTGTACACTGTACTTTTAATAAGGACCATAGATGGAATACATTTAGGAACAGTAATGAGACTCATATAACATATAAGGGCATGTCCAACAAATTTTCTACAATTTTCTCCAAAATAGAGAACTAAAAGTCCTATTTTCTAAAATAATTTTACTCCAACTCCAACAACTTTCTCATTTTAAATTTTTTTTACATTTATTATATATAAAAATAAATATTTTATAAAAATATTATCAAATATAATGCAACCTATTACAAGTTGATATGATAGCAAATATAATTAATGCATTTTCCAAATATTTTTAGAGAATTATCTAAATTTAGGGAAGAAATCTCATTTCCCCATCTCTTTCCCTATTATGGAGATTGTGATAGAGAAACTGTTGGGGTAAAAACTTGTATCCCATTCTCTAAATTCACACTTTCTCATAATACGGGGAAGTTGTTTTAGAGATGCCCTAATTGTTGAGAGGGTTTCTCGGCCAACAAATAAATTTGTAAGTCAAGACCCCGTTGAGTACAGTGGAGTCAGGATCGTTCCACAGGAAGCAAGGTTGTTTGTCTATCAATCTAATAAAAATCAAACAAAATCAAACACAATCACTCACGAGATGCCTCGTTAACGACCTTGTCAGGATCGTTACCGAACCACCGACACAAAAACACCAATTAACGAACTAATAAAATTCTAACTAACACTCGGTACCGAAGCAAGCATTCAGCAACGAAGATTTATCAGAAATAATTCAATAAAAACAAATATCTAGGATAAGGGACACCACAACATAGCCAAGCATAAGAATTCGTAAGAAGATAAATCATGCCTTTAAATAGATAGAGTCTTCAACTTTCATTGACTAGACAAGTAAATTAATCTATTTTCATAAACTAACTCACTCAATTGCTTGTTTGGGATCTAAAGCTTGAAACTTTCATTTTCAAACAATATCAACATTCAAGTTACTAACTTTCTCTTTCAATCAAGTTAAAACTCAAATTACCTCAACTCCCGTTTCGGTATTAAGCACAACAAACAATCTCAATAAAAATAAAAGGCATTCAAAACACTATCTTACTTCATCAAACATGCTCAACTAATCCGGGCTCAACCCCGACCCTAGAAAAATAGACTACTCACTACTCATGATTAAGAAATTAAAAACTTCAATAAAAATAAACATTGAAACAAAAACTCAAACTTAAATTAATAACAAAAATATTGTCTTACAGAGAATCAGAGAAAAACCAAAACAAAACAATCACCGAACCACAAACTCGATCAACGAACCTCGGAAACCGTCGTCACCGAACCTCGTCACCGACTTCCGATCCGGCAGCCTCTCCTTCGGCCTTCCTTCTCCTCCAAAACTAGCTCTCTAAATCTACTCCAAAATTCGGCCCCCTTCTTCTATGCTAGATAGAAGGGTATTTATACTAGAAAATCCTAAAAAAACTAAAAAAGATAAAAGATAAAAACTTTCCTAAAAAGATAGAAACAATCTCTAAAAGATAGAAATAAAATCTAGAAAGATATAAACCCTAAAATACATATTCTGATTACCCATAAAGATTCTAAAAAGATACTCAACCGATACGGAAATAAATTCCCGCTCAGGATCGGTGAATAATAAAATAATACTCCGAAATCTTCTTCTTCGTGACCTCGTTAACGACCCTTCACAGCCTCGTTAACGAGCCTGGGGTTATGTTTTCTTCAACACCTCCTCTCGATCTCTTGAGCTTCGACTTCTTAAATCTTGCACTTTTCCGTCCTTCACTGTGATGCTCCAAATTTAGCTCCATTTAGCTCCTTTCCTAGCTAAAGCCTGCAAAATACACAAAATAGCGTAGATTCCATTCTTTTCGCAGATTTATACAAAACTAACTAAAAACACTTAAAACGAAACCTAAACTAGACAAAATTAATCCTAATAAACAAAGAAAACCTATCAAAAACTATACCAAAAATGCGAACATCAAAATACCCCATACCTAGACTTGCTTGTCCTCAAGCAATAACCAAGATATTAACCAAAACCAAAACAAATCATGCTTATCAAGACACAACCATCTTCAAAAAGCAACATCTATACATAAGAAAATTATAGCAAAAGACTATTAACATCCTCACACATATATGCACTTAAATAGACATAAAATAATACAATCCAACCTCTCAAGGGATATAATGTGTTTCACTCCACTCTCATGTGTTTGGGCTTATAATTTCAATCTCTCAACTCATCCTATATACAAAAACTCATAGAAATTGGAACTTATATCACCAATACTCTCCACCCAAGATTTGTCAAAACAAGCAAAGAATCATCAAGAGAACTTAGGCTCAATGAAAAACTTTATAGAAGCTTCCATTCGGCCGGGTTGTAATGGGGCTTGGTAATAACAATAAGGCATGGAAATATTTTGGTCATGTGGTGCTAATAATATCCGGAAATCAAAGACTCCTAAAAACTCACACATAACATCAAAACTCTCATATAAAATAACCAAACTCACTCTCATATTATGCACACTTATTTCCACTCACCCATTTATCATCCTAGAAAGTCTCATAACCAAAAATAAAAGAATCTCTTGATATTATCTTTAAACACAAATGCACTTCAACTATTCCTCTTTCTCTTTTTTTTATTTCATTTTTTTTCTCTTTTTTTTTTCTTTTTCCGTTCGTTGCCTCGTTAACGAACCCACATCCGGGTCGTTAACGATCCACCGTATACATTTCTTCCCTTCAAGCTTTATTTTGTGCATCTTTAAATAACAAGAGACCTTTCTCACATAAAATAACAAGAGACTTCCAATCTACCCTTCCCAAATACCCTTTAATTCAAGCAAATAGAAACTCTTTTCTTTTCAACAAAACACAACACTTCACCTCTCCAATCTAAGTCCTAATTCCCGGATAGGGTCAAGCTTATCTCGGCTAGGGAATAATTTTTGTGGAGCTAAAAATAAAAGGTTTCAGGCCAGAATTGGTTATCAAAAGAAGGAAATGTAAAGGTAGATAGGGGATAATAGGGCTCATAAAAATAAGTTCTCTATCATATGATCTTCACAAGTAATGAACTAAAAATCCAATAAGGGTCTCAAGAAATAGATAACCATCACAATTCCAAGAGATAATATGCATAAGGGGAGTAAATCACACAAAAAAGAAGAGGGATTCATAAATGTTCTCCCTATAAGGCCAAAAATTTCTCACAAGGTAAGTTTTGTTGGATTGCATCATCTATGCTATAAAGTATATGTGCTCAATTTCATCTAATGCTATTCCTTTCTAATAAAAATAATAATTTCAATTTTTAAGAATCCGGCTATACTTTCAAGACATGTTTGTAAGGAATTATATGGTCAAGCTAGTGATTGCTATCATAGAACTTTTAAGAAGGAATATCTATCAATTCTAAACTCTTTTTTGAATTTTTCAAAATTTTTTTTTTCGATTTAACAAAAGTAACAACTACATAAAACATAAAAACACCTAGGACATAATTTTTCTACTTTCTTCCCACCCCATACTTAAAATTACAGTGTCCCCACTGTAAGAAAAATAACAAGAAGAGGGAAAAGAAATAGAAACTCCACAAAAAATTAAAAAGAAAAAGAAAGACATAAAACTTACAAAAGTGGAAACAAGGAAAGGAAACTTCATCTTGAGCTTGATCAACGGTTCTGTGGAGGAAAATAGTGCTCAAAGTTCCCCATGAAGTCATACATCGTCCTCCAACGCTCAGCATCCTCCGTCTCTCTCTGACATTGCCGCTCGTCCTCCCTCGACATGCGTGCGGAGTAGACGGTTTCCCATCTATCCATCCTCCGATGAATGTGATCGGTCTGGAGGTGAAGCTGCTGCATCCGTGCAAAAAGATCCTCGGCCCATGGTGGTGGTATGCTTGATCCTGCGTACTCGGGCTGAGGAGGTGGTGGGTAGTGAGGTTGGAAATGGTCTTGATACATCACCGGGTTGTAAGGCATTAAACCATATGTATGAGGGTCGACAGGAGCTGGTGAAGGGTCGACAGGAGCTTGCGGCACCTCGTTAACGAAGCTGGCTGCCTCGTTAACAGTGTTGGGTGGTGGCTGGAAATGGTCGTTAACGACCCTGGTTGGCTCGTTGACGAAGATGTTGCCTCCTAATTCCTCCGTCTCCATGTCTTCTTCTGTAAAGTTGAGCTCCTCAGTGCCGCCCTCGGTGTCGGCTTCCTCGGTATCATTGCCTACGACCTCGGTATCCTCTTGCTCATCTTCTTCTTCATACTCGTCCACATCATCCCGCTCAAACCGGGTGTGACATGGCCTAAGTGAGAGCTCATCCTCCGGTTTTGGCTCCAATGGGTAAGGCTGGCCCGTCCACACCTCGTACCAATTCGGTACGTAGAGTAGCTCGTACATGTCGAGGGAAGGTATGACGACTTGATCTCGAACCTTCACTTTGTAGCCTCCCTCAGCTTGCACGAAAATCCCGACACTATACCAATAATTTTTGTTGAGGAGTTGAGCGTGGGCCGGTGTGTAGCGTGTGAGATCCACTCCAAGATTTTTAGCCAAGAGGCTAACCAAATTGCCACACCACACCTCCTTGGACTTGTGGGACTTCTCGACGTAGTAGAGCCATTCGTACCCTAAATTCAAGGGGCCGGGCTCCTCGAAGAGGATGGTGCGGAAGCAAGCGACCTCCGTCCTTGTAGACCGGTTCAACTCCTTCTTCGGCCAGAATAGTGTGGCGAGTATTCTCAAGATGATCCGGAAGATGGGGCTGACTATGGTTGCCCCGGATAGCGCCGCGGTGGAGGATTGAACCTCTCCGGTGATGTAGCTCCAAGTGCGGGTCACTCGGTAGTCCTTCAAGCTATAGTCTCTAGACGGGTTCGGGAGCTCCAAGATTGCATTGAACTCTGCCATGGTGAAGTCACGGTCCTCGTTACCGAGCCGGAACCGAATGCGTCCCGCCGAGATTTTCGACGAGAAGTTGGTCTCCAAGGTGGCCAAGAACTCGGATGTGAGGGTCGGATAATGTGGCAAGCTCTCTTGCTTCAATAAGTGTGCGGCCCCAAGGATGACGAAGGCGTCCTTGACATCCGTGTAGATGCCTGTAGAGACGGCGCTAGACTTCGAGAACCATCGGGTGTAGTGGTCCTTCTCTAAGAAATCCCGGTAGCGCCGTACTTGGCTTTGACTGCTCAAAATCACATCGTCCACCCGGGGTTGAGATGGAGACCTGTGGTTCCTCCTCTTCTTCTGGGCTCGGGTAGCGGGTCTGCTTGAACTAGCCATGGATCCTACAAAATAATTGAAAATTTTCCAAGATAAGATCCATTCAAAAATAATAGGTACGAGACCCCATACTTGGTCTCAAAATTAACCTCGGAATTATTCATAAACTACCCAATTGGGTTGTTCACGAAGCTGGCCTTGGATCAAGCATTAATGAAGTGCAGGGTCGTTAACGAGCCTGGGTGGGTCGTTAACGACCCGCCGAGAGCAAAACCAGTAATTTCCGAAATTAAATTTACCTCTAATTCAGCACAAATCAAGCATGCAATCTTTTATTATTCTCCACAATTCCCTCATTGGGAAAAAGCACCCCATACTTACTCAATTACCCATCCCGAACATGCTACAAATTTCCCGGAATTTTGACATGCAAAGTTCGAACTTTGAGATCTAGAACAAAAAATTCATGCTTTCTTAACTAAAGGATTACAATAGCTAATCTAACATGAATCGTCTTTCCTAAACATGAACAACTAAGCACAATCAAGAATTTTAGAACGGAATTTAGGCATGCTCATCGATCTCCCTAAAAATCATGATTCAAGATATGAAATTTTAACCCTATAGATAATCAATCATGCAAATTCAAGCAAGGGTTTAGAAATCATACCGGAGAACCGAGAATTAAAAGGACAAGGGTCGGAATCGGGGTAGGTTAACGAGCTCGTCGTCGACGGTGAAAGGGCCTTCGAACTCCGGTAACGATGGCGTCTCCGGTGGTCGTTAGCGTGTGATTTCCGACTCGGTAGGAGAAAAGGGAAAGGGGTTTGAGAGAGTTTTGGGTTTGAGAGTGAATGTGAGAGAGATTGTGGTGGAATTTTGGGTGGGGTAGAAGGGTTTTTATAGGAGGGGTAAAGATAGAGGGGGTGGCGGCTAGGGTTAGAAAATTTAACTAGGTTAGAGTTACTTACCTGCCCCGTATTGTGACGAATCGGGTCGTTCGAACTGGGTCGTTAACGACCCTGGGTGGGTCGTTAACGAGCCACCGTAACCTCCTTGAGTGCATTTCGACCCCTTTTTTCCTGAAATCTTGTTAGCTCAAAAAATCTTATTTCTATCCTATTTAAACTAAAAAATAAAAATAAAAGAAAGCTAGGAAGTAATCTAAAAAAAAATAAAAAGAAAATAAACTAAACCTATTCTAAAAAGCGGGTTGCCTCCCGTAAGCGCTATGTTTAACGTCGTTAGCCCGACGAGCTCTCTTCGCTAGTCTCATGGTGGTTCATGTCTGGCCATGTTAGTGTCTTGAGATACCTTGCCTGTAGCTTTACTGCCTCTGCGCATTTGAATTGCTAAATTAGGACCTTCTTCTTCTATCAATAACCTCGATATCCCTGGGTTATTGGTATAGTCCGAAAACCAAGGTGGTTTGGACTTTTCTGAAACCTCTGTAGTAGGGCCCTTGTGTATGGGAGCATCATTGATCGGCAAATGTGGCTCGGTAGGGACTGTGGTGTCTGGTTCGGGTTGAGTCAACTCTAGTTGTGCCACTCCAATTGGGTCATTAGCTTTCCGATCTAAATTGAATTCCACCCGTTCCTCTCCTATATCAAAAGTGAGGAGTCCCTTACGTACATCCACTCTTGCTCCTGCTGTGGCTAAGAATGGTCGCCCGAGAATTATGGGGACATGAGGGTCTTCAGGCATATCAAGGACAATAAAATCATTCGGTATAAAGAATTTCCCGACTTGAATAGGGTAATCGTCCACTACTCCTTTTGCTTTGACACTTGACCCATCTGCCATGTACAGATTCATGTCCACAGGTTCCAGTGGTCCCATATTGGCTTTAGACCAGATTGAGAGTGGAACAAGACTGGCACTGGCACCCAAATCGCATAAAGCTTTGAACTTGTGGTTGCCTATGCCGATTGTGATTGCAAACCTCCCAGGATCTCCAAGCTTTTCTGGAAGAGCTATGGATCTGACCTCGTCCTGCAGCTCTGTAATAGATCTTTTCCTGCTAAGAATATCTTTCAAGAATTTTGTGTAAGCCGGCATTTCGCTTAGGGCCTCAGCGAATGGGATGGAAATATTAATGCCCTGAAGAATCTTAACGAAACGCTTGAACTTACTCTCAGTAGAGTCCATATATTTCTTAACTGGGAATGGAAGAGTTTTCACCATTCTCGGAACCAAGTTAGGCTCGAAAGGTGAGAGTATCGGGTCAACACTAGGGTCGTTCGGTGTCCTCGGCGGGTCGTTACCGACCCTGGTGGGATCGTTAACTACCCTGGGATTGAGAGGAGGACTCGGTTTAGAAAACTTACCTGGGTTGGGCTCGTCAGGAATCCTCGGAGCCTCGTCATCCTGGCTTGTAGGCTCGGTACTAGCTCTCGCTGGCTCGTTAACGAGCTGGCTGGCGAGATCTTGTTCCTCCTTCTCTTCAGCTTGAACTCTCTCCGGTAGTGTCTTCCCGCTTCTAAGGTGTACTGCTGCTATTTGGCCTCTAGGGTTCTCTTCGGTACGACCCGGGAGTTGCCCTTGTGGTCTTGGAATCCGTGCAGCAAGGTCTCCTAGTTGGGAATCAATACTCTTCTTCCAAATATCGAACTCTCCCCATCTTTTATCCAATCCATTGATGCCCTCATTAATCTCTTGAGCCCATGATGGTGTCTCCTGATGGCCTGGAGGTCGATATGGTGCAGGTCGTCTATCTTGCGGGGGCCCTGTGTAATTATGATTTGCATTCTGATTGCCCCATGATTGATAGTTGTTCGACCTGTCATTGTAATTAGGCTGGTTCCCGTAGGGTCCTCTCATGTAATTCATCTCAGCTATCGTCTCAGCGGTTCTAACCTGCTCAATGTTAGTGCAAGCAGAAGTACTATGCGCAGAAGAACCACATTCTTGACATGATTGAGAGGATTTCAGAAAACTTACCTGTTTCCTCAAAGGGTTGACCTCATCTTGTAGGAATTGATGTTTAATATCGGGGTCAACTTCATCTCGATTGGGCACATAGAGACGTTTTTGTGTTTGTGGAGTCTGCTGGGTTCCGTACATAGCATCGTAATTCGCCAGCTTGTCCAACGGTTCCCACGCCTCTGTCGGGTTCATCTCTATAAAACCGCACGCAGTATGCGTGTTGATGCGGTTCTTGGTCTCCGCGTTGATACCATGGAAAAAGATTTCTTGCAATACATATAATGGTTGCCCATGAGTAGGGCATTGTCTAAGCATCTCTTTAAATCTTTCCCATGTTTCAAAAAATGTCTCATTAGGCAACTGGTGATAAGAGGTGATACGTTTCCTTAACTCCGTTGTATTAGCAGGAGGGAAAAACTTTGTAAGAAATTGATCATACAAAGCTTTCCAAGTCCTGATAGACTTAGAAGGTAGGCTCTCTAACCAGTTCAGGGCCTTTCCAGTAAGTGACCATCTAAAAGCTTTTAAAAGAACATATTCTAGTGAGACACCTTCAGCAGCTATGGTGTCACATAAATCAAGAAAATTTCTAATATGTTCCATAGGGCACTCAGCAGGTTTCCCTTCAAACTGAGCCCGTTTAATCAAGGATATAAATTGAGACTTGATCTCAAAAGGTTTCTCTATCGCAGGAAGCACAATAGGAGATTCTGGCACCCTCAGTTCCGGATGCATGTATTGCTTGGCATTCCTTGGATAGGCGTTTAGCTCTTCTTGCAGTCGAGCCTTGTCTGCATTAGCGTCGTCCTTCTCGGCTCTCAGTGCCTCCATCTGGGTCCGGAGGATCTCTAGCTCTCGAGCCATCTCTTCAGCTGTGGCCATGGCTCGGTTTTCTCGGAGTCGTCGGTGCAGGGAACGTTCGGGTTCTGAGTAATAACTGGAGCTATCAAACTGAAGCCTTCTTCGTCCTACCGGCATACACTGAGAAAACAAACAAAGAAAACAAAAATTAAAAACAAAAACGGGGTCGGGCTAGTCCCGATCCCAAAGATAAACTAACAACTCGTTGCCTCCCCGACAACGGCGCCAATTTATTGATAGGGTTTCTCGGCGAACAAATAAATTTGTAAGTCAAGACCCCGCTGAGTACAGTGGAGTTAGGATCGTTCCACAGGAAGCAAGGTTGTTTGTCTATCAATCTAATAAAAATCAAACAAAATCAAACACAATCACTCACGAGATGCCTCGTTAACGACCTTGTCAGGATCGTTACCGAACCACCGAACACAAAAACACCAATTAACGAACTAATAAAATTCTAACTAACACTCGGTACCGAAGCAAGCATTCAGCAACGAAGATTTATCAGAAATAATTCAATAAAAACAAATATCTAGGATAAGGGACACCACAACATAGCCAAGCATAAGAATTCGTAAGAAGATAAATCATGCCTTTAAATAGATAGAGTCTTCAACTTTCATTGACTAGACAAGTAAATTAATCTATTTTCATAAACTAACTCACTCAATTGCTTGTTTTGGATCTAAAGCTTGAAACTTTCATTTTCAAACAATATCAACCTTCAAGTTACTAACTTTCTCTTTCAATCAAGTTAAAACTCAAATTACCTCAACTCCCGTTTCGGTATTAAGCACAACAAACAATCTCAATAAAAATAAAAAGCATTCAAAACACTATCTTACTTCATCAAACATGCTCAACTATGCCGGGCTCAACCCCGACCCTAGAAAAATAGACTACTCACTACTCAAGATTAAGAAATTAAAAACTTCAATAAAAATAAACATTGAAACAAAAACTCAAACTTAAATTAATAACAAAAATATTGTCTTACAGAGAATCAGAGAAAAACCAAAACAAAACAATCACCGAACCACAAACTCGATCAACGAACCTCGGAAACCGTCGTCACCGAACCTCGTCACCGACTTCCGATCCGACAGCCTCTCCTTCGGCCTTCCTTCTCCTCCAAATCTAGCTCTCTAAATCTACTCCAAAATTAAGCCCCCCCTCTTCTATGCTAGATAGAAGGGTATTTATACTAGAAAATCCTAAAAAAACTAAAAAGGCTAAAAGATAAAAACTTTCCTAAAAAGATAGAAACAATCTCTAAAAGATAGAAATAAAATCTAGAAAGATATAAACCCTAAAATACATATTCTGATCACCCATAAAGATTCTAAAAAGATACTCAACCGATACGGAAATAAATTCCCGCTCAGGATCGGTGAATAATAAAATAATACTCCGAAATAAATTCCCTCTCAATGCTTCCCATGAACCATATTTGGACTCAGCACTGTTGAATATGGAGGAGTATGATCCCTTAAAAATCACATAACTATTTGCGTAAGTATTAATTACGCTTTAATTATTATGGTATTGATATGAAATGGCAATCAATGATCGAAATCAGGTTGGAGTGCCAAGACCTTGAAACTCTATGCGTTAGAGATCAAGCCACTAACAAGTGAAATTTAGCCTTTTGTTGTGACTTTGTGTGTGTATATAAATTATATTACCTCTTTTTATTGGCTAGGTGTGGAGAAAATCATTGGACCGTTGGACGGACTGTAATTCTTCACTGCATGCACTGTTTGGAAACTATGCAAGATGATTTAAAGATCATAATATCTTGCAAAAGGCTCTTGCGATCTTTCACATCATCTTGGAGCAGTGAAGAATGACAGGTTCTGTTCGTGACTTCGACGTCTCACTGGTTCTTCAAGTTCTACAGAGTGAGACGAAAAGCTTGAAGAAGTCACTCAAGGTAGCACGTCGTTGTAATGACCGATGGAGTAGAGAGAGGGTGTAAAAGAGAGCAACCACTTCTGGATGCCAAATGGTATTTCTACAAAGATGTTTTGGGTTACTTGGTAGTTTGAACTTTGGTTGTCTTGTCTATGTACTACCCCCTTTTGCAATGTAATTCTACTGCAAAAAAGAAAAAAAACCATGTAATATATTTCTGCATCCAGTTTTAATTCAATTGCTCACATGTACATCTAATACTATATATGGCTATCAGATGGACTCGTTTACAAACATAGATTGATAATTGGTTCAGGGTCAGACAGTGCATTCGCCAAGCATGCTTTAGATTTTTCTTCTCTTCCTTTTCCATTTTTATCCTTCCATTTTTCTGGAAAATCATCAAAGTAAATTCATGATTATTCAGAAAAGAAGACCAAATTTGGGAAACTAAACTATGAATTTTGTTGCCGAGGAAGCATTTGAAGTAATTCAGAAGCCAGCCGGTGGCATAACACACATCAGTTGTTGGTAGAAAGGAACAGGTAGTTGGGACTGACTCTGTGTGAGCTGATGAGATCTTGAGTATGCTTCACTTGATGGCAATGGAGACCCCGCAACCAACACAACACAACACATTCTCCTTCCGTATGTTGACACATCAATTAGGTGCACAAAGGGATATTTTGTTTAATAATTTAATTCCCACCTTCATTCATAAAAACTTCACCTTTCTCTCCTCAAACACACAATTCCTCCTCCCCTCCCCCCTCTCCAGCCATGGAAGCCAGTGCAGGACTTGTTGCGGGTTCCCATAACCGCAATGAACTCGTCGTTATCCATGGCCACGAAGAGGTAATTAATATATGACGACATTATGATCATGCCTTATAGATATATAGCTCTAACATCATTTATATATATATATATATATAATAAATTAATTTGGTGTTTATTTGGAATGTGTGTAGCCTAAGCCATTGAAGGATTTGACTGGCCAAGTTTGTGAGATATGTGGTGACGAGGTTGGCCTAACTGTGGATGGAGACTTGTTTGTGGCTTGCAACGAATGCGGCTTTCCTGCTTGCAGGCCCTGCTATGAGTATGAGAGAAGAGAAGGGAGTCAGCTCTGTCCCCAGTGCAAGACTAGATACAAGAGGCTCAAAGGTATCACAATACTACTAGTCTAATACTAGCAAGGAAAATAGTCCCAATGCTCAATTTGGTGATTCTATTTCTAAGAAAAAACTTGCAAAAAGGAACTCAAAAAGTTACATTATATCTAAGCTATTGTTATGGTGTATTAATGGGACTGGGTTTAAAGGGAGCCCGAGGGTGGATGGAGACGATGATGAAGAAGACATAGACGATATTGAGCATGAATTCAACATCGAAGATGAGAAGAACAAGAATAATCATCTTGCTGAGGCTATGCTTCATGGGAAGATGAGTTATGGAAGAGGTCCAGAAGACGACGAAAACTCCCAATTCCCTGGGGTCATAGCTGGTGGCTCTTCAAGACATGTAAGTACCCATAAGCAAAACAAAAAAAATGTGTTCTTTGTTTGCGGTAACTTAAGCTTTACTGAATCCTCACAAATTACTTTACTATCCATCCATATTTAATGTCTAAGCAGGTCAGTGGCGAGCTTCCACTGGGAAATTATGGTGGAGATCAGCTAATGGCATCTTCTCTGCACAGACGCGTCCATCCGTATCCAGCATCTGACCATGGTATACTTGTTTACTTTAATTTTTTTTTTTCGTCGAAGTATTATTTCTTAAGGTGCAAGGAAAATGGATATTGAAACCTTCTTTCTGTTTCTTGGATATAGGAAATGCAGGGTGGGATGTCAAGAGAGAGGGGAATTTGGGGCCTGAGGCTGATGAATATGCTGATCCTACAAAGTAAGCAACTTTTCCTCCTCCAACTGTTTTGTATTTTCTTGGTTTATAAATTTATCATAATCAAATCCAAATGAAATCTAATCCCTTTATTACCCATTAATATGGCAGGGTTGATGAAGCAAGGCAGCCACTCTCCAGGAAAGTACCCATTGCATCCAGCAAGATCAACCCATATCGTATGGTGATAGTGATCCGGCTTTTTGTGTTAGCCATCTTCCTCAGATACCGTATAATGAATCCTGTCCATGATGCTATCGGTCTATGGCTGACATCTGTCATCTGTGAAATCTGGTTCGCCTTTTCATGGATCCTTGATCAGTTCCCTAAGTGGTATCCTATTGACCGCGAGACCTACCTTGACCGTCTCTCTCTCAGGTAACAACACATCATAAAAATAATTTCAAGTAAATTTCCTTTTCAGATTGAATTAATGATAACATATTATAACAACTCATCACATATTTGGTTGGTGGTAGGTACGAGAGAGAAGGCGAACCAAATCTGCTTGCTCCCATTGATATCTTTGTGAGTACAGTGGATCCACTAAAGGAGCCTCCTCTTGTTACATCCAACACAGTTCTATCCATTCTAGCAATGGATTACCCTGTGGAGAAGATATCTTGCTACATCTCTGATGATGGAGCTTCCATGCTTACGTTTGAAGCCCTCTCTGAAACCGCTGAGTTTGCTAGGAAATGGGTTCCTTTCTGTAAGAAGTTCTCCATAGAACCTCGAGCCCCTGAGATGTACTTCTCTCTCAAGATGGATTATCTCAAGGACAAAGTCCAACCTACATTTGTCAAGGAACGTCGTGCTATGAAGGTTCACTGCTTCACTTGATAACTGTTTCAAAACTTGTCATGTACTCTACAACTTCACCTCAATTCTTGAAACTGGCAACTAAAATTTGTAAATGAGCAAAATATATTTCCAAAAACCTGTTTATTTTAGTTTTGAAATATACTAAGATAATGGAAACTCAAAGATGAACCAAACAGGTCCTAAGCTAGAAATTTTGAAATGCACATGTTTGTTTGTTGTTGTAGAGAGAGTACGAGGAATTCAAAGTTCGGGTGAATGCTCTGGTTGCAAAAGCTGGAAAGGTTCCTCCAGAAGGCTGGATCATGCAAGATGGAACACCTTGGCCAGGAAACAACACCAAGGACCATCCTGGAATGATTCAGGTGTTTCTAGGCCACAGCGGAGGCCATGATGTTGAAGGAAATGAGCTCCCTCGTCTGGTTTATGTCTCTCGTGAGAAGAGGCCTGGTTTTCAACACCACAAGAAAGCCGGTGCCATGAATTGTCTGGTGAGACACAATCCACCCATCAATAGGAATACTAGACTTAATAAGAATCACTTTAATTTATACATGCTAATAATGTTGATTCTTGACAAAATTACAGGTGAGAGTGTTTGGAGTTTTAACCAATGCTCCTTTCATGCTGAACTTGGACTGTGACCATTACTTAAACAACAGCAAGGCTGTTAGAGAATCCATGTGCTTCTTGATGGACCCGCAAATTGGAAGAAAAGTTTGTTATGTGCAGTTCCCCCAGAGATTTGATGGCATAGACAGGAATGATCGATATGCTAACAGGAATACTGTGTTCTTTGATGTATGCTTCTTCTGAATAAAGTTTTCAACTTACAACAATCTTCTTCCTTTCTCATGTAAGTGTAACTGAGAATCTTCTTTTCATTTGTGAAGATCAACATGAAAGGTCTAGATGGAATTCAAGGCCCAGTTTATGTGGGCACAGGATGCGTCTTTAGAAGGCAAGCCTTGTATGGATACGAACCTCCTAAGAAGGCAAAGAGACCAAAGATGGTAAGTTGCGACT
The DNA here is from genome assembly GCA_964016875.1 of Fallopia convolvulus. NCBI lineage: Eukaryota > Viridiplantae > Streptophyta > Magnoliopsida > Caryophyllales > Polygonaceae > Fallopia > Fallopia convolvulus. The sequence continues at coordinate 10,560,020 of OZ024737.1, forward strand.
GCTGCCCATGTTTCGGACGCCGCAAGAAGAATCAAAAGTATAACAAAAAGGGTGCAGATGAAGATGCTACTATGAGCCTTCAGGGTACTTAGCTTGACAAATTACTCAAGTTGTTTGAAACTATGATAATATATCTTCACTTTTCATATTATGATTTATCAGGGTATGAAGTGGACCAGAATCAAATGGTCTCTGAGATGAACTTCGAGAAGAGATTCGGACAATCAGCAATTTTCGTAACATCAACTCTGATGGTTGATGGTGGTGTTCCCCCATCATCAAGCCCTGCTGCGTTGCTAAAAGAAGCCATTCACGTTATCAGTTGTGGCTACGAAGACAAGACTGCATGGGGTGTAGATGTAATGATTTTGAGATGATAAGTCTATTTTCAAATGATAACTAACTCGTTAAGCTCACCTGTTCTTCCGCAACGTACAGCTGGGATGGATTTATGGATCTATTACTGAGGACATCCTAACAGGATTCAAGATGCATTGTCGAGGCTGGAGGTCCATATACTGCATGCCAAAGAGACCCGCCTTCAAAGGATCAGCCCCTATCAATCTCTCGGATCGTCTAAACCAAGTCCTGCGTTGGGCCCTTGGCTCGGTTGAGATCTTCTTCAGTCGCCATAGTCCTGTCTGGTACGGCTACAAGGGAGGTAACCTCAAATGGCTGGAGAGGCTTTCTTACATCAACACAACTGTGTATCCCTTCACCTCCTTACCCCTCCTCGCCTACTGCACACTCCCCGCCATCTGCCTGCTCACCGGGAAATTCATCATGCCTACGGTAACAGCTGAAACCAAATTCATGCAACTGAGTATTGTTCTTTTTGGGGCGCATTCAAAGGCTGAAATTTCGCTCTCTTCGGCTAGGGTCGTTAACGAACCTAGAGTGGTCGTTAACGAGCCTGCGTCTTCTGCCAGGAGAATCGGTAACGATGCTAGAGGACTCGTTACTGAAACTGCAGTGGTTATTTCTGCCCATCTTTGCCCTGAAATTTCATCACTTAATGCTGATCTTCCTATAGGGCCTCCACATTCAATGATCTCTTTGTGAGTGTAGAGCATCTTGACTTCGGCATTTTCGGACTCCTTGTTAGATTGTTTGAATCGGAATTCCGTCACCTCGTCTCCAATTTCAAAAGTTAGGAGTCCTCTCCTAACATCGATTATGGCTCCTGCTATAGCAAGGAATGGTCTTCCTAAAATAATGGGCACCACCGGATCTTCGGGCATTGTCATAACGATGAAGTCGTTAGGAACAAAGAAATTGTCCACTTGAACTGGGATCTATCAGCCCTGTTGGTGTGATGCAAGATCCGTCTGCCATATAAAGTCGCATGTTGATGGGCTCTAGTGGTCCCATATTGGCTTTAGACCAGATTGAGAGTGGAACAAGACTAGCACTGACACCAAGATCGCATAAAGCTTTGAACTTGTGGTTGCCTATGCCGATTGTGATTGCAAACCTCCCAGGATCTCCAAGCTTTTCTGGAAGAGCTATGGATCTGACCTCGTCCTGCAGCTCTGTAATAGATCTTTTCCTGCTAAGAATATCTTTCAAGAATTTTGTGTAAGCCGGCATTTCGCTTAGGGCCTCAGCGAATGGGATGGAAATATTAATGCCCTGAAGAATCTTAACGAAACGCTTGAACTTACTCTCAGTAGAGTCCATAGATTTCTGAACTGGGAATGGAAGAGTTTTCACCATTCTCGGAACCAAGTTAGGCTCGAAAGATGAGAGTACCGGGTCGACACTGGGGTCGTTCGGTGTCCTCGGCGGGTCGTTACCGACCCTGGTGGGGTCGTTAACTACCCTGGGATTGAGAGGAGGACTCGGTTTAGAAAACTTACCTGGGTTGGGCTCGTCAGGAATCCTCAGAGCCTCGTCATCCTGGCTTGTAGGCTCGGTACTAGCTCTCGCTGGCTCGTTAACGAGCTGGCTGGCGAGATCTTGTTCCTCCTTCTCTTCAGCTTGAACTCTCTCCGGTAGTGTCTTCCCGCTTCTAAGGTGTACTGCTGCTATTTGGCCTCTAGGGTTCTCTTCGGTACGACCCGGGAGTTGCCCTTGTGGTCTTGGAATCCGTGCAGCAAGGTCTCCTAGTTGGGAATCAACACTCTTCTTCCAAATATCGAACTCTCCCCATCTTTTATCCAATCCATTGATGCCCTCTTTAATCTCTTGAGCCCATGATGGTGTCTCCTGATGGCTTGGAGGTCAATATGGTGCAGGTCGTCTATCTTGCGGGGGCCCTGTGTAATTATGATTTGCATTCTGATTGCCCCATGATTGATAGTTGTTCGACCTGTCATTGTAATTAGGCTGGTTCCTGTAGGGTCCTCTCATGTAATTCATCTCAGATATCGTCTCAGCGGTTCTAACCTGCTCAATGTTAGTGCAAGCAGAAGTACTATGCGCAGAAGAACCACATTCTTGACATGATTGAGAGGATTTCAGAAAACTTACCTATTTCCTCAAACGGTTGACCTCATCTTGTAGGAATTGATTTTTAACATCGGGGTCAACTTCATCTCGATTGGGCATATAGAGAAGTTTTTGAGTTTGTGGAGCCTGCTGGGTTCCGTACATAGCATCGTAATTCGCCAGCTTGTCCAACAGTTCCCACGCCTCTGTCGGATTCATCTCTATAAAACCGCACGCAGTATGCGTGTTGATGCGGTTCTTGGTCTCCGCGTTGATACCCTGGAAAAATATTTCTTGCAATACATATAATGGTTGCCCATGAGTTGGGCATTGTCTAAGCATCTCTTTAAATCTTTCCCATGTTTCAACAAATGTCTCATTAGGCAACTGGTGATAAGAGGTGATACGTTTCCTTAACTCCGTTGTCTTAGCAGGAGGGAAAAACTTTGTAAGAAATTGATCATACAAAGCTTTCCAAGTCCTGATAGACTTAGAAGGTAGGCTCTCCAACCAGTTCAGGGCCTTTCCAGTAAGTGACCATCTAAAAGCTTTTAACAGAACATATTCTAGTGAGACACCTTCAGCAGCTATGATGTCACATAAATCAAGAAAATTTCTAATATGTTCCATAGGGCACTCAGCAGGTTTCCCTTCAAACTGAGCCCGTTTAATCAAGGATATAAATTGAGACTTGATCTCAAAAGGTTTCTCTATCGCAGGAAGCACAATAGGAGATTCTGGCACCCTCAGTTCTGGATGCATGTATTGCTTGGCATTCCTTGGATAGGCGTTTAGCTCTTCTTGCAGTCGAGCCTTGTCTGCATTAGCGTCGTCCTTCTCGGCTCTCAGTGCCTCCATCTGGGTCCGGAGGATCTCTAGCTCTCGAGCCATCTCTTTAGCTGTGGCCATGGCTCGGTTTTCTCGGAGTCGTCGGTGCAGGGAACGTTCGGGTTCTGAGTAATAACTGGAGCTATCAAACTGAAGCCTTCTTCGTCCTACCGGCATACACTGAGAAAACAAAAAAAGAAAACAAAAATTAAAAACAAAAACGGGGTCGGGCTAGTCCCGATCCCAAAGATAAACTAACAACTTGTTGCTTCCCCGGCAACGGCGCCAATTTGTTGATAGGGTTTCTTGACAACAAATAAATTTATAAGTCAAGACCCCGCTAAGTACAGTGGAGTCAGGATCGTTCCACAGGAAGCAAGGTTGTTTGTCTATCAATCTAATAAAAATCAAACAAAATCAAACACAATCACTCACGAGATGCCTCGTTAACGACCTTGTCAGGATTGTTACCGAACCACCGAACACAAAAACACCAATTAACGAACTAATAAAATTCTAACTAACACTCGGTACCGAAGCAAGCATTCAGCAACGAAGATTTATCAGAAATAATTCAATAAAAACAAATATCTAGGATAAGGGACACCACAACATAGCCAAGCATAAGAATTCGTAAGAAGATAAATCATGCCTTTAAATAGATATAGTCTTCAACTTTCATTGACTAGACAAGTAAATTAATCTATTTTCATAAACTAACTCACTCAATTGCTTGTTTTGGATCTAAAGCTTGAAACTTTCATTTTCAAACAATATCAACCTTCAAGTTACTAACTTTCTCTTTCAATCAAGTTAAAACTCAAATTACCTCAACTCCCGTTTCGGTATTAAGCACAACAAACAATCTCAATAAAAATAAAAGGCATTCAAAACACTATCTTACTTCATCAAATATGCTCAACTATGCCGGGCTCAACCCCGACCCTAGAAAAATAGACTACTCACTACTCATGATTAAGAAATTAAAAACTTCAATAAAAACAAACATTGAAACAAAAACTCAAACTTAAATTAATAACAAAAATATTGTCTTACAGAGAATCAGAGAAAAACCAAAACAAAACAATCACCGAACCACAAACTCGATCAACGAACCTCGGAAATCGTCGTCACCGAACCTCGTCACCGACTTCCGATCCGGCAGCCTCTCCTTCGGCCTTCCTTCTCCTCCAAAACTAGCTCTCTAAATCTACTCCAAAATTCGGCCCCCTTCTTCTATGCTAGATAGAAGGGTATTTATACTAGAAAATCCTAAAAAACTAAAAAAGATAAAAGATAAAAACTTTCCTAAAAAGATAGAAACAATCTCTAAAAGATAGAAATAAAATCTAGAAAGATATA